>CM055120.1:415658148-416858148 GCA_029206835.1 Rana muscosa
AGAGAGACTTCTCCTGTAAATTGAACGAACCGATTCAAGGAGTTTTTCCTGCAATACCAACAACGCAGAACACACACCTGAAGGTGCCTGGAACGCAATTGGGCCCATGGCACCCCTGGAATTGCCGGTCACTAAGCCCAATAAACTGCATAATTTGAAGCAGAAATGGCTGCGGGAGTAACATGAAACTCTGCACGATAGAAGGATCTTTGCAATCTTTTCCCCTGGAAGAAAAATCTTCTGGGCGACGAAGTTTTATCAGGTAACCCAAAAAAAGAGAACGTTCTGGGGAGGGAAGCAAGCAAGACTTCAAATTGACCTTCCAGCCCAACTTCCGAAGGGTCTGCCAAATCAACTGTAGATCTTGCAAAAATAGGATTTTTTACTCACCGTAAAATCCTTTTCTCTGAGTCCATGGACCGACACAGCTTCTCTATTGACAAAGTGGGTATTATCCGTTAATTAGGAGTGACTAGGCAGAAAAACTTGTAAAAAGTGTTGCATCACACCTTCTACAGTACCGCCCAGGGGGCGGACCCTCTGGGTATACCCTCTCAGTCTGCACATCGCAGATCAGTTCGTCAAAAAGCAGTACAAACTTAAGGAGGGGTGGGTGCTGTGTCGGTCCATGGACTCAGAGAAAAGGATTTTACGGTGAGTAAAAAATCCTATTTACTCTTTCGTCCATGGACCGACACAGCTTCTCTATTGACAAAGTGGGACGTCCCAAAGCAGTGTCAGAGAAAAAACGAGGGGTGGTAACAGCATAAAAATAAACTTCACCCCAAACACAAAACAGCACTCCAACGGAGGAGTTGCAACTCTAAACAGCCGCTTGCAAAACCTTGCGGCCAAAAGAGGCATCCGAAGATGCACCTACATCAATTTTGTAGAATTTTGTGAAAGTGTGAGCGGACGACCAAGTCGCCGCTTTACATAATTGGGAAACAGACGCTTGATGTCGGAAAGCCCAAGAGGCACCTATTGCCCTGGTCGAATGCGCCGTGACAGGAAAGGGGGGCGCCTGACCCTTTAAGGCGCAAGCCTGGATTACTATCTGTCGGATCCACCTAGAGATGGTGGCCGATGAGACTGCTTGGCCCTTCTTGGGACCAGCCACCAAAACAAACAGTGAGTCTGACTTCCGGAACAGGGAAGTAGCAGATAGGTATACTCTTAAAGCTCGGACAACGTCCAAGGAATGCAACGCCGACTCCTTAGGATTCGACGGCTGAGGACACAAGGATGGAAGTACAATGTCTTCGTTGAGATGAAAAGCCGAAACGACTTTCGGAAGAAAGGAAGGCTGCGGCCGCAGCACCACCTTATCCTTGTGGAAAATCAAATAGGGAGCCTTGCAGGACAAGGCTGCCAGCTCAGAGAAACGTCTGACGCAACAGCCACCAAAAAGACCACTTTCTGAGAAAGTGTCAACAGGGGAATATCTCTAATATTCTCAAACGGTGCCTTCTGAAGCACCGAGAGGACCAGGTTCAAGTCCCACGGAGGTAACGGGGGATGGACCAGAGGGGCCACCTGTCGGACCCCCTGCACAAATGTACTCACGAGAGAGTGAGTCGCCAGGGGTCGCTGAAAAAAGACAGCCAGGGCAGATATCTGTCCCTTAAAATCGTACTTAGGGCAAGCCCTTGGTCCACCCCATGCTGTAAAAACAGCAGGATTCTGGAAACCAAATAGGTACACGGATGCCATTTCATTTCCTCACACCTGGCGATGTAGGCCCTCCAAGTGCGGTGATAGACCTTCCTAGAGGACGGTTTTCAAGCACTTCTCATAGTAGAGATTACTGAGTCTGACAGGCCCTGGTCTCTCAGTACCCGGTTCTCAACAGCCATGCCGTTAAAGCCAATGACTGTAAAGCAGGATGGAATATGGGACCTTGCGATAGCAGGTCCTTCCTTAGTGGTAGGCGCCAGGGGACGTCTGCTACCAGACGTACTAGGTCGTACCAAGGACGCTGAGGCCAATCTGGAGCGATTAGGATCATTGGAATTCCCTCTGCCTCCAGTCTGCGGAGCAGAAGAGGAAGAAGCCTTAAGGGAGGGAAGGCATAGATTAGCCGATACTGACCCCACGATGCTACCAACGCATCCGTTGCGTCTGCCCATGGGTCTCTTGACCGGGCCACAAATCTCAATACCTTCCGATTGAGTCGGGAAGCCAGAAGATCCACATCTGGTGTGCCCCATCTTTGGCAGAGGAGTTGGAACACCTCCGGGTGTAAGGACCATTCTCCCTGGTCCAGCATCTGGCGGCTCAGGTAGTCCGCCTGCCAGTTTTCCACACCCGGAATGTACACGGCCGACAGTGCCGGTACGCTCCTCTCTGCCCACTTCAGGATGCGAGCGATCTCCGATGCTGCAGCTGAGCTTCTTGTTCCTCCTAGATGATTGACATATGCCACTGCTGTGGCGTTGTCTGACTGGATCCTGACTGGACGCCCTTGCAGTCTGAGACCATTTGAAGAGGCACAGCTTGATCGCCCGGATCTCCAGGACATTGATCGGCAGGAGGGCTTCCTCTGGGGTCCAGCGACCCTGCGCCTACTCGACACCCCAGACTCCGCCCCCAACCTGTAAGGCTGGCGTCCGTCGTGATCACTATCCAGTAAACCGGAAGAAATGACTTCCCGGCCATTACAGCCGGTGCTGTCAGCCACCATACCAGGGATCTCCTGACTAGGTGGCTCACTCGGATTTGATAATCCAGAGATGAAGGGCATCTGTTCCATCTGGACAGAACTTCCTTCTGTAACACTCGAGTGTGGTATTGAACATATGGGACCGCCTCGAAGGAGGCTACCATGAGGCCCAACACTCGCATGCAAAAACGGAGTGACGACCAATTCCTGGAAGTCAGCTGCCGTACTGCAGCCCGGAGGGTCTGCAACTTCTCCACAGGGAGGAATACCTTTGCCTCTGAGGAATCCAGAATCAACCCCAGGTACACTAGGCGTTGAGTGGGCACCAATACTGACTTTTGCGTGTTTAGTATCCAACCACAGTCTTGAAGAGTCTGACAGGTAATGGACACGCTTACCTCTAATTCTGAGCTTGAAGGGGCCTTCAGCAGAAGGTCGTATAAGTAGCCTGTGATAGCGATACCCCGCTGTCTTAGAAGTGCCAGAATCGGAGCGAGCACCTTGGTGAACGTCCTGGGTGCTGAGGCAAGGCCCAACGGGAGGGCCACAAACTGGTAGTGGTCCTTCCCGATAGCAAATCGCAGAAACCTCTGGTGTCTGGAGTATATAGGGGCCATGCAGGTATGCGTCCTTGATGTCCAAGGAGGCCAGAAAGTCCCCCGGATGGAGAGCCGTGACTACAGATCGAACCGACTCCATCCGAAAACTTTGTACCTTCACAAAGCAATTGAGGGCTCTGAGATCCAAGCTTGGACGAACCCCCTCCTTCGGCACAATGAACAGATTAGAGTAAAAACCCCGTTCCAGTTCTGGAACAGGAATAAACTACCCCGCGTTCCAGTAGACCCTGGACCGCCCCATACAGGGCCTCCCGACGGGTCGGTAGTAGCTGGAGATTGGAGGTGTTGAATCTGTCCGGTGGACAAGAGAGAAACTCTATCTTGTAGCCTGAGGAGATTACTTCGCAAACCCACCTGTCGGAGATTAGTGCTGTCCACTGAGTCGCGAATTTGCGAAGACGTCTCCCCACCCGAGAGCTGGGTGGGGGTGGACCTTCATGCAGACGCAAATTTGTCCGCAGGCTTATTGGGTATGCGGGACCAGGGACGCTTTTGTCCTTGGGCAGGCGCTTTATCGGCCTGGGGTCTTTTCCCTGTCGCCCTAGGGGGACGAAAAAACCACTTGTGTGCAGTAAAGGAGGGCCCTTGCCCTTGGCGTGGCCCCTTACCCTTGCTAATTTGGGGAAGCAAAGTGCTTTTACTTCCTGTGGCATCCTTGATGATGTCATCCAGAGAAGCCCCAAAAAGTCTGTCGCCATTAAAAGGCAGATCCAACAGGGCTTTCTTGGAAGTCTGGTCTGCAGACCAGCCTTTTAGCCAGATCAGGCGGCGTATTGCTACTGCATAAACTGAAGTTTTAGACAGCAGGGGAATAGTATTCATGTCTGACTCGCAGACAAACCTAAGGCCCTGGACCAACAGGTCGGCCAATGTTATCTCATCAGGAGGAGCATCTCGCTCCTTAACCCCTGGAGTAGCAATCTTGCCCATTCAGTAAGTGTGTGAGACACTAGGGCCCCCGCCAATGCCAGGCGTACTGCCGAGCCTACCACTGAGTATAGGTAGCAAGCGAGTGCTTCAGCCTTCTTATCCACAGGGTCCTAGAAAACAGGAGCCCCTTCTACAGGAATTGTGGTGGCTCTATTAAGTTTGGACACCGGAGGGTCCACTATAGGGGGGAGAGGTCCATTTCTTCAGAAAACTCTCCTCAAAAAGGGGTACCGTACCGCAAACCTCTTTGGGGCTGTAAAGACCCTCAGTGGGTTCTCCCATTCCTTGTATAAGAGTTTATCAAAAGACACACAAGGGAACACCTTAGCAGTGCGGGCAGGTCTATGAAACCCAAGTGGACCGGAGTCTCTGCTGCTTCTGCAGTATTTTCCAATTTTAGCATATCCCGCACTGCAGTAATAAGGTCAGATACCAAAGCCGTCTCGCGTACTGACCTGGACTTTGAGTCATTCTCACTGTCCGGTCACGGTCTGCAGTCTCTGATGCGTCCGAATCTGGGCCCCGAGCCGTAGCTGGGCCTGGTTCTGCACCAGAATTATCCCCAGAAGCTTGCAGGGGATGGGGCGTTTACTACCCCCTGTATTCCCGTAAGCTGCTTCCACCCTGGCAGCAAACGCCTCTAGGATTGCAGTCATAGCGTTCATAGACACCTCAGGGGCACCAGCTGCTAAATCTGGTGTTTCAGGGGAGAAGACATCTGGCTCAGATGCCATGCTGACCACACGCTGACACTCACAGGGCTCCATAGAAACAAATACCAAAAAATTCCGCGCTGCCTAGTAATATAGCAGCTCACACAACCAGTTGAAAATGGTGGAAAACAAACGAAACAAAAAAGTGTAGCGCTAAACTAGATAAGGACTGTACTCGGATAGAGTGCAGTATGTGACAATAAAGTGTGACCATAGTACGTGATCAAAACAAACAATGTAACATCTAACAAACAGATAAAAATTTACAAATAGTCCACAGTGATGTAAATTGTGTGACTTGAAGGTCACCAAAAAAAATTAAGTTCATGGATGAAAATAAAAATAAATCTTGGTGAGAAATAATAAATAACAATCAAGGTGTTGGTGCTCCCAAATGAACTTCACATGAAACAAGTGCACTTAAAGTGACCACCACCAATCGGTTGTAGAGAAGGCTTACCAAAGAGAGTGGACCCCAAAAACATACGTTCAGAGGGTCAATCAGGCATAGGTAAGCCGCTATGGACAGCGAATCTCCAGAAGCAATTCAAACAGGAACCTCAAACTTCAATCCAAAAAAGATGGGAAGAAGTGTCTCTCGTATCCGGATGGCGATGAGACTTGCGGATAGTGCCCGATTAGAGCCAGATGGTGTTACCAGATGAATTGCAAAAATATAAAGAAAGAAAAAAGGCACATAGTGTGATACTGTGTAAAAAGGGTGTTTAATATAGGTAGGAACACTTACATTTGGAAGAGTGTAACAGCGCTTTATCAAATGATCAGTTGGCAACAGTGGAGTCTCCCGACGCGTTTCGCATCCAAATGCATCGTCTGGGGTGATCCCCCACTGCTGCCCTCCATAAATTTATAGATATTGTGACCCCTTGTTTGTGAGGCCATCCTCTGGGCGTCCATGTGTTCATGAATCACTTCCTGGTTAACCAAGATGGAGTTCCAGTGTGTGTTCCAAGCCTCCACCTGGATCACACTCCCCCTAATAGAGTAGTGCAAAAATTGAAGGTGTACCAACATGTCTGTCTTGCTTGTGTGTCAAGCCTCCCTCTGGTCTAACTTAGTGGGCTGGGCTATCTGTTGGACTTTATATATAAATTTAATTGTAAACGTGGTATTGTGCCTTGCCTTTAAATGTGCTGTATAATAATCCTGTTTTAAAACAGGCATTAGGGTGACAAGTCCAAATTACTTTAAATGTATGAAACTCCGCCGAAACACGAGTCCGGCGGAGTCTTAGACTTCCGGCTTGTATGTCAAGCCTCGTTTTGATATGTACCAAGCCTCACTATGGGACTCCGGAGGCCATGTGACTCTGCTTGTGTGCCGCACCTCGATCTGATATCCGGGCGCGCACCAAGCCTCACTCTAGTGTAATGACGTCGCACGTCCACTGTTATTGGGACGCGCGACGCAACGTTACATGCGTCACCATGAGGAGACACCATTGAAAGGAAATTGGCTGGCGACGTGAATGCGGTCATGTGACACCTCGCCAGCCTCTGTAAGGACCAATCTGGATTAGACATCAGAGATGTAATTAGAGGTCGACCGATATGGGTTTTTCTCTGGCCGATGCCGATATTTAGAAATCGGGGCGGCCGATGGCCGATACATGTTGCCGATTTTTGCGGCCGATATTTTTTCTTTTATCTCATAAAAATCTAGGGTGGAGAGGTGGGGAGGAGGTTATTGTTTAGGGTGGAGAGGTGGGGTGCAGCCTATCAATGTCCATCAGTGCCACCTCATCGGTGCCCAGCAGTGCCCAGTGCCAAGCTCAGCAGTGCCCAGTGCCAAGCTCAGCAGTGCCCAGTGCCAAGCTCAGCAGTGCCCACCAGTGCCCAGCTCACCAGTGCCCACCAGTGCCCAGCTCATCAGTGCCCACCATTGCCAAGCTCACCAGTGCCCAGTGCCCAGTGCCAAGCTCACCAGTGCCCAGTGCCAAGCTCAGCAGTGCCCAGTGCCAAGCTCAGCAGTGCCCAGTGCCAAGCTCAGCAGTGCCCAGTGCCAAGCTCAGCAGTGCCAAGCTCATCAGTGCCCACCAGTGCCAAGCTGTCATTCACTGCCACCTCATCAGTGCCCACCAGCGGAGCGCTCCCGACTCCCTTCTGTACCCTTGCATGGCCAAAGACTGTTCCATTCGTCCCCCGACGTGCTGCGCGCCCAGCCTCCAGACTACAAACCCCAGAATGCAGTGCGGCCGGGAACAGCCAATCGACGGTGGCCGCCGCTGCCGACTTCCTCCATTGGGGAAAAAAAAAGGCAGCGGGCAGCGGCCGTGATAGCAGCCGTTTAGAATAGACGGTTGGTGGCCGGGGGGGGGGGGGGGGGGGGGAGATTTCCACCCAGCACGCCCCTGCCTCAGATCCCAAACAATCGGCCTCTTTACATAATAATCGGCCGATGCCGATTTCTTTAAAAAGGCTAAATATCGGCCGATATATCGGTCGACCTCTAGATGTAATAATGCATTATGTGTTGGAACGCAGTATGAGATGCGCTCCAACTCATTGCAACTAGTACAGGGACCACGGGGTCAATTCATAAAACGATCTAAAAAAAACTAGCATTATGTAAGACGTTCCATCATGAAATAATACATTATAAATGTATATGTTTAATATAAAGGGAAACTAATGTGATAAAACAGTAGGTCACGAATGTAAATAAAATTAAATAGATTAAATGGAACTGGGACACACATCATTATATGATAATTACCAGTATATGGGATAAATTTCACATCTCTACAGAAATGAAATAAGACCCCTGTGTCCCTGAATGGACCATATTGGTGTGCAGGAAGTAATTCACATGGAATGTAATAATGTGGGAAAAAACCCCCATATATAATTATGGGTGTTTAAACTCACCCATTGAATAGACTCCCACAAAATGCATAAAATAACATCATGTATGAATAAAAATGCTATATATAAATGGCCTACTGAAATATGTAATTAAAAATGAATACATAGATAACAAACATGAATAAAATACTAATAAAACCATGAGTGTATTACAACAGGTTAAAATTGTTCAAGAAGGAGAAAACTGAAATGGGCCCGTGTCAAACTAGGATTTATTGATGAATGAATTAATGTCCCACTCAACATTTAAACCGGAAGGCGTGTGCGACTGTAATTCATAGATCCAATAAGTTTCGAGTTGTGACACACCCCTGGTTTTAGGACTACCCCTCCAGGGAGGAACAAATTGATCTATAACCAGGAATTGTGTACCAGCAGGGTTTCTGTTGTGATGTGCCCTATAGTGCCTAGGTACCGTGTGCTGTGTGTCACCACTAAGTATAAGAGCTACATGCTCCCCAACACGCACAGAAAAAGATCGTATAGTGCGGCCCACATATTGTTTGCCACATGGACAAGTTATAAGATAAACTACGTATTTAGTGGCACATGTGCAAAAACGCTTGATAGGATAGGTTTTGCCCATAATGGTGGAATTAAATTCCAAAGTCTTACTTCTCCCTAAAGTGTTAAATTTACACACGGAAATCCACTGTTGCCAACTGATCATTTGATAAAGCGCTGTTACACTCTTCCAAATGTAAGTGTTCCTACCTACATTAAACACCCTTTTTACACAGTATCACACTATGTGCCTTTTTCTTTCCTTATATTTTTGCAATTCATCTGGTAACACCATCTGGCTCTAATCGGGCACTATCCGCAAGTCTCATCGCCATCCGGATACGAGAGACACTTCTTCCCATCTTTTTTGGATTGAAGTTTGAGGTTCCTGTTTGAATTGCTTCTGGAGATTCGCTGTCCATAGCGGCTTACCTATGCCTGATTGGACCCCAAAAACATACGTTCAGAGGGTCACTCTCTCTGGTAAGCCTTCTCTACAACCGATTGGTGGTGGTCACTTTAAGTGCACTTGTTTCATGTGAAGTTTATTTGGGAGCACCAACACCTTGATTGTTATTATTTCTCACCAAGATTTATTTTTATTTTCATCCATGAACTTAATTCTTTTTGGTGACCTCCAAGTCACACAATTTACATCACTGTGGACTATTTGTAAATTTTTATCTGTTTGTTAGATGTTACATTGTTTGTTTTGATCACGTACTATGGTCACACATTATTCTCACAGGGCTCCAGGCAAGATATCAATAGGCCACCCTCCTGTGCTGCAGAGAGGCCGGGTCACCCAGAGGACTCACCACCCTGGATAGGTACTGCTATGCTGCGCCTGTGATGCTGTCCCACTGCTGCTGTGTCAGTCTGCTTCTTTTATCAGCACTTCCTGTGTGAATTTTCGCGCCAGTGTAATGCACCCTAGAGGCCGGAGGCTCTCGAAAAATGGTTGCCAAAAACGTCTGTATGGAAGATAATGTGGGCTCTAAGAAAATGGCCGCCGACAAAAGATAGAGGTCAAGCAGCCATAGCCCACAAAAACATGGCCGCCGAACGGCAATATCTGCATACAGGGTGGACAAACATGGACGCCGATCAGCTGATAGGGGCCAGTGGGTGTGGCCGAACCACAGGAAGATGGCCGCCGGGCAGTCACAAGAGGCCAAACTTGGCATGGACCACCTCAAAATGGCCGCCGACAGCATGGAGGAGGAAGGACACAAACACAGGTAAGAAAAAATGACATTTCTTTTAAATGTTAGTTACAGCCAGCCCCGCTCCAGTGGGACCCCCTAGGTGACCCCCAGCACCCTTTAGCTAGAAGCCCAGGGAGGAGGGAAAGGCAGGGAGAGAGGGAAGAAAGGGGCCACAACCACTTACTTGATCTCTCCAGGAATGTCCAGCTAAATCACCCAGCCGAGGCAGGGGAGTTTTACTTACCTATCCTGCATGTATTCTGCTGGAAGACATTCCAAACAGATCATCGTCCGCGCACGGAAGGTGACTGTTGGCCAAGCATGCTGTGATTGGACCCAGAAGGGACGATCATATGTATGCCCTGGAGCATGACGCTCACCGGACAGGCTGCTGCGACTCGGCCGTAAGGTCAGCCGAAGCTGAGCAGTCCGATGCAAGCCTTGGAGCGTAAGCTCACCGGCCAGGCTGCTGCGACTCGGCCGTAAGGTCAGCGGTCCGATGCAGGCCCTGGAGCGTAAGCTCACCGGCCACCCGTGGAGCGACGGGCATGTCGTGGAAAACCCAGCGCGTAGCTAGGGTCGGCACACGCTCGATGGCCGAAACTGGGGAGACTACAAGGATCCAGCCTGTCACCCAGTCGGCAGTTGATCGAAGATCGCAGGAAACAACAAATGTAGCAAAAAAAAAATAAAAAAATAAATATATATATATATATATATATATATATATATATATCCCCCGGACCAATGGGCCCGAAGGGACCCGTGTCCTACTCCTTGCTAGACAGAAAAAAGCTGATCTGCGAAGATGCAGACAGAGGGTCCGCCCCCTGGGCGGTACTGTAGAAGGTGTGATGCAACACTTTTTACAAGTTTTTCTGCCTAGTCACTCCTAATTAACGGATAATACCCACTTTGTCAATAGAGAAGCTGTGTCGGTCCATGGACGAAAGAGTAAAAAAGGTTCTCTTTCTCCCGGGCGAAGATCATAAATCATCCAGATGCAAAAGATCTTGATCGTTCCGTATTCAAAAATAGGCCATAACCTCCGCCATGATTTTTGTGAAAATTCTCGTGGCTGCCGAGAGACCAAAAAGGAAGGGCTCTGAACTGTCAATGTCGTGGACCTTTTCTCCATGAGGATCGCAAACCTCAGGAATTTGATGATTCTGATAGATTGGGACATGAAGGTAAGCGTCCAGAAGATCTAGAGTTACCATGAACACTTCTGGAAGCACATTTCTGACTGAGTAAATACTTTCCATCCGGAATCATCTGTAAACTAAGAACCTGTTCAGGGCGCTTAGATTGATGACCATCCCGAAAGCTTTCTTCACAAGAAAATGTGAGAGTAGAACCCTGCAAATTTTTGATCCTCCGGAAGAGGAGAAAATTACCTGTTCTTATTCCCAGAGAGAGATGAGATCTAACATGGCCTGCCGTTGCTTTGTCCCTGGGAAGTTGGAGAGAAATGAGAGTACAAAAAAAAAAAAAAAAAAAAAACCTTTGTGCAAATTCCAACCTGTAACCCTCCATGATCTGGGAGGCTAAAAGGATTCTTGGGGACCTCTGCCCATTCTTTGGCGAAATGGGTCAACCTTCTCACTACCCCCGACCTGGCATCACAGGGCATTCTTGGTAGGGGCTGAAGGAGCAAAGAGTGCCTTCCCTTTTGCCTTGTCAAATGACCATTTTTGGTCTGTTAACCACCAGTCTTAAAATTTGCTTTGTTCTGGAAGCTACGAAAAGGTCTCTCTGAGGCCTATATCTCCAAGAAGACGGGAACTGTTTACACTTCTAAGAAAAGAGCTAAGACCTCCTCTAAGGTGGAAGCGAATAAGAGCTTGCCCTCAAAAGGAATCCCGCAGTTTATGCTTGGAGGTTAGATCCCCCTCCCAGGATTTCAACCAGATGGCTCGTCTTGTGCAATTAATGAGTGCTGACGTTCTCGCCACTGAACGGTATCTGCTGCCGCATCAGCCAGAAATGCGACCAACTTGGCAATAAGGGGGAGACCCCCCGACTTCCTCCACAGAAGTAACAGGAAATAAGCCCATCCAGCCTTTGAATCCATACATCCAGATTCCCAGCGACACAAGTGAATGCTAGGGCTGGACCAATAGAAAAGACAGAGGCATCCCAGGCTTTACGTAGCAGAGCATCAGTCTTCCTGTCCATTTGATCCTTAAGCACCCCAGAATCCTCTAATGAGCAATCTGACTTTTGAGACACCTGTGACATAGGAGCATCTAATCTTGGACATTTGAAAAACACCTTATCTTATGTCCTCTAGACTGGAACAAAAAAAAAAAAAAAAAAATGGATTTTCTTTATCCCATTGTTTTGCTAATCTATGTACACTGCAAACTGTATGACTAGCAAGAATGAGTCCTTACATTTAAAAAGCATCTGTCATGTCAGATCCATAATGGCAGCGCCCGTTAGCGGGCATCCACTCAGCTGCTGCCGCTGAGTGGATGTCCCTCACCTTGTTGCATCACTGCGGCATCACCAGCCATCCCATTAAAGTGAATGTGACCGTTGGTGAGTCAACAGCGGGTCAGAGGAGAAGCCGCTGTGAGACAGAGATAGATGACAGTTGCTCTTTAAATATTATGATTTAAATCAAGTCTTTTTACTAGTGATTTAAAAAGACTAGATTTAAATTGAAGCCACCTTGTTTGAGAGAATGATGTACTGAAAAAGACCTAGGTTTACGTCCCTGCAGGCTCCTGTACATTTTAAGAAGTATAAACTGCTTTTAACAGTTTATCAATAGGAAAAAAGATATCTAGCTGAGCTAGCAGACTACTGTACCTGTGACACAGACTCCTCGTCAGATATACAGAGTTCTCTCCCAGGTCAGAAACAGCCCGTGAACTAATGTCTCCGACATTAAGGGAGGCAGAGATCTAGCCGAGACTGAATGCTCCTGAATTACACTAACAGACTTTGAAGTGGAAGGACCTAGGCCTGCTAACTTATCGTTAAAAAGGACTGAAAAGAGGAAACCACCTCTTTCATATACCGTATATACTTGAGTATAAGCCAAGGCACCTAATTTTACCACAAAAAAAAACAAAAAAAAACTGGGAAAGTTTATTGACTCGAGTATAAGCCTAGGGTGTCCATCTGCATGCCTCACTTTGCCCATGACTAGACTGACGTTTAACATGGGAGTCTATGGAAGGGGTGCCCGGCTTTGGGGAAGGGTAAAAAAATTAAATAAGTACCCCAGACAAAAAAAAAAAAAAAAAAAAAAAAATTCTACACTTGTAGGGGAGAAATGGGGCTACATGTGTGTCAAGTTCTGGGTCCAGGGGACCTACGACCGGCACACCAAAGTCACCGGAGAAATTACCATTTAACATGGGAGTCTATGGAAGGGGTGCCCGGCTTTTAAAAATCGGTGCTCCCCGGCCAACAAACTTTGCACACTTTTAGAGGAAGAGTGGGGCTATATGTGTGCCAAGTTTGGGGTCCAGAGGACCTACGACCAGCCGGCACCGGGTCCCCAAAGTCTGGGAGATCAGGTGCAAAAAGGTGACTCGAGTATAAGCCGAGGGGGGCATTTTCAGCACAAAAAAAATTGGGCTGAAAAACTCGGCTTATACTCGAGTATATACGGTAATCAATTCCTTTAAAGAGCCAACAGAATCAGAACCTGCCACTAAAAAACACTTTCACATAAAAGCTTTTTACAGTTTTTTTTTTAGTTTTTTTTAGAAAGCTAGCCTTAGACCTACAGATCCCACACTTTTTTAGGTTTGTCAGCCTAGGAAACAAGCAGAGAGGAAAAATACTCTTACGGAATGTGCCAAATATCTCCTGCTCTGTCAGCTATCACATATTGTAATTGGGAGAGAGACATACCTTGGGAGAAGCATTGGAATTGGATGCAGCCGCTGGATCAGTCTGAGCGTGTGATCCATCTGCCGGGATGTCCTTAGCATCCATGAGGAAAAAAAAAAAAAAACTACAGCAGACAGAGAAGAATCATCTAACAAAGGAGTGCCGATCCCACGTGTCAGACCGCTAGGCCAAGAGCTTGCCTGTGCCTCTAGCAGCGTTCCCCGCCAACCACAGTTACCAGACCAATGGAAAAAGTTTTGATGTGCACTTCCTGGTGGGTCTGGAAACACAAAACTGTGGGTCAGAGGCAAGGGAGGGGCCTTTTAAAATGGTGTCCGATTTGTGTTGCCTGTAGAAGGCGGAGCCAATCTCAAGTAGCCATCCCAGAAGATGAAGGAGGAAAAGGAAAGTGAATCCCCTCCACTGTCACCTCCTGCTGGCTCAAAAACAGAGAAAAAACAAGTGGGAGCAACAACCTCACCTTTGCCATCGAGCCAAACGAGCAGGGGTACAGCGTGAATGGATTTCCAATCTGGCACAACTCACCTTGAAGACCTGGCTGACTACAAGGCCATAAAACCCTATGTGAATACATGCTCTGCAGAGAAGACACTAGAAGACTCACCACAAAAACCCCTAAGGCCCCTTTCACACTGAGGCGTTGAAAAAACGCAAAAAAATAATGACATTTTTTACCGCGATTTTACCGCGATCGCGGTAAAAATAGCGGTAACGCCTATGCATTTTTACCGCGATTTTACCGCGAATCCCATTAATTTCAATGGGGATAGGCGTTTTTACAGCGCTATTTTATGCGCCCTAAAGTTGCTCTAAAAAAGCTGTTTGCAGGATTTTTTTCAACGCCCAGCCAGCAAAACGCCTCAATGTGAAAGCCCTCAGAGATTTCACATTGAGAATGCTGGGGCAGGATTATTTCAGGCGTTATTACAGCGCTATTTTTACCGCGAAAATGCGGTAAAAACGCCTCAGTGTGAAAGGGGCCTAAGGCAACAAAAAAAAAGGTGCAGACCTGGTGTGTGGTCACAGAAAGAAAGCCCAGGTTAGCCAGGGATGCGCAATTTTCCACCCAGCTTCTCAATCTTTCAAATCAAAAGGATGTCTGGTGGGAGGGGGCAGGACCAAAAGCAAAGTAAATTTCAGCCAATTCATCAACAAATCACACAGTGTATGGACAGCTCAAGACGAGGACTACAGTAAAGTTACGCTAATAACTCTTAGAAATAGTAAAATAAATAATTTGAGCAAACAGAAGAGGATGCCACTGGAACAAAACACTTGATAGCATAGGGTTAAAATACTACCTCAACCCACTCTTTAGAGTTGGAGACATACTGCCCAGGATAACTTCTGCACTGTAAGCACTGAGCAGAAGACCCGATCTCTGCAATCAGACTATGCAGCTGCTATAATTTTTGCTGAGCAGTGTGATACATTGTTTTAGCATATCATACCGTTTCAATTTTATTGTCTTATCTTTATTGGCAGTGTACAAAGTTACACTCCAGTCAAGTCTCTGCAATGCAATGTGGTCACCTGCAGTGCTATCCAATGCGTTGCAGAAAAATACAGAATGTTTGCATTTACATGCAATTCACACTAGCATAGTGGGGTGAACTAGGCTTGTGTCCTTGCACTGACTAGCATTGATCAGGTGCAGAAAGATGCCAGTCACCACAGAGCCTGTGCTTCTGTACAGTCCCTGCATACCTCTCAAAACGCCAACCTGTACAGCCGCTGCCTACCTATTCATTTTCTATGGGCTTCCTGCACGCATCTCAGCAATAGTAAAAACAATTAAAACAAGCTTTGCCCGCTACGCATGTGAATAAGCCTTTAGGCTGCATTCACACCTGGAGCGTATTTTTTTTTTCCCCAGGCAGAAAGCCACACGATTTTGTACAGGTCACCAATGTAAAAAGCCGAAAACCACCTGTAATCTGCCAAAAAAAAAATAAAAAAAAATAAAAAAAAAACAACAACAACAACAACAACAACAACAAGCAGCTCATGTACTTTTGAGCTTCAGGCATTTTGCTTCGGGTAACAAAAACGCTCAGATGTGAACAGGTGCCATTGAAATTAATGCGGTTTTTCTTGTTGGGCGTTTCACGAGCTGAAAACGCTCAGGTATGAATGCAGCCTTGGGGGGGGTTGGGGTTTTGAGCTGTGGGTAAACTGCCCCCCTGGACAAGGACATGTGGCTGTACACATGCTGCAGCAAAAATAAACCCACTGTACCATTCGGCTGGCGCAGTGCTGCAATTCAATTTGTGATATTGCGGCGCAGTGGTTTAGATCATGCCCACGGATGTTTTTACAGCCGCGTTTTTTACAGCTTAAAAACGCCTGTCCATGTTAGTCTATAGCTTCATGCCCACCTAGGCGCTTTTGAGCTGCAAATAGCATAGGCGTTTTTAAGTTGTAATAAAAAACCAAGGACCAGTGCGTTCCGCGGCGTCGGCACTGAAAAACGCGAAGCGTTAAAAAAACGCGCAAAAACGCTGCGATTGCGTTTGAGCTCCAGCGTGTTTTTTTCGAAAAAAATACGGTCGAAAAATTTATACAACGTGGACAGGCGTTTTTAAGCTGTAAAAACGTCCGTGGGCATGAGGCCTAAGGGTTAAAGTAGGCAGATTCGTTTTCAGGAGGTACTAAGGCACGTCTTAATGAGCTCTACAGAAAGCAGAGGCTCAACAGTACAAATCAGCTTGCAAAAAAGTAACAGACTTGTCTGGGAGTACTATTAAGCCCCGTACACACGATCGGTTTGACTGATGAAAACCGTCCGATGGATGGTTTTCATCAGACCAACCGATCGTGTATGGTACCCATCGGTTGTAAAAAATAGAACTTGTTTTAAAATTTTCCGATGGATAAAAAACCGATGGGAATTTCCGATCGTCTATGGGCAAGTCCAACGGTTAAAAAACCCACGCATGCTTAGAATCAAGTCGACGCATGCTCAGAAGCATTAAAGTTCATTTTTCTCAGCTCATCGGAGTGTTTTGCGTCACCGCGTTTGGAACGGTCGGTTTTTGGACTGATGGTGTGTGGCCAAGACGGATGAAAAACAGTTTCATCGGATTTCCGATGGACAAATCCATAGGTTATCCGATCGTGTGTATGGGGCTAAAGAGACACACCTGTGAAAAAAAATGGGAAACATTAAAAAGGGAATTACAGTAGCCAGGGTAAATAAAATAAACTATTGGAGATAGAATACTACCAAGTACATTTTTATGCTCAAAAAGTGGTAGGAAAAAAATAAAAATATTACACAGTATAAGGCTGCAGAGAAAACCCTCATCTTTTCTGTCAATAAGTGATACCATTATCTCCATCCTCCAGCATAAACCCTGTATGCTACACCCTCATACAGGTGGGCAGAGACATCTCAAGTGCTGGATGGAGGTTCACTTGGGATTTTATTTAATCTTCCATTATTGTTTATCCCAGTGTTCACCAATCATTTTTCAGTCACAGCACCTCTTGAGAGTTTGCAAAATCTTGGGAAACCCTGGTCTAAAATGGGGTTCCAGTCACAACAGAGCTCACCAAACCCACTCACCCTAATAAAAGCCCTCCCCTCCCATTAGCATCAGAGTCCCCAGTCTGCTCCCCTCCCCCTTTCACATCAGAGTCCTCATCATCCCCCCCCCCCTTCACACCAGTCCATCCTCATCAACCCTCACGTCAGAGTCTGCGCTCACCAACCCCCCCTCCCCCTCACATCAGAGTCTGCACTCACCAACCCCCACCCCACATCAAAAGTCAGTTTTCATACATTTTTATATATTTTCACATTGGAGTATGGCATTATGCAGTGAGAAAATATGGACATAGCACTCCTAAAGAACTTAGGACAGCACCCTGGTTGAGAAATGCTGGTGCATGACAACACCACCAGTCACCAGGATATGTAGAGTGGGTGATGGTACCCACCAGGGACAGAGACAGCAATAAATATTGATATGGTTCCAATTCTTCCCTGCCTATATAAAAAAGGAAACAAAGCAACTAACCCAACAGCTGAGGAACTAAAAGTTCAAGCATGCCCGGTCACAGTACTGGTTGGTAAAGCTTGCTTAGACAAGTAGTTCCCGAGCAGCTGAAAGGCTTCAGAATGACCAACCCTGAGTTGTACTATCCCTGTCACGATATAAATAGACACAACAATAAAAAGTTTTAGAGACGTCACAAAGTGGAATGTGGACGCCACTCCACCCACATATATCATTTTATTGCAAACACATTTTATCAGCCATGCTTATCCAGTATTGTTTGGACTGCCTCTTGCTGTAGATTGCATCAAGAAAACAAAAAATCTTCAAATACACAAATATGTTGCTAGGTAGCAAAAAATCAATACGCAGTCAACAATCTAGTGCAGCCATTCAATGACAGCTGCGGAGGAACCTATAGGGACAACAATCCATTCATACACTGAAAAGCTGATCTACATCAAAAAACAGCAAGTGGCCTCATGGTGATGGTCAGTTCATTCATGTGTAGCATTATGCAAGCTGAGAAGAATCAATTCACAAAAGTAACACCATGCTATAGGCATTTTATGAAGTCATCAGCTTTGCAAAGCTCAAAGTGCCAGCGCAAAGAGGAATTATGAGACATGGCAAAACGTTTTACAACTCGTTAGATGACATTCTAAAAAGGCATATGTACAAACGGCATCTCTGGAATCGGAAACACTTTGCAATTAACATTAATGTGGAAATTATCATACATCTGGCATGCCCAGCTCTTCAGGCGCACAGCGCATCCAACATGGAATTACTTTACATGTATGCAAATACGAGCAAATATATGTCTGAGGGCTCACATGAGCACTGACTAGAGTTATTGTGTGGTTTTAATTAACCTATTTGTAACCATTGTTCTTTTAACTCTTTGATGGCCAGACCAAGTTAACGTGTTGTTCATTATTCAGTTTGTCATCGGGCCTGAGAACTAGGAGCACACGTTCCTAGTTCTCCACTAAATGACACCTGGGGCTGCACTTCTCATAGGAAGGGTGTCCCATGTGCTGGTGGCTGCTGTGTAGGATTAAAAGCCCAGGTCCTCTGGCCCCAGATAACCCCTACAGCACTGGAAGAAGATTACCACGACAGGGGTAATTGAGCTGCTACACCCAAGATAGACAAAAAGTGCCACCTATGCCTGCCCCTGTCTCCATTCATAGAAGCTGTTCTATTAGTTCTCACAGTAAAAAGAGTTCCATGAATGGATGACAAGACTGCCTCTTCCAATCATGTAATGTTTTTCATTGTGAGAACTTGTAGTACAACTTCTTTGAATGGAGGATGATGGCGGTCATAGTTGGCACTTCTGATAAGTGTCTGTCACAGGTGCAGCCACTGCGGCGGACTATGGGAACATTACACTGAAGGTTTCAACCTAGCACCAGCACACTGAACACCATGTATGGCAATTACGGCTCCTAGTGTGGCTTCCCCAAAAAAAAAAACCCCACACAACCCTACCTCTTCGTTTGTGCCTTTTTTGTTTTTGCTCTGTTGGTCCCACTCCCAGCCTCCATTCAAGGTAGGGCAAAGATGATGTTTTTCCTTCCACCTGCAGCTTCCTGGGATACCGAGGTCACAAGTCCCAGGAGGAACACTGTTCCAGGCTGGGTTCACACTTAAGCAAATTTCTCCACATCCAATGTGCATGACAGGAGTGTGTGTGACCAGCTCTCAATGGAGCCAGTTCACATATCTCCGGGGCAGCCGCAGAGCGCACAGCAGAAGGGACCTGTGCGCCTTTGGCCCAATTTCAGGTCCAAAATTAGGCAAAAATTCAGACCTGAAATGACGCACCAGACTCCCTGCTGTGCCACACATAGTGTGAACACAGCCTCATTCTCCACTCATGTAAAAAAGATACAGCGCCGTATCTCACATGTGCAGACAGATATGGTGCCACATCCATCTACATATTTTTCTACAAATGGAGGAAATAATGCCTCGTCATATGAGAGGTCTGTACCCCAGAAGTCGTCACTTGACAGTTATTTCTAAAATTTGTGTTGCGCTATCACATAAATAAAAGTATCCTTAAAGTGAAAGAAAAAAAAAAAAAAATCCAATTTACCGTATATACTCGAGTATAAGCCGAGTTTTTAAGCACAATTTTTTGTACTGAAAATGCCCCCCCTCGGCTTATACTCGAGTCGCCTTTTTGCGCCTGATCTCCCGGACATTTGGGAGCCGGTACCGCCCGGCCCGCAAGTCCCCTGGACCCCAAACTTGGCACACATGTAGCCCCACTCTTCCTCTATAAGTGTACAAAGTATCTTGTCCGAGGGACCTAGGGCCGGGGAGCACTGATTTTTCAAAACCGGGCACCCCTTCCATAGACTCCCATGTTAAACAGTAATTTCTCTGGTGACTTTGGGGACCCGGTACCGGCCGGTCATAGGTCCTCTGGACCCCAAACTTAGCACAGATGTAGCCTCAATCTTCATCTACAGGTTTGCAAAGTTTCTTGTCCAGGGGACCTATTGCCGGGGAGCACTGATTTTTCAAATCCGGGCACCCCTTCCATAGACTCCCATGTTAAAACGTCAGTCTAGTCATGGACACAGTGAGGCATGGACACAGTGAGGCAAAGTGAGGCACACCCTAGGCTTATACTCAAGTCAATAAGTTTTCCCAGTTTTTGTGGAAAAATTAGGTGCCTCGGCTTATATTCGGGTCGGCTTATACTCGAGTATATACGGTAAATGGTACACTGAATATAAAAATCTTCAAATCAAAAGGGCACCAGACACCTTATAACAATAAAACAGCTTACCAAACATTTAGACCCCACAACTCGAGAGGTCCAATAGCGCTTTAGGACGACAAATACCACCCAGATCGATGGATGGCTCCAGCTCTGACAGATGCATATGCCACAAGCCTGTCACACTTCCAAGGGATATGCCCCACACAGCCACTGGATCATCTCACATGATGATCGATATTAAAACGCAAAAGCAAGGAAACACCATAGTGAAGTACAGTTAAAAAAAGGATTAAAAGAACTTGATGGGTACTCAGAAGCAATGCAAATGTTAAGAGCATATCAAACACCTGCCGGCTTCCCGGATGGCTGTGGTGACGACGTCTCTGCCTTTTCAGCAATTATAGAATATTATGTAAACAGACACGGCGGTAGATCTGTCTGCCCATGTGCGATATCTGGTGCTGCATCATTGGGGGGCCAGTTTCAAGAACTAGACGAGACCACCCCATGAGATAAAAAAATAAATAAGACAGCGGCATGTGATTGGATCTAGAGTATGAAGGCAGAGTGAAAGGACAATGCTGGACCCAAAGGGCTTGTACATATACACCAGTCAGCTATAAACATGATGACCACCCACCATAACTCATCAAGGCATGGACGCCACTAGACCTCTAAAGGTATACTGTGGTATCAGGCAACAGGCTGTAAGTAATAGATCCTTTAAGTCTTGTAAGTTGTGAGGTAGGCCCTCCATGGATCAACTTGTTTTTCCAGCACATACCACAGATGCGTAATTGGATTGAGGTCTAAAGAACTTGGAGGCCAGGTCAATACCTCAAACTCATTGCGTTCCTCGAACCAGGCCACCTTCCCGCATTGCACCATGGTCCAGTTCTGATGTTCACATGTCCATTGCATGTTCTTTTGGCTGTGGACACGAGTCAGTATGGGCACCGTGACTGGTCTGGGGCTACGCATCGCCATACACAAACTGTGATGCACTGTGTGTTCTGATGCCTTTCGATGGGAATCAGGTATTAACTTTTTCAGCAATCTGAGATAAAGCAGCTCTTCTATTGGATGTGACTACACAGGACAGCCTTCACTCCCATGACCCTGATGCCGTTTCACCAGTTTTCCTTTGTTGAAATAATTTTGGTAGGTCCTGGCCACCCACAAGAGCTGCAGTTTGAGTGTTTCTTTGAACCTGTTCAGCTCGGGCCTTTTTCCAACTCGGGTGCCTTGAGGATTTTTTTTATGGGTGCCTTGGCAAAATGCCTAAAAACTGGGCAAAAATTGTGTACAAGCCAGCAGAAAGATGAAGCCTGCTTTTTAGTTATACAAAGCCACAGGGTTTCATTGCGCACCATTAGAACTTATGTCATGTTAACCACTTAACGACCGCCCACCGCCGATTTACGTCGGCAGAATGGCACGGACAGGCAGAATCACGTAGATCTACGTGATCGCCTTTGTGCAGTTGGGGGGTCCATCCGGACCCCCCTTCACTGCAGTGAGCGGCCGTTAAGTGTTCGGGAGCGATCAGGCATGAGGGGGCGGCCGCTCGATTCCGCCCCCCCCCCTCGCGATCGCTCCCGGCCAATGAAATTGCTTCCTCCGCCATGTGATGTAAACACAGGCTGGAGGAAGTGATGTCATCTCCCTCGCCGCGGTCTTTTCGTTCCCGGCGCCGAGGAGTGAAGACAGAGGTTAGTGCTCCAACAGTCCACTGACACGTAGGTACACATAGGCACACAAATCACCCCCCAGATCACCCCCCAGGTCACCCCAAAGCCCCCAATCACAGTGTCACTGATTGCAGTGATCATTTATTTTACTGATCACTGCATTTAGTGTCATCTGTGATTGTAAAAAGTTGCAAGGCAGTTAGGATTAGGCCCCTTTAGGTCCAGGGTAGCCCCCTAACCCCCCCCTAATAAAGGTTTAACCCCTTGATAACCCCCCCAGGGTAACCCTTTCACCCCCTAACTTCAGCGTCACTAAGCGATTGTTTTTCCGATCGCTGTATTCGTGTCGCTGGTGTTTTAGATAGGCAGTTATTTTTTTTTTAGGTTCGCCGCAGGTTTTTATTGGTGTCAGGTACCCCCATATTTAACCTAATAAAGGTTTTAACCCCCTGATTGCCCCTAGTTAACCCTTTCACCAGTGATCACCATATAAAGGTTACGGGTGACGCTGGTTGATTAGTTTGCTTTTTATAGCATCAGGGCACCCGCCGTATATAACCCAATAAAGGTTTAACCCCCCCTGATCGCCCGGCGGGTGAGATCAATTAGGTTTTAGCGCCAGAGAGGGTCTGCGTCGCCCCAGGCAGTGTTAGGTTAGTGCCAGTAACGCTAACACCCACGCGCAAAGCATACACCCCCCTTAGTGGTATAGTATCTGATCAGATCTATACTAGCATCCCCAGCGGTTTAGGGTTCCCAAAAACGCAGTGTTAGCGGGATCAGCCCAGATACCTGCTAGTACCTGCGTTTAGCCCCTCCGCCCAGCCCAGCCCAGCATCGATCGATCACTGTCACTTACCAAACACAACACACATAACTGCAGCGTTCGCAGAGACAGGCCTGATCCCTGCGATCGCTAACAGTTTTTTTGTAGCGTTTGATATATTTGCTGACGACAGTCAGGTGCTTTTTTTCCTGTGAATCTTACTAGTGTACCCCTAAATTTAGAGCCCAAAATGGCAAGACGAAGGTACACTAGTAAAGAGGCCTACGAGATTCTGAGCATGACAGATAGTGAAGAGGAGGTCACGTATCTGTCAGATTCAGGCTCAGAATATCTTCCCGTAGAAGACAGTGACGTCAGCGGCTCCTCGTCAGATAGCTCTGACGACGAAGTTGAGGTCCCTGCTAAGGTCAGGCGTACCCGATCCCGATCTTCTGAGGTTGTTGAGGAGCAAGAACCGCAGGTCTCTCGTATCATGGAGCAGAGTAGTACTAGCGCCGCTATTCCTTCTGGTGAACTGGCAAGCACCAGCGGCCTAGTACAGCCTGGACGTACATCCAGCACTGCAGTAACACTTGGTGACGTGGCGAGTCCCATAAGTGCAGTTCAAGCTGGCGAGGTGGCAAGCACAAGTAGTGTCCCGCTGCCACCAAGAAGACAAAGGCAGGCCCGTCGTGCCCATACTGCCCTTCCTGCAGAATTCGCCTATCCTGATTGGGTCCCCACCACTTCTGCAGAACCTGTACTTCCCCCATTCACTGCCCAACCCGGTATTCAGGTGGAAACAGCTGATTTTATGCCAATCGATTTTTATTCGCTGTTTTTCACGGAAGATCTCTATAGATCTATTGTGGACCAGAGTAATTTATATGCTGGTCAATTTATCGCCGCTAACCCCCAGTTGCCTAAAATTGCCAGAAATTGGAAACCAATTACGGTTTCCGAATTTAAGACCTTTCTGGGCCTTTCCCTCAACATGGGCACACATAAATTTCCGTCATTGCGTGCTTATTGGTCCACGCACCCAATTGACCACATGCCCGTGTTCTCTGCCTCCATGTCCAGGGCACGATACGAGCAGATTTTGCGGTTCATGCACTTCAACGACAATGAACTTTGTCGTCCACGTGGGGACCCTGAATACGACCGGCTCTATAAAATTCGGCCCCTCATAAACCACTTCAACGAACGTTTTGCAGCCTTGTTTACTCCCGATCAAGTTGTCTGCGTTGATGAGTCCCTGATTAAATCTTCTGGCCGCTTGTCTTTCAAGCAGTACCTTCCCAGCAAGCGTGCCAGATACGGGGTCAAGCTCTACAAGTTCTGTGACAGGGCAACAGGCTATGTAGTGAACTTTACGGTTTATGAGGGAAAAGACAGTCAGATTGAGTCGGTCAACTGCCCGGATTACATAGGGAGCGCTGGCAAGATAGTGTGGAACTTGGTGTCACCCTTATTCGGAAAGGGGTACCACTTGTATGTGGACAATTATTACACGAGCGTGCCACTGTTTAGTCACTTGTTTGATCATAAGATTGGAGCATGTGGCACCGTGCGACCTAATCGCCGGGGCTTTCCCCAGCGGCTTGTAGATGCCCGTCTTAGGCTGGGGGAGAGAGCCTGCTTGAAGTGTAATAACTTGCTCGCTATGAAGTGGAGGGACAATAAGAATGTTTTCCTTCTTACCTCCCTTCATGCAGACACGACAGTCCAAATTCGTACGGCGACTGGTGTTGTGGAGAAACCCCTCTGTGTCCACGAATATAACCAAAATATGGGAGGGGTGGACCTCAACGACCAGTTGATGGCGCCGTATCTAATTGACCGTAAGGCGAGACGCTGGTACAAAAAAGTGTCTCTATCATTATTCCAATTGGCTTTGCTGAACGCTCATGTGCTATACAGAGCTTCAGGCGGGACGTTATCTCTTCTAAAATTCCAGAATGAGATAGTCACAGAACTCCTGTATCCAGGCGGTTCTGCACCTCACCATCCCCAACCAAATGCAGTAAGCCGGCTGCATGAGAGGCATTATTCGTATGTCCTCCCGAGTACCCCTACCCAAAGCCACCCCCAAAAAAGATGTCGTGTCTGTAGCAAGCGCGGATTTAGGCGTGACACCCGTAGTTTTTGTCCACTCTGTCCTGACAAGCCTGGTCTTTGCCAAGGTGAATGTTTTGAACGCTACCACTCAAAAGTGAAGTTTTAGCGTAGGGTACAGCATTTCACAGACTAGGACACACTTACACAGGGTCTCCCAAGATGCCATTACATTTTGAGAGACCCGAACCATTACAGTTGTAAAGTTACAAAAAAAAGTGTAAAAAAGAAAAAAAAAAAAACGTAAAAATCAAAACAAAAAAAATATAAAATAAAAAAACCAAAAATAGTTGTCGTTTTATTGTTCTCTCTCTCTCTATTTTCTCTCTATTGTTCTGCTCTTTTTTACTGTATTCTATTCTGCAATGTTTTATCATGCTTGCTTTTCAGGTATGTAATTTTTTGTTTTCAGGTGCGCCATTCAACTGCAGCGCGGAATTATTTATCTTGACAGCAACAGCGTTTGCTCCCACGATACATAAAGCCGTGACTCCAGTGCTGTAGGAGGTGATTTCACCACCACAGTTAAAAAAAAAGAGCATATATGCCGAAGCATGGGGGCAGCAGGAGCGATTTTGCTCCTAATGCCGCGTACATACGGTCGAAATTCCGACCGTGTGTACGCGGCATAACTTTTTTGCGGGAGGATGCCCCCATGCTTCGGCATATATATATTTTAGGCACAGGTTGCGTTAAAACATTTTTTTATTTTTTACTAGGTTTTGTTTTGGTATTTGCTTTGCAGGTATGGCATGGTAAGGTCCTACTGTTGTACTGTAATGTTACTTTGTTTTAATGTTAACCACCATTTGCTTAGCAGGTACGCCATTCAGTTGCAGCGCGGATCTATTTATCTTGACAGCAACAGCGTTTGCTCCCACGATACATAAAGCCTTGACTCCAGTGCTGTAGGAGGTGATTTCACCACCACAGTTAAAAAAAAAGAGCATATATGCCGAAGCATGGGGGCAGCAGGGGCGGAGGAGCGATTTTGCTCCTAATGCCGCGTACATACGGTCGAAATTCCGACGAAGGCTTGACCGTGTGTACGCGGCATAACTTTTTTGCGGGAAGATGCCCCCATGCTTCGGCATATATGCCCATCATTAGAAGTGGGTGGATGAAGGGAGGTATTCTAATGGTGGGCATACCCACCAATCAATCTCTTTTTTTCGTTCAGCCAATAGGCTGTATGAAAAAAAAGATTACAATACATGTCCAACAAGGACCAGCAACGTACTGGTATGTTGCTGGACTTTGAATGTTTATACCAGAATGATGCCTGCGGGTTTAGGTATCATCTTGGTATCATTCTTTTCAGCCAGCAGCCGGCTTTCATGTAAAAGCAATTCTAGCAGATAATTAGCCTCTAGACTGCTTTTACAAGCAGTGGGAGGGAATGTCCCCCCCCCCGGATATAAAAAGCGCCATTGGGAAATTGGGAAAGCATTTTATCACACCGATCTTGGTGTGGTCAGATGCTTTGAGGGCAGAGGAAAGATCTAGGGTCTAACCCCCCAATTTTTTTCAAAAAAAGAGTACCTGTCACTACCTATTGCTATCATAGGGGATATTTACATTCCCTGAGATAACGATAAAAAAATAAAATATGGAAGGCACAGTTTAAAAATAAAATAAAAAAGCCAAATAAATAAAAAAAAAAAAAAAAAAAAAAAAAAAAGCACCGCTGTCCCCCCCTGCTATTGCGCAAAGGCGAAAGCAAGCGTCGGTCTAGCGTCATATGTAAACAGCAATTGCATCATGCATGTGAGGTATCACCGCAAAGGTCAGATCGAGGGCAGTCATTTTAGCAGTAGACCTCCTCTGTAAATCTAACGTGGTAACCTGTAAAGGCTTTTAAATGCTTTTAAAAATGAATGTAGTTTTGTCGCCGCTGCGCGTTTGTGCGCAATTTTAAAGCATGTCGTGTTTGGTATCCATGTACTCGGCCTAAGATCATCTTTTTCCCCCAAAAAATGCGTTTGAAAAATCGCTGCGCAAATACTGTGTGGAAAAAAAAAATGCAACACCCACTATTTTAATCTGTAGGGCCTTTGCTTTAAAAAAATATATAATGTTTGGGGGTTCAACATAATTTTCTTGCAAAAAAAAATTTTCTTTCATGTAAACAAAAAGTGTCAGAAAGGGCTTTGTCTTCAAGTGGTTAGAAGAGTGGATGATGTGTGACATAAGCTTCCTAATGTTGTGCATAAAATGCCAGGACAGTTCAAAACCCCCCCAAATGACCCCATTTTGTAAAGTAGACACCTCAAGCTATTTGCTGAGAGGCATGTTGAGCCCATTGAATATTTTTTTTTTGTCCCAAGTGATTGAATAATGACCAAAAAAAAAAAAAAAAATGTACAAAAAGTTGTCACTAAATTATATATTGCTCAAACATGCCATGGGCATATGTGGAATTACACCCCAAAATACATTCTGTTGCTTCTACTGAGTACGGGGATACCACGTGTGGGACTTTTTGGGAGCCTAGTCGCGTACGGGACCCCAAAAACCAAGCACCGCCTTCAGGATTTCTATGGGTGTAAATTTTTGATTTCACTCCTCACTGCCTATCACAGTTTCGGAGGCCATGGAATGCCCAGATGGCACAAAACCCCCCCAAATGACCCCATTTTGGAAAGTAGACACCCCAAGCTATTTGCTGAGAGGTATGTTGAGTATTTTGCAGATCTCGCTTTTTGTCACAAAGTTTTGAAAATGTAAAAAAAGAAAAAAAAAAAAAAAGAAAAAAAAATGTCTTTCTTAATTTTCAAAAACAAATGAGAGCTGTAAAATACTCACCATGCCTCTCAGCAAATAGCTTGGGGTGTCTACTTTCCAAAATGGGGTCATTTGGGGGGGTTTTGTGCCATCTTGGCATTTTATGGCCTTCAAAACTGTGATAGGTAGTGAGGAGTGAAATCAAAAATTTGCGCCCTTAGAAATCCTGAAGGCGGTGCTTGGTTTCCGGGGTCCCGTACGTGGCTAGGCTCCTAAAAAGTCCCACACATGTGGTATCCCCGTACTCAGGAGAAGCAGCAGAATGTATTTTGGGGTGCAATTCCACATATAACCATGGCATGTGTGAGCAATATATCATTTAGTGACAACTTTTTGTAATTTTTTTTTTCTTTTTGTCATTCAATCACTTGGGACAAAAAAAAAAATATTCAATGGGCTCAACATGCCTCTCAGCAATTTCCTTGGGGTGTCTACTTTCCAAAATGGGGTCATTTGGGGGGGTTTTGTACTGCCCTGCCATTTTAGCACCTCAAGAAATGAGATAGGCAGTCATAAATTTAAAGCTGTGTAAATTTCAGAAAATGTACCCTAGTTTGTAAACGCTATAACTTTTGTGCAAACCAATAAATATACGCTTATTGACATTTTTTTTACTAAAGACATGTGGCTGAATACATTTTGGCCTAAATGTATGACTAAAATTGAGTTTATTCGATTTTTCTTATAACAAAAAGTAGAAAATATCATTTTTTTTCAAAATTTTCGGTCTTTCTGTTTATATCGCAAAAAATAAAAATCGCTGAGGCAATCAAATACCATTAAAAGAAAGCTCTATTTGTGGGAAGAAAAGGACGCAAATTTCATTTGGGTACAACATTGCATGTCCGCACAATTTACAGTTAAAGCAGCGCAGTGCCGAATCCCAAAAACAGGCTTGGTCCTAATGGCCCGAAATGGTCCGGGGCTTAAGTGGTTAAGGAGGACATTGTGTGCCTCTACAGCAGAGGTCTCAAACTGGTGGCACTCCAGCTGATGCAAAACTACAAGTCCCATGAGGCATTGCAAGGCTGACAGTTACAAGCTTGACTCCCACAGGCAGAGGCATGATGGGACTTGTAATTTCACAACAGCTGGAGGACCAGTTTGAGACCCCTGTGTGAAGAGGTTGAGCGGTGTAATGTACCGGAGTCTCTATGGCCGGGTTCTCCAGAGAATGGCTCTCGTCTTCACTGCAATAAAGACAAGTCTCTATCCCCCCCAATAACTCCAAGGTCCACACCAATTGCAACTCCAACGCAGGAGTTTATTTTGTCATATGCATAGTCATTAAATAGGAAAGGATGGTAGGAGAACAGGACAGCAAGAGGTGTTGGAGTAGGTCCAGGCACAAACGAATACACATTCACTACCTATATCTTCAGGTAGTCTCAGCTCATCCAGATAGTCTCCCATTAGAGTGGATCCCAGCAGCCAAAGTGATGCTCGAATCAGATTACACACACACAGTCTCTGCACAAACTCTGCCACAGACCTGGTGAACTTTGGGTCCAGTATTAGGCCTCTAACAGGAAGATGACATCTCTCCAGAGAGTTACCGGGCCCCTTCCTTAACTGTGATCTCTCACCAGTCCCTCGGAACGGTCCCCCGGCCTCCTCATCTAGATACGGGTCTCCTCACAAGGCAGCACCCTGGGATTCTTCCTCCCTCCGTGGGCTCCAGCCGAAGGTGCTGGACCCAAGGCCTTCAGTTGCAGCCCCAGGGCTAAAGGTGCCTGGGACTGATCCGCCAGAGTACCGGGCCAGGTACTCCACCCCAGTGCTAAAGGTGCCTGGGGTGGCCACAAACAAAACAAACTCCTGGGGTTAGACCCCCGACAAACCCCCCCCTACAGACAGGGTCTGCCCCTTTTATATCCTCTCCCAGAAAGCACAGCAGGCCGACACGCCCACCATACCACCACCGAGAGGGGACATCCAAGGCACAGCACTGTACCAGCGGTTCAACCCTAGCCTCTGATGGCAGCACCATCAACAGGCCACAGGGAACTATAAACCAGCATTCCACCTGTAGTATAAGAATGGTTTCATAGAACCCTATCAAATAATGTGTTCGATTACAACTACCACTCAAACATTCCCTTAGATTTAAAGCGGTTGTATACCGCAAATTTTTTTTTTTTTTTTTTGTCAACCTGCAAAGGCAAAAGGTATAATGAGCTAGTATGACTAGCATACTAGCTCATTATCAATCACTTGCCTTAGATCGAAGCCCCCGCAGCGGTCCTCGGACACGTCCTCCGTCGAATCCATGATACCCGGAGTGACTTCCGGGTATCGCCGCTCCGGCGCTGTGATTGGCCGGAGCGGCGATGACATCACTCCAGCACATGCACGGGGAACAGCACGATCCCTGCGCATGCGCGAATTTCCGGCAGTGTCCGGCAGGCTCCCATTCAAGAGCCACCACGCTCAGTGCGCCTGCGCCGTTATCTACGGCACGCATGCGCCGTAGATAGCGGTACAGTCTTTTTTGCAAATATCTCCGAGACTGTGTAGGTCTCGGAGATATTGCAAGCACCTACAGGTAAGCCTTAATGTAGGCTTACCTGTAGGTGCTTGTACAAATTTTGGGTATACAACCACTTTAAAGACCCCGCTACATGTGACTGATTTAGAAGGATAAATCTCCTCTAATGTTGGGGTGACCTACATGTGGATGTTGCCGTGTTCTGTAAAAACTATTCATTTTATACTATTTAGAATGAAGTGCCTCGAGACTGGATGGATCATCTTAGCTCTGAGGAAAGGGGTGCGCCCCTGAAACGCGTCAGCTGTATAGATGTTTGAGGTGCTGCCGGACCCTCTCTGTCATCAAGTTCGGTCGGTGGGTGCCAAGAATTTCCAGCCTAAATTGTCCGATAAGCTTGTACTTAAGCTCCGTCTGTGAGTAGGACCATTGCTTTTTATTTATATTTTAATAAAAAACTTTTAAGTGGTAATGCACGAGGTTGGTGCGCCCTCCTTTTTCTTTTCTTTGTGCCTCGAGACTGGCCATAATTTTAAAGGACGCCTTGATGAAAAAAAAAGAAGGTTGAGAAATACTGGTCTAGCCATTACAATCTGGCGTTTCTGAGAAGCGCTCAAGTCCTTATGCTTGCCATAATTTCTGGTTTCAACTTCAGGGACAACATGTTCACTTGCTTCCCAATATATTCCACTCACTTCTACGAGATAATCAATGTTACAGCTGATCAGTGGATTATCAGAACATTCAAAGGGCAGCAGAGAGGAGGGGGGTCATTGGCTGGAGTTCCCCTTTAACAGGTATCTTTTTTTTTTCCCCAATGCAGCCAGGAAGCTGAGCAGACCTCTATGGCCGGGAACACACAACCCAGAAGTGTCCATAGCAAAGCTCCACTCAGCCCAGGCCTCCCATCTCCGCCCTCTCCGGAGTGACACGTCCACTTGTCCCTTCACTTCACCGGGGGCCCAGCTGTCACCCTCTCCTCCTTTCCTGCACTTACTTTGCTGGTGAGGTCCACCTCCGCCTCGCCGTTCCTCAGCGGCTCTCCGTCCAGGCTGCAGTCCGAGTCCTCGTCGTCAGGTTCCGGGGAAAACATTGACGCTGGCACCGGGGACTCGCACAGGTTCATCTCCGGCTGCGACGCTGAAGAAGCCGCCATCTTGGAAACATTGACTACCGTCCCGCAGTCCATTACCATCGTCTAGAGGACGGTCCGCCCCTTCAGCCCCATTCCCTGTTCTGATTGGTGGTTGTTGAATGAGATCAGCATCAGCGAGCTCTTGGTGGCACGCCCCCCGGAGCGATAGCGGCTGAAAATTATGCAGAGTCCTACCTGTGACAGGGAACAGTAAATAAGGATTCACGCGGCTCATGAATAATATAGAAGGAGAGGAGTCAGGGGAGCATAGAGGGTAACTGGACCCAACGCAACCCAGTCTACACGGCTACATTATTCATTAAAGTATAACTATAGGCAAAACTGATTTTTTTTCCATCTTAGATGGAGCAAAACACGGTATACACCTAGGGTTGCCAACTTTTCTTCAAGCCAAACCCGAACACTTTCACAGCGCACGGCAATTTTTTTGTAGTACACGCTATAGGATTGTAAAATACCTGGGACACCTTTTGGGTTACCCAAAGAGAGTAGTAATGAGGTGTGCTACGGTGAACCGTGGCTGTAGCCAAATTGCATTAACAGTGTGGGGGGGGGGGGGACTTAAAGGGGCATGGTTAAATGAAACAAAAGCATTCGTGTAACCATAAGATATGATTTGATTAATAAAAGAAATGTCAGTTAAAATATGAAACTAGCCTACCTTAAAAGTGGACACTGTCAGCCAGCAGAGCAGTGGACGGTGTCAGAAGAGCAGTGGACGGTGTCAGAAGAGCAGTGGACAGTGTCAGAAGATCAGTGGACAGTGTCAGAAGATCAGTGGACAGTGTCAGAAGATCAGTGTCAGAAGATCAGTGGACAGTGTCAGAAGATCAGTGGACAGTGTCAGAAGATCAGTGGACAGTGTCAGAAGATCAGTGGACAGTGTCAGAAGATCAGTGGACAGTGTCAGAAGATCAGTGGACATTGTCAGAAGATCAGTGTCAGAAGATCAGTGGACAGTGTCAGAAGATCAGTGGACAGTGTCAGAAGATCAGTGGACAGTGTCAGAAGATCAGTGGACAGTGTCAGAAGATCAGTGGACAGTGTCAGAAGATCAGTGGACAGTGTCAGAAGATCAGTGGACATTGTCAGAAGATCAGTGGACAGTGTCAGAAGATCAGTGGACAGTGTCAGAAGATCAGTGGACAGTGTCAGAAGATCAGTGGACAGTGTCAGAAGATCAGTGGACAGTGTCAGAAGATCAGTGTCAGAAGATCAGTGGACATTGTCAGAAGAGCAATGTACCTCCATCCAAAAACCCCAAATTAGCTCTACTGAACCCAACCCCATACAAACTGTTCACAAAGTGGCACTGTGCATTCTACAAACCTTTCAAGCACCTTTTTAATTCCAAAAAAAAAAAAGGTAAAAAAAAATTAAAGCAATCCACAGGCACCCCACAAATAGAGAAGAAGATAACAGGTTAGATATTAGACATTGCCAGCAAGACAAAAAAACCCTTACCTTCCAGGAGCCACGGCAGAGATGTGTGTGAACCTGTTAGGGGGCGGAGTCTGTAATACCATGCTTTCTCCTGCAAAAGTGTCCCAGTCCAGTGGCCCTCCATTCACTGTCTCTGGTGGCATCGGCACCGGCGGCTGGGTGGGAGAGAGAGATCGCACAGACAGATAGTGCAGTGTGACCCGGCTGCAGGACGTTACCCCCGCTGGAGCGGGGGAAGAAGGGGCAATGCGTGCTGTTTGGGGGTAGCTGACAGAGGGGAGGGTAGCTGACAGAGGAGGGGGTGACAGAGAGGAGGGGGGTGATAGAGAGGAAGGGGGTGATAGAGAAGGAGGGGGGGTGACAGAGGAGGAGGGGGTGACAGAGATGAAGGGGGGTGACAGAGAGGAGGAGGGGTGACAGAGAGAGAGGAGGGGGGGTGACAGAGAGAGAGGAGGAGGGGTGACAGAGAGAGAGGAGGGGGGTGAAAGAGAGAGAGGAGGGGGGGTGACAGAGAGAGGAGGGGGGGTGACAGAGAGAGAGGAGGGGGGTGACAGAGAGAGAGGAGGGGGTGACAGAGAGAGAGAGGAGGGGGGTGACAGAGAGAGGAGGGGGTGACAGAGAGAGAGGAGGATGGGGTGACAGAGAGAGAGGAGGATGGGTTGACAGAGAGGAGGAGGGGTGACAGAGAGAGGAGGAGGGGTGACAGAGAGGAGGAGGGGTGACAGAGAGGAGGGGAGGTGACAGAGAGAGGAGGGGGTGACAGAGAGAAGGGGGGTGACAGAGAGGAGGGGGGGTGACAGAGAGAGGAGGGGGGTGACAGAGAGAGAGGAGGGGGGGTGACAGAGAGAGAGGAGGGGGGGTGACAGAGAGAGAGGAGGGGGGTGACAGAGAGAGAGAGGAGGGGGGTGACAGAGAGAGAGAGAGGAGGGGGGTGACAGAGAGAGAGAGGAGGGGGGTGACAGAGAGAGAGAGGAGGGGGGTGACAGAGAGAGAGGAGGGGGTGACAGAGAGAGAGAGGAGGGGGGGGTGACAAAGAGAGAGAGAGGAGGGGGGGTGACAGAGAGAGAGGAGGGGGGTGACAGAGAGGAGGAGGGGTGACAGAGAGGAGGAGGGGTGACAGAGAGGAGGGGGTGACAGAGAGAGAGGAGGAGGGGTGACAGAGAGAGGAGGGGGTGACAGAGAGAGGAGGGGGGGGGGTGACAGAGAGAGAGGAGGGGGGGTTGACAGAGAGAGAGGAGGGGGGGTGACAGAGAGAGAGGAGGGGGGTGACAGAGAGAGAGAGGAGGGGGGTGACAGAGATAGGACAGGGGGGTGACAGAGAGAGAGGAGGGGGTGACAGAGAGAGAGGAGGGGGGTGACAGAGAGAGAGGAGGGGGGTGACAGAGAGAGAGGAGGGGTGAAAGAGAGGAGGGGGGTGACAGAGAGATGGGGGGGTGACAGAGAGGAGGGGGGGGTGACAGAGAGGAGGGGGGGTGATAGAGGGAGGAGGGGGGTGAAAGAGAGGGAGGAGGGGGGTGAAAGAGAGGGAGGAGGGGGGGTGACAGAGAGAGAGGAGGGGGGGTGACAGAGAGAGAGGAGGGGGGGTGACAGAGAGGGAGGAGGGGGGGTGACAGAGAGGGAGAGGGTGATTGACAGGAAGGGGGCTGACAGAGCAGGTGAGAGCGACCTTAGGAGACACACAGCGTGAGGCAGGATTCCGGGAACAAGCAGGCGCTATTATCCACAGTCCAGCCCCGCCTCCACATGTGACCAGCAGCCTCTGCCAGGCCAATCACAGACCCTCATGCCATGACCGTTCGGCCAATCAGGGCATCCGCTGGGCTCAGAGCGCACCGATGTACATTTGCACTGTGTGACATCGATAGCGGGCATGGGATGCGCGGCGCCTATCTGCAGATGTTGCGGCCGGGGTCATAGATCGCCTGCCACTGGCAACATGACGTGGAATGTGTGCCCGGGTTTCCGGCGGGTGGAAATCCGGGCACATGTCTCAAAACCCGTACTGTCCGGGTCAAAACCGGACAGGTGACAACCCTATATACACCCTGTCTGGTTTTATTTTCTGCCATCTGTCTCCCATTGGGGAGATTTCCCTTCATTTCCTGTCCCAAAGCCAAACAGGTAGTGAGAGGAAATCCCCGCAAATTAAATGAATTCCTTGGGGTCACCAAAAATAGTGTCCCCATTGGAAGATTTCCCCTCTATTAAGGTATTTTCACACAGGGGTGGGGGTGCGTTGGTGGTAAAGCACCTCTAGTTTTAGCAGCGCTTTACCGTAGTTTTAGCGGCACTTTTCGGCCGCTATCGGGGCGCTTTTAACCCCCGCTAGGGATGAGCTCCGGCGTGTTCGCATTGAACACATGCAGAGCCCGCCAGGATGTCAGCACCGCGCTGCGCTAATCACAGCCAGGGAGACATTTCCTGATCTCTGCAGCCGAGCATCGGGAAATGTCTCCCTGTCTGTCATTAGCGCAGCGTGGTGCCGACATCCTGGCGGGCTCTGCACGTGTTAAATGCGAACACGCCGGAGCTTATCCCTAACCCCCGCTAGCGGCTGAAGAAAGGGTTTAAAGCACCCATGTTGCGGCGCTACCAAAACACTTTGCAGGCGCTTCGGCAGCACTGCCCATTCATTTGAGTGGGCAGGGCGTTTTGGGGGCAGTGTATACACCGCCCCAAAGATGCTGCTTGCAGGACCCTTTTTCCCATCCTGCAAGCGCACCGCCCCAGTGAGAAAGTACTCAGGCTTTCACATTTGAGAGGAGGCGCTATTTTTAGTGCTAAAACACCTGAAAAGCTCCTCAGTGTGAAAGTAGCCCTTTTTTTCTGGGGACAACCCAAAATTTGGGATTTTCTATTACTTTCACTTTCAATGATAATGGTAAACAGGACAGATAGAGACGGGGAATCTCCCTAACGAGGGCACCAACAGCAATAAAAATTGACAGGCTCCATTCACAATTGTACCATTCCAAAGTTGTGCCAACTTTGGAGTGTAGCATTGATGCAATTTTGACACAACTTTGGATGGGTGCAACTTGAATACAACTTTGACGTTGACCAGTGATAATGGACAACTGTTGCATTGTATAACATTCAGGTACAACTTTTTAGGGTTAACTTTGAAGTCTATGGCCCTCAAGTTGCATGAAAGTCAGACCAAAGTAGTGCATGAACTATTTTGAAGTTCCTGCAACTTTAAGTCGCACATATATGAATGGTTATCATTGGAAAACTTGAGGAACGACTTATCATGCGCCTTTGATGTCCAAAATTGGAAAACAAGTCATACAAATGTGAATGGAGCCTAAGTCCACAAAACAGTCCCAAAGTGATATTTTGAACTATGAACCGCAAGTCATGAGAAGCCTCCACCAGCCTCAGTGCTTCCACCACCACCACATGGTCATCCTTACCAGAGCTTGAGGCCACATAAAAAGGAGGTCCAATATCGCTTATTGTCTCCAGGTAGAAGAAGCCTCACAATCTGGCAACCCTCTTACGACGTTCTTTTGGACGATACACGTAAGGGTGAAGCCAAGTGGTGAAGTCATTACATCTACCCGAGCAGGCAGCGGTTGCTTTTCTGCAAGTATCTAGCTCTTTCCTATTCTGTGAGTATATGGATGTGTTTCTAATAAAACAATGCTTGGAAATATTACACAATGAGGTCACCCCTTTCTTCTCTATGTGTAAGACACTGCCTGGAGTGGATGTGACAATTTGGTGGATTTTGGTCTCTTATTCCAATGTGAAGAATTCTAAGGCTCCTTCTTCCTGGAGATATTTAAAAGCGATATTAGATATTTGACATTTATTTGATAAATGAGTCAGGGTACTACGTACCCCATACTCTTTCACTTGGGGGGAGGCAGGATTTAGGGGCTTCTTTTTTAAAGGGGGCTTCCAGATTCCAATGTCAACCCCCGCACCCCCACGACCACCAGGCCAGGGTTGCGGGGAAGAGGCCTTTGTCATTAACATGAGGACAAGGTGCTTTGCCAGGGGGGCCCCCTCATGTTGAGGGCGTGTGGCCTGGTATGGTTCAGGAGGAGGGGTCGTACACTCCCCCCCCCTCCTGCGGGTGCCGGTTCCTTAACAACCAATAACTCATCCCTGTTGTTGACAGCAGGGATGAGTCAATGGTTGTTACGGTGCCGGATCCTAACAACCAATACAAAAAACAGGCTGTTTGTCCATTTACATCCATTTAGGTCCCCTTCCTGAACAAACATAGATGAAAACAGATGATCATCTGTTTGTCTGTTTTTCATTCATCTGTTGACAGATGAAAAACATGTAGACAAGAATGGCTGTGTGAAAGGACACTAAGCCTAGGTTCACATTAATGCGATTTGGCATGTCAACTGATTTCCAAAAGTGCTTTCTGTACTACTTTCGGTGACTTCAGGGTGCGATTTGTATAAACATCTGTGCAGGAACCAGCACAGATGTCTCTAAAATCGCCCCCGAAGCCAGACTGACATGTGGGATTTCAATCCCGCTGTTAGTATGAACCTGGGCTAAAGGATAAAAGGGGAACCTAGCCTCTAACCACTTGCCGACTGTGTCACGCAGATATACTGTGACACAATGGCTCTCCTGGGTAAAATCTCGTACGGGTATGTGCCTACCCGTTTCCGGCCACCAGAGGGTGCGCGCGCCTGCTGCGCGGCGGGGGACCCGATGCGCGTGGCCGGCGAGCACGATTGCCGCCGGCCATGTGCGATCGCGTGCACAAGCACCAGCACAGGGATTTCTGTGTGTAAACACACAAATCCCTGTGCTGTCAGAGGAGAGGAGCCATATCGTTTCTTCCTACTAAGTAGGAAAAATTATATGGCTTCTATCTTAGTCACTCACATCCCCACATAGTTAGAACATGCTGAGGGAACACACATTTAACCCCCTGATGGCCCCTAGTGTTAACCCCTTCCCTGCCAGTGACATTTACACAGTAATCAGTGCATTTTTATAGCATGCCAATAAATGCCAATGGTCCCAAAAAAGTGTCAAAAGTTTCCGATCTGTCCGTCGTAATGTCGCAGTACCGCTAAAAATCGCAGATCACCGCCATTACTAGTAAAAAAAAATATATAAAAATGCAATAAAAATTACATAAATCTTTCCCATAGTTTGCAGACGCTAAAACTTTTGCGCAAACAAATTAATATACGCTTATTGCGATTTTCTTTTTACCAAAAAAATGTGGAAGAATATATATTGGCCTAAACTGATGAAGAAATTTGTTTTTTTTAAAAACTTTTGGGGATATTTATTATAGCAAAAAGTAAGAAAGGGCTCTGGTCAGGAAGGGGGTAAAACCTTACTGGGCTGAAGCGGTTAAAGAGTATGTAAATCCAGCATTTCATACTCCTGATATGTGCCTGCTGTACCATGTACTTTTATGAAAACATATCCTGTTCTCTTTGTATTGCTTCCTTTGTGTGAAATCCCTGGTGTTCTTGCCAGTCACTCTGCTTTCCTATTAAAAACTGACTGCAATAGGTATGAGAGCACAGCGTGGTCAGTTTTCTAGCTGTGCTCTCCTCCAATGATCAGACTTCTTCACAGGCATTCACTAGGAAGTTCAGTGTGTTATTGTTTTTCTTCCCCCAGCTCTCTGTTCTCAGCTGCATAAGAAGCTTAGAGGGTATGTGAACACTTGTAAAACAGGAAAAAATAGGATTTTTGTACTCACCGTGAAATTCATTTCTCTGACGTCCATGGACTGACATAGCTGGATACTGTAAACGTGTGGGTATATGTCCCTGCTCGCAGGAGAAGATCTAGGCAGAATGTTAGATGTTAGAAACATACATTTTAGAACAAACCAGAGCTGATCAGCCCGGCCCAGGGGGGCGGTCCCTCCGGACATTACCCTCCCACCTGCAGCTAGCACACCTCAGTTCGTAATAAAGCAGTACAAACCTTAAAAGGAAGGGTGGGTGCTGTGTCAGTCCATGGACGTCAGAGAAATTGATTTTACGGTGAGTACAAAAATCCTATTTTCTCTTATCGTCCATGGACTGACACAGCTGGATACTGTAAACGTGTGGGATGTCCCAAAGCAGTATCAGAAGGGTGGGAGCAGCAGTAAAGGAACAACCAAAACTTCACTCCAAACAAGCAGAGCTCCTCAACGAAGGAGTTGCAACATTAAACAGCGGCCTGCAATGCTTTGCGGCCGAAGGGAGCATCCGAAGATGCAGCCACATCAACCTTATAAAATCTTAAAAAGGTATGAACGGACGACCAGGTCGTCGCCTTGCACACTTGTGCAACCGACGCTTGATGTCAGAAGGCCCAGAAAGCACCAATTGTCTTGGTGGAATGCGCCGCAACCGGAAAGGGAGGCGCCCGCCACTTAAGGGCATAGGCCCGTATTACGGTCTGCCTGATCCACCTAGAGACGGACACAGACGACACCGCTCGGCCCTGTTTTGGACCAGACACAGACTTCCGAATGGAAACAGTAGCAGACAGGTACACTCGTAAGGCTTGTACCCATCTAAATGTATGAAGCGCAAACTCTCAGGGATGCGATGGGTGAGGACACCAGGACGGAAGAACAATGTCCTTCTTAAGGTGAAAGGCTGAGACCATCTTTTGAAAGAAGGACGGACATGGGCACAACACCGCCATATCCTTATGGAGGACCAAGTAAGGCGACTTGCAGGACAAGGCCGCCAACTCAGGCACCCGTCTAACCGAAGCAATGGCCACTAAGAAGGCCACCTTCCGGGACAAGGTCAAGAGAGGAATCTCTCTGATATTCTCAAAGGGATGTTCTTGGAGAACCGAGATGCATCAAATTCAGATTCCAAGTAGGGAGAGGAGGCTTGATAGGAGGAATCACATGGCGAACCCCCTGCACAAAAGGTGCTATCAAGGAATGGCCCAGTAGCGGTCGTTGAAAAAGACAGCCAGGGCCAAAATCCGACCCTCAAAAAGGTATGCAAGGTCAGCTTTTGGGTCACACCACGCTGTAAGAACAGCAAAATCCTGGGAATGGAATACATCCGAGGACGCCACTCAAGTTCCTCGCACATAGCGATGTAAGCCTTCCAGATACGGTGAGATATCTTTCTGGAGGAAGATTCCTGTGTCAACAACATAGAAGAGATGACCGAATACGAGAGAACTCGGTCCTTCAGCACCTGGCATTAAACAGCCATGCCATTAAAGCCAAGGACTGTAAAGCAGGATGAAGTATGGGATCATGAGACAGAAGGTCCACCCCAATAGGCAGTCGCCAGGAACGTCTGCGACTAGCCGAAGTAGTTCGGCATACCAATGTCGCCGTTCCGGAGCAATGAGGATCACTGGAATGGCCTCAGCCCCTACTCTGCGAAGCCGGCGAGGTAACAACAGTAGCGGAGGGTAAGCATATATCAGGTGATACTGCCCCCATGGGCTTCCAACGCGTCTGACGCGTCCGCCCAGGGGTCCCTGGACCTGACCACGATCATGCCACCTTGCGAGTGAGTCGAGAGGCCATAAGGTCCACTTCCGGTGCCCCACCTCCGGTAAAGGAGGTGGAAACACCTCCGGATGCGAGATGTATGAAAATCCCAAAGAGACTCCGCAATGTATGAGAGGCCCCGGTGTACAGGGTGCCTCAACTGTTGGCCAATAAAGGCAACTTTACAGAGCTTCCCTAGAAACTCGGTCAGAGGACCAGTACTTCAGCATCCACAGGTGGCGCAAACCCACCCCGGGCACAGAGACCCTAAAGGCTAAAACAGTTGCAGTGCACCTGCTAGACGACTGATGGATGAAGCAGAGGCTTTTGCCCAGTCATTGAGCTACAAAAAACGCCAGAGACGCGGCCACTAACGGGCGTAACGCTAACCTCAGCCTGGCGAACACAGTCCAAGCCAGCGCTTCTGATCACCACTGAAAGCAGGTGGAAGTGGTACTCCTGAAACCAGGGATCCTTGTGACAATGCTCCATCCAGCAGCTACCCATGGATAAGTGCTGATTGTACAAACACATAGTTTATACTATGTATTGCATCAAACGCGCAAATAGAGTGTGGGAGGAAACCCACCCAGCCACAAAGAGCATAATACCACCACATACGGCTACGTAGTTTAGTATGTGTGGATAAACCTATTAAACACGTTTATACTGTGCCAGCGACGAAGGCGCGCACATCATCGGGGCTTGGACGTAAACCAGCCACGCAGATTGCATAAACAACCGTGTAGGTATGTTAGCCTGCGAATAAACAAATTGCACATGTTTATACTGTGCATAGCGCTGAAAATGCGCACACCATTGGAACGCAGGGGAGAAACCTGAGCACCCGGATGTACTGTATTTAGTGTAGTGTATAGACATAATGTGTATGTTTACACCGTGTATTGCCCAAAGGCATTCATGTCATGTAGCGTGGGCGGAAACCCACGCAGACTGCATACGCATATCGTGTAGGTATTATAGTGTGTGTGCTAAACATGTGTGCATAGCACCGAAGGCACGCACACTGTTGGCGCGTGGGAGGAACCGAAGTACCCCACGCATACTCAGAGAATGCAATACCTACAACTACTGTGAATGTATTTAGTGTAGTGTATAAACATAATGTGTATGTTTACACCGTGTATTGCACCAAAAGCATGCATGTCATGTAACGTGGGCGGAAACCCACGCAGACTGCACAGACATACTGGGTAGGTATGTTAGTATGTGGATATCCAATCGCACAAATTTAGACTGTGCATAGCGCCGAAGCGCCCATACCAATGGAGTGTGGGAGGGAACCGGAGTGCCCGGAGGAAAACCACACAGACTGCCTACACATACCGTTTAGGTATTATAGCATGCGTGATAAACATTGAACATGTTTAACTGTGCAGAAGGCCAAAGGCGCACATACCGTCAGCGCGTGGGAGGAAACCGGAACACCCGGAAGAACTCCACGCAGACAGCACACAGATACAGTGCCTTGCGAAAGTATTCGGCCCCCTTGAACTTTTCATCCTTTTGCCACATTTCAGGCTTCAAACATAAAGATATAAAATTTTAATTTTTTGTGAAGAATCACCAACAAGTGGGACACAATTGTGAAGTGGAACGAAATCTATTGGATTTTTTAAACTTTTTTAACTAAGAAAAAAATGAAAAGTGGGGCGTGCAAAATTATTCGGCCCCCTTGCGTTAATACTTTGTAGAGCCACCTTTTGCTGCGATTACAGCTGCAAGTCGCTTGGGGTATGTCTCTATCAGTTTTGCACATCGAGAGACTGAAATTCTTGCCCATTCTTCCTTGCAAAACAGCTCGAGCTCTGTGAGGTTGGATGGAGAGCGTTTGTGAACAGCAGTTTTGTCAAGTCTCTGATGTGAGGTCGAGTAGCAGAGAGGGCGCCCCTTGCGGCCGAGTGCAGCACAGCCCTGAAGATGACACAGGGGATGTGGTGCCCACAGAAGCACGGGTTGCCTGGTAGGTAGTGCTGGTTGCCAGGAACTTGGTAGGACAGGCAGACTGCAGGACAGCAGGCGTGCTTAGGAGGTCCAAAGGGTAAGGACCAATGGAATGTTCCGATAACAGGGTCAAAGCCAGGCCAGAGGGTCAAACACAGCAAGACAGTCCGAGAACACAGCAGAGCTGAGTCTTAGCACAGAAGACAAGGTAAGCGGAGTCCGTTAGCCAGGCCGGGGTCAGGTATACGCTAGGAAGTCAACAGGAGCAGGTCAGGCAAGCCGGGTTTGGTACACAGGAGATCAGACAGGCAGGAGATGCAAGACACAGGAACACAGGAGAAGCTGACGATAATCCAGCAAATGCAGACACTAGCAGACTTCCTTATATAGGCCCATGTGACCTGCTTGTAGAGATACTGGGTCCTAGAGCCCTTCTCCTGCCAGAGATGCTGGGTCCTAAAGTCCTTCGCCTGCTGTTGGTTCCCTGACAGTGCCCCCCCCCCAAGGGGCAGCCTCCGGATGCCCACCCGGGCCCATCTTTCAGGGTATCTGGCACGGAATCTCTGGAGAAGTCTAGGAGCATGTATGTTGCCTGCAGGTTCCCAAGAATTCTCTTCTGCTGGATAACCCTTCCATTTAATAAGAAATTGAATAGTCCTACCTCTTTTGCGACAGTCCAGGATGGATTCTACCTCGAATTCGGCTTCATCTCCCACTGAGACTGGAGGCGGAGGGTCTTCTTCTCTTCCTGGAAAAGGACTAGAGACAACAGATTTAAGAAGAGAAACGTGAAACACAGGATGCACTTTATACGAACTTGGTAGTAACAGTTCAAAAGCTACTGGGTTAATTTTTCGTTTAATTTCGAATGGACCGATAAATCTTGGACCCAATTTCCGGGAGGGGCAAGGGAGCCTGAGATTTGCTGAAGAGAGCCAGACCTTATCTCCAACCTCAAAGCTAGGACTCTCTCCTCTCCTCTTGTCATATTGTTTCTTGTAGTCTTCTTGCGCTTTCTGCATGGTTAGCCGGAGGATTTGATAATTAGCCTGAATGGAGCTTATCCTGTCTTGAACTGCTGGAACTGAGGCTTCCGGAATGACATTAGGTAGAAATGAAGGATGGAAACCGTAGTTGGCCCAAAACGGAGATTGATTGGTGGTTGAGTGTACTGCATTGTTGTAAGCAAACTCCGCACAAGGGAGTAGAGAGATCCAGTCGTCCTGGGAGAAGGAGCAGAAGCAACGCAAATATTGTTCTAAGGTCTGGTTGGTCCTTTCAGTTTGACCGTTGCTTTGGGGGTGATAGGCTGAGGACAGGCACACCTTGATTTATAGTGCTTTGCAGAGCTCTCTCCAGAACCGGGAGGTGAATTGTACCCCTCTATCAGACACAATGCTGTCAGGAAGGCCATGGAGCCTGACTATCTCCCTTATGAAAATTTTTGCTGTTTCTGCAGCAGAAGGAGTTCCTGCCATGGGCAAGAAGTGCGCCATTTTGGATAGACGGTCCACAACTACCAGGATTGTTGTAGATTCTTCGGATGGGGGCAACTCTACTATAAAGTCCATAGATATATTTCTCCATGGTAGTTCTGGCACTGGCAGAGGACGTAACAGACCCCACGACTTGACATTGGACCCTTTATTTCGCTGGCAGGTAGTGCAGGAGCTAACAAACTCCCTGCAATCAGATTTCAAGGTAGGCCACCAGAAGGATCGTTGGATAAGATCCGTAGTTTTCCGCACTCCGAAGTGGCCAGTGAGTTGGTGGTCATGCAAGGTCTTCAGTACCTGTATTCGGGTTTGTTGCGGAACGAAGATCTTGTCCTGATGCCAGAGGTACCCTTCCTGGTTTCTTAGAGAGGATGCTTCTGGTTCCTGGCATTGGAGGGAAGCCTGTTCAAGAGAAGATCTTAGATCGGGTTGGATCAGAAGAAAGTTCTGAGGTGACAGGATTGTACTAGATATTGTCTCCTCCGGAGTATCGGGAAACATTCGGGATAAAGCATCGGCCTTTCCGTTCTTGGAGCCGGGACGGTAGGTGATGTGGAAGTTGAACCTTGAAAAGAACAGAGCCCAGCGGGCTTGACGGGGTCTCAGACGTTTGGCAGTACGGAGGTATTCGAGGTTCCGATGATCTGTAAATATCATTATGGGGTGAGCAGACCCCTCAAGAAGGTATCTCCACTCCTCTAAGGCTGTTTTAATGGCCAAGAGCTCGCGGTCTCCTACATCATAGTTCCTCTCGGGCTGGCTCATTTTCCGCGAGGAGAAGGCCACGGGGTGAAGCAAGGACTTGGGTCCCTGGCGTTGTGAAAGGACTGCCCCTGTAGCTACTTCTGAGGCATCGACCTCCAAGATGTATGGCAGGGCAGGCTCAGGGTGTTGAAGGATTGGTGCAGAGGTAAACAATAACTTTAGTCTCTCGAAAGCAGTTTGGGCTTCGGAGGACCACTGGAAACGGGTATGTAAGCGGGTCAACTGGGTAATGGGTGAGATGATGGAGGAGAAGTTTCTTATAAACCTCCTATAGAAGTTCGCAAAGCCCACAAACCTTTGCACCCCTTTCTTATCTGATGGAGTTGGCCAATCCAGGATTGCCTGCACTTTCTGTGGATCCATAGCTACACCGCCCGTGGAGATGATCAGTCCTAGGAATTGTATTGATTTCTTCTCGAAGTCACACTTTTCCGCTTTCACATAAAGTCCATGTTTTCTTAGTGTGAGCAGCACTGTCTTTACATGGGTCCGGTGGAGCTCCAGAGTAGCCGAAAATATGAGAATGTCATCCAGATAGATGATGACGAAGTAGTCAAGATATTCCCGGAAAATATCGTTGACAAAGTGCTGAAACGTCGCCGGGGCATTACAGAGCCCAAAGGGCATTACAAGATACTCGAAGTGTCCGAACCTCGTTCTGAATGCTGTCTTCCATTCATCGCCCTCACGGATCCGAACAAGGTTATAGGCACCCCGGAGGTCGAGCTTGGTAAATACTTGGGCCGTACGGAATCTCTGGAAAAGTTCAGGAACTAATGGCAGTGGGTAGCAGTTCTTTATTGTGATTTTATTGAGCTCCCTATAATCCATGCATGGTCTTAAAGACTTGTCTTTCTTCTCGACAAAAAAGATTCCGGCACCGGCAGGAGAGGAGGAAGCTCGGATGAAGCCCTTAGCCAAATTTTCATCGATATATTGTCGCAGAGTTCCCAATTCCATTTCAGAGAGAGGGAATATTCGTCCAAATGGAATCTCGGCCCCTGGAAGTAATTCTATTGGACAGTCATATGGCCGATGTGGTGGTAGAACGTCAGCTTTTTTCTTATCAAAGACATCCAGGAATTCTTGGTATGCCTGGGGTATATTCTGGTTAGTGGTAGATACAGGGTGGACTGTCAAGCAACTGGTAATGTCTCTGGGTTCAGGAATAAAGCAATGCTGCTGGCAATAGGGAGAGGTGAACAGGACCTCCTTCTTGATCCAATTGATCTGAGGGTTGTGGGCTTGGAGCCATGGAATTCCTAGGATAACTGGAGACATAGGCGAGCTTAGAGCGTCAAAGCGTATGAATTCCTGATGGCCATCAGGAGTGGTGATAAGCAGAGGGACAGTCTCCTGGGTAACAGGGCCAGAACTAGGCAATGTGCCATCGGCCAGGCGGACTTCAAGTCCCTGTTTCTTTTGGAGGAGGGGCAGCTTCAGGTTTCTCACCAGGTTCAAGTCCACAAAGCAGCTGCATGCTCCAGAATCAATAATGGCCTGCAACCGGATCTCTTCTTTTCCAAATTGCAGCGTAATGGGTAGCACTAGGTGTGAAGGAGAAGCTCCGGAAACCTGGAAATACACCGGAGGGTAGGAAGGTGGCTTCTTGGGCCTTCTGGGGCAGTTATACAAGAAATGTCCGCTTCCTCCACAATAGAGGCAGAGCCTTGATTGCATACGATGACGCCTTTCATCAGGGGATAATGCGGAACGTAGCAGGCCGATTTGTCTAGGAACTGGGATAGAAGTACCAGTGGGAGCAGGCACTGATGAAGTGGAAACCTTAGGCGGCATCATGGCGGGCCTGGAGGACTGAGCTCGTTCGGACTGTCTCTCACGTAAACGTCGATCCAGCTGGATGGATGACTGGATGAGATCCTCAAGTTTAGTGGGGACCCCAATCCTGGCCAGCTCATCTTTGAGAGACTCAGAAAGTCCTAAGCGGAACTGGTGCTTGAGGGCAGCCTCGTTCCAGCCTGTGTCTGCAGACCACCGACGGAAGTCCACGGTATAGTCCTCCACTGGTCGACTACCCTGCTGTAGTGAATGCAGAGCGGCTTCGGCGGTGGCTGTACGCTGGGGGTCCTCGTAGAGTTGTGACATGGCTGCCAGGAATGTGTCCACTGTGTTAATGACTGGGCTTCTTTGTTCCCATAAACTGTGGGCCCAGGTCTGGGGTTCATTAGATAGCAGGGAGATGAGGAACCCGACCTTAACAGTTTCTAAAGCAAAAGTCCGGGGCTGCAAGGATAGGTACAATAGGCAGGCATTCCTGAAGGATCTAAACTTTCTTCGATCCCCGGAAAACCGTTCAGGGACAGGAACACGGGGTTCTGGAGGAGGGAACACCATCGTAGGAGCCACAGAGGAACGTACGTGGGTGGAACTGGGAGAAGCTGGGACCGGGTCCGCAGAAGCAGATGACTCTGACAGGTGTTGCAATCTCTCCTCTAGCTGGAGGTATCCTTCTTGCAGTGTCTGGATTGCTTGGGTCAGAGTAGCGGCCTGTTGACATAATGCCTCTAACGGGGACGCACCTCTGCCGGCCTCAGACATGGCTGGATTATACTGTCAAGTCTCTGATGTGAGGTCGAGTAGCAGAGAGGGCGCCCCTTGCGGCCGAGTGCAGCACAGCCCTGAAGATGACACAGGGGATGTGGTGCCCACAGAAGCACGGGTTGCCTGGTAGGTAGTGCTGGTTGCCAGGAACTTGGTAGGACAGGCAGACTGCAGGACAGCAGGCGTGCTTAGGAGGTCCAAAGGGTAAGGACCAATGGAATGTTCCGATAACAGGGTCAAAGCCAGGCCAGAGGGTCAAACACAGCAAGACAGTCCGAGAACACAGCAGAGCTGAGTCTTAGCACAGAAGACAAGGTAAGCGGAGTCCGTTAGCCAGGCCGGGGTCAGGTATACGCTAGGAAGTCAACAGGAGCAGGTCAGGCAAGCCGGGTTTGGTACACAGGAGATCAGACAGGCAGGAGATGCAAGACACAGGAACACAGGAGAAGCTGACGATAATCCAGCAAATGCAGACACTAGCAGACTTCCTTATATAGGCCCATGTGACCTGCTTGTAGAGATACTGGGTCCTAGAGCCCTTCTCCTGCCAGAGATGCTGGGTCCTAAAGTCCTTTGCCTGCTGTTGATTCCCTGACAAGTTTTCAGCTCTTTCCACAGATTCTCGATTGGATTCAGGTCTGGACTTTGACTTGGCCATTCTAACACCTGGATACGTTTATTTGTGAACCATTCCTTTGTAGATTTTGCTGTATGTTTGGGATCATTGTCTTGTTGGAAGATAAATCTCCGTCCCAGTCTCAGATCTTTTGCAGACTCCAACAGGTTTTCATCCAGAATGGTCCTGTATTTGGCTGCATCCATCTTCCCCTCAATTTTAACCATCTTCCCTGTCCCTGCTGAAGAAAAGCAGGCCCAAACCATGATGCTGCCACCACCATGTTTGACAGTGGGGATGGTGTGTTAAGGGTGATGAGCTGTGTTGCTTTTACGCCAAACATATCGTTTTGCATTGTGGCCAAAAAGTTGGATTTTGGTTTCATCGGACCAGAGCACCTTCCTCCACATGTTTGGTGTGTCTCCCAGGTGGCTTGTGGCAAACTTTAGACGAGACTTTTTATGGATATCTTTGAGAAATGGCTTTCTTCTTGCCACTCTTCCATAAAGGCCAGATTTGTGCAGTGTACGACTGATTGTTGTCCTGTGGACAGACTCTCCCACCTCAGCTGTAGTTCTCTGCAGTTCATCCAGAGTGATCATGGGCCTCTTGGCTGCATCTCTGATCAGTCTTCTCCTTGTCTGAGCTGAAAGTTTAGAGGGACAGCCAGGTCTTGGTAGATTTGCAGTGGTCTGATACTCCTTCCATTTCAAAATGATCGCTTGCACAGTGCTCCTTGGGATGTTTAAAGCTTGGGAAAAAAAAATTTTATCCAAATCCGGCTTTAAACTTCTCCACAACAGTATTACGGACCTGCCTGGTGTGTTCCTTGGTCTTCATGATGCTCTCTGCGCTTTCAACAGAACCCTGAGACTATCACAGAGCAGGTGCATTTATACAGAGACTTGATTACACACAGGTGGATTCTATTTATCACCATCAGTCATTTAGGACAACATTGGATCATTAAGAGATCCTCGCGGAACTTCTGGAGTGAGTTTGCTGCACTGAAAGTAAAAGGGCCGAATAATTTTGCACGCACCACTTTTCAGTTTTTTATTTGCTAAAAAAGTTTCAAAAATCCAATAGATTTCGTTCCACTTCACAATTGTGTCCCACTTGTTGGTGATTCTTCACAAAAAATTAAAATTTTATATCTTTATGTTTGAAGCCAGAAATGTGGCAAAAGGATGAAAAGTTCAAGGGGGCCGAATACTTTTGCAAGGCACTGTACCATGTAGGAATGATAGCATGTGAATAAACATATTGCACATGTTTATGCTGTGCATTTCCATTGGAGCGTGGGGGGAAACCGGAGTACCCGGAGGAACCCCACGCAAACAGTATACCCATACTGTAAACATGTATAGTATGTGCAATAAACATATTGAACATGTCAATACTGTGCAGAGAGCCGAAGCGCACATACCATGAGAGTGCGGGAGGAAACCGGAGCCCCCGGCGGAAACCCGCGCCGACCCAGAGAGTATAATACATACATATACTGTGAATGTATCTGGAGTCTTGCATAAACATATTTTGTACGTTTATATCATGTATGGCACTGAAACACAGCATTGGAACGTGGGGGGACACCCACGCAGACACAAAGACCAATAACACATACATACACTGTGAATGTATGCAGTGTAGAGGTATAGGATGAGTTTAAATTATGGCGCAGAGGCGCATAATCTTCTCTGTATCATTCCAACCTGCTTGACTGTGCTGCCGAAGCAGCATGCAGGTAACAGGTAACCTCTGATCCTCAGACCGTGTGTCTGTCAGAGCTCAAAGCGTTCCCCAGGAAATGGAGGGAAATGTTGTCTCAGGATATCACACAGAAGGCTCACAGGGACTAGAGACATAAATGAATAAAGTCCTCCCCCCACCATGCTGCACTGACCAGGGGGAGGGAAACACTGTGTACCACTGTATCATCCATGCTGCTCTTGACGCAGCGTGTGAGGAAAACAGTGAGGAAGCTGTGTAAAAGAAAGGCTTGAAAGAACCAAGAGAAACAGCGTCCCTGAGATACCTCAGCCACAGCAATTCCAGCTTGAGAGTGTTCCTCACATCATCAATGAGATCACTTACAAGCGCCCTGTCATTCACTGACACAGAACTGGAGTCTTCCTCACAAGGGAATGTCCTGTTCATAAACATTAAATATTTAGAACTAGGGTCCTGAGCACAGTAGCTAGGCCCATATCTGAATCAGAGCACTTCTACACTAAAGATTTTTGTGGGGAGAAGGGGCTTATAGCTCCTTTTGCTCGCACACCGATTCCATTCTGACAGGAATGATTCCAGGACTGCTGACAACTGGTCCATAAGGACCACAGGTGCAGGAAACATATGAACATGTTTAACTGTGCAGCACTGCCAGTTGCCCCAGACAAGTGTGGAGAGCAGGTGTATCAGACTCCATAACGCCACCCTCTGAGACCTTATACACTATACAGTGAATATACAGTCCTCCCACTGGTTACGCTGAGGCTTAGGAGGGGATACCCGGAGGACTCACCAACCCTTAAGGACCGCTCAGTCCTGCTGAAGCGCGCTGTGAGCCTGAGGAGATTCGCGCCGCTAGAGGCCGAAACCGAAAATAAATGCGCAGCGGCCACAAGAAAAATGGCCGCCGGCCGCAGCTATAACTGCGCCATTGAACCACCCAAGATGGCCGCCGATCGCGAAATTCAAGCTCTAATGCGCGATAATGGCGCACGCAATAACCACCTCAAACAGCGCCAATGCGCATGCTAATGGCACACGCAATAAACACCTCACACACCAGAAAAAACTGCCCCTCTCTCCAGAACCCACTACAAACATGAGCGCCCAGCCAGGCCAGAGTGACCCCCAAGTACCCCACAGCACCAGTACAGGGTGCAGAGAGCAGCATAACAGGGGGGAGACAGGGAGAAACCCCCCATATAAAGAAACACAGCCAGCATGTACTCACCTGCAATAGGAGAGACTACTTACCCGTCCCTTTCAGGGACCCACTGGCTTGTTTCAGACAGACCTATCACAGAGCAGTACTGCGTAGCTGTCGGCCCGGTCCACCGCAAGAGATACAGGTACTGTTCAATCTTGAGAGGACCACGGGAGCATGAAAGCAACCCGGCCACCCCTGGAGTCATGGGGTATGTCGTGAACTGAGTCTCACGCACACAAGGCGAGGATCAGCACGCTCGATGGTCGGACAGGGAAGATTACGAGGATACTAGTGTACCCAACCTGTTGCCCAGCCGACAGTTGATTGAAGGTCTCAAAAATAAAATAAAATTCCCAAAGGAATAAAATTTAAAAGTAAAATCTTCCAGGAGACTGGCTCCTGAGAGAGCCACGTCTTCTCCTTCTGCTAGGCAGAAAAAAACTGAGGTCTGCTGACTGCAGGTGGGAGGGTAATGTCCGGAGGGACCGCCCCCCTGGGCGGGGCTGTTCAGCTCTGGTTTGTTCTAGAATGTATGTTTCTAACATCTAACATTCTGCCTAGATCTTCTCCTGCAAGCAGGGACATATACCCACACATTTACAGTATCCAGTGTGAGGGGGGGCTAGCTCGGCAGCGGGTATGTGTGACCCCCGGGATGGGCTCCCCACCCAAAACAGGCCCAGCAGACGGAGGTTGTGGTTTTCAAAAGCAAAAAGGTGCGGTTTATTTTCTATTTACAGTGACAAAAACACAGCAAGGCAAAAAAAACATAAACAAAATAAATCCTGGTCAACTTGACCTCTAACTAAACTTACAGGTTTCCTAACTAACGACTGGGATCAGCCTAGTGCTGTCCTAGTCCCTGGTTTTAAATGTCCAAGTAAAATATAGCCACACAGGCTTTCTCTCACCGCACAGGGGTTCACTCTCCCTAGACAGTCCACACAGGTCTGCTTCCAGGCATGAGCTAACACCTAATGAATCTGGGCTTTCTTATAGAGGCCTAAATGAGCTGACAAGGTTCAGCTGGACTCATCAACTCCCTGTCTGCACGACGCCCAGCCCTCTCCCTAGAGGTATGAGTCATCAATGAGCCCACTAGTCTCAGCTGGGCTTATACAACTCTCCACCTAGCTGTATAAGTCAGCGTAAAGCCTGAATCTGGGCGAAATATATCTACCCCCCTGGATGCAACCAGGTGACTTTACCTTCCTGCTGTCACATACCCCCCCCTCTTGTTTTAACCTCGGGGTTGGAACACCAGCAATCAGGCATTCATGTACTCGAGACAAAGCATCCACATTCCCCATTTGAACGCCAGGGCGATGCTTTACTGTGAAGTTGAATTCCTGGAGGGCCAGGAACCACCTATTCACTCTTCTATTTGTTTCCTTGTTTTGAGCCATCCACTTTAACGGAGCGTGATCCGTAACCATGTCAAAGTGCCTACCTAGCAGGTAGTACCGAAGGGAATCTAGAGCCCACTTCACCGCTAAACACTCCTTTTCAACGGTGGCGTAATTTACCTCATGGGACTTCAACTTCCTGCTGAGGTAAATGACTGGGTGCTCTTCCCCGTTCCAGACCTGGGACAATACTGCTCCTAACCCCACATCTGACGCATCACTTTGTACGACAAAGTCTCTAGAGAAGTCGGGTGAGTACAACACTGGCTGGCTACATAAGGCTTGTTTCAAGAATTGGAATGCTGCCTCAGCCTCGGGGGTCCATTTAATCATGACCGACCCTTTCCCCTTCGTCAGGTTGGTTAGGGGCACAGCCTTAGAAGCAAAGTGGGGAATGAATCGCCGATAATACCCAGCGATTCCCAGAAAGGCTCGTACCTGCTTCTTGCTGTTGGGACGTGGCCAACTCTGGATGGCCTCGACTTTGTTGAGTTGGGGTTTTATTACTCCCCTCCCAATGGTGTACCCAAGATATTTGGCCTCCTCCTGCCCAATGGTACACTTCTTGGGGTTAGCCGTAAACCCTGCTTCCCGAACAGAGTCCAGGACTGCTTGCACTTTTGGCAGATGTGAGGCCCAATCTGTGCTATGGACAATTATGTCATCCAGGTAAGCCGCAGCATACTTCCGATGGGGCCTCAGCATCTGGTCCATTTTCCGCTGGAATGTGGCCGGCGCATTCTGTAACCCGAACGGCATTCTTTTATATTGGAACGCCCCGTCTGGGGTTACAAATGCGGTTTTCTCTTTGGCCGACTTGGCCAGGGGGATTTGCCAATACCCTTTTGTGAGGTCAAGAGTCGTCATGTATCGGGCTGTTCCCAGCCGGTCGATCAACTCATCTATACGTGGCATGGGGTAGGTGTCAAATTTTGTAACTTTGTTCAACTGACGAAAATCGTTACAAAATCGCCAGCTCCCATCCGGTTTAGGCACCAACACAATGGGACTAGACCAATCACTTTGGGACTCCTCTATCACCCCTAAGTTCAGCATTCTCTGTACTTCCTCCCGTATTGCCTCCCGTCGGGCCTCTGGGATCCGATAGGGTTTTAACTTCACCCTTTCACCGGGCGGGGTAATAATGTCATGCTCTACCCCAGATGTTTGTCCCGGCAGCTCAGAGAATACCTCCTTGTTGCGAAGTACAAACTCCTTAACCTCCTGTTGTTGGGGTTGTGACAAGGTGGCTGCGATTCCAACCTCAGGAATCACGCAACCAGTTTGAGCTGGTGACCAAGTGTCTGCGACTAGGGACTCTCTATCCCTCCAGGCTTTCAACAGATTAACGTGATAGATCTGTTCGGGCTTTCGCCTTCCTGGTTGTCTGACCTTGTAATTCACTTCGCTCACTTTTTCCATTATCTCGTAGGGGCCTTGCCATTTGGCAAGGAACTTACTTTCAACCGTAGGGACAAGTACCAATATCCTATCCCCCGGGGAAAAGGTACGGGTCTTGGCTCCACGGTTGTACACTCTCTGCTGTGCCAACTGCGCTTGGGCCAAATGTTCCTTCACGATGGGCATTACCTGTGCAATTCGATCTTGCATCAGGGCGACATGCTCAATCACACTCCTGTGGGGAGAACTCTCACTTTCCCAAGTTTCCTTGGCAATATCCAACAGCCCTCTTGGGTGTCTCCCATACAGTAACTCAAAGGGGGAGAATCCCGTAGAGGATTGGGGCACCTCCCTAATAGCAAACATCAAATAAGGAAGTAGACAGTCCCAATCCTTTCCATCCCTATCCACCACTTTCTTCAACATTTGTTTTAGGGTTTTGTTGAATCTTTCAACCAGCCCATCGGTTTGGGGGTGATACACAGATGTACGCAATTGCGTCACTTTGAACAATTTACACAGCTCTTTCATAACCCGGGACATAAAGGGTGTACCTTGGTCCGTAAGCAGTTCTTTACAAATACCCACCCGGCTAAAAACAAGAGATAGCTCTTTGGCTATGGTTTTGGCCGAGGTATTTCTGAGAGGGATCGCTTCTGGATAACGGGTGGCATAGTCCATTATAACCAATATGTACTGGTGCCCCCTAGCGGACTTGATTATAGGACCTACCAAATCCATTGCGATTCTCTCAAACGGGACCTCAATGATGGGTAGAGGGACCAGCGGGCTACGGAAGTGTGGCATCGGGGCCGACCTCTGACACACAGGGCAGGAGGAACAATAATTTTCTATGTCCTTCATCACCCCAGGCCAATAGAATCTCTGTAATACCCTCTCTCGGGTTTTCTCTGTCCCCAGATGACCTCCAAGAATGTGCCCATGGGCCAACTCCAACACCAACTTCCTGTAAGGTTTGGGCACCACAAGCTGCTCAACGGTTTCTTCTGCCCTTTTTGCCACCCGATACAGTAGGTCCTTCTCTACGCTGAAGTATGGGTAAGTGCCAGTATTATCTGGGTTCACTAACTCGCCATCTATTTTCACTACGTTTTCCCGTGCCTTTATTAGGGCGGGGTCTTTCAACTGTTCTGTGGCAAAGTTTTCCCTGTGAACCTCAAGATCAGAAAACTCCACAGACGGTAGGTTTTCGTCTGAGGAGGTGGGCTCCTCTCCAGTTTCTTGAGTCTCCCCTGCCAATACTGACAAGGGAAATTCCGGAGAGTCCTCACCACTCTCAGGGGAGTTCTGGCTATCACATTCCTGGTACATAGGGGCACCAGTGGGGGGCTCAGGATCATCCCACAGTTCCCAGAACTTCGGAAAATCCCTTCCCACAATGGCGTCATGCGGTAACTGAGATACTAAGCCCACTGGATGAGAGAGGGTACCTTTGGGGGTCTCGAAACACACCGTAGTCACTGGATACTCTCGGGTGTCCCCATGCACACAAATAACGGCTACCTTGCTATTCCCAGAGACCTCTGTTTTAACTAACTCAGCCTTTATCAGGGTCACAAGGCTACCTGAATCCAGCAATACCACAACATTTCTACCATTAATACACATTTTGCATAAATGTTTCTCAGTTCCCCGAATGGCAGTGCATGCGACTGTCGCACACAGCGACTGACGTCTGCCCGTCAGAAAGTCACACTGCATGGGTTCCTCCACAACCGGGCAATTTGCTGCAATATGTCCCGCTTGCCGGCAGCGGTAGCAAACGATCCTTCTTGCGGCCTCTTGAGCCGCTGATTTCCCAGGCTGTTCTCGCCAAACTTGGGGTAGAGCTCCCACCCTCTCACTCTCTCCACCCTCACCCCTTGGAATCCTCTTATCCGCCCCTGGGGATGGTCTGGTCTTAGGGTGGAAAGTCCGAGTGTCTCTGGAAGAGGCCGTCAGGTTCTCTGTAGCCAAGTATTTCTCCACACGATCCACAAGACCATCGGCCGTCTCTGGGTCTCCATGGCTTACCCACTTTTGGATGGCAGTAGGAAGAGCTCTCAAAAACCGATCCATTACAACACGTTCCACAATCTTTGGTGCGGACAAAGTCTCTGGCTGTAGCCACTTTCTGCTCAGGTGAATGAGATCATACATTTGAGACCTGGGGGGTTTTCCAAGCTGGAAAGTCCAGTTATGCACACGCTGAGCCCGGACAGCCTGGGTGACACCCAGCCTTGCCAATATCTCAGCTTTTAGCATCACATAGTCTTTTGCTTGGTCAGGCTCCAGGTCATAGTAAGCCTTCTGCGATTCACCAGTTAACAGAGGAGCCACCAGTCCAGCCCACTGCTCCTCAGGCCACTTTTCTCTTTCAGCAGTCCTTTCAAATGTGGTCAAAAATACCTCTGGATCATCCTCTCCAGTCATTTTTGTCAATAAACGACTCACCCCAAAGGACGCGGTATTAGTGGGACGGCTTTCCTCACTGGTCTGCGGACGTTGCTGCATTACTGCTTCCATTTGTTGTAGTCTCTGCTCTTGCTTCTGTAACAGGTCTATGAAGCGGGCCTCAGATTGCTGCTGGGCTTGTTGCTGAGCTTCCAGACTCTGTTGGTGAGCTTGCTGCTGGGCTGCAAGGCTCTGTTGATGAGCTTGCTGCTGGGCTGCGAAGTTCTGTTGTTGAGCTGCAAGGCTCTGTTGATGAGCTGCAAGGCTCTTTTGCAAACCTGCATTTGTCTGCTGTTGATTGGCATTTGCTAGAGCCAGCTGCTTCAGTATCTCCTCCATGCTGGCTTAAAAAAAACTGCCACTGGTTCTCCACCAACTGTGAGGGGGGGCTAGCTCGGCAGCGGGTATGTGTGACCCCCGGGATGGGCTCCCCACCCAAAACAGGCCCAGCAGACGGAGGTTGTGGTTTTCAAAAGCAAAAAGGTGCGGTTTATTTTCTATTTACAGTGACAAAAACACAGCAAGGCAAAAAAAACATAAACAAAATAAATCCTGGTCAACTTGACCTCTAACTAAACTTACAGGTTTCCTAACTAACGACTGGGATCAGCCTAGTGCTGTCCTAGTCCCTGGTTTTAAATGTCCAAGCAAAATATAGCCACACAGGCTTTCTCTCACCGCACAGGGGTTCACTCTCCCTAGACAGTCCACACAGGTCTGCTTCCAGGCATGAGCTAACACCTAATGAATCTGGGCTTTCTTATAGAGGCCTAAATGAGCTGACAAGGTTCAGCTGGACTCATCAACTCCCTGTCTGCACGACGCCCAGCCCTCTCCCTAGAGGTATGAGTCATCAATGAGCCCACTAGTCTCAGCTGGGCTTATACAACTCTCCACCTAGCTGTATAAGTCAGCGTAAAGCCTGAATCTGGGCGAAATATATCTACCCCCCTGGATGCAACCAGGTGACTTTACCTTCCTGCTGTCACACCAGCTGTGTCAGTCCATGGACGGTAAGAGAAAAGGGTATTCATAATTTTAAATATATAGTATCTCACAAAAGTGAGTACATCCCTCACATTTTTGTAAATATTTTATAGTATCTTTTCATGTGACAACACTGAAGAAATGACACTTTGCTACAATGTAAAGTAGTGAGTGTACAGCTTGTATAACAGTGTAAATTTGCTTTCCCATCAAAATAACTCAACATATAGCCATTAATGTCCAAACTGCTGGCAACAAAAGTGAGTACACCCCTAAGTAAAAATGTCCAAATTGGGCCCAAAATGTCAATATTTTGTGCGGCCACCATTATTTTCCAGCACTGTCTTAACCCTCTTGGGCATGGAGTTCACCAGAGTTTAACAGGTTGCCACTGGAGTCCTCTTCCACTCCTCCATGACGACATCACAGAGCAGGTGGATGTTAGAGACCTTGAGCTCCTCCTCCTTCCATTTGAGGATGCCCCACAGATGCTCAATAGGGTTTAGGTCTGGAGACATGCTTGGCCAGTCCATCACCTTTACCTTCAGCTTCTTTAGCAAGGCAGTGGTCATCTTGGAGGTGTGTTTGTGTCATGGATATGCATTAATGTCTGTCTGCCATCTTACCTTCCTCCTCATGTGTTCATCTAGAGACCAGACCTCCTTCACCTGGCTTCCTTTATAATCTCCTCCCAGCCTGACTCCACCCCAGGCCCTATCACTGAACACTATATTAACCTGTGCACTGCAAGCCTGCTTTGCTGATCAACGTGTTTGTTAGGCATTGTGTGTTTGGGTTCCTGCCTGCCGTGTGCTACGTCTGTCTCTCTGTTACGTTATTGGCTTGTCCCCGACCATCCCTGTCTGCTCGTGACCCTTGACCTTCGGCTCGTTCTTCGTTATCCTTGTCTGCTTGTGGCCCCTGACCTTCGGCTTGTTATTCGGTTCTCTCTATCGTGTGCTGCTGCTTCCCCTTATCCTACGGGGCGTGAGCTAGGAAACTCCAGGGGCCGCGACCTGGTCCCAGCCTGCAGCGTAACATCCTCACCACTAGAGGCCCTGGAGAAGACCAGCTGGGTCTTAGACTCCGCGCCCTGGGGAATCTTGGCTCTCGCTTCCGTTGGGATCCCGGTTGTGCTCCTCTGGTCCCGCTTTCCACAACCACCCAGTTTCCTATCCACAGAAGCCAGCCATAGGGTTCACTACCTCGCGGTGCACTCCTGTCCCCCTACGGTGTGCATCTGTCACCTGGCCACAGGTGACCCTGACAGTTTGATCAGCCATGAACCCGGCTGACATCCCGCTTCCCGCGGATGATCCATTGCAGGGCATAGTTCGCAGACTTGAGACCCAGGAATCAAATCAGACCCAGGTGATGCGATTCCTCCAGGATCTGGCTTCTCGATTCGAGCAGCTTCAGGTCTCCTTGGGAACCCCGAATCCGCAACCCCAAGTACAACCAGCGGCTGTACCTATCGCACCAGTCGCAGCCTCACACTCACTAAGATTGCCAGCTCCGTTCCGTTTCTCTGGGGACTCCAAGGCCTGCAGGGGGTTTCTCAGCCAATGCACTATTCATTTTGAGCTTCAGCCTCAAAGCTTCCTATCTGACCGGGCTAAGGTAGCCTATATCATTTCCCTCCTCTCCGGTGAAGCTTTGGCCTGGGCTGCCCCCCTGTGGGAGAGGAACGATCCGGTGGTTTCCAGTCTGTCCGAATTCTTGAAGCTCTTTCGTAATATCTTCGAAGAGCCGGCTCGGGCTTCTTCAGCGGCTAGTGCTGTCTTACGTCTTCGCCAAGAATCTAGTTCAGTGGGGCAATATGCTCTTCAGTTCCGTATGCACACAGCTGAATTGAGCTGGAATAATGAGGCCCTGGTCGCTACCTTTTTACATGGCCTCTCTGACCGAGTGAAAGACGAATTAGCGGGAAGAGCCATTCCCGTCGGTCTGGACGATGTAATTTCATTATGCAACCAGATCGACATTCGTTTTCAAGAGAGGTCCTTAGAAAAAAGACGCCAGCACTCTCTGGGTCCTAGCCAGTCTGAGCTCCCCTCCCTTCATTCCGTGGAGCATCCTCTACCTGCTGAAGAACCTATGCAGCTGGGCCGGACCAGACTAACCCCCGAAGAACGTGCTAGGCGCAGAACTCTGGGCTTGTGCCTCTATTGTGGGGGCAAGGGTCATTTTCGTGACTCCTGCTCGCTTCGTCCGGGAAACGCTCGGGTCTAATACATTTGGAAGGTGGAGTATTGGACCCAGAAACATCACCTTCTCGCCTGCTCTTGCCGGTGTCCCTTCATGTAGGCACTTCTCCTCAGTCAACCCTTGCATACCTGGATTCCGGGGCTGCCGGCAATTTCATGGATTGGAGAACTGCTTCTTCTATGAAGCTTACCCTTTCACCTCTCACTACCCCATTGGTAGTCTCGGCAATTGATGGCACTGTTCTCCCAGGGGGCCCTATTCGCTTCCAGACGCTACCCATTAGGATGTCGGTAGGGATTCTCCACCAGGAGTGGATATCCTTTCTTATTCTACCCAAGGCCTCTACCCCAGTTGTATTGGGCCTCCCTTGGCTACAGCTCCACTCTCCACATGTGGACTGGGTCTCTGGGCAGATCCTGGCCTGGGGTTCCTCATGTTTCTCGTCGTGTCTTCTCAAGGTGACCCCCAAGGAGAGTCTTCCGGTTGCTGCCACTTCTGTTTCTTCTGATCTTCCCGCCGCATACAGCGATTACCGGGATGTGTTCTGTAAAAAATCAGCTGAGGTGCTTCCTCCCCACAGGTCTTTTGACTGTGCTATTGATCTTGTCCCCGGAGCAACTCTACCCAGGGGTCGTACCTACCCTCTGTCCATCCCAGAGACCCAGGCCATGTCGGAGTATGTAGCAGAGAATCTGGAGAGAGGGTTCATCCGGAAATCCTCATCGCCTGCAGGGGCAGGGTTCTTTTTTGTTGCCAAAAAGGATGGTACCTTAAGACCCTGCATCGATTATCGGGGTTTAAATGCGGTTACTATTAAAAATCGATACCCCTTACCCTTAATATCTGAGCTATTCGATAGGTTGAAGGGTGCCTCCATTTTCACCAAGTTGGATCTCAGAGGCGCGTACAATCTCATTCGAATACGGGAGGGTGACGAATGGAAGACTGCATTTAACACTAGAGACGGGCATTACGAATATCTGGTGATGCCTTTTGGTCTGTGTAATGCTCCAGCCGTGTTTCAAAACTTTGTCAATGAAATCTTCAGAGATCTGCTGTACCAGTTTGTTGTCATCTATCTGGATGACATTCTGATCTTTTCTGAAAATCTGCTCGTCCACAGAAACCATGTCCGCACTGTACTTCAACGTCTTAGAGAGAACAATCTCTATGCCAAGCTGGAGAAATGTTCCTTTGAATGTTCTGAGGTCCTGTTTTTGGGGTGCTTTGTCTCATGTTCGGGGCTTCGTATGGACCCTGGGAAGGTCTTGGCTATCACCAACTGGCCTCTTCCTGCTAGCCTCAAGGCCACACAGCGCTTTCTTGGTTGGCTTCACTAATTATTATAGGCAGTTCATAAGGAATTACTCTTCCATTGCCGCGCCTATTATCGCTTTGACCAAGAAGGGTGTGAATGCCAGAGACTGGCCTCCCGAAGCTGTCTCTGCATTTCACAACCTGAAACAGGCCTTTGTTTCTGGCCCCCTCTTGAGGAGACCAAATCCTGGGAATGCATTTTTTATTGAAGTGGACGCTTCCTCAATGGGGGTGGGAGCTGTGCTTCTTCAAATCTTTGAGAAGAGACGCCAACCATGTGCGTTCTTCTCCAAAAAATTTTCTCAGGCAGAGAGGAATTATGCCATCGGTGATCGGGAACTTCTCGCAATTAAATTGGCGTTAGAGGAGTGGCGTCATCTCTTGGAGGGTTCCCCTCACTCCATAACGATCTTTACCGATCACAAGAATTTACAGTATCTACAGAATGCTAAACGTCTGAATCCTAGACAGGCCAGGTGGAGTCTCTTCTTTGCCCGTTTTAATTTCACGATTACCTACAAACCTGGTTCCTGCAACGGTCGGGCTGATGCGCTCTCTAGGTCATTTGACACTTTGGACGAGGAGTCCGCCCCTGAACCTGAGCCGATCATTCCCACCTCATGCATTGTTGCCCACTCTACCACCCTGAAGTCTAAAATTCCGCCTGGTAAGACCTTTGTCCCCACTGAGCTAAGAGCTAAGATCCTTCGTTGGGGACATGATTCCAAGGTGGCAGGGCATTCTGGATTCCTCCGATCCTTCCTACTCATCAGTCGTCACTACTGGTGGCCTAATCTCCGCTCAGACGTCAAAGACTACGTTAAAGCTTGTCATGTCTGTGCTCAGTCCAAATCCTCCACACAAGCTCCTGCTGGTCTCCTCATGCCCTTGCCTATTCCTAAGGAACCCTGGGCCCATATTGCCATGGATTTTATCACCGATCTCCCACTGTCTGAGAATAATACAGTCATTTGGGTGGTAATCGATCGATTCTCCAAGATGGCTCATTTTGTTCCTCTTCCTGGTCTTCCTTCTGCCCCTGCCTTGGTTCCCATTTTCATTCGAGAAATTCTCCGCCTACATGGGGTCCCTTCTCATATTGTTTCCGACAGGGGAGTCCAATTCACGTCTCGTTTTTGGAGAGCCTTTTGCAAATCCCTCAATATTGTCTTGGATTTTTCTTCTTCTTACCATCCCCAATCCAATGGACAGACTGAGAGGGTTAATCAGGAGTTAGAGGTCTTTCTTCGCACCTTTGTGTCTTCTCACCATGACGATTGGTCCTCTCTACTCCCGTGGGCAGAATTCTCCCATAACAATCATGTGAATACCAGTTCGCAGAAGACACCCTTTTTCACAGTCTATGGAAAACACCCTCAACTTCCTCTTCCTATGATCTGTTCTCCAGACATTCCAGCTTTGGCTTCGGTTCAGGAGTCTCTCAATTCCGTTTGGGGTCACGTTCATGATTCCCTCCGGGCAGCTGCTGAAAAATTCAAAGGCTTTGCCGACCGCCGCAGGCGTAAACCGCCTTCTCTTCAGCCAGGGGACAAAGTCTGGCTCTCTACCAGGAACATCAAGCTCCGAGTTCCTTCTCTGAAGTTTGCTCCACGATTCATCGGTCCATACACGGTAACTGCTAAACTGAATCCGGTTTGTTTCAAACTCCAGATTCCTAAGAGCCTTAAAATCACTAACTCCTTTCATGTTGCTCTTCTAAAGCCTTTAGTCCTCAATAAATTCTCTCGTCCTCTTCCTACCGTGGCGCCTGTCTCGGAGGATAATCAGGAGTACGAGATCAGTCAAATTCTGGACTCCCGACTCTGTAAAGGCGTTCTTCAGTACCTCGTTCATTGGAAAGGGTTTGGTCCTGAGGAGAGGTCTTGGATCACTGCATCTGAGGTCTTTGCACCTCGTCTGTTAAAGGAGTTTCATCTGAAGTTTCCCTCTAAACCTGGGCCCAGGCGGGGAAGGGGGAGGCCTCGTAAGAGGGAGGGTACTGTCATGGATATGCATTAATGTCTGTCTGCCATCTTACCTTCCTCCTCATGTGTTCATCTAGAGACCAGACCTCCTTCACCTGGCTTCCTTTATAATCTCCTCCCAGCCTGACTCCACCCCAGGCCCTATCACTGAACACTATATTAACCTGTGCACTGCAAGCCTGCTTTGCTGATCAACGTGTTTGTTAGGCATTGTGTGTTTGGGTTCCTGCCTGCCGTGTGCTACGTCTGTCTCTCTGTTACGTTATTGGCTTGTCCCCGACCATCCCTGTCTGCTCGTGACCCTTGACCTTCGGCTCGTTCTTCGTTATCCTTGTCTGCTTGTGGCCCCTGACCTTCGGCTTGTTATTCGGTTCTCTCTATCGTGTGCTGCTGCTTCCCCTTATCCTACGGGGCGTGAGCTAGGAAACTCCAGGGGCCGCGACCTGGTCCCAGCCTGCAGCGTAACATCCTCACCACTAGAGGCCCTGGAGAAGACCAGCTGGGTCTTAGACTCCGCGCCCTGGGGAATCTTGGCTCTCGCTTCCGTTGGGATCCCGGTTGTGCTCCTCTGGTCCCGCTTTCCACAACCACCCAGTTTCCTATCCACAGAAGCCAGCCATAGGGTTCACTACCTCGCGGTGCACTCCTGTCCCCCTACGGTGTGCATCTGTCACCTGGCCACAGGTGACCCTGACAGTTTGGGGTTGTTATCATGTTGGAATACTGCCCTGCGGCCCAGTCTCCGAAGGGAGGGGATGATGCTCTGCTTCAGTATGTGACAGTACATGTTGGCATTCATGATTCCCTTATTGAACTGTAGCTCCCCAGTGCCCGCAGCCCCAGACCATGACACTCCCACCACCATGCTTGACTATAGGCAAGACACACTTGTCTATGTACTCCTCACCTGGTTGCCGCCACACACGCTTAACACTATCTGATCCAAATACGTTTGTCTTGATCTCTTTAGACCAAAGGACATGGTTCCAATAATCCATGTCCTTAGTTTGCTTGTCTTCAGCAAACTGTTTGCAGGCTTTCTTGTGCATCTTTAGAAGATGTTTCCTTTTGGGATGACAGCCATGCAGACCAATTTGATGCAGCGTGCGGCGTATGGTCTGAGCACTGACAGACTGACCCCCGACCCCTTCAACTTCTCCAGCAATGCTGGCAGCACTCATACGTCTATTTCCCAAAGACAACCTCTGGATATGATGCTGAGCACATGCACTCAACTTCTTTGTTCGACCATGGCGAGGCCTGTTCTGAGTGGAACCTGTCCTGTTAAACTGCTGTATGGTCTTGGCCACCATGCTGCAGCTCAGTTTCAGGGTCTTGACAATCTTCTTATAGCCTAGGCCATCTTTATGTAGAGCAATAATTATTTTTTTCAGATCCTTAGAGAGTTCGTCGCCATGAGGTGCCATGACGAACTTCCAATGATTGGTATGAGAGAGTGAGAGCGATAACACCATATTTAACACACATGCTCCCCATTCACACCTGAGACCTTGTAACACTAACGAGTCACATGACACCAGGGAGGGAAAATGGCTAATTGGGCCCTCTTTGGACATTTTCACTTAGGGGTGTACTCACTTTTGTTGCCAGCGGTTTTAACAATAATGGCTGTGTGTTGAGTTATTTTGAGGGGACAGCACATTTACACTGTTATACAAGCTGTACACTCACCACTTTACATTGTAGCAAAGTGTCATTTCTTCAGTGTTGTCACATGAAAAGATATAATAAATATTTACAAAAATAATTTTGTGAGATACTGTATACACACAAATGCTCTGCCTTCCATTTCTATTTAAATTTATACATGGTGAGGGCTTACATATACTTTAAATACATCCGGCGGCTCCTGCTGCTGTGTCTGAGCCAATGAGGAGAGGAGAGCTGGGAGAACAGCTGCTCTCAAGTAACTTGACAAAGGGACCTGGCCTTGAAATGCATTATTGCCATGGTTACGGCCTGACTTTACATGTTGGTGAGCTGTCCCTCCAGTTGGTCTCTCCAGCTGCTGGTTCCCGCTGGTGCGAATGGTGTAGGCAGCCACCTTCCTATCTGCTGCTCTGTGGCTAGATCAATCATTGGAATGTAGCAGTTTTTTTTAAACTGTTAAAGCGGACCTTCAGTAATTTTTTCAACTTTCCATCTATTCAATCTTCTGCCCTTGTTGTTTTAACTTCGGATAGTAAGGGCCCTTTCACACTCAAGGATCCCGTAAGGATCCGTTCCTTTATTATCCGATTGCTCAGCGGGGATCGCTCCGTTGATCCTGGCTGAGCCGGCAGATGACAGGGCGGTCCCCGCACACTGTGCAGGGACCGCCCTGTCACATCTCCGCTCTCCCCTATGGGGGGATCGGATGAACACGGACCGCCTGTCCGTGTTCATCCAATCCGCTCTGCAGACGGATGGAAAAACATTTTTTTCTTGTCTGGTAAAAAGCCTAGGCTTATGACATCATGCACAGTTCTCTCACTCTCCTGAGAGTTTGCCAGGAAGGGAGGGGGGATGAGTCATAAGAGGGCCAATGAAAGCTGCAGAGCTGGGGGTGTGTCTGTGTAAATGGGAAGTGAACAGGCAGCAGCTTCAGCTGCCCACAGTTAAAATGGTTGCAGCCAGACTTAGCGGAGGGAGATTTGTGCAGCATATTTGGCCAGTACAGAATCACAGTATATATAAAATAATATGCAAAGTGGTTGGAGGGAAGCTTCAGAATGGCAAAGATGTTTTTAATACAAATTATGTGAGCAGACTGCAGTTCCTCTTTAAATGGATAGGTTTACTTCCGCTTTAAAGTGGAAGTTAAAGGGGTTGTAAACCCTCATGTTTTTTCCCCTAATGCATCCTTTGCATTAAGGTGAAAAAACTTCTGTCACTGACCGGCCCCCCAGCCAACCTCCCCCGTTTTACTTACCTGAGTCCTCTTCCCCTCTGCCCGTTGTCTCTGCTCTTGATTGGATAGATTGATAGCAGCGCAGCCATCGGCTCCTGCTGCTGTCAATCAAGACCAATTATCCGGGGGGCAGGGCCGAGTCCTACATTCGGCGTCTATGGACTCGGGAGCGCGCCCACAAGGTAACCCCCCAGGAGAGCGCTTCTCCTAGGGGGGGTTATACGGTGCAGGGAGGAGCTACCAGCGCCACCGGGGGACCCCAGAAGACGAGGATCGGGGCCACTCTGTGCAAAACGAACTGCACAGTGGAGGGAAGTATGATATGTTTGTTATTTAAAAAAAAAAAACAAGCCTTACAATCACTTTAACTTTTATGCATTACTTTTACCTATAGGCAAGCCTATAATAAGGCTTACCTATAGGTAGTGCAAATATCTCCTAAATGTGCACCATTTAGGAGATATTTACTATAAATGCAGACACTGGCACGTGTGCTCTGTGCCGTGACCAGCGGCTCCCGCGCTCATGCGCGAGAGTGATGTCTTAGCGGCTCCGGACCAATCACAGAACTGGAGTCTGCAAACCAGGAAGCAAGACGGGTGAAGATGGAAGCGGCCTCCAGCTCTGACATCTCGGCATGGGGGGGGTACTTCGTTTTAAGGTAAGTTTAACATAATTTGCTAATATGCGATGCATACTAGCACATTATAGCATACCTCCCAACATGCACGGATTCTCTGGGTTTTTCCCGCATGGACTACATTTTCCCGCAGTCCCGCGAGAGTGAACATTTTCCCGCACAGGCAGACGGAATTGGAGGAATTGGAGGAAGAGGAGCCAGGGAGCCAGTGGATGAAGCCCTGGAGGGAGGTAAGATGCCCAGGGCCGGATTTCCCACAAGGCCAACAAGGCCAGGCCTCGGGGCGGCACTGTGTGAAAGGGCGGCGCCGCGGAGGAGACAAGTCCTCCTAAAATTCATTTACTGTGTCCCCGGCCGCCTGAAGCTCCGGCCGCCATTTTTCAAAGTCCGGCGCCCTGTGATTGGGCCATGGGGGTCATGTGCGGCGTGGGGCTGGCCTGTCCGTGATCTTGAACTCCCCCCTCTGCACATGACCTCCATACGCCCAATCACAGTGCCCGGGACACTAAACAAACATGGCGGCCGCCTCCTCCTATCCTCCAGGCCTATGTCCATGATGCAGGACAAGCAGGTGAGGAGGAACACAGACTGGGGAGAAAAACGGAAGCAGAGACAGAGCGGCAGAGGCAAAGAGAGAGTGAGGCAGAGAGACAGAGGCACTGAGAGAGAGAGAGTGAGGTAGAGAGACAGAGGCACTGAGAGAGAGAGAGAGAGAGAGGCACTGAGAGAGAGAGAGAGAGAGAGAGACACACAGAGGCACTGAGAGAGAGAGACAGGCACTGAGAGAGAGACAGAGGCACTGAGAGAGCGAGAGACAGAGGCAAAGAGAGAGCGAGAGACAGAGGCAAAGAGATAGCGAGAGACAGAGGCAAAGAGAGAGCGAGAGACAGAGGCAAAGAGAGAGCGAGCGACAGAGGCAAAGAGAGAGCGAGAGACAGAGGCAAAGAGAGAGCGAGAGACAGAGGCAAAGAGAGAGCGAGAGACAGAGGCAAAGAGAGAGCGAGAGACAGAGGCAAAGAGAGAGAGCGAGAGACAGAGGCAAAGAGAGAGCGAGAGACAGAGGCAAATAGAGAGAGACAGAGACAGAGGGAGAGAGAGGCAAAGAGAGAGAGATCCAAAGAGAGAGAGAGAGGCATAGAGAGAGAGAGGCAGAGAGAGAGAGGCAAAGAGAGAGACAGAGGCAAAGAGAGAGAGAGACACACAGAGGCAAAGAGAGAGAGAGGCAGAGACAGAGAGAGAGGCAAAGAGAGAGGCAGAGAGAGACAGAGGCAGATAGAGAGTGAGAGACGGGGGCAGAGAGTGCAAGTGACATTCCAATGTGGTGGCAGGCAGCGTGGCAAGTGACATTCCCATCTGGTGACAAGCGACTGTGGCAAGTAACACGCTCAGAGCTCCCACTCATTCTGCTTTATGGTAAGTTGAACTGTTTCATTTTATATTACAATGTAATGATAGAAACAATGCATTTCAATCATCCTGGACACCATAACAACCATGGTGCCGGAATGATTGAAGCACTAACACCAGTCATTGTCTGCGAAAAATCGATTCCCCCCCCACGCGTCGCCCCCCGCCCCCCCCCCCATGTGATGGTGGGGGGCGGCATTGAAGGACCCGGCCTTGGGGCGGCAAAGGGAGTAAATCCGGGCCTGAAGATGCCCCCCCCTCCACGACCGTTGGCCTCCCGCAACCCCCCCCCCCTGTGGTGATCGCCCCCCCCCCCCCGCTCAACAACTGCGATGACATGAGCAGAAAAAATTAACCCCCGTCCCGCGGTCTGTTTTAATGGTTTCTTCCGTTTTAATGGTTTGGTAAGTAGTGCACAAATTATGGCTACTATCACCTCAAGCATGATGCTATTGTTAGGAGAGTAACTGAACTAATTTTAAAACAAATTTCTTTGCTATCTGCTTCCTATTGCTGCTCAAGTCTTCGTTTTCTAATAGAAAGGAAGCTGAATAAAAAAAAAACCTCCAAGGAACCAACAGAGCAACCAAAGACTCAATGAACAGGGAAAAGTCTGTAAACGTGACGAATGCGGAAGTTTTGCTTTCCAAGGTCTCGTCAAGTCTTTCAACTCCACCCATACCAGGAACTAATCCACCAATCACAGAGCAAGTCGCCGCCGAGGTTTGAAACGCACGGGAAGCCACATCCTCTCCAATCAGCGATGAGAATCGGAAACATTGGGCTGGTGCTAGTAAAGTGTTAGGAGCCGTGACGTCACGCAGCTGGCGAAACGTTGGGGGGGGGGGGGAGAGCGGGTGCAAGCGGAGGAAGGATGTGAAGTGGTCGTTGCCTTTGGATCTCCCGAATGAGGTAATGTGAGCTGCAGATAGAGGGAGAGCTCCGCACACCTCCCTGGTGGTCAATGGAGACCTGTGCTCTCTGACTATGAGAGTGGCATATTCCCAGCAGGCCATGTACTCCTCCTAACTTACAGTGAGGTCTAAGCACGGTACGGGCCAGGGGGACCTTCCCATAGTGGTGTGAGTGTTCGGACAGCCATGGGGCCCTCACAGTAGTTGTGAAGGACTGCTCCTGTCCCTAGTCCCCCTTGAAGGAGGTCTCTTTGGTGCTCTGGGCAACATTCACCTCTCAGAGAACTTTCTACAGATGCCTTTTGTTTTCCACATTTGTGTTTGAGCCATGTGCACTCACAAGTCTAACCATTTCACTTTAATGATCTCATTATTCTCCAAATATAATCCATACACATCCACTACTCAATGGTCTTGTTATCTATGAAATTGGTTCCTTCTTTGTATGTCTGTCTCCTTTTGTAAGGTCCTTCGTGAGCTCTCGAATCTCTCCTTTTCCCCCTCACTTTCGTTTGGCATGAGCAGTATAGGTTAGTTGCGATCACATGCACACTACAAATCCCATAGTCCAAGAGAGGGTGGCTACGTCTCTACATATAGTGGGAGCATGAACGTAGCCACCCTCTAACAGGAAGTTACATCACAGCATTAAAAAAAAAAGAAGGAATTTGGAGATGGCTGAGAGCAATAGAAGGTACTTTTTTTTTAGTTAAAGCGGAGTTCCACCCGGTTCTGTATTTATTAAAAGTCAGCAGCTACAAAAAGTGTAGCTGCTGACTTATAATAAACAGACACTCGCCTGTCCAACGGTCTATCGATGCGGGTGCCCAAAGCCCTGCTTCTCTCCCCACCTGTCTGCGGCGCCGGCATTACTACTGCAGACACCAGGCTGTGACAGATTGCGGCTTCACAGCCGGGTGCGCATGCGCGAGTCCTGAATGGCCGTGCAATCTTTTGGGACCTGTGACGTGTCCCAGAAGAATGCAGGGAGGGAGGGGCCGCCTAGAGGGAAAAGAGGAGTCGCCTAGGCGGCCCGAGCGGAAGTGGGAGCTGGGTACCTGTCAAAACTAGGTGCTCGAACAAAAAAAATGACATGCCAAATGTGGCATGTCGGGGGGTAAGAAGTACTTAAAGCGGAAGTTCGACTTTTGGGTCGAACTCCGCTTTAAAGTGATTGTAATGTTTTGTTTTCTTTTCTATAAAAATAAAAACATGTTATACTTGCCTGCTCTGTTGCGGTGAATTTGCACAGAGCAGCCCGGAACTTCCTTTTCTCGGGTCCCTCTTCTGTGATCCTGGCCCCTCCCTCCTGTCCAGTGCCCCCACAGCATGCAGCTTGCTATGGGGGCACCAGAGTCACAGCTCTGTGTGCCCATTCAAACACGGAGCCCCGACCCGGCCTTGCCCCCTCTTTGCCCTGATTAGCTAACTGATTTAGATTGACAGCCCTGGGAGCCAATGGTGCTGCTGCTGTGTCTCAACCTATCAGTAGTAGAGTCCCATACAGCTAAGACACTCGTGGACATCGCTGGAGAAAGATGGGGCTCAGGTAAGTAATTAGGGGGTGCTGGGGAGGCTGCTACATACAGAAGGGTTTTTATCTTAAAGCGGGATTCCACCTGCAATTTTTATTTTTTTTAAAGTCAGCAGGACACTTACCTGTCCTCCTCGCCCGCGATGTCAGGCTCTCCATTGTTTTGCACAGGTTATTTGATCAGTTTAACTGCTTTAGTAATTCCCACAGCTGTTTCATCTGAGGGAAATCCTGAAAACATGACCTGTTGGGGCGCCTTGAGGACTGGAGTTGAGAAACACTGCTGTAGGGTACTGGGTCTGTTCTGCACTGGATAGATACCAGTCACATAGAAAACAGTTGATTTCTAGGTGCCCCATTCACACTGCATTACAGCCCAAAAGTGCTGTGTAGCGATTTGTGTTAAAAGGCAGCCATGTAACATTTAACGCAGTGCACAAGAAGGCACTACATGTCACACACAGCAGTGCAATGCATCATGCTGCTGTGTGGAGACATGAATAAAGCATCACTTTGTGCACTTTATATAAAGTTGAAAAGTACAGTGTCATGCGCTGAAATGCACATGACCCTGCTCCTACACTGCGTCTCAATGCAGCCAATAATTTACAGTTGCCCTTGTGCTAGAATGGAGAGTTTCGAGCGGGGGTCAGCAACCAGTAGATCGTGGTCTGGGTTTGCTGACTCACCTTCCCGAAGCTTCAAATAGAGTGCAATGCAGCGGGACTACTTGTAAAGTTGGAGCTGTGGTAGGGAGGAAGAGACCCATAAGCCGATGCCCCTTCTGTAGTTCTGGCTCCTGTCCCATGTGGAGTGATATCAACTGCACTCCACCTCTTATCCTGGCTAGTGGTTTCCAGTGTGGGGCCAGCAGCAGGAAAGAAGAGATTTTCAGGTCTGTGTGAGGCAATACACTGGGCATAATAGTATAGGGCTGCTTACATACTAAGGTGGAGTGTACCTGCAGCTTTCTTGTGGGTTTGCTGCGTTAAGCCATAGAATTCAATTACATCCTGTGGGATTAGTGCACCTTCTGAACGCAGGAGTTTTGGTGTGCTTTAAGAAAGTGCCCCACACCTGCAGGATATAATAGAAGTCTATGGCAAAGCAAAGCTAACCCAGGAAGGTCGCAAGTAAACTGCAGCACATCAGTATGAAAGGAACCTTTGGGGGGGGGGGGGGCAAAACAGCAAGAGTTCATTTTACATTTGTAGTTAGGGGGTGGTAAAACCCCCTTAGTTAAAACGTGTTTTTACAAACCCCTGCCCCAACAGCACCCCCTTTAGCTGCAGTGGGCAGGGGTGCACACGTTGCAGCAGGAGTTATAATCCCTGTCATGGTTGGTGGTTGTAGCACCCGCTAAGCAGGACCCATTCAAGCGAGTGCTTACATAGTGGCCCCATTTACTTAAATGGTTCATGTTTGACAGACTGTAGCACCCACCAAACTTAACTGGTGGGTTTAATTCCTGCTGCAGCATGTGTAAACCTTTTGGCTAATGCCTCAGCAGCTAAAGGGGGTAGGGATTCGGGGCGGTAAATCCGCAAATCAACCGCAGGGTTTTATCACCCCCTAACCTTGTGTAAACGAGCCCTAAGGGTGCTACTGCCAAATGCAACTACAAGCTCATTCACAAGTGCAGCAGGCACTGCTGCTCCTCTGAAAAGTGACCCAAGTGTGTTTGACAGGTGGCGTGAAGGCGGCATGTTGCCTCCTCGCCACCTGATTTAAACCCATGATTGCTGTGCAATGCACGCGATTGCCACACTGTAGTACGGCAATTATAAGTTCAAATCGGTTGTGAGGAGGCGACACTGTGCCCGATGATCTTTGACTTCTCCCATGTTGTTCAGGTAGACCTCCACCTCTTTAAGGTTGCCTTCCCCTGGTTTAGAGTATATGCAGTGTGAACAACAAACCCAAAAACTTTGCCACATTTCTAATCCTGTAGGATGCGGATCATATTGTGCCTAATTTCTCCTTTATTTATTACAGGGTTGAGGACCCTACTTGCTTTCATATACTAATAAAAGTGACTGATAAGATTTCCAGTGATTTCGTTGGCTCCAAGGCTGTGGTGGTATGGAGGAAAAAGAGAGATGTGGAGAGCTTTCCATCATCTAATTAAAGAATAAATCATCAGCATCCCGCTTCTTATCCTGGACTGCTAAGAAGGGCTCAGGTTATTGGTTACTGTGATAGAGCCCACACACACCCCTGCAGGGAAGCATGGCATATCACATAAACGTACATGATTACTAGGACCTCCAGTGTGCAGCCACTTAAGAGGACATTTCCAAGACTAATCACAAAGCTGCAGTTCTATCCTAACTTTGGTTCTCAGCCATGAGTTGTGTACCGTGGAAAGGAGATAAGGCAAAAAACTGTGGTGAGTTTCAAGAACCTTTTCCAACGCAAATTTACCACGAAAAACAGCGGCGGGAACTGTGTGCTCTCCATGCCTTGAATAATGTCTTCCAGGATGCTGGAGCGTTCACTCGCGAAGCCCTTCAGGAGATATTCCAGAGGTGAGAAGAGATCTAGTCTATTAATGGAATTCACTGTGGTCTGTTTTGTAGAAATTGGATTGCCTGTAGTTTTAGTTATTTATAACTGAATAAATATTACTATGAATCTATATACAGAAATAGCTCACTTTTAACTGAAACAATGGAGAGTTGAAGATGTCACTCATTTCAGTTAATCAAGTTTTGGTTTTGTAACCCTGCCATGCAGGAATTATGAAAGCCACACTCAGGATTTTTTTCCTCAGCATTTTTATTAATCTTTGGGCTTGAAAAGAAAAAAAAAACGACTTCTTCTTTTTTTTTTTTTTATTTGAATATACACACACACTACTTTTTTTTTTTTTTTTTTTAACATTTTTCCAAGTCGTCCTTCACATATCCACTTGAGTGGACTGCATGCATTTTAAGTTTTTAACCTGAAAACTTGACTCGGATGGTATTTGCTCCACTATCCTGTATGCCTTTCTATCATGCTCTGCATTCAAGCTCTACAAATTAGAACGATATCAAAGTGTCAGTTAAAAGAAAAAAGTATGGGTATTTATTTTTTGCCTCGCTGGATGCAGCTTCTGTCCCCCGGTGTCTCTACACTGAGCAATCGAACACTGCCAATCACTTAGTTCTCACAGCTCTGTGAGCAGAGAGCTGCTGACTGTCAGTCACAGCTACTCCCTGCTCGCTCACTGGAGTGCTGGGCTGTGAAGGGGGGCCTGGACGGCCAGCTCAGGCTCTTAGCGCTGAGAGGCTGAGCTAGGTGTCGGTCCAGGGATCTGGAGGATCCCGACTCCATGGCCATGATAAAGCGGTGCCTGGACCCACTTCTGTGACGTCAGCAGAGAGTGGACTTTAGCCCGCTCTCTGCTGAAAATGGGTCACAGGAGTGCAAAACGAACTGCGCTCCTGTGATCCATAAAAGTACAGCCAAACAAGCTTTGGCTGTACTTCTTTTAAGTTTCCTGGAAAAAAATATAAAAATGGTCCCCCTGCAGGTTTAACAACTTGCCTACCGGGCCAATTCTGACATTTCTCTCATACATGTAAACATCAACATAGTTTTCTCCTTTCGTCTTCCAGGACAGCCTATGAGATGTATGGCTCCACCCTCCGGGACAGGAAACGCGTGTACCAAATATTTAAAATGCGGTCCTCCAGGCCTCCTCTTCAATTTTTGTGTTTATATCATCTCTATCAGCCATTCACCTGAAGGGCTCCCAAAATGTGCTGGCAGATTTTCTGAGTCGTCAGCACTTAAGTCAGGACGAGTGGGCTCTCAACGAGGAGGTGTTTGGAGAGATTGTCCAGGGCTGGGGACAGCCGGAGGTGGACCTCTTTGCCTCAGAGAACAACAAAAAGTTGGCTCAATTTTTCTCCGTTCATCCAGGGGATCAGGCCATAGGGATAGACGCATTTGGCAGTTCGGTCTCTGTTATGCCTTCCCTACAGTGAGGCTGATTGCGGCGGTTCTTCAAAAGTTTGACAGAAGCGACGGACCTCATCTTGATAACACCATTCTGGCCAAGGAGGCCTTGGTTTGCCAGTCTAAAGAGACTGGCCATTTTTCCCCTACTTTATCTTCCGCTCAGGAAGGATCTAATTTCCCAGGGCCCTATTCGGCACCCACAGATTTCCTTCAGACCTCACTGCAGCAGAACCAATTTGTCAATTTTTTTTTCAAAGCTCTGGCAAGGTCTAGGCCAGTGAGGGCGACGACCTGTCCCACCTGGGATCTCTCCTTAGTTCTCAAAGCTCTTACTGGTAGGCCCTTCGAACCCTTGGAGGAATCTCTGTTGAAATGGGTAGTATTAAAAATGTTTTTTCTGATTGCTATCACATAAGCCAGACGGCTGAGTGATTTGCAAACGCTCTCGATTCAGGAGCCTTTTTTGTTGTTGTTGTTAGAAGACAGGGTCATACTCAAGACAGACCCCAGTTTTCTCCCCAAGGTAGTGTCTACGTTCCATAGGACGCAGGACATAGTTCTACCGACTTTTCTTTCTACCCCAGAAGCAGACGAAACTGCTCTAAGTTTGTTAGATGTTAAAAGAAGCCTTTTTAGTTTATTTGAAGGTCACCAGTAGCTTCAGAAAGTCAGACTCCGTTTTTGTTAATTTTGCGGGGGCCGCAAAGGTTATAAAGCATCCAAATCTTCTATTGCCAGATGGATTAGAATGTCAATTATAGAAGCTTATGGGTTGGAAGGGATTCAAGCTCCATTAGTCAAAGCACATTCGACTAGGGCAGTCTCTAGTTCATGGGCTGAGAGGGCTGGCGCCTCTCCGGAGGATATCTGCAAGGCAGCGACATGGCCCAGTTACTCTACGTTTGCCAAACACTATCGTCTGGATCTATTGTCTGATAAAGAACTGACATTTGGTCGAAAGGTCCTCCCAGGCAGTGGTCTCGCCCTGAAAAAGTAAGTTCCTTGCTTATCATCTCAGAGGCTGTCCTGGAAGACGAAAGGAGAAAACCGGAGTTAGACTTACTGGTAACTCCTTCTTTTTTTTTTTTTTTTTTTTTTTTCTAGGAGTCTTCCAGGACAGCCTGGTTTCCCACCCGGTGTTTATATTATTGACTGGTGTTGGATGCTTGTACTGACGTTGTGTTAGTATGTTATGTCTTTTGAGAGCCTTCTGGTAGTTCTTGGTTAAACTGAAGAGGAGGCCTGGAGGACCGCCTTTTAAATATTTGGTACACGTGTTTCCTGTCCCGGAGGGAGGAGCCATACATCTCAGAGGCTGTCCTGGAAGACTCCTAGAAAAAGAGTTACCGGTAAGTCTAACTCCGTTATTTATTTTTTTTGCCTAGAAAATAACTTCTAACCCCAAACATTATCTACTTTTTATTAGGCAGAGGCCCTAAAGAATAAAATGGTGGGTGTTGTAATTTTTTCTATGTTGCACGGTATTTGTGCAGAGGTTTTTCAAGCGCAATTTATTTATTTCTATTTTTTTAATGCACTTTAACCACTTGCTGACTGATTTGATTGAAAAAAAATAAATAGATATCTATGTATCACACGCACCATTCGACATGCAAGTGGTTTACCAGGGTTATGACTAAAGCTACCGGCCATTTTTTTTTTTTTTTTGTGCAGGTCCGTGGAATGGTGACAAACTATGGTACATTAAATTATCCATAGGCCACGCTTTTAGTTTCAATGGTTTTTATTTAATATTTTATCATAAAAAAATAAAATAAAAATAAAAAAGATATAAATAACAATATACAATAAAATGCATTATAAATAGTACAAACCATTCAATATTCATAAATATGAAGTGTAGAATATATATTGTGAACAAGCAGAACATATCACATCATAGTAAGTATAAAGGAAATAAAAGGGAATAAGGTTAAATATAGGGAATGACAATTGACAGTGGGTATGATATTCTGAAGAATTAGTAAAGTGTATCCAGCTATTGTATCAAGTCTTCCATTTCGGCAATTTTCTGGACTTTCTTTAACCGTTCAGAGATGCATGGAGGTGAAATATCTCTCCAATGTATAGGTATACATAGTTTTGTTGCATTAACAAGATGCATAATAAGAGTTTTTTTTTTGTAAATCGAAATAGGTAAGGATGTGTGGTGCAATAAGTATTGGGCAGGAGTAAAATCTAGTTTGTCGTTATGTGGGATATAAGGCGATGTACTTCCTTCCCAAAGGGTTGTATTCAAGGGCAATCCCACCATATATGAAGGAGTGTTCCTTGGGCAGCTGTACATCGCCAACACAGAGGACTAGTATCGGGGTTAAATTTATGAATTATGTCTGGAGTGTTATACCACCTGGAGTATATTTTAAATCCATTCTCTTGAGTCAAGACATTTAAGGAAACTTTGTGGATGTATGTAAAAACACGTTCCCATTCATTTCTAGAAAGGTTTGTATCAAGTTCTCTTTCCCATTTTTGGTTAGTCGTGTCTTCTTCAGGATTGATGTCAGCAAAAATCAAAGCATACATGGTTGAAATTGTGTGTCTGTGTGGTTCTGACCCGGTGCATATTTTTTCAAAGGGTGTTAGATCTTTGTACCATTGAGAAGGTGATTCTGAACCAAGTAAGAGGTTTCTGGTACAATGTTTTTTTATTGAGATATGAAAAAAGGGAAAGCGGACAAATTCCCACGCAGGGGATATGGACATGAAACATAAAGAAGTACATGATAAAATATATATTATGAGGGTACGTATTATAAACTGACACTGGCCAGGGCCGGGGGTCAGTGCGTTATGCCTGAGCCTTGAGACCCAGGAGCCAAGGCAGACAAGGGGGAGCGGAGTTGACTGCAAAACGGGGGAAAAAAAATTAAAATAGAAACGAAAAAAAAAAAAAAATGGGGGGGGGAGGGAGACACAGACACACAAAGACCCCCAAAAACAAACAACCAAAAAAAAAAAACTGAAAAACACGTACACGTGGGGGTTGGGGGGTGTAGAACAGAGCAGCGAGCAAGAAGCCCAGAAACAAAGGAGGAGTGGGAAAGAGAAAGGAGGGTCCCTCAGGCTGGAGTTGGGGTGAAATAAAATTTAGAGTCCTAGACTAGTCGGGTGTAGGTTAGGGAGTGTATAGGACCACCACGGGGCCCATACCTTGAGAAATTTTGCATTGGAGTCGTGGAGGATGCTTGACATTTTTTCATGGATCATAATGGTCGTTAAGGTATTCTTGACCTCCAGAAATGAGACAGATGATTTTTTCCAAGCCCTCGCTATTGTTCGTTTGGCAGCGATAAATAAGTTTGTGGCTAGTTTCTGCTGGTGAGAGAAAAGGCCCGGGATCGGGCAATGGAGTAATGCAAATTTGGGGTCCTTACGGAAGGGAACATGAAATAGGAAAGATAGCAGGCCAAAGACCCTTGACCAAAATCTTACAAGACAGGGGCAAGACCACCACGTGTGCAGTTCATCTCCTCGTTGACCACAACCCCGAAAGCACCTGTCATTGCAGGATGGGTTTGACTTGGCGATACGGGCTGGGACCCAGTACCAACGCAGAAGGACCTTATAGGCTGTCTCCAACGTGGCAGTGTTAAGAGCATTTTGCTATGCTGGACCAGGCCTTACTCCAGTCTGCAAGATCTATGGGGGACAGGTCAAGTTCCCATTTTAAGTACATAGGAAAGGGTAGTGGAAGAGCTGCCGGAAGTTAGTAAGGAGTAGATCATAGAGATGGTGCCGCGAGCACCTGGGCAATGCTGGCAGGTGTGCTCAAAGGCAGTTATTTGATACGGAAAGGAGCCAAGGCGCCGAAGGGAGGTTATCCAGTGACGCAGCTGAATGAAGCAATAGAGTTCGGCAGGTGGAGCTTCGCGGGTCTCTTGAATCAAGGACCACATGGGGAAGGCGCGGCTACAAGTAAGAGGTTTCTAATCCGGATATATTTGAGAAAGGGGATATCCCCTATCTGGATTTTGTGCAATGAAGTTGTCGAATGAAACAAATATGCCTTTATCAAAAAGAGATCTTGCTCTAATAGAAGAAATGAAAGGTGAGCCATCTATGTCAAGTTCAGAGATCTTTAAGGGGAAGTCTGGATTACGGTCAATTGGAGTAATGAGTCCAGGAGATGAGGCAATATTCAATTTTTTACAAAGTAATTGAAAGATCAGCAGGGTAGGGCCAGTAAGAGGGTGATTTTTATATCCGTCAGGAATTTTGCGAGGATTGATCCAAGGTAAATGATGTAGTGTTATATCAGAAACTGCTGCCCCCAGTCCTATCCATGCTTTGGTTGTAGTATGGAGGTGCCAGTCAATTATATGGGATAAGTGACAGGACCAATAGTATTTTTGAATGTCGGGGAGGCCAATTCCACCTAATAATTTGGCGGTAGTTAATTTGTCCCATTTTTACTCTGGGTTGTTTAGATTTCCAAATAAATTTCAGACATATTCGTTTATAAGTAGCAAAGAAAGAGGCTGGTAGTTTAAATGGTATTGTTTGTAGGAGATAAAGAAGTCTAGGAAGAACATTCATTTTTAATATTGCCGCCCTCCCGAACCATGAAAAGAAACCTTTATTCCATTCCTGAAGATCATCCTGAATAGTTTTTAGTATAGGGAAAAAGTTAGATGAATAAAGATTGTCTAGTTTTACAGGTATTTGGATTCCAAGATATGTCAGGGCATGTGTCCCCCAAGCAAAGGGGAAGTTTTGTTGGCAGAGTGATATTATATTAGTAGATAAAGATACGTTTAGAGCTTTGGATTTACTAAAGTTAATTTGTAAGTTGGATACCAAATTAAAAAAGGAAAACTCTTTTAAAAGATTGGGCAACGTGGTGATGGGATCAGTAAGAGAGAGCAAAATATCGGTATAAGCAGCTAGTTTATATTGTTTGTTTATTTTTAATTTCCACTGCCTTGATGTCTGGGGTAGTTCGAAGGTTGTGAAGAATAGGTTCTAATGTGAGAACAAAGATAAGAGGAGACAAGGGGCAACCTTGTTGTGTTCCATTTGACACGGAGAAGGCATCCTTTGACTTTTATTTTAGCAGTTGGGGATGAATAGAGAGCAAGTATATATTGAAGCATATGATCCTGAAACCCCCAACGCTTTCAGTGCTTCAATCATGTAATCCCAAGCTTCCCTGTCCAGCGCCTTCTCCGCGTCCAGAGAGAGGAAGAAGCCTGGTGTGGAGGATTTGGTTAACCAATGATGAACACTAATGGCTTTTAGGGTATTATCCCTTGCCTCTCTCCTGGGAATGAATCCTACCTGGTCCAAGGAGATTAAGTTAGGGAGTAAGGGAAATAAGCGATTGGCAAGGATTTTTGCATAAAGTTTTTTTATATCAACATTCAGGAGTGAAATATAGGTATATAATTCGAGACTATCGTAGCATCTTTACCCGGTTTTGGAATCATAGTTATATGAGCTTCGAGTATATCTTTGTTAGGGGGATGAGAGGCAGGGATAGAGTTAAAAGTTTTTAAGAAATATGGCAGAATTGTATCTTTTAAATATTTGTAATAACTGACAGACCGACCATCAGGACCAGGACATTTGCCTGTCTTTTAGTTGCTTCAGGGCTTTAATTGATTCATCCCAATTAATCGGTTTGTCTAATTCTGTAGCTTCTGAAGGAGTAATGGGAGTTGGGCTATAATGAGATTAAAAGTCTAAAATCAATTTTTCTCTTATCGTCCATGGACTGACACAGCTGGATACTGTAAACGTGTGGGTATATGTCTCGCAGGAGAAGATCTAGGCAGAATGTTAGATGTTAAAACATTCTAGAACAAACCAGAGCTGAACAGCCCCCCCCAGGGGGGCGGTCCCTCCGGACATTATTCTCCCACCTGCAGCTAGCAGACCTCCAGTTTTTTTTCTGCCTAGCAGAAGAAGACGTGGCTCTCTCAGGAGCCAATCTCCTGGAAGATTTTACTTTTAAATTTTATTCCTTTGGGAATTTTATTTTTGAGACCTTCAATCAACTGTCGGCTGGGCAACAGGTTGGGTACACTAGTATCCTCGTAGTCTTCCCTGTCCGACCATCGAGCGTGCTGATCCTCGCCTTGTGTGCGTGAGACTCAGTTCACGACATACCCCATGACTCCAGGGGTGGCCGGGTTGCTTTCATGCTCCCGCGGTCCTCTCAAGATTGAACAGTACTTGACTGACTGTATCTCTCGCGGTGGACCGGGCCGACAGCTACGCAGTACGACTCTGTGTAAGGTCTGTCTGAAACAAGCCAGTGTGTCCCTGAAAGGGACAGGTAAGTAGTCTCTCCTACTGCAGGTGAGTACATGCTGGCTGTTTCTGTGTGTGGGGGTTTCTCCCTGTCTTCCCCCCTGTTATGCTGCTCTCTGCACCCTGTACTGGTGCTGTGCTTGGGGGTCACTCTGGCCTGGCTGGGCGCTCGTGTGTGAGGTGATTATTGCGTGCGCCATTGGCGCTGTTTGAGGTGGTTATTGCGTGCGCCATTGGCGCGCATTAGAGCTTTGAATTTCGCGCTCGGCGGCCATCTTGGCGTTCAGTGGCGCAGTTATAGCTGCGGCCGGCGGCCATTTTCTTGTGGCCGCCGCGCATTTATTTCTGGCGGCGGCGCGAATCCCCTCACAATCTCCTCACAGACTGAGAGGTCCTTAAGGGTTGGTGGGTCCTCCCGGGTATCCCCTCTTCAGCGTAGCCAGTGGGTGGACTGTATATTCACTGTATAGTGCAGGGATATGCAATTAGCGGACCTCCAGCTGTTGCAAAACTACAAGTCCCATCATGCCTCTGCCTCTGGATGTCATGCTTGTGGCTGTCAGTCTTGCTATGCCTCATGGGAATTGTAGTTCTGCAACAGCTGGAGGTCCGCTAATTGCAAATCCCCGGTATAGTGTATAAGGTCTCAGAGGGTGGCGTTATGGAGTCTGATACACCTGCTCTCCACACTTGCCTGAGGCAACTGGCAGTGCTGCACAGTTAAACATGTTCATATGTTTCCTGCACCTGTGGTCCTTATGGACCAGTTGTCAGCAGTCCTGGAATCATTCCTGTCAGAATGGAAGCGGTGTGCGAGCAAAAGGAGCTATAAGCCCCCTCCCCCCACAAAAATCTTTACTGAAGGAGTGCTCTGAGTCAGATATGGGCCTAGCTACTATGCTCAGGACCCTACCTCTGAATATTTAATGTTTTATGAACAGGAAATTCCCTTGTGAGGAAGACTCCAGTTCTGTGTCATTGAATGACAGGGCGCTTGTAAGTGATCTCATTGATGATGTGAGAAACACTCTCAGGCTGGAATTGCTGTGACAAGCTTTTCTTTTACACAGTTTCCTCACTGTTTTCCTCACGCTGCCTCAAGAGCAGTATGGATGAGGGAGGACTTTATTCATTTATGTATCTAGTCCCTGTGAGCCTTGTGTGATACCTGAGGTAACATTTCCCGCCATTTCCTGGGGAATGATTTGAGCTCTGACAGACACACGGTCTGAGGATCAGAGGTTACCTGTTACCTGCATGCTGCTTCGGCAGCACAGTCAAGCAGGTTGGAATGATACAGAGAAGATTATGCGCCTCTGCGCCATAATTTAAACTCATCCTATACCTCTACACTGCATACATTCACAGTGTATGTATGTGTTATTGGTCTTTGTGTCTGCGTGGGTGTCCCCACGTTCCAATGCTGTGTTTCAGTGCCATACATGATATAAACGTACAAAATATGTTTATGCACGACTCCATATACATTCACAGTATATGTATGTATCATACTCTCTGGGCTGGCGGGGGCTCCGGTGTCCTCCCGCACTCTCATGGTATGTGCGCTTCGGCTCTCTGCACAGTATAGACATGTTCAATATGTTTATTGCACATATTATACATGTTTACAGTATGGGTATACTGTTTGCGTGGGGTTCCTCCGGGTACTCCGGTTTCCCCCCACGCTTCAATGGAAATGCACAGCATAAACATGTGCAATATGTTGATTCACATGCTATCATTCCTACACGGTATCTGTGTGCTGTCTGCGTGGAGTTCTTCCGAGTGTTCCGGTTTCCTCCCACGCACTGACGTTATGTGCGCCTTTGGCCTTCTGCACAGTTAAACATGTTCAATGTTTATCACGCATGCTATAATACCTACACGGTATGTGTAGGCAGTCTGTGTGGTTTTCCTCCGGGTACTCCGGTTCCCTCCCACACTCCATTGGTATGGGCGCTTCGGCGCTATGCACAGTCAAAATTTGTGCGATTGGATATCCACATACTAACATACCTACCTGGTATGTCTTTGCAGTCTGCGTGGGTTTCCGCCCACGCTACATGACATGCATGCATTTGGTGCAATACACGATGTAAACATACACATTATGATTATACACTACACTAAATACATTCACAGTAGTTGTAGGTATTGCATTCTCTGAGTATGCGTGGGGTACTTCGGTTCCTCCCACGTGCCAATGGTGTGCGCGCCTTCGGTGCTATGCACACATGAGCTTGTGCAAAATGTTTAGCACACATACTATAATACCATACACGGTATGCGTATGCAGTCTGCATGGGTTTCATCCGGGTGCTCAGGTTTCTCCCCTGCGTTCCAATGGTGTGCGCATTCTCAGCGCTATGCATAGTATGAACATGTGCAATTTGTTTATTCGCAGGCTAACATACCTACACGGTTGTGTACGCAATCTGCGTGGCTGGTTTACGTCCAGACCCCGATGATGTGCGCGCCTTCGTCGCTGGCACAGTATATACGTGTTTAATAGGTTTATCCACAAATACTAAACTACATACGCCGTATGTGGTGGTATTATGCTCTTTGTGGCTGGGTGGGTTTCCTCCCACACTCTCCATTTGCGCGTTTGACGCAATACATAGTATAAACTATGTGTTTGCACAATCAGCACCTATCCATGGGTAGCTGCTGGATGGAGCATTGTCACAAGGATCCCTGGTTTCAGGGGTATCACTTTCCACCTGCTTTCAGTGGTGATCGGAAGCGCTGGCTTGGACTGTGTTCGCCAGGCTGGGGTTAGCGTTACGCCCGTTCGTGGCTGCGTCTCTGGCATTTTTTGTAGCTCAATGACTGGGCAAAAGCCTCTGCTTCATCCATCAGTCGTCTAGCAGGTGCACTACAACTGCTTTAGCCTTTAGGGTCTCTGTGCCCGGGGTGGGTTTGCGCCACCTGTGGAGGCTGAAGTACTAGTCCTCTGACCGAGTTTCTAGGGAAGTTCCGTCAAGTTGCCTTTATTGGCCAACATTTTGAGGCACCCTGTACACTGGGGCCTCCCTTCTCCAATACATTGCGGAGTCTCTTTGGGATTTTCATACATCTTGCTGCAAGACGGTCCTGTCGGCCGGGTGCATTGCAGGCGAAGGGTCCTTGCATCCGGAGGTGTTTCCACCTTCTTTACCGGAGGTGGGGCACCAGAAGTGGACCTTATGGCCTCTCGACTCACTCGCAAGGTGGCAAGATCGTGGTCAGGTCCAGGGACCCCTGAGTGGACGCGTCAGACGCGTTGGAAGCCCGTGTGGGCAATATCGCCTGATATATGCTTACCCTCCGCTACTGTTGTTGCCTCGCCGGCTTCGCAGAGTAGGGGCTGAGGCCATTCCAGTGCTCCGGAACGGCGACATTGGTACGCCGATCTACTTCGGCTAGTCGCAGACATTCCTGGCGACGGCCTATGGGGGTGGACCTTCTGTCTCATGATCCCATACTTCATCCTGCTTTACAGTCCTTGGCTTTAATGGCATGGCTGTTTAATGCCAGGTGCTGAAGGACCGAGTTCTCTCGTATTCGGTCATCTCTTCTATGTTGTTGACACGGGAATCTTCCTCCAGAAAGATATCTCACCGTACCTGGAAGGCTTACATCGCTATCTGCGAGGAACTTGAGTGGCATCCTCGGATGTATTCCGTTCCCAGGATTTTGCTGTTCTTACAGCGTGGTGTGACCCAAAAGCTAGCCTTGCATACCTTTTTTTTGAGGGTCGGATTTTGGCCCGGGCTGTCTTTTTCAACGACCGCTACCGGGCCATTCCTTGATTAGCACCTTTTGTGCAGGGGGGTTCGCCATGTGATTTTCCCCCCCCCCCCCCGTCAAGCCTCCTCTCCCTACTTGGGATCTGATTTTGATGCAGCTCGGGTCATCCCTTTGAGAATATCGGAGAGATTCCTCTCTTGACCTTGTGCCGGAAGTTGGCCTTAGTGGCCATTGCTTCGGTTAGACGGGTGTCTGAGTTGGCGGCCTTGTCCGGCAAGTCGCCTTACTTGGTCCTCCATAAGGATATGTTGGTGTTGCGCCTATGACCGTCCTTCTTTTCTAAGGATGGTCTCGGCCTTTCACCTTAAGAAGGACATTGTTCTTCTGTTCTTGTGTCCTCACCCATCGCATCCCTGAGAGTTTGCTCTTCATACATTAAGATGGGAACAAGCCTTACGTGTGTACCTGTCTGCTACTGTTTCCATTCGGAAATCTGTGTCTGGTCCAAAACAGGGCCGAGCGGTGTCTTCTGCCACCATCTTTAGGTGGATCAGGCAGACCGTCATACAGGCCTATGCCCTTAAGGGGCGGGTGCCTCCCTTTCCGGTTGCGGCGCATTCCACCAAGGCAATTGGTGCTTCCCGGGTCTTCCGACATCAAGCGTCGGTTGCACAAGTGTGCAAGGCGACGACCTGGTCGTCCGTTCATACCGTTTTCAAGATTTTATAAGGTTGATGTGGCTGCATCTTCGGATGCTCCCTTCGGCCGCAAAGCATTGCAGGCCGCTGTTTAATGTCGCAACTCCTCCGTTGAGGAGCTCTGCTTGTTTGGAGTGAAGTTTTGGTTGTTCCTTTGCTACCGCTCCCACCCTTCTGATACTGCTTTGGGACGTCCCACACGTTTACAGTATCCAGCTGTCAGTCCATGGACGATAAGAGAATATAGGATTTTTGTACTCACCGTAAAATCCATTTCTCTGACGTCCATGGACTGACACAGCACCCACCCTTCCTTTTAAGGTTTGTACTGCTTTATTACGAACTGAGGTCTGCTAGCTGCAGGTGGGAGGGTAATGTCCGGAGGGACCGCCCCCCTGGGCAGGGCTGATCAGCTCTGGTTTGTTCTAGAATGTATGTATCTAACATTCTGCCTAGATCTTCTCCTGCGAGCAGGGACATATACCCACACGTTTACAGTATCCAGCTGTGTCAGTCCATGGACGTCAGAGAAATGGATTTTACGGTGAGTATAAAAAAACTATTTTTTTTTCCTATCCGTGGGTAGATCTTTTGATGTTTGCAAAGGTAAATTATACAATTTTTAGAATATCAATTTTTAAATTGAGTAGCAATTTCAAAGGAAGTGAAGAATTTATTGCCAGCGGGATCTGTAATGGAATGAATGGTTAGGGCAGCTCTTTTAGCTTGGAGAGCTCTGGCAAGTAATTTCCCAGATTTATTGCCCGATTCATAAAACTATTTACGCGTTGTTGCAAATTTGCGTCTAGTCGTTTTCCCAAGTTCATCTAGTAGAGCTTCCCTAGCTTGTTGTTAGGCCACGCTTTTAAAGCCATTACAGGTTACCAGTTTGAAGTTACACAGGAGAATTGGCCCTAGAATTATTCCTTTCACTCTGACGTTCATGGTGATAACCTCACATATATGGTGCTATCGCCATTTACATATGCGTGCAGGACCAACGCGTGAGTATCCCTTTGCGTGTGAGAACGGGGGGAACCGGAGAGTTTCTAAAAAAAAGTAATCTGGAGGCTGTATAGCTGCTAGGATTAATTGTACAATGAAGGGAATTGTCAGATGTAAAAAATTATACTGGGAGCATGGTTATAGCCTCAACCATGATCCCAGTATAACCACCTCAATACAAGGACATATACAGTATATACGTATGGCTGTATTGAGGTGGTTAAGTCATAATGTATTAGTGCACTGCATACTAGTACATTATGACAAACTTGCCTTCACAGAGAACCCTCTAGTACTGCGCTGTCACTGCTCCCCAGGTCGCCATTTTTTCCATCTTCACTCGGTCTTCCTTCCAGATTCTGTATCTTCAATCGCTTGAATGGCTGTGGTCACATTACTCCCATGTATATGCATGGGAGTCGCATCACTGCAGCACACAGAGCGGGCCGTAAATGTGGTCTAAGATGCTCCTGTTCAGATCAATTTAACACTAACAGACGTAGACATTTATGACAGGAGAGACCTCTAGGGTTTACTGCCACCCTAACTGCTACTCGCATAATGAAACGTATCTGCACAAAATGATGCATCAATAAATTGATTTACAGACAAAGTTACTGCAGCTGTAATATTTTAAGAAAAAACAGTCCCGCTACTAGTATGAATTGTAACTGAAATATAACCCTGATGTCCAATGTAGTGGACTAATGATTAATTGTAATTTCCGCCAAAGATAAAATCAGTACTAGTAACATTGAATTACAATGTTTCTTTAGGGAGGTGTCTGGAATACGGGTCGGCTCGGTGACCGAGAAGCTGGCATTGTATGCCGATGATTTTGATTCTCTTCCTCAGGGACCCCGGTCCCTCGCTCGCCGGGGCGCTTCGGCTTCTGGACCGTTTCGTGACTCTCTCTGGCCTCAGAACCAACTGGAGCAAATCACTAATTCTACCCATAGACCCCGGGGCAAGGAGGCTGAGTGATCCTACTTCGCCTCTACAATGGGCGGATACCATCAGATACCTAGCGATAAATATCTCGTCCAACACTAAAGATTTTTTCAAACTTAACTTGTCCCCGGTGCTGCAGTGGTGTAAACTAAAACCTGAAGGCTTGGTCAAACCTCCCACTATCTCTGATAGGGAGAATTAATTTAATAAAAATGAAACTACTCCCGGTCTTGCTGTACATCTTACGGCACTCTCCGGTATGGATCCCCAAGTCTCTTCTCCAGCAACTAGACTCCTCAGTAGCTTCCTTCTTGTGGCAATCACACCCGGCCAGATATAGTAAAAAGATTTTGTGTAGACCATGGACACAGGGGGGACTTGCCTGCCCAGACTTTCACACCTACTATCTAGCAGCAATGCTCACCCATGCACATAACTGGCTGGTTTCGGAAGACACCATTGCGTCAGTTGTCCTGGAGGCGGCACACCTAGGATCTTTTGAGGCCCTCCGCAACGCACTCTATAGGGGGTCGGAGGGCTCTGCGGTACCCTCGACCCTAGCTATGAAAGCGATCATTAAGGCATGGCACACGGTAGTGATTAAACCTAACTTGGCAAAGGACAGATGGTCCCCCAACACACCACTTTGGTGCAATCCGAGGCTCAGGGAGCTCCACTCTTTGCAGGATCCGGGTCTGTGGGCCGGCAAGGGCATCAAGTATTTGAGGGATATCTGCGATGAGCTGGGGCTATTTACATTCGATAGGTTGAAGAATAAATTCCAGCTTCCGAACTCTTTCTTTTTCAGGTTCCTGCAGCTCCGCCACGCCTTCAATTCGCAATTCAAGTCGGTTCAGCTTCGGCTGGAGCTTGACACCCTGGAGATTCTCCTGGATGATGCCGAGCTCTCAAAACCCCTATCCCGGATCTATCGAGCACTCCTGCCGTCCATTCAGGAGGGTCTGGATGGTCTGCGTGGTTTGTGGCGGGCGGAGGTGCAGGAGCTGGACAGCGAAGACTGGGAAGATATGTGGGACTACCCATTTCAGCCGCTGGTGGCTACCAGGGACAAACTGATCCAATTCAAAATCCTTCACAGGATCTATTACACACCCCAACGCCTCCACCGCATATACCCAGCCCTGCCAGCTAACTGCTGGAGATGCTCTGATACTCCTGCAGATTTCACACACTTATTCTGGGACTGCCTACAGATTCGGGACTATTGGTGGGAGGTAACGCAATTCATCCACAGCCTAACTACCATTTCTATTCCCCTGACAATTAGTGTATGCCTCCTTGGCCTGGTGGGGCAACTGGCACTTGCCAAAGCCCCACGTACCCTAATAGGTATCCTCCTGTTTTATGCAAGGAAAGCCATAGTACTGAAGTGGAAGTCAACCACCCCCCCCCACCCTGACCTCATGGAAACATCTAGTCAACACAGTGGTGCCCCTCTATAAAGCGACGTATCTGTCTTGTGGATGCCCCAAAAAATATGAAAGTCTGGCATCTGTGGACTGATTCAGAGTCCACAACAGATGACCGACCTCAAGAGGAGTAACTCGTAAGATCTCCTCTGTACTCATCAGTCCTGATAGGAGCTAAGGTCCGTACTCTGAATAAATAAATGGAGGTGCAAGCATCGCTCAAATTAATAGCACCTACCCCTGCATGCTCCTGATAAGCCCAACCCAGACATCTAGGAACAAGTAGAGGTCCCGCAAGGAATAATAACTCCTGTTGTAATCCTACCATGTGTACCCCGAGAGGTGTCCCTGTTAAGTTAGCTAGATATATTTAATGCTAAGATGTGATGATAAGTTGTCCTCTGTTTTTTTTTTTGTTTTTTTTTTCTTTTATGTGCACGTGGTTATGTGCAAGGATTGGCCGGGGTGTGCCCCAAAGGCCCTGTTTTGTATCTCAAAAACGCAAAAACTTCAATAAAGAGAATTAAAAAAAAAAAAACAATGTTTCTTTAGGTGTTACGATCAAAATATAATCTCTTCTGTTCATGGACGGACACAGTAGCATCTTGACATATGGGTATTATCCTCCTGTTAGGAGATTGACTAGGCAAAAAAACAGTATGTTAAGTGTTAAAACACATCACACAGTACAGTACTGGCCCGGGAGCGGTCCCCCTGGGTGGTACATCCCCTCTCCCTGCATCTCGCAGCTCAGTTTTTTTTTTTCTGCCTAGCATAGGAGGACTTGGCTCCCTGTGGGCCCATGGGTCCTGGGAAATGTTTTAATTTTTTTTTTTTCTACTTTTTTTGATGCTGAGATCTACTATCAACTGCCGACTGGGTGACAGGCTGGATCCTCGATCCTTGTAGACCTCCCCCAGTTTCGGAAAGCGAGCGCGTGCCGACCTTTTAGCTACGCGCTGGGTTGTCCACGATATGCCCGTCGCTCTACGGGTGGCCGGTGAGCTATATGCCCGGGCTCTATGTCCATGTCACAGTGTGCCGGGCCAACAGCCATGCCGTAACCGCGCAGACATTGGGTCTGTCTGGAATGCCTTCAGCGGGTCCTCGCAGGATGGGTAAGTAGCAGTCCCCCTGCTTCGGCAGGGTGGTACAGCTGGGCATTCCTGGGGAGGTCGATCAAGGGGTTCCACCCTTCCTTGCCTCTCTCCCTTCCTCTCCTCCTCCTCCTCCTCCTCCCTAGGCTCTGGGGAGCTAGTATGGCTGCGATTCGGGGGTCCACTTGGGGGGGGGGGGGCTCCATCCTGTGGCTGAGGGCTGCACGGCGGGTCCGCTCTCCGGCGGGTGCTGTCTTGTGCCCAGTGCTGTTTTATACAGGCATCTGTGGCCATTTTCTTGTAGTCCGTGCGCTCTGCTTACAGAGCGGCAGGTCGGCGGCCATCTTGGGAGGAGTTTTTGCCTCTAGTTGCCAGAATATCAGCGCGAACGGCTCCAGCACACTTTACTGTGGACGGCACGGGGAGAGAACACCTTAGGAGGCTGAAGCGGACGGCGGCTGTGCAGTACCTGGTCTGGGTGGTCAGTCCTCTGGGGGGTCCCTCGTTTCTCTGCGGCAGCTAGGAGGGGGTGTCTGTGCATTTTGCCTTACGTCCCTAGGGGTGTCAGGCAGGTGGGTCAGCATGGCGTCGAAAGCGGGCGCCTCTTCCCAAGACATGCCTGAATTGGCAACTGGTGCCCCTGCACCTGTTATTTCTGTGGACGCTATGTCGGCGATCCTGGAGGCTTTTGTTGCCAGGGTGGAAGCGGGGTGTGGGGGAAAAAAGGGGGTAAAAAGCGCCCCCTCCCCCCGCCATCTTCCGGGGACAACTCGGATGCAGAATCGGGCCCAGCTACTGCTCCCGGCCCTGGTTCTGATGCGTCAGAGGATGCGGACCTTGACCGTACGGACAGTGAGGGTGACTACTCTGGATCAGGGTCAGCGCACGATAGAGCGCTTGTAGGAGCACTTATCACTGCGGTGCGGGGTACTCTAAAAATGGAGGATACGGCGGAGGCGACAGATGTCGGCCCCCTTTTGGATTTCGTAAGCCGACCCGCACTGCCAAGATGTTTCCTTGTGTACCTTATCTGGATAAGCTCTTGTGCAAGGAATGGGATCGGCCGCAAAAGGTTTTTTAAGCCCCAAAAATGTTTAACAGGCCGTTGCACCTTTTGAGGAGAATTTCCTGGGGAAAAAAAGGACTTCTCCCCCCACAGTGGACTCCCCTGTGTCCAGACTGAACAAGGTGACCACGATACCAGTGCAAGGGGCTCCTGCCTTCAAGGACCCCGCAGACAGGAGGGCTGAGGCTGTGGCCCGCTCCCTGTTCACGGTGGTGGGGTCAGCTGTGCGACCGGTTGTGGCCGGGGCGCTAGTGTCTCAGACACTTACTGAATGGGTAATAAGGTTACGCCAGTGGTTAGAGGAGCATCATGCTCCCTCGGACTGTGTGGAACTGGCCGACCAGTTGGTACAGGGTCTTAAATTTGTCTGCGAGTCAGCCTTGGATACGATTCCTTTGCTCCCCAGAGCCTCGGTCTATGCGCTGGTGCTACACCGCCTGGTCTGGCTGAAGTGTTGGTCCGCGGACCAGTCTTCTAAGAGGGTGAAAGGCTTTTTGGGATCTCTCTGGATGACATTATAAAAGATGTCACGGGAGGTAAGAGCACTCTGCTTCTGCAATCCAGTAAGGGTAAGGAGCCTCGCCATAGGCAAGGGCCCTTCTTTACCGCTCACAAGCGGTTTTTTTCGTCCGCCCAGTGCTGCAGGTAAGCGTTCCCAGGCCGCTAAGGCACCTGCTGAAGGGCAAAAGCACCCCTGGTTCCACGAGCCCAACAAGCCTGCGGAAAAATCTGCGTCGGCATGAAGGTCTGCCCCCGCCTGACTCGGGTGGGGGGCCGTCTTCGCGGCTCGGTGGACGTCTCTACTCTCCGACCGGTGGGTTTGCAAAGTAGTTTCCTCGGGGTACAAGATAGTTTCTCTCTTGCCCAACGAACAGATTTTTTTCCCTCCAGCTTCCTCCAAGTCGTCGGGAGGCCCTGTTTAGGGCAGTTCAGTATTTGCTGGTGCAGGGGGTGATCGTACCGGTCCCATTGCAGGAACGGTTTCAGGGATTTTACTCCAGTCTGTTTGTGGTCCCCAAGAAGGAAGGGGTCCGCCCAATCCTGGATCTCAAGGCCCCCAATTGCTTTGTGAAAGTGCAAAGGTTCAGGATGGAATCAGTTCGTTCTGTCGTTGCTGCTCTCTATCCGGGGGATTTTCTGGCGCCCTTGGACATCAAGGCCGCATACTTGCATGTCCCCATATGCTCCAGGCATCAGAGATTTCTGTGCTTTGCGGTCAGAGAAGACCACTATCAATTGTGGCTCTCCCCTTCGGCCTTGCATCAGCGCCAAGGGTATTCACCAAGGTGCTCGCCCCCATTCTGGCCTTGCTGAGACGGCGTGGAATCGCTATCGTTGGCTACCTGGACGACCTTCTTCTGAGTATTAGAGGAAGATGTGTCTATCACCTGTCAGATCCTCCGAGATTTCGGTTGGGTGCTGAACATTCAGAAGTCGATGTTGGTACGGTCTCAACGCCTAGAATACCTGGGGTTGGTTCTGGACTCCTCAGAGGCGAGAGTTTTTCTCCCTGTGAAGAAGCTGCTGTCGTTCCTTCCTTTTTTACTGGACGGTGATCACGACGGACACCAGCCTCACAGGTTGGGGAGGTGTATGGGGAGTTCAGTCGGCCCAGTGTCACTGGACACAGGAAGAATCCCGCCTGCCGATCAATGTCCTGGAACTTCGGGCGATCAGGCTGTGCCTCTCCAAGTGGTCTCAGAGACTACAAGGACGTCCAGTTGGACAACGCCACTTCTGTGGCGTATGTCAATCATCAAGGAGGAACAAGAAGCTCGGCTGCAGCGGCTGAGGTCGCTCACATCCTGAGGTGGGCAGAACGGAGCGTGCCGGCTCTACCGGCCGGGTACATTCCGGGCGTAGAAAACTGGCAAGCGGACTACCCAAGTCGCTGGACCAAGGAGAGTGGTCACTACACCCGGAGGTGTTTCAGCTTCTGTGTCTGAAATGCTGCACGCCAGACGTGGATCTCCTGGCGTTGCAACGCAATCAGAAGGTGTTGAGGTTCGTGGCCAGGTCGAAAGACCCATGGGCGGACGCAACAGACGCATTGGTGTCGCCGTGGGGTCAGTATCGGCTACTTTTATGCCTTCCCTCTAAAGCTTCTTTCCCGTCTGCTTCGCAGAGTGGAGGCCGAAGGAATTCCGACGATCCTAATTGCTCCAGATTGGCCTCGGCGTCTCTGCTCGAACGCCGACCTAGTGCGTCTAGTAGCAGATGTTCCTTCGCAGCTACCGCTGCGAGAGGACCTTCTGTCGCAAGGTCCCATATTTCATCCTGCTTTACAGTCGCTGGCTTTCACGGCATGCCTATTGAAAGCCAGGTGCTAAGGGACCAAGGTCTGTCGGATTTGGTGATTCCTACCATGCTGCGGACACGGAAGTCAACCTCCCGGAACATTTACCATCGTACATGAAAGACTTGCATCTCTGTGTGAGGAGATGGGGTGGCATCCGCGTGCGTATTTGATTTCCAGGGTCCTGCTGTTTTTACAGAGTGGAGTAGACCAGAAACTCGCCTTAAGTACAATTTTTAAGGGGCAGATTTCGGTCTTGGCTGTCTTCTTTCAACGACCCTTGGCTGCACACTCTCTTGTGAGTACGTTTGTGCAGGGGGTTCGACATGTGGCTCCTGTCCGCCCGCCACTGCCTCCATGGGACTTGAATTTGTTCCTCTCAGTACTTCAGAAACCACCATTTTGAGAACATTAGAGAAATCCCTTTTACTGACTCTCTCCCAGACGGTGGCCTTTTTGGTGGCTATTACATCAGTCAGACGGGTTTCCGAATTGGCGGCCTTGTCATTCAAGGCTCACCTACTTGATCTTCCACAAGGATAAGGTGGTGGTGCTGCGTCCGCAGCCATCATTTCTTCCTAAGGTCGTATCAGCCTTTCACCTCCAATGAGGACATTGTCTGTGTCCTCAGCCAGCGCATCCCAGGGAGGCTGCGTTACATTCATTGGACGTTGTCCGAGCACTGCGGGTGTACCTGTCTGCCACTGCTCCGTTCTGGAGGTTGGATTCACTGTTCGTGTCGGTGGTTGGTCCTAAGAAGGGCCTGTCGGTCTCATTGGCCACCATCTCTAGGTGGGTCAGATGGATCGTGATTCAGGCCTATGCTCTGAAAGGGTGGGCGCCTCCCTTCCCGGTGACTGCGCATTCGACCAGGGCAATAGGTGCCTCTGGGGCTTTCCGACATCAAGCGCCTGTTTCTCAAGTGTGTAAGGCGGCGACCTTGTCATCTGTTCACAACTTCACAAAATTTTACAAGGTTGACGTGAGTGCATCTTCAGATGCTTGCTTCGGCCACAAAGTTTTGCAGGCGGCTGTTTAAAGTTGCAACTCCTCCGTTGAGCTCTGGTTGTTTGGGGTGAAGTTGGTTTAATGCTGTTTTTCCCACCCCTTGTGTGGTGTGTGGTTTTTTTTTTTTTTTTTTTTTTTAACACTGCTTGGGGACGTCCCATATGTCAAGATGCTGCTGTGTCCGTCCATGAACGGAAGAGAAAATAGGATTTTTGTACTCACCGTAAAATCCATTTCTCTGAGTTCATGGACGGACACCACACCCGCTCCTCCTCCCTCCCTCCCTCCCTCCCTCCCTCCCCTCCCTCCCCTCCCTCCCTCCTCCTCCCTCCTCCTCCTCCTCCTCCTCCTTTTTTGTACTGCTTGTTTACGAACTGAACTGTGAGATGCAGGGAGAGGGGATGTACCCAGGGGGACCACCCCAGGGCGATACTGTACTGTGATGTGTTTTAACACTTAACATGTTGTTTTTCTGCCTAGTCAATCTCCTAACAGGAGGATAATACACATATGTCAAGATGCTGCTGTGTCCGTCCATGAACTCGAAGAAATGGATTTTACGGTGAGTACAAAAATCCTTTTCTATTTTTTATTTTTTTTTAACCTCCTGAGGGTCTCCTCCTATAGAAGGATTGGCAAGATGGTCCTAAGCTGCTTAGCATTTCTGCCTTTCCATCAACCATCTTGATTTTGAGACATTTTTGTCACACTTCCAATGGCTGACGAGTGCGTGGCAGAGTATGGGGTGACTTACTAACGTCCACTGTACTGGGTGATATGTAACTATACAATGAGAACCCAATTCACGTAAAAGAAAAACACTTTTAAATAGTTGTCTATTATAGTGACCACTATGCATGAAAGGGTTAAAAATAAAAAACCTGCAGCTCCTTTTCTTAGTTGTATAAAACCCTCTGCCTTCTGGGTGCACTCAAAACTCATAATCTTTGAGCATCCTAGGTTTTGTTTTAGGCTGCATTCACACCCTTGTGTTTTCAGCTCCATAAAACGACCGAAAAAACACCCAACAAGCAAAATCCCCAAAATTTCAATGGCACCTGTTCACCTGAAGCAAAACGGGCAAAAAACGCCCTAAGCTCCAAAAAGAACATGAGCTTCTTTGGGGCAGATTACAGGCGTTTTTTCTGCCTTTTTTTTACATTGGTGACCTGGACAAAATTGCCGTTAAAAACGTGGTAAAAATTTGTGACTTTGAAATGCTCAGGTGTGAATGCAGCCTTAAGGAGCTGGTGCAGCTATAAATCTTAAATGTGGACCTTGTCAGAACACAATCTAATTCTATCTCGTGGTGTGCTTTCCTTTTTAGGGTTAAAAACATTTATATGAAGCTGTCAGGTGATCAGCTTGTTATATTTTTCTTTTTTTTCTCATTCACAATTATAATTGTACCTGTAAACATGTTATCTTTTGATAGTTCTTTAGGTGTGTTTTTGTTTTTCAATCCAGAGTTTTGTTTGTGTGTGTGTGTTCTGTAAACACTGAAGTTCACCTTTTTAATGACATTTGCCAAAAACATCCCTATACAGTACTGCACCCTCAGTACTGCAATATGCAGTCTTCCTTTTTGTAGAAGAATGTTTTTCTTTTCTTTTACTTTCAAATTTTTTATTTCGTCAAAATGTTCATTACAGAAAATATTTATTACAGTCAATTCATCAAATAAAGTTCATTACACTATAATTCCTAGAGGATGCGTAAGATGTTTCAATATTCCAAAGGTAAGCGTACCACTATGATATCTAGAACTAACAAGATAGAAAAAAATTAAGATATAAATATGTGACTTAAACTTAGTCAAATTGAGTTTCATATTGTGCATATGACTAATCAAAATTTAAATTAGAACCTCACTCCTTCTCTGACACCCCTAAAGGGATCATACTGTGTCCGAGGAGTCATGAGAGACTTTTTCCCTACTCTCAAGCATTTCTCAATCTTCTAGCAGGAAAAATAGGAGAAATTATTGTCATCTTATGATGACATGCTTGAGGAAAAAATGTAGGCTCTAAGACAAACACAATACTATCTTTCAAAAACATAAGGTCAAAGTCAAACCTCCTGACCTAGATTCTATGAATGAGTATATAAACCTGAGAATTCCTATGGAACTAAATTAAAAAACTGTATTGATCATGAAGGAAAGAAAAAAAAAAAAGAAATCTAAAAAGAAGAGATTAGAGAAGAGAATAAACTAAAGGATAGAAATAAGAAAAGATTAAGAAGCCTGTCTGCCCGGAGGGGAGTACAAAAAACGGCAATTGGCGTTGCTACCTGTGTCCGGAATCAGAGATATTCCCAGAAACCGAGCCCAGGGTCCCCATATAGCTTCAAACTGTGTGTTCTTGTCCAATAAAGATCTAACCATTTTTTTTCTTGTTCCATTATCCATGAGATCTTCCTTTTCATGGACAATAGAGATACCGACTCCTCCTTTTTTTCAATGCTTTGGCAGTAGTTAATTTCTCCTATCACCTTCCAGGACCCCACCCTTCCCCTTGATCCCCAGTATCTATTGTGTTTCTCCCAAACACAGCGACATGTTTGTTTTAAAGAAACCTATAGACCGGGGAGGGTCTGATGGTACCCCTGTTGAGACAGGTTTTAGGGAGGCCGGGGAGGGCTGAACTAACCTGTAGGCTTTGGTCTTTCTCACAGGTCGCCCCCAAGATGAACCAGCGCTCTGGCCACGGGGAGTGCGCGCCACCGCTGTAGTTAAAAATTACCGCCGTCGGGTCGCTCTCCTCACTTCCGGATTCTCAGGGCAGGAAGCACTGTACTCGAGCCTCGCTCTGAGCGGCCGCGTCACAGGAAGTGGGCGGCACCGCTGACTCAGACAACCAGGAAGTGATAGATGCCGGGAGACAGCGTGGAGAGCGGCGCGGACACGGCGTGAAGCGGTCAGCTAAACAGTACCAGCCTTTCTTGCGGTACTTGCAGCCCAGGACCCAGCCAACCTCCTCATGGAGGAAGGGAAGGCCACTTTGACTGCAGGTAGATCCAGGTCAGGGACTGGTGAGTACAGGACCCCCTTGGAAAGGGAGGAGGAAAGGAAGTGAAAGTTCCTGGCCCTCAGGGATATGAATTCCTGGGACCAGCCAGTACAGGAACTGGAAATTACTATTCGCTTCCCTTTACCCTCCCCAGTACAAACCTGCAGTCCTAAGGAAAGACAAAGCAATGTTTATGCATGTATACTATATCTCTTGTCTTTCAGAAACCCCCAGCGGTACCCAGGAGGCCTCAGTACAACCTCCTGCCGCAACAGGGAGTAGTTCCTCTAAAAGATGTGAAAACTGTGGGGATAAACTCCCTAAGTCCTTATGCTACAAATGCATAAAAAATTTAGCAGGGAAGGAGGCTTCTGCAATGATGAAAAAGTTCCTTGCATCTATGCAGACGGAAATACTGGCTACAGTTAGAGCTTTCCGTGAAGCCGCTGGACAATCAGCATCCCAAGGTCCTGACAGAGGAGCTTACCCCTAGAGAAGGCACATCTTCCTAAGAAAGCCTCTTTACAGGGGGACCCAGTGCCCTACTCCCACCCTCACAACCACCTCCTAGAGCAGATAGAGGGAGCAGAGGAAGAAAAGGGGGAGATAGAAAGCCTAGCCAGATCCGGTCACAGCTCAGAGGGGGAGTTGGATATAGAATCCTTAAGCCAGTTTTAGGAAGAGATCAGACTAAGGATTCACCTCTTCGCTGTAGAAGATCTGGATGGACTCTTACAGGCAATTTACGCCACAGAGGAGATTCCAGAAACCCCTAAGATCACCTCAGCACAGGACAGGGTCTATAGGGGGCTGGGAAAATCTGAATCTAGAGTGTTTCCACTTCACCAATTCCTTAAAGATTTAGTCTTGGAGGAATGGAAGGAGCCTGAGAGAAGGATTGTCAGACAAGACCTTGAAAAGGAGATTCCCCTTTGACCAGTCTGACGAGGAGACATTTTTTTTTAAGCTCCCTAAATTGGATGCATCTTTGTCTCAAGTCACTAAATTGTCTGACCTCTCTTTTGAGGACGCAGGCAGTATTAAAGATCTAATGGGCCGCAGAGCAGAATCCCTTCTTAGGAAGGCCTGGGAGGCTAACACATCAGCCATGGGTCCAGCCTTAGCGGCAGCCTGCGTAGCCAGGAATACAGATTCCTGGGTGGAAAAACTTACTAGGCACATATCCCAGGAAACCAATTCAGAAGATGTTATTGATTCCCTGACAGTCATAGGAAAAGCTGTTGCTTATCTTGCAGATGCTGCTATTGAGTCCGCAAGAGCTTCAGCTAAAACAGCAGCTTTAATCAATTCAGCTAGGAGAGCTGTCTGAATTAAAGCTTGGGAAGGAGATAGTTTACCTTTGGATGTTATATGTGGCCTTCCCTTTGAAGGTTCACTGTTGTTCGGACAGGGCCTAGACGATGTACTGTCAAGGTCATCCGAAAAGGGTAAAAAGTTTCCAGCAAAACCCAAAAAATAAAAATTTAAGACATTTTTTCGAGCCCCCCCCCCCCCCCCGGGGCAACAACAGTATAGAACCAAAAAGGTACCCAACAGACGCTGGGGTTTTGGCAGGGGAAAGCAAAAGAATAATCTTCTGTTTACCTCCCCTAAAAGTTGGTACTAAAGAGTCGAAGTGACGCCAAGATCAGGGTGGGGGGGGTCGACTGTCCCATTTTGTTCCTCCTTGGGAAAAGATTAAGGAACCACACCTACATTTGCCAGATTCTGCGAGAAGGTTATCAGTTGGAATTTCTGACAAAACCCCCCTCTATGATCACTCTGACACATCCTCCCAGGGATGCCTTAAAGAGATCTGCCCTCCTGGAAGGTATCCAGGAATTGGTACAACAGCACGTGGTGGTACCAGTACCAAAAGAACAACAATACCAAGGATTCTATTCCCACGTATTTGTTGTTCGCAAACCATCAGGGAAGTACCGACTAATAGTGAACTTAAGAAACCTGAACAGGTATCTGGAATACAAAAAGTTCACTATGGACAGTATCTACTCGGTACGCAAAAACCTCATGAAAGAAACCTTCATGACGACCTTGGACCTCAAGGATGCCTACCTGCACGTGCCAATTCACGTGGAACATCAGGCATACTTGAGGTTCGCGGTAGTAGTCAAAGGAGAGATTTTTCACTGGCAATTCAGAGCCCTCCCATTCGGGCGAACAGCCAGTCCAAGGATTTTTACAAAAATCCTAGCAGAGGCAGTAGCCTTTCTACATCTCCAGGGTATATCTCTAATACCTTACCTGGACGATCTACTGATCTCTGGAAAAACTGCCCCCCTGGTCAGGTCACATACCAACAAAGCAATTTCAGTCCTGGAAAGCAGCCTGGGTTGGATAATCAATACAGAAAAATCCTCCCTTGTACCAGAACAAGTCAAGACCTTTCTGGGCTACGTTGTGGACACCAGGCTGCAGAAGCTCTTCTTACCAGAAGACAAAGCGACAAAACTAACTTTGTCAGTAGGGGATCTGATGGACCCTGTTGCTTTCCAGAAGGGAAGTATTAAGAACCCTAGGCCTGATGTCGGCAAGTATACCAGCAATAGTCTGGGCACAACTCCACTCAAGGACGCTCCATTTCTTCTTCCTGTCCTCATGGGACAAAAAGGAGTCATTGGATCAGGAGATTCTGCTAACCCCTCAGGTCCTGTCCTCCTTGGAGTGGTGGACAATTCCCAAGAACCTGAAAGGATGCAGACCTTGGGCCCAGTGGAGTCCGGTAAAGGTCACCACCGATGCCAGTTCCTGGGGGTGGGGAGCCCACCTAGAAAAGCAAGTAGCCCAGGGGCAATGGAACAACTCGGTAAGTCGGATGTCATCCAACTACAGCGAGCTCAAAGCAGTAGGGGAAGCCCTAAATGCCTTTCAGGAGAACATCACGGGCAAGGAGGTTCAAGTAAGCTCCGACAACGCCACAGTGGTAGCCTACCTGAGTCACCAGGGAGGCACCAGGTCCAGACCCCTGTTGGAACTATCCAAAGAGATTCTGGATTGGGCAGAGGAAAAGGTCCTCTCCATTTCCACCATCCACATAAAGGGGATAAGCAATACCGAGGCAGACTTCCTCAGCCGTCAGATGATAAGGCAAGGAGATTGGGAATTAAATCCAGAGGTATTTCTAAACCTGGTACAGTGCTTTGGAAATCCGGAAATAGACCTATTTGCCAACCGGCAAAACAGGAAAGTAAAAAGATATTTCTCAATTTCCCAAGAGAAGGAATCGGAAGGTCTAGATGCACTGACTCGGACCTGGAATTACAGGCTGGCATACGCCTTCCCGCCCTTGGCCTTGATTCCATGGGTCCTTCAGAAGCTCAGCAGATCTCCCAGGTCAGATCCTCCTGATAGCACCCTGGTGGCCAAGGAGAGTTTGGTTTACAAGTCTGAGATCCATGGCAGTAGCGGAACCAGTGAAGCTCCCGTACAGGACAGATCTTCTCAGACAGGGGCCAGTACTACACCCAAAACCGGAATTTTTCCAGTTGACGGCCTGGTTACTGAGCGCCAGATCTTGAAACGCAAAGGCTGCTCAGAGAAAGTAATAAGTACCCTTCTTCTGAGTAGAAAACCAGTAACTAAAAATATTTATTTAAAAGTTTGGAAGACTTTTTGTTCCTGGGGAAAAGAAAGACAGATGACCTCCACTTCTGTGCCGGTTATCCTGGAGTTCCTCCAAGACGGAGTAGACAAAGGCCTAACTCTGTCAGTACCCTTAGGGTTCAAATAGCGGCACTCTCAGTCTATCTTGAGAAAAGATTGGCAAAAGAGGACCTCATTAAGCGTTTTCTGTTAGCAAGGGAAAGAGTTTCCCCGGTCCTTAAAGGTAGTTTTCCACCTTGGGACTTCACTACGGTGTTTAGAGGCATTATCTAAACACCTGTTTGAACTTTTAGAAGAGGTTCCCTTTAAATTTCTAACTTTAAAAATAGCATTTTTGTTGGCTATTACTAGTAGCCAGGAGGGTAGGGGATTTGCAGGGACTATCCAAGAAGGAACCATTCCTACTGGTACAGCCAGACAGTCACCCTCCAGAGCAGATCCCTTGTATCTACCAAAAGTGGCATCCTTATTTCATAGGACGCAAGACATAATATTGCCGTCCTTTTGTGATGAACCAAAAAAAAGAGAGAGAGAAAAGAAATTTCATTGTCTTGATGTAAGAAGGTGTCTCCTTACCTATCTAGAAAGAACAAAAAGTTTTAGGAGATCCAATCACCTACTCATTTTGTACACTGGGCCTAGGAAGAGACTTAAGGCCTCAGTTTCCAGATGGATCAGAGAAGCTATCCCTAGAGCTTATGAATGCTCTGGGAAGCAAGCACCAGCTAAAGTCAAAGCTCATTCAACCAGATCACTAGCAGCTTCCAAGGGCCTCCTGGGAACATATCCGCAGCGCGGCCACCTGGTCCAGCCAACATACTTTCCCGAAGCACTATCGTGTGGAAGTGTTGTCACAGCAAGACTTGGCCTTCGGCCGGAAGGTCCTACAAGCTGTGGTCCCACCCTGAAGGTAGGCCTGTGGTTACTTGATTATCCTCTCAGGCGTGCCGTCCTGGAAGGTGATAGGAGAAAACCTACGTTAGACGTAACGGTATTTCTACGAAGCTTCCAGGGCGGCAGGCCTACTTCCCGCCCTATGTGGAGGGAAAAAATAAGCTAAGCGCTAGGTGGTAAGTACCTATATGGAGCTATGTCCCTTGTGAACCAGTTCGGGATTACTTTATTACATACTGGGGATCAAGGGGAAGGGTGGGGCCTTATAACAAGCTGTCAATTGATTGTGTTTCCTGTAGGGAGGAGCCCTCATCTCTCAGGTGTGCCGTCCTGGAAGGTTCGTAGAAATACCATTTTCGGTAAGTCTAACGTAGGTTTTGGCACTCGTTAATATAAACGGGATCAATTTGCGAGTGATTTTAGGAACATTAGGCAAAAAATCCATTAAGCAAAGCAATCGCTGGTGTTTGAGGAATAGTACACCCTGTGACTTTTCGGATGATATGAAATGCCTTATTCCAGAATCCACGGATCATGGGACATTCCCACCAGATGTGAGTCATAGAACCCATACCCTGGCAACCTCTAAAGCATAAAGGTGAACTAGAAGAATACATTGCCGCCAATCTTATGGGGACCAGATACCATCTTGTAAATACCTTGACATTAGCCTCTATAAGGGAGGTATTATAAATGCCTCTAATTGAGTGAGAATAATTCTCATGCCAAGCCTCCAACTTCCATTCTGTCTGGAGTTTTTTTTCTCCCAAGTCAACATATATGGTAGTTTCACTGAATGAGAAGTAAGGGATGCGTAGATCACAGAAATCCCCCCCCCCCCCTCCTCTCCATGCCTGATCACACCAACACTCATGTGCCGTGAACCGCTGAGGAGTATGCTTAGTTTTCCATAACGAGTGGATAAAGTGAGAAATCTGATTTAAATCTAGAATTTTCTGTCAAAGTCCTAATTTATCAATGAAATGTTTAAGGGGCAGGGGGCCTATGCGAGAAAAGTGACCAATGCGGTACACCCCCTTGTTCCACAACCATTTTGAAGTCCTCAAGGCTCATACCTGGTTGAAATAAGGGTTATTAAACAATTGAGCTAATGGTTGTATTTCAGAAACCAAGAAAGGAAATTTCCTAAGATTGTCCCATATATTTGAGAGATTGCGACAGAGTAGGTGCCATAATAGGAGGTGTACTTTTGGGAGGGCACCATAGTAAATATTCTAAAAAGAATGTAGGAGCAGCTTGTCTCTCAATCATTAGCCAATCTGGTTGCTCCGATTTAAGGTATATATCCGAAAGTTGCGCTAATCCCTCTGCTTGATAGTACCATAAAAGGTTCGGAACACCCAAACCACCTTGTTTAGGGAGATTAAATAGGTTATGGTTTGATAGACTAGGCCCTTTTTTATTCCATATAAATTTCGTTAGTTTACCTTGAAAAGATTTCAAGTGATCTCTTCTAATCGGGATAGGGAGGGATCGAAGCGGATATAAGAGTCTAGGAAGAAGGGTCATCTTAACAGAATTAATTCTGCCGATCCAAGCAATGTTGTGTGACTCCTAGTTCCTGAGATCAGTTTCTAATTTATGGTACATTGGGGGATAATTTGCTTGATACAGATTTTCGATCCTGGGAGTGATATTAAGGCCCCATGCACACAGGGCGTTTTTGCAGCTAACAGCAGCGTTAGACGTTTTTTTTTACAGCTGCAAAACGCCCATCCATGTTATTCTATTGTGTCATGCACACATAGAGCTTTTATGAGCTCCAAGTGGCATAGGCGTTTTCCAGCTGCAAAAAAACCCCAATTCCAGTGCGTTCTGGAGCTCCAGGTTTGAGCTGCAAAAACGGCCAATGCGCATAAACGCGCAAAAAGCCGCGATTTGCGTTTTTGAGCTCCCAGGATTTATTTTTTATTTTTTTTAAAGGTCAAAAAATGTTTAAAAAACATGGACAGGCGTTTTTAAGCTGTAAAAAAACGCGGCTGTAAAAATGCCCTGTGTGCATGGGGCCTAATACCCAAATATTTAATTGACGAGTTACTCCATCCGAATTTATATTTTCCCTGTAATTGAGAAATTATAGAGCCTGGGAGTGAAGGCTCGTACACACGAACGAGTTTCTCTGCAAAAACCAGCAAGAAACTTGCTGGCAGAGATTTTTTGCCGAGAAATTCGTTCGTGTGTATGGTTTCTCGTCAAGAAAAGCGACAAGTATCTCGATGAGAAAATAGAGATCCTGCTCTCTATTTTCTCGTCGAGATTCTCGTCGGCATGTTTCTCGACGAGAAAAGTGAGTGTGTGTACACTTACCTGTCCTCCCGGAAGCCCGCGCATGTTCGAAATGAATTCGACGCATGCGCGGTAGCTTCCTAGGCATACGTAGGGTATACCAAGATGGCGGCGACGGCATCGAATGTGACGAGCGCATGCTCGTCGTAGTCGATGTCACCGCGTACGCTCCATTCAAAGAACCGCGGGTTCTTTGAATCGAGCGTCTGTACACTCGGCCGGGACAAGTTTCTTGTCCAAGAATCTCGTCGAAAAAAACGACATGTTTTTTTTCTACTAGAATCTCGGCTGTGTGTACGAGGCCTGACACATTTCGGGCCTGAGATTTAGATATATTCACTTTGAGACCTGAAACTAACTCAAAATCATTGAGTAACGAGCAAACCTCGGGCAAGGAAGAGATTGGGGAGGATAAAAATAACAGTAGATCATCTGCAAATAATGCACACTTGTGAAAATTTTGACCACATTGCACCTCCCTGATATTCGGATTTCCCTGAATAGCTATCGCCAAGGATTCCATCATAATAGCGAATATCAGGGGAGAGAGGGGGCACCCCTGACGTGTACCCCTACCAATCTTGATTGGATCAGAAAAAAGTCCCTGCGTCCTGATTCTAGCTTCTGGTGTTTGAGTATAATGCTTCCAAGATTCCTATCAAATTCGGCCCAAATCGCCAACGTCTGAGTACTGCAAAGAGATATGGCCATGAAACGGAATCGAAGGCCTTGTTTATGACCTCGCTCCCAGCCCGATTGCATAATTGATATGAGATCAACCGTTCTTCGCACCTGGTCAGGACCCTGCCTACCAGGAATGAACCCCACCTGATCTTTATGAATATATAGACCTATAAATTATGCTAATCGGTTTGCTAATATTTTAGTTAAAATTTTCAGGTCGTTACTAATTAAAGAAATAGGTCTGTAGTTCCCAATCTGGCTGGAGTCTTTATCTGGTTTTGGGATCGCGGAAATATATGCCATATTAAGTGGATTACCTATCGGAGTGCCCTTACTCAAGGAATTGAAGAATCTAGTGAGGTAGGGGATTAGGATTTCGGAGAATGTTTTAAAATATGGTGAGGAAAAATCGTCAGGCCCTGGAGCTGTTCCACCTTTTAAATTTTTTATAACATTTGTCACCTCATCAATGGAGATAGGAGCATCCATTTCATCTTTTATGAGTATCTATCAGTGAGGGTAATTTTAAGTCATCCAGGAATTTCCCTGCCTGAGTTGAATTATAATTTTTCTCTGCTTTATATAGATCAGCATAGAAATCCCGGAATGACTTCATTATTCACTGTGCGTTCATGGTAATGGTACCATTAGCCTGTTTGATTTTGGGTAGGGTGTACGAGCGAAGCCTGGGGGATAATTTATGTGCTAACATGGGACCAATCCTGTCTCTTGTTTGGTAAAACTTGGCCCCAGTCCATCGGGTTGATTTAACCGCTTTCGTTGTGAGCGCCATATTGAGAGCTACTCGAGCAGCATCCAGTTTGGAAATAGAGGCCTTGGAGGGGTCTTTTTTATGTTTGCTTAAAGTAATACATTTTTTCTCAAGTCTCTATTTCTGACAACCTCTCTCTTTCATCTAGCTGCAATTTGTATCAATTTACCTCTAATAGTCACTTTATGAGCCGCCCATAGTGTTTCTGCTGAAATATCTCCCATATTGTTAAAACTAAAGTACTCCAGGAGAGCCTCCCGTAGTTCCGAAACTATGATAGGGTCCTTCAAAATAGATTGAGACCAATGAGAACCTTGTAGGCTAGAATGATCTCTTCGTAACGTTGATAAAACCATAGCATGGTCCGACCAAGCTACATCTAAGAGGAAGTAAGGGCCAATGGAATATGAATTGTAGAAATCAGAATATGATCTATACAGGAATAAGACTGGTGTGGGTTTGAGTAGTGGGTAAAATCTCGGTTATTCGGATTAAGTTCCCTCCAAATATCCATTAGATTAGACTGAAATATCATTCTAGCTATTTTTCCACTATTTTTATTGGGTTTAACTGATTGTGCTCTGAGTGGTTTAGATTTGTCTAGACTATTGTCAAAAGCAATATTAGTCACCTCATAAAATTATGACATCCTCCATATGTGGTCCTAGGGTCTTAAACATATGTTGAACTGTTTTTGTCCTTTTTATTAGGAGCATAGTAAGAAAAAAATGAATATAATGTTATCATCAATCGTCCCTTTTATCAAAAGGAACCTTCCCTCCGGGTCTTTGTAAAATGTATTTTAAAATGGAACAATGTTTAGCAGGAAAAAATCTATTTTTATTTATTTATTTATTTTTTAACATTTCTGCCCGATGAACCTGTCAGAAAAAAAAAAAAGAAGAAATGTAAAGATATTACACCAAAAAGTTATGCATCTCCCCTTCATGGTGGAAGGTTATCCTTAACTCTCCTATATTTAGCTGTGCCCCATAGTGGAGAAGTTGGGCTTGGAGGGGATTGGCGTTTAGTCGAGCCTTGCTGTGTGGGTGCCGTATCCATTTCAGATTCTTGGGTGATGAGCCTCAGGTTCAGTAGTAAACGTTCTCCTTCTGGAAAGCTGTAGAATGTATGTTTACCTTTTTGAATGTAAATTTCAGGGCGAATGGAAAAGCCCAACGATATTTTATGTCATTCTTGGAGAGCACTGCCAGGAGGGGTTTCAATGAACGTCTCTTCTGTTCCTGTTGACGCGATCGTTTCATCACTTCTTCTTTAATACAGTAAAAATGGGGTTTTACTATAATGTCTCTTGGAGATCCGTCCTTTTCTGGGGGGACCCAGGGACCTGTGTGCCCTATCCAGCTCTAATTTGTTAGCCTGGATCGAAGGGATTAAGGATTTGATAACATCTTGTACTGCGGCGTGTATATCAGAAATAGATTCTGGTAGACCTCTGATCCGGAAATTATCCCTTCTTGATCGCTTTTTTGAGGTCGTCGATCCAAGCCTGTGCAGTGTCCAGTTCTTGCATAAAGTGCAGTTGATCAGTATTCTGATTAGCCCTTGATATAGTAATATCAAGTTTCTGTTCTATGTGTTCAATTCTATTGCCCAAGTTCTGGAAGTCTGCTCTAATTTTCCCTGTAATCCTTTCTGCATTCTGGGTTAAACCTTTATCCAGCATTTCAGCAAATAGGTCAGCGACATTGAAGGTAACATCAAGAGCCTGCTCAGCTCCTATAGATATAGCTTCTGGAAGGATGGAAGAATCTTCCTGAGGAAAAACCCATAGACCCAGTAGAATTATCTGTCAGTCACTGAGGGTTCAGAGGGAAGCATATTGAGAGGAGTAAAGCCCTGTAACTTTGAAGCATATGAAAGGGCTCCTTGCTGATTAACTTGCCTGCCTGAAGTGGAGGTATCAGCCGCGGTCTGTGACCTTGTCTGAGGTACTGCCGCCATTTTGGTACTGTCTCGCTCTTCTAAGGGCTCTCTCTCTCTGAGGTCCCACAGTGTATTTACCTCTCCTGCCCGACATAGAAGTGTTCCCGGGAATGACCGCAATCTGTTCCCATTATTAAGGGGACTCCTGATAGCCATTACCCGCTATAATAGCTGCTGTTTGGCCGGCTCTGTGCGGAGCTCCGGTCCTATGCCGCCATTCTAGGACCCTCCGCGAATGTTTGCTTTTCAGGATGCTTACTCCATTGCCCTGTAGATGGCAGGAAGTTTGTTGTTGGATGCATGGCCCCAGCAACTCATGAACAAGCAGTCAGCTTTATTCCCTACTTATGCATGCGCAGTCCTCTTCGATGTTCCATGAGAGTGAAAGAGCAGGCTGTGCAAGCGTAGGTGTGGAACCAAGCCGATGCTACCCATGCATGTGAAGTCAACACTCTTTTTCTCTCTCAGCTCAGAGCTCTGCAAGAGTGAAAGAGTGTGGACCGTGCATGCATGGGTAGGTAACTAAGGCAAGTGCTAGCTCATGAGTTGCTGGGCTGTGCATCCATAACTTGGTGCGTCCTGCCATCTGCAGGAAGGAGAGGGAAGGGGAATGGAATAAGCATCTTGAAAGTCTGAATTCTTTTACAAAACGGAGGATTGCATATTAACCACTTCCTGACTGCCCCATAGCAGATTTACAGCTACAGGGCAGCCCCGCTGTGTGTGTGTGTGTGTGTGTGTGTGTGTGTGTGAAAAAAATCGATTCAGATTTGAAGAAAATCTATTTTTTTTTTTTCCTTCAAAGTTTCCGTAGCAGGGCTGCAGGGGGCGTATCCGGAATGGCACTGGGCGGCATTACATCTACTCGCAGCCGCCGCGAGTAGATGTAATGTAACACTAACTAACCGCAAGCTGCCGTCTGCCTACCTGATCATCGTGTCATGCAGACAGACGGCGGCCATTGCAGTGTTCTAAAGCCGCGCCTCCCGAGTCCTCGTCTGTGATAGGCGGAACACTCAATGTCACAGCAGGCAGTGTTCAGCCTATCACGGACATCCTCTCATCCTCGTCTGTGTTATGAGGATGAGCGGATGTCCATGATAGGCGGAACATTGAATGCTGGGAAATTGAGTGTTCCGCCTATCAGGCAAGGAGGAGGCGCGGCTTTTGAATACTGGAATGGCCGCTGGTGTAGCAGTAAAATCCGTATCCCATGAAAATCTGCATCAGGTACAGGCACAGTGAGGCATGGGCACAGTTCAATTCAACGAAGAGTAACCTCAGGATTTTTTGTTTTATTCGCTAAATCCAAATACAGTATTAATAATTTGGATGTTAAACAATCTTTGTTGCACACTCTCTTTGCAGTTAGAGAAAGGGTTTGCCTTTGCAAATTTGTTTATTGATGCACTTTAATATAATTTAAAAAAAAATCGAATCGTCAATCGAGGTTTTTTTTTATAAAAAACTCGCACCGCCCTATTTGTGTGTGTGTGTGTGTGTGTATTTACGCGCACACACGCGCTAGGCACATGTTTAACCCTTTGATCACCCTAGCTGTTTAATCCCTTCCCAACCAGTGTCAGTACAGTGACCGTGCATATTTTTAGCACTGATCACTGTGTTAGTGTCACTGGTTCCCACAAAGTGTCAGTGTCAGAATGTTTGCCGCAATAGTGCAGTCCCATTAGTCGCTGATTGCCGCTATTACTAGTATAAAAATAATACCAGTATATATCCTAGTTTGTAGACGCTATAACTTTTTGTGCAAACCAATCAATATACACTTATTGGGATTTAAAAATTTATAAAAATTTTTTTTGTTTTTAATTTGTAGTGGAATACATATTGGCCTAGATTTTTGAAGAAATTTTAGATAATTTTTTTATTTTTTTTATTGTGTTTTATAGGGGAAAAAATAAAAATGCAGTGGTGGACAAATACCACCAAAAGAAAGCTCTATTTGTAGAAAAAAAAATTACAAATTTTATTTGGGGTACAGCGTGGCATGACCATGCAACTGTCAGGTAAAGTAATGCAGCACAAAAAATGCTCGTCATGAAGGAGTGTAAATCTTCCGGAGGTTAACTGGTTAATGTACTGAGTAATCTGTAATGCATAGCTATGTTTTTTGCAAATGTTATTAAAGTGATTTGTAAAGTCTTGTTTTAAAAAAAAAAAAAAAAATTTTAATAACAAACATGTTATATTTACCTCCTCTGTGCAGTTGGTTTTGCACAGAGCAGCCTCGATCCTCCCCTTCTCGGGTCCCTCTTTGCTGCTCCTGGCCCCTCCCTCCTGTCGGGTGACACCTCAGCCAGCAGCTTTCTATGGGGGCGCCTGAGCCGAGTCACAGCTCCGTGTATCCATTCAGACAGGGAGCCCCGGCCCCGCCCCCTCTCTCCCCTGATTGGCTGACTGACTTTGACAGCCGCGGGAGCCAATGTCTTAGCCAATCCGTAGAAGTGTCCCTGATGGCTTAGACACTCATGGATATCGCTGGAGAGAGAAGGGGCTCAGGTAAGTAGTTGGGAGGGTGCTGGGTGGGAGCTGCTATACACATGTTTTTTTTTTTTTTTATCTTGCTGCAAAGAATGCATTATGATAAAAAAAACCTGCCTTTACAACCCCTTGTGAACTAACAGTTTGAATTTTAACACTTTACAACCAAATTAAAAATGAATACAATTTTTTTGCGATCTTCAATCCTCCAATGTTTTTTGTGTGTGTGTGTGTGTGTGTGTGTGTGTGTGTTCCCAAAGAAGGAATCAGGCTAACAAATGTTTGGACTCAAACATGTAGGCATATTAAAACCCAGCTCTTGTTTGGGCATCTTAAGAAATTTTGGCTTTCCAATATTTTTTCTGTCGCCAGTAATTCTCACACTGGTATTGTGGAGCCTTTTTTTTTTTTTTTTTTTTTGTCGTCTTTTTAAAATCGGCTCTAAAAAGCTAAACTTGACTCAAATGAAAGTAAACACCTGATATTAATGCACATGTGAACAGGCCCTTACAGTTTGGGGATTTTTAAAAATGAAAAAAGAGGCCTCTTTCTATGGGGTAAAAAGAATTGCCTGTTGTGATGCCCGCTCTTATCTTCACTATTTTGAAGGGAACAGCCTGTTGGGGGTCCCCTTATCCAGGCTGTGGGTCAAGTTCATGACCACTTCGTCACTACTGAGTGCTGTAGTGACAGAAGGGTCAATGGCTGGAGCCACAGGGTGCAAAGAGGACACGGCCATCCAACAGAATCTGCAGCCCTGGAATGGGGCGAGAAGGTAGGACACACAAGCCACCTGAGAGGTGAGTTAATTTGTGGGGTACCAGTATTTGGATTATTTAGCAACCTGATCGTGTCCCTTTTTAAGGGCTTGTTCTCATGGGTTGTAAAGGTAGAAGCTTCTTTATCTTAATGCATTCTATGCATTAAGATAAAAATCCTTCTGTGTAGCAGCTGCCCTCAGCCCCCCTAATACCTGAGCCCCATCTCTAGTTAGCAATGTCCGCAAGTCCCTCGGCCGCCCATCTGGGACTCTCCCTCCTGATTGGCTTAGACACAGCAACGATGCTATTGGCCCCTGCTGCTGTCTTCAAAGTCAGTTCGCCAATCAGGAGAGAGGGGTAGGGCCGAACCGCAGCTCTGTGTCTGAATGGACACACGGAGCTGGAGCTCGGCTCGGGTGCCCCCATAGCAAGCCGCTTGCTGTGGGGGGCACGCGACAGGAGGGAGGGGCCAGGAGCAGCAAAGAGGGACCCGAGAAGAGGAGGATCCAGCCTGCTCTGTGAAAAACCAACTGCCCCAGAGGTGGCAAGTATATAATTTATATATAAATATATGTTTTTTATTAAAAAGAAAAAAACAAGACTTTACAAACGCTTTTAACCTAAAACCAAAAATTAATTATATTGCAGCCTACCCATCATTAGATGTGGTGGCTACATCTTCCGTTTTATTTTCTTTGGTTTTTTTTTTCCTTTGTTTTCACCTGGTGATCTGGCAGTAACACACCACCTGTAGTTTGGAGGAATGAGCACAGGAGGCACAGCAGATGGGCAGCATTGTCAGTCTGAATGGAGTGGAGTCTTAAATGTGCTAGCAGCTTTAGAAACACTAAGGCTCCTTTCACACTGGGGCGGTGGGTGCGTTGCTAAAGCGCCGATATTTGTAGCGGCGCTTTACCGTCCATTTTGCGGCGCTATTCGACCCGTAGCGGGGCGCTTTTTACACACACCCCCCGCTAGCAGCCGAGAAAGGGTTAAAACTACTGCAAAGCGCCTCTGCAGAGGTGCTTTGCTGGCGGTATAGCTGTGGTGCCCCATTCATTTCAATGGGCAGGAGCGGTGGAGGAGCGGTATACACACCGCTCCTTCACCACTTTAAAGATGCTGCTCTGGGCTTTCACACTGGTGAGACAGCAGCGGCTGTTTCAGGGCGCTTTGCAGGCACTATTTTTAGCGTTATTGCAGGCCCTATTTTTAGCGTTATAGTGCCTGCAAAGCGCCCCAGTGTGAAAGGGGTCTAACAAATTGAAGCCAAACTCCAGCTCACACTTTATAAGCAGTTATAGCAAACAGTTTATTTTCCCTTTTGGGATAAAGGTTTTGCATGAATAAATTAAAGTGATATTAAAGGCAGATTAAAATTTTTTTTATAAACCTGTCATACTTGCCTGCTCTGTGCAGTGGTTTTGCACAGAGCAGCCCCGACCGTCTATTTTTGGGTTCCCCGACGGTGCTTCTGGCCCCTCTTTTGTCAAGTGCACCCATAGTAAGCAGCTTGCTATGGGGGCACCGGAGCAGGCTCATTCCCAAGCTGCTGCTCTGTGTGTCCCCTGCTCAATCCTCATTGGTTGTCCCCATTGGCTGTGATTGACAGTAGCGGGAGCCAATGGCCAATAACCTGGGGGGTCCCCAAGGGATCCCCTTTGATTTTGCATGGATTTCCTCACTTCCTGTTTTGGCTATGGGACAGAGAGTGAAGAGAAATCTCCCCAATGCGACACAGATGGCCAAACATAAATGGGTTAAAATGCTTTGCATGGACTTTCCAATTTAGGACGAATGTTTTAGTACACATTCGCTTTTGAAACAAGTGTTTCTCTTATCGTCCATGGACTGACACAGCTGGATACTGTAAACGTGTGAGTATATGTCCCTGCTCGCAGGAGAAGATCTAGGCAGAATGTTAGATGTTAGAAACATACATTCTAGAACAAACCAGAGCTGAACAGCCCCGCCCAGGGGGGCGGTCCCTCCGGACATTACCCTCCCACCTGCACCTAGCAGACCTCAGTTTTTTTCTGCCTAGCAGAAGGAGAAGACGTGGGTCTCTCAGGAGCCAGTCTCCTGGAAGATTTTGCTTTTAAATTTTATTCCTTAGGGAATTTTATTTTCTTTCTCGTACATCACGGGACACAGAGCGACATAGTCATTACTATGTGGGTTATATAGATACCTTCAGGTGCTGGCACTGGCAACTTCCAAAACCGGAAGTACCCTCCCCTATATAAGCCCCTCCCATCCGGGAGTGCCTCAGTTTTTTGCCAGTGTCTAAGGTGTTGGCCAAGAAGTAACATGTGTTTCACTGAGCTTGCGTACAGGTTCTTTTGGGCCTCAGTAAGCTATTCCGGATCCGACCAAAAAAGCTTCATAGCTAAACGGTCGGTACCCGGGCCTTGCAAGAGAAGAGCAAGGTTTTGCCTGTAATGCCTCTCTTAGGAGGGCTGGACCCTGGGATCCAGAGCTCTGGTCATACCCACGACCAAGATGTTTTCTGTGCAGGGTGCTATACAGGTCCAGGGGAGTGGAATCCTTGGGAACCCGGTCCCTGAAGGTTTGATTACAATGCCTGCCGTGATAGGTGAAGTTTGGGCTTCTGTGGACCAAACAGAGTCCTGCGGCGAGGAAAAGGTAAGTGGGGGCCCTCAGGAACTTGGTTCTATTGGGGGACCCCCAAGCCTATTTTGTCTTTCTGCCTGTTAGCTAAGGTATTCCCGCTAAATATTCTGTGCATGCCTGTTACTACTGAGAAAATGTAATTTTTTTTTATAGTAGGCAAGAAAAAAAAAAAAAATGTGTAAGACCGCGGTACCTGTGTTAAACACTAGAGGCCGCTATGGTTCTTTTTTCTTGTAATGTGGATTTTTTTCTTCTGAAGTCAAATCCAGGCAGTTGGTAAGTTCTCTGCTGGGAAGCTGTCTCCTCTGCCCTGTTGCTGCGCTCATCCATCCCCGGGCCCTGCGGCAGGGATCCTGGCTCCCATCTAGCTCCTTGTTTTTTCAAAAAAGGCGCCGAAGGCGCACGTGCGCGAGCGCGTGCACGCGCCTCTCTATATAGAGGCGATCTGGAAAAAGGGGCGGAGCGGGTGGATGACACTCGGTGTGCGCCACGGCGCTACTGCGCATGTGCGGGCGTCCAGCATGTTTAAAAGCAATCAGGCTGGCTATTGAAGTGCACAAACAGAGCTAGCAACAGTAAAAAGGCACACAGAGGCGGTTGATGCAGGCATCCCCTAGAAAGGCACTTTAGTAGACACCAACTGATATATAGCAGCAATTGTGCTAGACTATTCTCAGTAAAAGGGGTGTATTACGGCTGGAATACCTCAGCTTTGGGCTTAGGAATATGCCGTCCAGAAGCTCCGGAACTAAATCTTCCAGGAAGCGAAAGGGGTCTCCATCGGGCTCTGAGGATCTTGGGCATGCTTCTGCTGCACCAGTCTCCCCTGAAAATTCAGAGGTTAGTGACCGTAGAGACCCTGCAGGAGTACCTGGTACTGTGGCTGTCCTCAGTTCACCTGCTCCTGTGTATGTAACAGAGGAGGTTTTTTCCTCATCTCTGGGAGGATTAGAAGAGAGATTGTCAACATTAATCGCTGCCTCCCTGTCACAGGGAAAGCACGCCCGATCTCCGTCTCCTCCTTCAGGGTACCTGTTAGCGGAGCAACAGTCCCATACAGGGATCGACCTGCCTGAAGGGGATCAGGAGGAGGTTGATTCTGTTATAGAGGAATCAACAGTGGGGGAACCTTTCTCAGCATCTCAAGCTGAAAGATTATTGGTTCAGTCTTTGACTAACATGGTCCGATCAGCATTTAAAATGCACCTTGCGGAACCATCAACCACTACTGTCTCCTCGCTGGGGTCGCTAAAAGCTCCCCAGACTGTCTGTTCTTTTCCACTTCACCCTTTATTGGAAGGGCTCATGTACCAGGATTGGGAACATCCTGATAAAATATTTACTCCCCCCAAGAGATTTCCGGTGGTCTATCCCATGGAGGATAAGTTCATCAAAAAATGGAGGGTCCCTACAGTGGACGCAGCCATCTCTTGTGTGAATAAATCACTGACATGTCCAGTGGATAATGTCCAAATGTTCAAGGACCCAATAGATAAAAAATTGGAGTCCTTATTAAAATCTGCTTTTTCTACAGCAGGCTTGGTGACACAACCAGCAGTGGCAGCTATTGGGGTCTGCCAAGCAGTGAAGGATCAGTTGAAACAAGTCTTAAGGGACTTGCCAGATCAGCAGGCCCTTGCCCTAGCTGATCTACCTAGAGCCTTATGCTTTGCGGTTGACGCCATAAAGGATTCAATCCATCAGGCCTCCCGCCTTACGCTGTCTGTAGTACATATGCGCAGGCTTCTATGGCTCAAAAACTGGTCTGCTGAAGCTCCCTGTAAAAAATTGCTGGTTAGCTTCCCATTTCATGGTGAACGCTTATTCGGGGAAGACCTGGACAAATATATCCAGAAAATTTCCAACGGTAAAAGTACACTCTTGCCGGTTAAAAACAGAGTTAGAGGTCCCTCTTTTAAGAGGCCTGCTTCTCCAGTCCCTAGGACATCGGCTGTGAAACAGTTCCGACGGCCTCCTCGGTCAAATCCCGGGGGTAAAAATCAGGGACAATCGCAGGGTAATAAAAAACCCTGGGTCAGGAGAGGTACAAAACCTCCCCCAAAGTCAAATGCATGAAGGGTTGCCCCCACTCAATCGGGTGGGGGGAAGACTCCAGTTGTTCGCAGAGACCTGGCGGGACACGATCAGAGACAGATGGGTGCTCTCCGCAGTAAGTCTGGGATACAGATTGGAGTTAAAAGACTCTCCTCCTTCCCATTTTTGAGGTCAAACGTGCCAAGGGATCCCCTGAAGAAAGAGTCCCTCCTGTTGGCACTAGAACAACTATTGCTCCAAGGAGTAATTATGGAGGTTCCCCTGGAAGAATGGGGGTTCGGGTTTTACTCAAACCTCTTTACAGTCCCGAAGCCAAACGGGGACGTGAGGCCCATATTAAATCTAAAAGGGCTAAACAAATTCCTGCATATCAGGACTTTCCGGATGGAGTCGATCCGATCGGCGGCCACTGCCCTACAAGGGGAGGAATGGTTAGCCTCGATCGACATCAAAGATGCTTATTTGCACATTCCCATCTTTCCAGTCCACCAAAAATTTCTACGCTTTGCAGTAGAAGGGTGCCATTTTCAGTTCAGAGCCTTACCCTTCGGTCTGGCCACAGCACCACGAGTGTTCACAAAAATTCTGGCCCCATTATTGGCCAATCTAAGAACGCAAGGTGTAACGATAATGGCATATCTAGACGACTTGTTGCTGATAGACCACTCAGTGAAAAAACTAGAAGTGGTCGTTCACAAGACAATCAAGTATCTGGAATCTCACGGTTGGATTATCAACCGAGACAAGTCGGCCCTAAAACCAGTCAAAAGTCTGGAATACTTGGGGCTAAGGCTAGATTCAGGCCAGAGGAAAATATTCTTGCCTCGAAAAAAGGTGTTGTCTTTGAGAGATTTGATCCACTTAGTGGGTACAAAAAGACAGCCGTCCATACGCCTGTGCATGAGGCTGCTGGGAAAAATGGTGGCATCATTCGAAGCAGTACCCTACGGTCAATTCCATTCAAGGAATTTGCAAAGGGCCATACTGTCAGCCTGGAACAAGAAAGTTCAGGCCCTAGACTTACCAATGTCCTTGTCCCCTTCCGTTCGCAAGAGCCTCCGTTGGTGGTTGGTTCCCCAGAATCTGGAAAAAGGGAAATCCTTCAGTCCGATTTCTTGGAAGGTGGTCACTACAGATGCCAGCCTTATAGGCTGGGGAGCAGTACCGGAGCAATGGTCTCTCCAGGGCAGATGGTCGGATGTGGAAAAGGCCCTGCCCATCAATCTCTTAGAGATACGAGCAGCCCGGTATGCCCTAGTAGCATGGACATCCAAACTCCAAGGGTCCCCTGTCAGAATTCAATCAGACAATGCCACGGCAGTGGCATATATCAATCATCAGGGTGGCAGCAGGAGTCGTGCAGCCCAGAGGGAAGTAAATTGCATCCTGAAATGGGCAGAAAGATATGTCCCAGCCATATCCGCGGTATTCATTCCAGGAGTGGAGAATTGGAAGGCGGACTTTCTAAGTCGCCAACAATTAGGCCCAGGGGAATGGTCCCTTCACCCCGAGGTTTTTCGGACAATATGTCAGCGGTGGGGAACACCGGATGTAGATCTGCTAGCATCCAGATTCAACGCAAAGGTGGACAGGTTTGTCTCTTGGACAAGGGATCCCCTAGCTTGCGGCTCGGATGCCCTAGTGTTCCCTTGGGATCAGTTCAAGCTGATATATGCATTCCCACCGCCACAATTGTTACCTCGATTACTCCGCAGAATCAGGGTAGAAAAGAAACCAGTGATTCTGGTGGCTCCAGCGTGGCCCCGAAGAGCATGGTACGCGAAGATTATAAAAATGTCAGTGGGGAGTCCTTGGACTCTCCCACATCGTCCGGACCTGCTTTCGCAAGGACCGATATACCACCCTTCCTTACCAGCCCTAGGTTTGACGGCCTGGCTATTGAAGCCCACATTCTAAAAAAGAGGGCTCTCTAATCCTGTGGTATCTACCATGATCAATGCCAGGAAGCTGGTATCCAGGCAGATCTACTATAGAATCTGGAAGGCGTACATCGCCTGGTGTGAGGCCAAGAAATGGCATCCACGTAAGTACGTAATAGGTAGGATTCTGGACTTCCTACAGTGGGCTGTAGATAGGAAGCTTGCCTTGAGTACTATCAAGGGTCAGATTTCGGCCTTGTCAATATTTTTTCAAAGGCCCTTGGCTTTGCATTCACTAGTCAAAGCCTTTATACAAGGAGTGATGCGTATTAGCCCTCCGGTTAATATTCCCATATGTCCATGGGACTTAAACCTGGTTCTGTCGGTTCTACAGAAACAACCATTTGAACCATTACAGCATATTTCCCTGGTTCTTCTCACCAGGAAATTGATTTTTCTAGTAGCCATTTGTTTGGCTAAAAGAGTGTCGGAATTAGCAGCTATGTCCTGTAAGGAGCCATATCTGGTTATCCATAAGGACAGAGTAGTGTTACATCCTCATCCAGCCTTTCTTCCTAAGGTGGTATCGAGGTTTCATTTGAACCAAGATGTGGTTCTTCCTTCGTTTTTTCCCAAACCTAGTTCGGTAGAGGAAAAGTTATTACATTCTTTGGATGTAGTAAGAGCAGTTAAAGCTTATCTAAAAGCCACTGCTCAGATTCGCAGAACGGATACTTTGTTTATTCTGCCGGAAGGCCCCAGAAAGGGTCAGGCAGCATCAAAATCTACTTTAGCCAAGTGGATTCGACAGGTCATAATACAAGCCTATGGCTTGAGAAGGAGACCGCCTCCGTTCAAAGTTAGAGCGCACTCCACGAGAGCAGTTGGAACTTCATGGGCAGTGCATCACCAGGCCTCCCTGGCTCAAATCTGTAAGGCCGCAACATTGTCTTCAGTACACACGTTTACTAGGTTCTACCAGGTGGACGTTAGAAGTCAGGAGGATGTCGCCTTTGGGCGCAGTGTGTTGCAGGCCGCAAAAGATCCTCATGTCTGATAGCGCTCAGCTTATGTATGGTGTATCCCCCCCCTCATTGGGCATTGCTTTAGGACATCCCACATAGTAATGACTATGTCGCTCTGTGTCCCGTGATGTACGAGAAAGAAAATAGGATTTTTATAACAGCTTACCTGTAAAATCCTTTTCTTGGAGTACATCACGGGACACAGAGCTCCCACCCCTCTTTTGGGGACACTTATTGCTTTGCTACAAAACTGAGGTACTCCCGGATGGGAGGGGCTTATATAGGGGAGGGTACTTCCGGTTTTGGAAGTTGCCAATGCCAGCACCTGAAGGTATCTATATAACCCACATAGTAATGACTATGTCGCTCTGTGTCCCGTGATGCACTCCAAGAAAAGGATTTTACAGGTAAGCTGTTATAAAAATCCTATTTTATTTTTGAGACCTTTAATCAACTTTTGGCTGGGCAACAGGTTGGGTACACTGGTATCCTCTTAGTCTTCCCTGTCCGACCATCGAGCGTGCTGATCCTCGCCTTATGTGCGTGAGACTCAGTTCACGACATGCCCCATAACTCCAGGGGAGGCCGGGTTGCTTTCATGCTCCCGCGGTCCTCTCAAGATTGAACAGTACCTGACTGACTGTATCTCTCGCGGTGGACCGGGCCGACGGCTACGCAGTACTGCTCTGTGATAGGTCTGTCTAAAACAAGCCAGTGGGTCCCTGAAAGGGACGGGTAAGTAGTCTCTCCTACTGCAGGTGAGTACATGCTGGCTGTGTTTCTTTATATTGGGGGGGGTTTCTCCCTGTCTCCCCCCTGTTATGCTGCTCTCTGCACCCTGTACTGGTGCTGTGCTGTGGAGTGCTTGGGGGTCACTCTGGCCTGGCTGGGCGCTCATGTCTGTAGTGGGTTCTGGAGAGAGGGGCAGTTTTTTTTTCTGGTGTGTGAGGTGATTATTGCGTGTGCCATTAGCGCGCGCATTAGCGCTGTTTTGAGGTGGTTATTGCGTGCACCATTAGCGCGCATTAGAGCTTTGAATTTCGCGCTCGGCGGCCATCTTGGCGCGGTTCAATGGCGCAGTTATAGCTGCGACCGGCGGCCATTTTCTTGTAGCCGTCGCACATTTATTTTCGGTTTCGGCCTTTAGCGGCGGCGCGAATCTCCTCACAATCCCCTCACAGATTCTTCACTCTCCTCTGGCTCACAGCGCGGTTTCTTCAGCAGGATTGAGCGGTCCTTAAGGGTTGGTGAGTCCTCCGGGTTTCCCCTCCTCAGCGTAGCCAGTGGGTGGACTGTATATTCACTGTATAGTGTATAAGGTCTCAGAGGGTGGCGTTATGGAGTCTGATACACCTGCTCTCCACACTTGCCTGGGGCAACTGGCAGTGCTGCACAGTTAAACATGTTCATATGTTTCCTGCACCTGCAGTCCTTATGGACCCAGTTGTCGGCAGTCCTGGAATGTCAAGAACAGCATGCATTCCTTGTCAGAATGGAAGCGGTGTGCGAGCAAATGGAGCTACAAGCCCCCTCTCCCCACAAAAATCTTTAGTGTAGGAGTGCTCTGCTTCAGATATGGGTGTAGCTACTGTGCTCAGGACCCTAGCTCTGAATATTTAATGTTTATGAACAGGACATTCCCTTGTTAGGAAGACTCCAGTTCTGTGTCAGTGAATGACAGGGCGCTTGTAAGTGATCTCATTGATGATGTGAGGAACACTCTCAAGCTGGAATTGCTGTGGCTGAGGTACCTCAGGTGGAGCATGGTGGGGGGGAGGACTTTATTCATTTATGTCTCTAGTCCCTGTGAGCCTTCTGTGTGATATCCTGAGGCAACATTTCCCGCCATTTCCTGGGGAACACTTTGAGCTCTGACAGACACACGGTCTGAGGATCAGAGGTTACCTGTTACCTGCATGCTGCTTCGGCAGCACAGTCAAGTAGATTGGAATGATATAGAGAAGATTATGCGCCTCTGCGCCATAATTTAAACTTGTCCTATACCTCTACACTGCATACATTCACACTGTATGTATGTGTTATTGGTCTCTGTGTCTGCGTGGGTGTCCCCCCCCCCCCCCCCCACATTCCAATGCTGTGTTTCAGTGCCATACATGATATAAAAGTACACAATATGTTTATGCATGACTCTAGATACATTCACAGTATATGTATGTATTATACTCTCTGGGTCGGCGCGGGTTTCTGCCGGGGGCTCCGGTGTTCTCCCGCGCTCTCATGGTATGTGCGCTTCGGCTCTGCACAGTATAGACATGTTCAATATGTTTATTGCACATACTATACATGTTTACAGTATGGGTATACTGTTTGCGTGGGGTTTCTCCGGGTACTCCGGTTTCCCCCCCACGCTCCAATGGAAATGCACAGCATAAACATGTGCAATATGTTTATTCACATGCTATCATTCCTACACGGTATCTGTGTGCTGTCTGCGTGGAGTTCTTCTGGGTGTTCCGGTTTCCTCCCACGCGCTGACGGTATGTGCGCCTTTGGCCTTCTGCACAGTTAAACATGTTCAATGTTTATCATGCATGCTATAATACCTACACGGTATGTGTAGGCAGTCTGTGTGGTTTTCCTCCAGGTGCTCCGGTTCCCTCCCACACTCCATTGGTATGGGCGCTTCGGCGCTATGCACAGTCTAAATTTGTGCGATTGGATATCCACATATTAACATACCTACCCGGGTATGTCTGTGCAGTCTGCGTGGGTTTCCACCCACGCTACATGACATGCATGCCTTTGGTGCAATACACGGTGTAAACATACACCTTATGTTTATACACTACACTAAATACATTCACAGTAGTTTTAGGTATTGCCTTCTCTGAGTATGCGTGGGGTACTTTGTTTCCTCCCACGCGCCAACAGTGTGCGCGCCTTCGGTGCTATGCACACATGGGCTTGTGTAAAATGTTTAGCACACATACTATAATACCTACACGGTATGCGTATGCAGTCTGCATGGGTTTCGTCCGGGTGCTCAGGTTTCTCCCCTGTGTTCCAATGGTGTGCACATTTTCAGCGCTATGCACAGTATAAACATGTGCAATTTGTTTATTCGCAGGCTAACATACCTACACGGTTGTGTACGCAATCTGCGTGGTTGGTTTACGTCCAAGCCCCGATGATGTGCGCGCCTTCGTCGCTGGCACAGTATAAACGTCTTTAATAGGTTTATCCACACATACTAAACTACATACGCTGTATGTGGTGGTATTATGCTCTTTGTGGCTGGGTGGGTTTCCTCCCACACTCCTATTTGCGCGTTTGGCATAATACATAGTATAACTATGTGTTTGTACAATCGGCACTTATCCATGGGTAGCTGCTGGATGGAGCATTGTCACAAGGATCCCTGGTTTCAGGGGTACCACTTTTCACCTGCTTTCAGTGGTGATCAGAATCGCTGGCTTGGACTGTGTTCGCCAGGCTGAGGTTAGCGTTACGCCCGTTAGTGGCTGCGTCTCTGGTGTTTTTTTGTAGCTCAATGACTGGGCAAAAGCCTCTGCTTCATCCATCAGTCGTCTAGCAGGTGCACTGCAACTGCTTTAGCCTTTAGGGTCTCTGTGCCCGGGGTGGGTTTGCGCCACCTGTGGAGGCTGAGGTACTGGTCCTCTGTCAGAGTTTCTAGGGAAGCTCTGTAAAGTTGCCTTTATTGGCCAACAGTTGAGGCACCATGTACACCGGGGCCTCTCTTCTCCGATACATTACGGAGTCTTTGGGATTTTCATACATCTTGCTGCAAGATGGTCCTGTCGGCCGTGTGCATTGCAGGGGAAGGGTCCTTGCATCCGGAGGTGTTTCCACCTCCTTTACCGGAGGTGGGGCACCGGAAGTGGACCTTATGGCCTCTCGACTCACTCGCAAGATCGTGGTCAGGTCCAGGGACCCCTGGCCGGACGCGTCAGACGCGTTGGAAGCCCGTGGGGGCAGTATCGCCTGATATATGCTTGCCCTCCGCTACTGTTGTTGCCTCGCCGGCTTCGCAGAGTAGGGGCTGAGGCCATTCCAGTGATCCTCATTGCTCCGGAACGGCGACATTGGTACGCCGATCTACTTCGGCTAGTTGCAGACGTTCCTGGAGACTGCCTATTGGGGTGGACCTTCTGTCTCATGATCCCATACTTCATCCTGCTTTACAGTCCTTGGCTTAATGGCATGGCTGTTTAAAGCCAGGTGCTGAAGGACCGAGTTCGGTCATCTCTTCTATGTTGTTGACACGGGAATCTTCCTCCAGAAAGCTATCTCACCGTACCTGGAAGGCTTGCATCGCTATGTGCGAGGAACTTGAGTGGCGTCCTCGGATGTATTCCGTTTCCAGGATTTTGCTGTTCTTACAGCGTGGTGCGACCCAAAAGCTGGCCTTGCATACCTTTTTTGAGTGTCGGATTTTGGCCCGGGCTGTCTTTTTCAACGACTGCTACCGGGCCATTCCTTGATACTAGCTTTTGTGCAGGGGGTTCGCCATGTGATCCCCCCCCCCCTGTCAAGCCTCCTCTCCCTACTTGGGATCTGAATTTGATGCATCTCGGTTCTCCAAGAACATCCCTTTGAGAATATCAGAGAGATTGCTCTCTTGTCCTTGTCCCGGAAGGTGGCCTTCTTAGTGGCCATTGCTTCGGTTAGACGGGTGTCTGAGTTGGCGGCCTTGTCCTGCAAGTCGCCTAACTTGGTCCTCCCATAAGGATATGGCGGTGTTGCGCCCACGACCGTCCTTCTTTTCAAAAGATGGTCTCGGCCTTTCACCTTAAGAAGGACATTGTTCTTCTTCTTTCCTTGTGTCCTCACCCATCGCATCCCTGAGAGTTTGCACTTCATAAATTAAGATGGGTATAAGCCTTACGAGTGTACCTGTCTGCTAATGTTTCTATTAGGAAGTCTGTGTCTGGTCCAAAACGGGGCCGAGCGGTGTCATCTGCCACCGTTTCTAGGTGGATCAGGCAGACCGTCATACGGGCCTATGCCCTTAAGGGGCGGGCGCCTCCCTTTCCGGTTGCAGCGCATTCCACCAAGGCAATTGATGTCGGAAGTCCCAGGAAGCACCAAGCGTCGGTTTGTACAAGTGTGCAAGACGACGACCTGGTCGTCCGTTCATACTTTTTCAAGATTTTATAAGGTTGATGTGGCTGCATCTTCGGATGCTCCCTTCGGCCGCAAAGCATTGCAGGCCGCTGTTTAATGTTGCAACTCCTCCGTTGAGGAGCTCTGCTTGTTTGGAGTGAAGTTTTGGTTGTTCCTTTACTACTGCTCCCACCCGTCTGATACTGCTTTGGGACGTCCCACACGTTTACAGTATCCAGCTGTATCAGTCCATGGACGATAAGAGAAAATAGGATTTTTGTACTCACCGTAAAATTCATTTCTCTGACGTCCATGGACTGACACAGCACCCACCCTTCATTTTAAGGTTTGTACTGCTTTGTTACGAACTGAGGTCTGCTGACTGCAGGTGGGAGGGTTATGTCCGGAGGGACCGCCCCCCTGGGCGGGGCTGTTCAGCTCTGGTTTGTTCTAGAATGTATGTTTCTAACATCTAACATTCTGCCTAGATCTTCTCCTGCGAGCAGGGACATATACCCATACGTTTACAGTATCCAGCTGTGTCAGTCCATGGACGTCAGAGAAATGGATTTTACGGTGAGTACAAAAATCCTATTTTTCCATTGCTTTGTGTTGTAGTGCTTAGATTTGGGCACTGCAAGCAATGTTTATCAGGTGTTGAAACCTGTAAATGTCTCCTAAAACCCTGAAAGTTGTAGTTAACCGCGCTATATAATTTTCTTTTCAGTAGCCCCCAGGTGGGTTATGTCATAATGTACTAGTATTCACAGCATATTAGTACATCATGGTAGACTTGCCTGTCAAATGGTCCTTCCAGTGCTGCAGTGGGATTGAGCCTCGCCCCATCTTCCTTCCGGGTTTCATGCCTCCGGCTGTTTAAATGTCCGGCCACGATGACGTCACGGTCGCGCATGCGCACGGGAGTCACATTGCCGCAGCACAGATAAGAGCCGTAAATGTTTGCTGAGCTACGCATGTGCAGCTCAGTGTACATGGCAGAAGACAGGCAGAAGGGTGCATTTATGGCAGAGATCAATAAGGTCTTTTCTGTCATAACCTGCCTGTCAGCAAATTTTTGAAAAATAAATAGATAATAAACTACTACTGTGTTCTATAGTGATGTAGCAGTTGACATAACAAACAAACCAGAGCGCACTCCATGGACACAAGATCAACATTCCTAGAAATGTGAGTTTCCTAGCGACTTTGCAAGATAATTTCTCAGTATTTGAGCAGCACTTGGCGGCACCGACACAAGGAGAGGTATGTATATACAGTCGTCTTTTTTAGGGCTGTGGAAATTAACTATTAATTCCTCGAATTATTGGTTAATTGCTTTGATCGATTAATTGCTTTGATCGATCAAAATTCTTATGATTGATCAAAATTCTTTGGGCTTGCTCCATCTGAAGGGCTCCTTTGCTGTGCCTTTATATCTGCATGCCGGCGGGACCTTACTATCTGCCACACGCAAGGGCTGTTACACTTCCCTCTATCAACCTGGGATTCTACAGCCATCCACTGGGAGTTGTGATAGTTCCCTTCACGGGACATCTACATGCCGACGGACTGATGTTGGCCCCTCCTCATCTGGATTCAGCAGTGGTATCGTTGTACACATTTTTATACCAGTATCATACTTGGCTACATGTTTTTATGACTGCTTTTGCTACCATTTTTACAGTTTTATGTAACTAGATCGATTTTATCTCCAGTGCAATATTTATTTTGTTACCTACTTAAAGACTATAAAAGTTTTTCTTGTGAAAAAAAAAAAAGACTATAAAAGTTTTAATGCTATTCCCATCGAGCGCTGCCTTTGTGTGTTTTTTGTATCCTGCTATCGATTTTTCCAGTGGTTGGTAGCTGCACTGGGAATCGGCCTGCAAGGAGATCAGCTAAAAGTAGTTGGATATCCATGTGCGTTTATAATTAATCGAAATTAATCGATAAAAAAAAAAACGATTAATCGAACACGAAAATTTTAATCAGTAACAGCCCTAGTCTTTTTAGATGACATGCTTTTTTTGATATTGATGATGGGTTGCTTTAATTGCCATTTATGTATCACAGCTATCTTCTGCAATAAAGAATCAGCTAAACATTGGAAAAAATTACATTTATTTCAGTGTAATTGTTTAGAATTCATTGTCTGAGGGTTCTACATGTATATTTAGTAAAATAGACCATAACCATTTTCATCATCCATTTTAGGTTGTCCCCCAATACGCTGGTGACCCCACACAAGAAAAACATGTTGGGCAATGGAAACTATGATGTCAACGTAATTATGGCAGCACTTCAGACCAAGGGATATGAAGCTGTGTGGTGGGATAAAAGAAGGTACAGGTCTCAGAGTGGCGTAATCAAAATATTGCTTTATTTTCATTAGATTGGTAAATGTCACAATGGCATTTGTACGTGGAAGAAATATTTTTTTTTTTGAGTAGAGTGGCTATGTTGTGCAGTGTTTGAGGTACATAAGATATTAATGTTTAAGGTCAAGTATTGTATAAAAAAATAAATAAAATAGATATAGATAGATATATCTCCAGAGTTCTAGTTACTTGAGCTTTGTTCACACTGGTGCATTGTTGGGAAAACGTGCACAATTGTGTTCTTTTCCACTTTCCTTCTATGGCAAAGTTTCCATTGGACCATTTAAGCTGCAGTTCTGATGTACCATTGTACCAAATAGATCATTTAGACAGAGCAGTAGTGTCTCTTCTGGCTGGATTCTTTATTCAATGAAGAAATAATGTAGATTATAGAGACACCACTGCTCTGCCTAGAATTGTTCATGTTATGGCTGAGGTAGGCTTGTAAGTAAGTGTGTGCAGATAGATAGTATGAGAGATAGAGATCTATCTCTCTATCTCGTAAATATTTTATTATATCTTTTCATGTGACAACACTGAAGAAAATGACACTTTGCTACAATGTAATGTAGTTAGTGTTGTACAGCTTGTATCACAGTGTAAGTTTGCTGTATTCTCAAAATAACTCAACACACAGCCATTAATGTCTAAACTGCTGGCAACAAAAGTGAGTACACGCCTAAGTAAAAAGGTCTCGGGTGTTTTTTAAATTTGTGTTATCGCTCTCACTCCCTCATACTGGTCACTGGAAGTTCAACATAGCACCTCATGGCAAAGAACTCTCTCTGAGGATCTGAAAAAAAAGAATTGTTGCTCTACATAAAGATGGCATAGGCCAGGGGTGTCCAAACTTTTGTTCAAAGAGAGCCAGATTTGATGAAGTGAACATGTGTGAGGGCCAACCATTTTGCCTGACATTCTTTGAACCATCACAATTAAATGCAAATTACTGAATACACTGCCCAACAAGAATTCTCTTGCCTTTGTGGCTTTGTGGGTTGCAGAGTCTGAGGATGAGCTTGGGTGTGTCATTTGGATATACTGTATTTATTGGCGTATAACACGCACAGGCGTATAACACACACCTTCATTTTAAGAGGGAAGTTTCAGGAAAAAAACGTAAATTTTAAATAAAGAACTGTGAAGCAAAATGGGGGGCCAGTGCCCATTAATGCAGCCTAATTAGTGCCATTAGTGCAGCCTCACAAGTGCCATGGGTGCAGCCTGATCCATGCCCATTCTGCAGCAAGACGAGCGCCAACAGATTACATACAGGAGAATCTCCTGTTTACTTGACGGCCTTTTTAATACAAAGTCACACCTCCTATGATTGACAGAACAGTCACCCAATGCCAGCCCAGGAAACGGACTTCCTATTAGAGGCCGCCGAGTAAACGGGAGATTCTCCTGTATGTAATCTGACGGCACAGGTCCCACTCCGCTCTCTGTCCCCTCCGGTGAAATATATTTTATATATCTTTTGTAAATTCCAAAGTGCCACTCGGAGATTCGTTGGGGGCCACAAGAGATGTATACTGTATATCCAAATTACCAGTGGGGCCATATGAAACCGCAATTGGCCCGCGGGCTGGAATTTGGACATGTCTGGCCTAGGCTATAAGAAGATTGCCAAGACCCTAAAACTGAACTGCAGCATGTTGGCCAAGACCATACAGCGGTTTAACAGGACAAGTTCCACTCAGAACAGGCCTCGCCATTGTCGACCGAAGAAGTTGAGTGCTGAGCGTAATATCCAGAGGTTGTCTTTGGGAAATAGACGTATGAGTGCTGCCAGCATTGCTGCAGAGGTTGAAGGGGTGGGGGGGGGGGGTCAGCCTGTCAAATTGGTCTGCATGACTGTCGTCCCAGAAGGAAGCCTCTTCTAAAGATGCACAAGAAAGCCTGCAAACAGTTTGCTGAAGACAAGCAGACTAAGGACATGGATTACTATAACCATGTCCTGTGGTCTGTTTTACAACATAACAAACCAAACACACCTCCAAGACGACCACTGCCTTGCTAAAGAAGCTGAGGGTAAAGGTGATGGACTGGCCAAGCATGTCTCCAAACCTAAAACCTATTGAGCATTTGTGGGGCACCCTCAAACGTCATCACGGAGCCGGTAACATCCACCGGCTCCGTGATGACGTCATGGAGGAGTGGAAGAGGACTCCAGTGGCAACCTGTGAAGCTCTGGTGAACTCCATGCTCAAGAGGGTTAAGGCAGTGCTGGAAATAATGGTGGCCACACAAAATATGGACACTATGGGCCCAATTTGGACATTTTCACTTAGGGGTGTTCTCACTTTTGTTGCCAGCGGTTTAGACCTTCATGGCTGTGTGAGTTATTTTGAGGGGACAGCAAATTTACACTGTTATACAAGCTGTACGTTTACTACTTTACGTTGTATGTAGCAAAGTGTAATTTCTTTGTCACATGAAAAGATATATATTTACAAAAATGTGAGGGGTGTTCTGGAACTGTGCTTCTATTTGTAGTCGCATCATTCTGCCCATTTCCCCGTGAGTCCAGCCTGTCCTTTTTATACCACCTCCTTCTAGAGAGCAAGGCTGGCCTCACTGGCTAGAAAGCTGCAAGAAAAGATGTTTAATAGAGAATAAATTACATTCTGACTCCAAATTTACAATTAACTCCTCTTCCAGGAACGATTTGACAGACATCTGTTCGGGTTGCTGCACAGATGTCTATTGAAATCGCTCCCAAAGTCGCCAATAGTAGTACAGGAACCACTTTTGGGAATTGGTGCGGCACCGCAAAGTCAGAGTCTCACTGATTCAGACAGTGCCATTGCCGGCAATAGCCGCTGATTTGGTGTGTAATTTGACATGTCAAATCAGCCCAATGTGAACGTGGGCTTAGTTATACTATTAGGGCTCTTTCACACGGACATTCCGTATGTCCGTTTTTCATCCATCTGTTTTCGGATGAAAAACTGACATACATGTATCCAACATCCGCTGACATCCGATGATATCAGTCTCCACTATGGTCCGTTTAGCATGACGATGGAAAATCCTACTTTTCCGTACGTCATCGGATCGGATGAAAACGGACAGACGGTCCGTTTTTCATCCGATCCCCCCATAGAGGAAAGCAGCAATCCGATTGGTCCGTTTCTGCACAGTTTGCAGAGACGGACAAGTCATCCGCCGGCTCAGCGGCGATCAACGGAGCGATCTCCGCTGAGCAAGCGGATATTCACGGGGCGGATCATGACGGGATCCGCCCGTGTGAAGGAGCCCTAAGGCTTACTGAGTTGGCCCACTAGAAGTGGTTCTGCTCTGACGTTAGCCTTTCATCCTTGGCATTTAAGGGGTTAAACCCTATAGGGATTGCAGTTGGTTATGCCTCAAAGCATGTCTGTTTAGTGAAAGCTATTGAGATGCTCGTCACAATTTTCATTCTGGTACTGTAATTTCTGTTTTCATTTTTTACGCTATTTTTCTATTGGTGTCATAACCAGTTTATTCTTTTAACAGGGACGTTGGCTTGATCTCTCTTTCTAATGTCACAGGGTTCATTATGAACCTCCCATCAAGTCTGTCCTGGGGACCCTTAAAGCTCCCACTTAAGAGGCAGCACTGGATATGTGTGCGTGAGATCAGTGGCACTTATTTCAACCTGGATTCCAAGCTTAAGAGGCCCGAGCGGATTGGAAGTGATGATGACTTAAGGTAAACTGTGTTTTATACAAGCAATCTGAGTTTTTAACCTTTTCCATTTCCAATTATTCACGTAACCTCCGTTTTTTTTTTTTTGTTTTTTTTTTAAAGCAGACCTTTCAGTAACATTACAAGTCTGCCTGAATGAATTTCTAACATTTCCCAATATACAACAAGTAAATGTTTTAGAAAATCTGTACTTTTTATCATTAAAAAAAAACAGTCATTGAACTTCCATCTAGTGACTTTGCCTAGGCTGAAATGATATGAGTCTGCTGCATACAAGAGAAATCATTCTCTCAGTCTCCTCTCCTTTAGTGATCAGACTACAACATTGTTTCTTGTAGCAAGTCACATGATAGGAGGTTGTTGCAGGGGTGGATCTGTGTCAGAAATTTATAAACATGGCCAAGAACTGCAAAGGGCACCAGGACTTACTTTTCTTTTCAATAAATCTTTATTAAAGTTTTTCACAATTAGAGTCATTGTAAGGGTGTAACAGAAAACATATTATATATTATAGTATAATATTACATTCAAAAAGTACTGCAACAAATACTCGAAGGAAGGTGAGCAGAGCATAAAACATTGTTACAGAAACAAACTAATCAGATAAGTACAATCACAATCATCGTAATAGCTCCAACTACATTAATGGGATTGCATGGAGAAGAGGGAATCCAGGATATGCAAAGCCATAAAATCAGATACCCTAGGTGGTGCTTGATGTACTGGGGTTGCTGAGGTGATGAGAGGAGAGAACAGTACAGGCCGTCCCTAGACCCATTCACCCCATAAGGGATCTAACTGAGCGGGAGGGAGCCATAAGCAAGTCCGTATAGTTAGACCAGTGCGGTTCATCAAAAAGATATAGTGATAACCCCTGATTGTTCGAATGGTCGAGTATCCCTTCAGTGTGTGAGGCGGCTGGAGACCCTGACATGGTCCTTCAGCTTTCTACACCATGTGGGAGTAGTGATAGGAAGTGGCAAGCGAATATCCGCTGGCCTGAGCAGCGACACAAGCAATCGTCTAAAGAGTGGGTAGAGGAAAGAAGGGGAAGGGAGAGAGGAGTGACGAAGTTCTCATACCGCTTGGCGGACATCAGCTTGGTTGTCCATCACTGGGGGCCTAGGTGTGGTTTGGGGGGTGTTGGCCACCATGGAGTCTCTGTAATGTAACCAACAAGCCCATGTTTTCCTGAATTTGGTGTGGGTGTCATTAGCTTGATGAATGAGCCGTTCCATTTCTGCTGTTTTGTCTACTCGGCCATGCCATTCAGTGATGGTGGGGGGGGGGTCAACACTTCTCCAATGTACCGGTACGCACTGGGTAGCCGCATTAATGAGGTGTAAAGTAAGGGATTTGCGGTATGCAGACCATGGTAGGGACGTGTGGTGGAGTAGATATTGTGCTGGGGTGAAGTCTGTGGTGTAGGTAGTGATTTGAGTAATTAGATTGTGTACTTCTCTCCAAAACGGTTGAATTAGTGGACACTCCCACCAAATATGGATGAGGGAGCCTAAGGCTGAGTTGCAACGCCAGCACTGTGGAGGGACGCTCGGGAAGAATTTGTGAATCTTATCTGGTGTTCTGTACCATCTGGAGTATAGCTTGTATCTATTCTCTTGGGCAGAGATATTGATGGATCCTTTGTGCATGTGTTCCCATGTGCGTTCCCAGTCTTCTTTGGACAGATCCACAGATAAGTCTGTTTCCCACAGCCGGTGTGTCCTAGTGTTGGGGGTGGTTTCTGAGAGTAGAAGAGCGTAGATTGCTGAGATAAAATGGCTTTGAAGTTCTGTGTCGCTACAGATATGTTCAAAGGGGGTAAGATCCCTAGACCAGGACGAGAGAGGCTGGGTACTGTGGAAAAAAATTTGTATTTGGAGGAATTTGAAGAAAGGTATGTTGAGATCTGGGAATTTGGAGGACATGGCCGAGTATGAGTGGAGCAGTTCGTCATTGAAGAACTGATGCGCTTTAACCGGAGGGTTGACGGGAGAGACAGTAGAGTCTTTGGTAAGGAGGCCTGGCGTGAAGTCAGGGTTGTGGGTCAGTGGTGTCAAGGGTCCAGGAAAGAGACCCTTGACACCCTTAAGAGTAAAACATGATGCTCTAAAGTTTAGCAGTGGAGGGCCTATTATTGGGTGAGTGGAGCATTCTTTAGGGATCGATCGTTGATTGATCCATGCAAGATGAGTTGGTGGTACTCGCGTAAAGGCATTTTCCACCTGGATCCAGTCTTTATTGTGTTTGTGGACGTGCCAGTCCACAATCCTTGTGAGCTGGCAGACCCTGTAGTAAGTGCATAGATCTGGTAGCCCTATGCCACCTTTCCGCTTAGGAAGGGTCAACTTATCCCAGCTCAGCCTAGGGGGACGCGTGGACTATAAAAGGTTTCTACATATTCTTTTAAAGGAGGTAAAGAAAGAGGGGGGTAGTTTGATGGGGATGGCTTGCAGTAGATGGAGCAGTCTGGGGAGAACGTTCATCTTCAAAATTGCTGCTCTGCCGAACCATGGGAATGGGCCTTTGTTCCAAATGTGTAAGTCTTCCTGAATTTTCTGAAGCGTGGGAAGGAAATTTTTGGCATAGAGTTCAGATAATTTGGTAGGGAGTTTAATACCTAGGTATGTTAGTTCGGGAGGTTCCTAGTGAAATGGAAAGTTGTGTTGGCAGAGGGAAACCGGTGTCATTGGGAGTGTTATATTTTGTGCTTTCGATTTGTCAAAATTAATCTGTAGGTTGGACAGGTTTTTAATAAAGTGAAATCTTTGCGATTGTGAATGGTAGTTATGGGCTCTGAGAGGAACAGGAGGATGTCGTCTGCGTAGGCAGAAATCTTGTATTGTTTGTTTGTGATTAATATCAATCCCTTTTTGATATTCAAATTCTCCTTCAATCTGCGGAGGAGGGGTTCCATTGTTGGCACAAAGATGAGGGACGACAGGGGACAGCCCTGACGCATGTCGTTGGCAATGGAGAAGGCGCTCGACAGTCGGCCGTTAACTCTGATCCTAGCTGAAGGGGACGAGTATAGGGCTAAGATCACGTGTAGAAGACGTGTTGGAAGTCTCAGTGCCTGTAGTGTGGCAGACATATAGTCCCAAGCAAACCTGCCGAACGCCTTCTCCGTGTCAAGGGAAAGAAAAACCTTTAGTTGCAGTGGAGGCTAGCCAGTGGTGTATGTTTAGGGCCTTAGTGGTGTTGTCCCTGGCTTCCCTGCCAGGGATAAAGCCTCTTGGTCTACAGATACTAGTCTGGGGAGCAAGGGGAGTAGTCGATTCGCTAGGATTTTGGCGTAGAGCTTCACATCTACGTTAAGTAGGGAAATCTGACGGTAATTCGAGACCACCGTGGCGTCCTTTCCAGGTTTCGGAATTTAGTGTGATGTAGGCTTCCAAGAGATTTTTTGTATTAATTGGGGAGGAGGGAAGAGCATTAAATGCTTTAACAAATTTAGGGATCAGTAGTTCAGAGAAAGATTTATAATAGCTAGCCAATAGGCCGTCCGGGACTGGGCTTTTGCCTGCCTTTTTTACTGTTTCAATGCCTTGAGGGTTTCATCAGCTGAAATGGGTAGGTCTAAATCCGTAAGTTCATCTGAGCTAAGCAGAGATGGGCTATACTTGGATAGAAATTCATTAATGATCCTGGATCGGTCAGAGGAGGGGCCATTGTAACATGCCGTGGGTATGTTATACAATTTGGAAAAGTACTGCACAAAATGGTTAGCTATGCTTTCTGTATCGGCTATGGTATGTCCAGATGGAGTCTTGAGAGCATGTGTGGTGTGAGAAGTTTTTTTTTTTTTTTTTTCTTTTGTATGGCTCTTGCGGGTGGCCCATATAAACAGTAGGTGAAGTTTCCTTAGTTGTATTTTCGGTGAAATAATGAGAAAGGCGATCGGATAACGTTTGTGTATGCCCTAAATCTAACAGTAGGGAATCATCTAGGCGCCAGATCGGAAGAGTCAGTGTCATTGTTATGGGGTGGTGGTCCGAGAGTAGCATGGGATCTATGGTGGCCTCTGTGAGTAATGTAAGGTCGTCTTGTGTAATGAAAAAGTGGTCAATTCTGGAGTATTTGCTATGCGGAGGGGGAGAAGAAGGTGAAAGCTTTGGCGTTTGGGTAAAGAGTGCGCCAGCCATCATGTAGGGTTAAGGTGCTAAGCTGGGATTTTATTGCTCGGAGGGCTCGATACGTTAGGCTGGTGGACCCATTCGAGGTGTTCAGGAAGGGCGTCGGTGGAACGTTGAAATCCCCTCCCACTATTAGAGTGCCAGGTTGAAAGGCTGTCAATTCATGAAAGGTTTTGCGAAAGAAGGTTACTTGTTAGTTTGGGGCGTATATGTTTGCTATGGTGATTGGCATGTCGTGTAGTGTGCCTTTTTAAAAAGAGATACCAACCCTGGACATCCCGTTGGACCTCCTGAGATTTGGATGGGGCAGTGCTTCGAAATCAATATAGAGACCTTTCGATTTCGCTGCCTCATTGGTTGCGTGGTAAACCGTCGGGAAATGATGGTTATGAAGTTTGGGGACAGTATCCGATCTGAAGTAAGTTTCTTGAATGAGAGCGATTATGTGTTTTAGCTTTCTGGAGAGTATACAGTAACTGCAAGCGTTTTTCAGGGGTATTGAGGCCATGAATATTTAACGAGTATAGCTTAATTTGATTTGGGAGTTGCGTTTGCCGTGGGCTAGAAATGGATGGAGTAACGTTGTCCGTCATGGTGAGAGGAAGGGGGTGGAGAGGGGCTGTGGTAGGATAGTAAGGGGGAACTATAGGTACGCTGGGAATCTACAGAGTATTATAATTAGCCAAGAATTAACCCAAATGAGGGGGAGGAACCTGTCCAACCTCCTCAGAGGGGGGAATCAAATCGGAGAGGTACAGCGCGTAGAGGGTGAATGCGCACCTATCGGAGCGCTCCTACCACTAGACACAACTGTGTGGGGGTTGACCAGCACCCGGCCAGAAAGAGGAACGAACTATACGTGATGTGGTTTGCCACCCCAGGGTGACCTAAGTGGCTAATGAGGAGGTACATATTTAGGTACATGCAAGGGAGGGGTGATGAACATGGAAATGCCACACTAGATCAGTTAAAATGTGGGGATGAGGTACATAAATGTCAGAACCGGAGTGGGTAAGCAGTTTGCAGTATAGGTTCAGATGCAGTGATCTGTCTAAGAATTGCGTCCCAATGCTGGGGTGCCCATTGCATACTAGCATAGGAAAACCAGCGTGGGGACATGGTGTCTGCGCAGTGTCAAGGGCATGGGTCAGACAACCGTGTAAAAACAAGTCAACAGAATATAGTAAACACGAAACTAGAATCAAGTATTCAAAATAAGAAAGAAGTAGAGGCAACCGATGTTCCCAACATTGTCTATCATGCAAGTGCAAACCTACTATATACCTGACAAGGACCTTGCTGCAAAAGTTTTTCATCCTACTCTGCGTTTGTCAGTCCTGAAGCGGCGATGAGCCTGTGTCACAACGGCACCTGAGAAGACTATCAAGGGCTCGCATGGGTTATGTTCTGCCTCCGCTCCATGTTGTGCAGTCTTGGATGAATAAGAAGAGGGAGACCTCCGGGACTCAGCCCTGATACATGGAAGCGTAGTACAAAAACAGAGGAGGGAATCCTGCCAGGGGGGTGATTAAAGGAAGACCGTTTACAGTTACCGTTATGTAGTTCAAGTCACATTCAGGCAGTTAGAGCAGCAGTCGGATAGCGATAGAACAATAGTCAATGGGTATCTGGAGGGGCAAGAAGGCTTCCGCTGTTAGTGTGGAGGACATCTGGTTCCTTCATGGTCAGTGTTGTCCAACATGTAGGCATTCCCAACTGCGAGTGTATAAAATAGCCAGTTCGGGTAGCATGGAGGGAGGTTAGTGCTTGGGACCAGGCTGCTCGAGGGTTCAGAGTCATGCTACGCATGTAGCTGCGACCTGGACACGTAAGGGCTGACTCATGACGACATGCAGGGTGACTATTGGTAGATCTGCAGATAGCTGTAGCCGGCTGAAGGTAAAGTACGTAAAGCCACCCGACCAGCCCGTGGAGGTCCATGCTCCCATGTTATTGTCGGCGTTTCCGGCCTTGCAGTCCAATGAGAAAAGGGGCTCTGGAGGGAGGCGATGTTTATCCTAAGGTAAAGAGTCATCACTGTGCGGTGGTTGCTGGTGCTGCCAGAGAGTCGCGGCCGGATACGCGACGTGAATGAATGACATCTTCCGCTTAGTTCCTGTCAGCAAGCCGCAGGGCAGTATGGGAAGTGTAGTTTCCGTGAGGGCTTAGCGCAAAACCGCAAGTATAGTCTGGTGAGCCGGCCGGCTCAGTACTAAGTAAAGCGGTGCTGAGTGGAGAGCGGGACCGATGATGCTGAAGAGTCTCCATTGCATCCTAGGTAGGCAATTAAACAGTGTAAAACAAGAACCATAAAAATGGGTAAACAGTACCCAATGGGAATATACTAAGATAAACAGGAGTGAACTGCGTTGACGGTGTCCTCGGTGAGGAAGAAAGCTAACCTGGAAGTCGGCGATCTCGGCGGGCTCTCCTGGATCCTGGTGAGATAGAGGGATCGGGATCCTGGCGGGCAGTACGAGCCACAGTTTGGTATCTGGATCCCGAGGGGGACAGTCTCCTCTGGCTCCTCCTGGTTGCTTATCCAGTCTGCCCACTGAATGTCGGAAGTTAGGAACTGCTACTTGAGGGATGCCCAGGATATCGCAGAAACGGGGTAGGTCCTCCGGCACTTTAAGCAGAGCTGTGCGGCCCTGATCCGTAGCAGACAAACGGAATGGAAATTTCCACTTGTACCGAATACCCTTAGCACGGAGGGTGTCCAACAGGGGTTTTAGATCGGGGCGGTGCTGTAGTGTGATGCCAGAGATGTCTTGGAAGATTTGGACATGCGCCCCATCATGAGTGAGTTGCTGGCCCCTTGCTTGACGTAGGATGTTCTTTCAGCTTAAAGTCTACAAGGCAGCAGACTATGTCCCGTGGGGTATCTGTGTCCCTACCCTTGGGTCGCAGGGCGTGATGAATCCATTCGATTTCGATCGCAGTTTGTAGGGGCCTGTTGAGGATGCCATTGAAGAGGCTAGTTACTGCCTGTGGAATTTGTTCCCCTTCAATAGACTCCAGCATGCCTCTCACCCTCTGGTTATGGCGCCGTCCCCTGTTGTCCAGGTCTTCCATGTGGCGCTGCATATACCTGAGCTGTTGAGTGTGGGCATCAATCTTTCTAGTGGCACGTCGGAGGACCCCCTCATGTTGTTCCGTCACCCTTTCAACATTGTAGACTCTGTCGGTCAGGGCGTGAATGTCTAAGCGGAGTTCCGAAATGGCTGCCGAGATGGTTTCCTTGATGGCGGCGATGGCCCGCTGGTCTTGTATGTTCAGCTGAGGCTGCGGGGGGGGGCATCCATCCCACCATGTCTCGTAGTGCCCCAGTGGGCAAGGGGCGGCTGGTGTTTCAGTCAGGGAGATCCCTGGGAGAGTGAAGGAGTTTGCCTGAGAGCGGCCCTGAGAATGTCCATGGCGGGAAGACGCCATATTCCCCCTGTTCGTTCTGAACATTTCCGGGATATTTTGGCTCAGACCCCCGTTCTGTTCACGGCGGGAGCGGGATGCCGAAGCTTGCCTGGAAGCAGTCCCCATTGTTTAAGCTGGGTTTGGGGTGAGTGTACCCCTGTTTTAGAGAGAACCAATCCTGAGGTGGCAGGAGCTCTGAGCTCAAGCGTCCATCTTCCTGCTAGGTCAAGCCACGCCCCAGCCCACCAGGACTTGCATGATTGTATCAATTCTGAGCTTTCAATCTCGGTGTACGGATTAGGTGCTGAGATTGATTCTTAAATGAAATTTGCCTCTGTCCTTGTGGATAAAATGCAGGTAGTGGCATTGTCAGGGAGAGTACTGTGATCTCTGGGCGAAGTAGTAATAAATGCTTGTATTTCATTTACACCTTACTTAATATACCCTTATATAAAGTAAATAAACAAATGTACAATCCTCAATTACAGTGATAATTATCACAATGCAACCAGTCCTTGAGTAATCATTCAAAAAACAATCTTAAATGAATAAAATTGCTGTGATAAAAAACTCCTGTCTTTAATAAAGAAACCGTTCTCGTATAACTGTGCTTCAAACACAATCACCGCTGTGCAGATCCACCCTATCTAGAGGTTTAATACTCTGTGCACACCATCGCCAGCCAAAGTGCCTGCTCACATCAAGGAGGAGTTAAAAACTCATGAAAATGATCGCTCTTGCTTTCTCGCTTTACTCAGTATGGTTTAGTGACATGCAACAACAAACACAGTGTTCTCCATTTTTTATTTTTTTGTAAATTTATTAAACCACCCCCAGAAATTTACACTTAAGCCCCATACACACGATCTGACTTTTTGACAACAAACTTCAAAATGAGCAGGTTTTTAAAAAAATCCGACCATGTGTACGCTCCATCGGACAAACTTTTTCGGTTTTCATCGGACAAAAGTGCGCTCTGCAAACGGACAAACAAAAGCCCTACGGTGCAAAGTCCTGCCGTGTGTACAGAAATCCATCGGACTTTAGTCCGAAGTACAAATATGCATGCTCAGAACCAATGTTAAAATCAACCAACAATAGCAGAAGTTGACCAAAGGGTGGCGGTAAAGAGCAGAAAACCCACGTAGTACGTCAATTGCGTCACTACGTTCATGTTTGTTGGCTGAAAAAGTCCTGTCGTGTGTATGCTATGGGCGTTCCTGGGCAATGCCCTTTAAACAAAAATCCACGGAAAAGTTTATTTGAAGTCCGATCGTGTGTATGAGGCTTAACAAAATAAAATCATCCGATTGGCATATATGGCAGAGGCAGGAACAAAGCCAAGCTTGGGAGTGTGGATGTCCCAATACCGGACAAGGGGCACTTTACCAGGCTAGTTACACTGCCCTGCGCATGCACACTAGAAGGCAGGAAAAAAGCATTTATGGCAGAAGACACGTATAACGTGTTGCCACTCTTCTGCCTGCTGGTGAAACTTTAGTTTCACTTTTAAAAGCCTGGATTTACCTTTTTATTGCGTGCTAAAAGTATCTGCCTCTACTCAAATGCAAGCATCTTTTACTGCTGCTATGCATCTACCAAGTACAAGCCCAATACCAGAACATCAATGTCCACTAGTTTGACTGTTTGGCCTACCTTATACCACTTTATCTATAACTAACCAATCCGGAGTTGAGTTTTCTTTCTGATCTGACCACAGATTTTATCAAACATATAATTTCTTCTTCTTTTTTCTTTTCTTTTCTTTTCTTTTTTTTTTTTCCTTGCAGGAAATTTTTACAGCATCAACTAAGGGGAAAAAACTGTGAGCTACTCTTAGTAGTGCCAGAAGAAGTTGAAGTTCATCAGCGCTGGCGGACTGACCTGTAATGATCTTTTGATTTTTTTTTTTTTTTTTTATTACATTTTTTTTTTTTTTTTCACTACGGTTTATTACGTATTGACAATCTCTGTATTGGATGCAGCCCTGTATTTGTCCTCCAGAAGAAAAAAGTCAGATGAAATGGAGGCTTTGGCCCTTTCACATCCGGCAGTGCAATATGGAGGAGTAATCCACAGGTTCTTTTTGTTTGTATGTATCAAAACAAGAGGAGGCTAATTCATCTTGGTAAAGTCTAAATGAAAAAAGAAGTAATGAACAGTGTTCTGTGGGTTACCAAATGAGTATAGCGCACAAATAATTATAATTGAAAGGAACAGGTTTATGCATGCTGATGGTTGTGATGGAATCTCTACAATACATTTTTTTTTTTTTTTTTTTTTGATAAATGTTTCAGGTTAACGCTGTAATTTTTACAGAATACCTGTGGTATAAGCCATTGATCCAGATGAAACCCATTATATATTCACGAGGAACACCTTGGATAATTATAAACAAACTGAGCCATCCTTGTATATGCACAATATCTAAAAGCTTCAGTTCTTAAAAAATTAAGAAAAAAAAAACAAAAACTAAAAAGTGCTCTTTATAACCTAAGAAATAATTGTATATGTGGACATAAACAGTACACATTATTTTGTTTTATCTTTATAATGCTCCCTCTACAAGCAGACATTGCCTGTTTTATATCCATGTCTGTGCATTATACTGGTGCGATCTGATTTAGTTTACATGTTCAGCCAAAATATGATCTTACTTGAAAGCAATTTCTAAACACTATATTCAAGTAGTGCTGAAAGACTAAAGGAGGTCCCTTTCCTGGTGCCTAATTTCAGTCTAGATACTTTTTTTTTTTTTCTTTAAAACTATACCACACTAATGGATTTTGGTTCTGTTCTACAACAGAAGTTCAAGGTAATGTATGCCTGTGTCCACTATTCTGTCTCAGCTTTGTAATATGGTAGTACTATGATGTAACTTCTTGCCTTTGCTTACACCATTTATTTAACATCCTGACTTTCCAAACTCCATCACTCATGTAAAATCATTGGATATGTGTTTTGTTACACAATACTATATGTAGAAAATTATAGCAAGGGCAAACTGTTTAATTTCATAGAAACCCTGGGTTATTACTGGGTAAGAAATAAATAATTTACTTAAGCTGAACTCCACTAGATATACAATGGTACCAGTTAAAGCAGTTATGAAGTCAACACTCAGATTGGGAAAGGGAAGGCCAGCACTAGAGCCAGTTACACTTCTGCACATTGAAATTAATTTGCTGCTTTCCCTTCATTGTGAAGCCAGTAGGCTGAGGATTTGTCCTTCACCAAGCTGTGCTGCCGTGAGAACGTAGCTGTACAGTGTGACTGGGTTACAAGACTGGCTGCACAGAATTTAAAATTCTTTAGCAGGTTAAACGGTTCCCATAGGTCTATCTGGAGTTTAGCTTTTAAAAATGGTGCTTTGTGGAAATGGGAGGAAACTGTTTGCTAAAAAAGAATAAAATGCATGCAGAACGTGACATGCCCAACCAAACGGATGCTTTTTTTTTTTTTTATTGCATTGCAAGAAGCAGGACAATGAGATTTTTTAATGGCCACTTCTGGAAATGGCACCATTTTTTATTTTGCACCAGTATTCATGTATATAATAATGTGTTATGTTTCAGGTGGGTAACATTTGAACAGTACAGTAAATAGGAGGAGAAATGCATATATTAAAACATATAAACATAAGTACCATATTTTCACTATGATTTGTGGGCCATGTTAAAGCATTTGAATTCAGCAGTTGCGACTTACAGAAAAAAAAAACAGAATTTAGTGCCTCTAATCTGTTGCTGTAGAAATGCATCTTTTTAGGGTTCATGCCACAAGTGTTCTAGTCAGACGCTCTGTTTTCCACTCAAACACATGCAGCAATGTTTAAAAGGAAACTGCAGAATTTGACAAGAATAGGCTGCGTTTAACCTGTTTTAATTGCAGTTCAAAGTACCCAAATAGGGCATGCTGTATCTGAAGAGGCACAAAGCAGGTCGAATGCAGCCTTTGACTTCCCATTTGTACTGCTCAATTAAAGTAAGTGTGATTTTTCTGACCTGCATTGAACATGCATTCCAAATGTACATCAAATGCAGAAAAACAGCACCCTGTGACAAACTCTTACAACGTTCAGTTAATGTCTGTATGACTGGTTTCGATAGTTACAGCACGCACTTACATTGGTCAGTCATTAAGATATTCAGTCCATAAAAAGATAAAGGGGGTTATTTACGAAAGGCAACTCCACTTTGCACTACAAGTGCAAAGTGCACTTGAAATTGCACTTGGAAATGCAGTCGTCGTAAATCTGAGGGGTATATCTGAAATGAGGGGAAGCTCTGCTGATTTTATCCTCCAATCATGTGCAAGCTAAAATGCTGTTTTTATTTTCCTTGCATGTTCCCCTCGGATCTACAGCGACTGCACTTCCAAGTGCACTTTCAGTGCAATTTCAAGTGCACTTTGCACTTGAAGTTTGCACTTGTAGTGCAAAGTGGATTTGCCTTTAGTAAATAACCCCCAAAGTCTTACAACAACGGTTTCAAAACTGTATGCTATGTTAATTGTGTTGTACTGGTCTGGTGGTACAATATATACAAAAGCCTCTTGTTTGTTTTGAACTAATGTATTTTGATTATTAGGTGAAGGCCATGTTTACCAAGCAGCTGTGGGCTGTATTGCCTTTTATCCTCAATGCTTTTTTATTAAGGTTGATTTGACAGGAATAATGGGTGGGGAATTACAATGGTGCAGAAAATTTGGGTGACTGGCGTGCGTCACAGCAGGTAGACCTGTTTCAAGTCTGTCTGCACCACCCGTGCAAGTTTCCATTTCAGAGAAATAGAAACTGGTTGGGGTTCTGCACCTAATCAATAAATGGACTATGGCCGTTTTTAATATGCAAAACTGTCACAGTTCACATCCTATATGGCAGGGACCTATCTGCCAGCAACTTTGATAAGCAGGTCCAGCTCTCCTGCTCTCCTATATACAGTTTCTGGCACAGCCACTGCATAGAAAACTGAACAGATCACTCCTATTTATTGTTATTTAGGGACAGGATCTGCTCCATTCTCTCAGTTTAGGCTAGGTTCACATATACTGCGGCTCACAGCATGGGGTCTGGTTCATCCCTGTTCACCGATTTCAAGTGCGAATCGGGTCTGAATTTTTGCCTGAGTTCGCACCTGAATTGGACCCAAAGACGCACAGGCCCCTTTTTAAACCTGTGCCAGAGCTTTGTGGCCTGGCTCTCCATTGAGAGCCGGTCACACAAATTGGATGTGGGGAAACCCACATTCATTTTGCGTGTGTGTGAACCCGGTCTGAGCTACTCTTTTTTGATGCCCACTCAATGTTTGGATTTTTTTTGTAGATTTGCCCATTTATATTAAATATGTAATTTAAGAATAAGTTGTTTTTTTTTTTTTTTTTTTTTTTTTTATCAGGAACTGGACTGGGAACCTGTTTAATTACAGCTGGTACTGCACTAAGTATCTGACAGCCGTTCCGCTACAGTATGACATTAAAAGCTCAGTGGTCACAGTTTGCCAAGTTGCATATTACTAGCCTCAGGCCTCGTACACACGACCGATTTTCTCGTCGTAAACAGTCAAGAAAAGTGCCGCGAGAGTTTTTTTGTCTAGAAAAACGTTCGTGTGTATGGTTTTACGACGAGAAACTTGACGAGAATCTCGACGAGAAAATAGAGAACCTGCTCTCTATTTTCTCGTCAGGAGTCCAGATTTCCTCGTCGTGTTTCTCGTCGGCCTGTTTTGTGACGAGAAAATGGTTCGTGTGTATGCTTTTACGACTCTTCCAAAAGTGCGCATGCTCACAAGCAACTATGAGACGGGAGCGCATCTTCTGGTAAAACAAGCCTTCATAATGGAAATAGCACATTCATCACGCTAAAACGAACTGAAAGCACGAAGACTGAAAAGCGCGAATCGTCTCTTCCCAAACTTTTACTTCACACGCGGTAACACGAGATCAGCAAAAGCAGCCCAAGGGGTGGCGCCAAGAAAAAAGATCTTCCCCTTTATAGTGCCGTCGTACGTGCTGGACGTGAGCGCAGAGAACCACGAGGAAATTGGGAAATGACAGTGTGTACGCATAGAAAGCTTGACGAGAAAATCGACAAGCTTAACAAGAATCTCGTCGAAAAAAACGACGTGTTTTTTACGACGAGAAAATCGGTCGTGTGTACGAGGCCTCAGAGTTGCAAGCAGGTTTTGCATGTTGAATTGTCTCTTTCGAGTATCAGTCCTTTGTAATCATCCTCTCTGATTCACCTAAACACCTGCCTGACATGACAAACTGGCCTAAGTGAGTGATTTATAGTATGTGGGGAGCAGGCAGTACAACTATTTTTTTCCAATAAAATAATTTGCTACAACGGCTGGAAATAGAAAGCAAAGGTGGCAAAACTACAAGTGAATCTTTTTTATGCTATTTTCTGTGCTATTTGTTTACAGAGAAAATGTATTTTGTTATCCAAATATAAAATAAAGCAAAATTACAAAGGCCTTTTTGGTGAAATTATTTCCATTACTGAAATGCATTTACTATTGTACAGTATCATTTACTTAGAGATTGTAAAGCTTCAATTATTTTATTTTTTTACATGTTATACTTGCCTTCTCTGTGCAATGACTGCACAAAAGGGCCCTGAACCTCCTCTTCTCGGGTCCTTCGCCATCACTCTCCGCTCCTCTTCTTCCTGGTTGGCCCCCATTGGAAGTGGCTTCACATGGGGGCCCACCTGAGGGCTCGCTACCGAGCTTCACTGCTAGCAGTCATAGACACAGACGGTGCAACTCCACCCTGCCCCCTGCTGCTGCTTCTGTAAACAGAGAAGAAAGCTGTTTCAAACGGGCACAAAGCTGGGTGGGAAAGGGTTTAGGTAAGTATAAGGGGGTGATACAGATACAGGACCATTTTTTCCCCTAATGCAGGGAATGCATTAAGATAAAAAAAATGTCCTGCCATTACAACCAGTTTAATTTAAATGTAAAAAAATAAGTGTGTGTGTGTATACACGAGATCAATTGATGAACACTTGATTTTTTTTATTTTTTATTTTTTTCAGAAATGTAATTTTCATTGCTGAACATTTGATGGAATTTTTGTTGTGGCTATACCATGCTAATAGAACAGTGTTTTTCAAAATAACCAAGGCACTTCAAAAAAAAAAAAGAAAAAAAAAAATGTTTGTAGAAAACACAATGATCAAAATTAGAAAAACAGCAATGACTGTAGCACGGAGAAACATTACAACTAAAATATCTGAAGCTTTCAATAATTGGTAGGAAGTGTACAGGCCCTTGCTTTGAATGACTTCAGCACATCTGCTGCCACAGGACATTACTAGTCTCTCACACTGCTCTGGTTTCGTTCCACTCTTCCTTAAGTCTCTTCCACAGTTTGGTGACTGCAGAGGGTTTCTTGGCCATAACTTTGTTGCCAAGGATTTTCCAGAGGTTTTCTATTGAGTTTATAATCCGGCTTCTGGGCTGGGCGATTCATTATTTAAATGTTTTAAGCTTCAAGGAACTGCTTTACCCATTTTGCTGTGTGTGACGGGGCATTGTTGTGCAACATGAAAATTGCTGGCTGATTGGATGATAAACGCAGGGAAGTAACAGCATGTTGTCGAAGGTTCTGATAAACGGTTGCATTCACTCTGCCATGTTTGGTGCAAAAAGACTGCACATCCCCAAAAGAACACCATACCGACCGTGAAGCATGGTGGTGGCAGCATCATGCTTTGGGGCTGTTTTTCTTCAGCTGGAACAGGGGCCTCAGTCAACGTAGAGGGAATTATGAACAGTTCCAAATACCAGTCAATATTGGCACAAAACCTTCAGGCTTCTGCTAGAAAGCTGAACATGAACAGGGACTTCATCTTTTAGCATGACAACAACCCAAAGCATACATCCAAATCAACAAATGAATGGCTTCACCAGAAGATTAATGTTTTGGAATGGCCCAGCTAGAGTCCAGACCTGAATCTGATTGAAAATCTGTGGGGCGATCTGAAGAGGGCTGTGCAAAGGAGATGCCCTCACAATCTGACAGATTTAGAGTGTTTTTGCAAATAAGAGTGGGAAAATATTGCTAAGTCAAGATGTGTCATGCTGATAGACTCGTACCTAAAAATACTTAGTAAAAGGTACTTCAACAAAGTATTTGGTTTAAGGGTGTGCAATCATATTATTTAACTTTTTTTTTTTATTTTTACTTCCCTACACCTAAAATATTTCAGTTTGTTCAACTGAGTTGTACAGTTTATAGCTAACATTAAAGGTGGAAAAAGTTCTGAAATGATGTGTAGACTTTTTATAGTGTGTGTGTTCAGCATAAATGAGCACCCCTTTTGAAAAGTAAGGCGTTTTGTAGAACATTTGTTTTTAGCTCTATTACATAAAAGTAAGGTTAATTAATATAACTTTGGATTACAAAATGTTCCTTTTTTACGCAAATTAGTTGATGCAAAAAGGAATACATCCCACAACAAAAATGACTACATCTAGTATTTTGTATGACCTCCATGATTTAAAAGGACAGCACCAAGTCTTTCAAGCATGGAATGAACAAGTTGGCGAAACATTGCAACATCTATCGTTTTTTCATTCTTTAGGGAACGGCCTCTTTTCTGGATGCTGGATGGAGAGTGATGATCAACTTGTCTCTTCAAAATTCCCCATAGGTGTTTGGGTTCAGATCAGGAGACATACAGTACTTGACCACTGAATCACTTTCATCCTGTTCTTCTTCAGAAATACAACAGTGGCCTTAGATTTGTTTTGGATCATTGTCATGTTGGAAAAGTGCACGACGACCAAGGACTCGTAGTGATGGTAGCATTTTCCCTTTAAATATAGAGCAGATCATCTGTGAATTCATGATTCCATCAATGAAATGCAGCTCCCGACACCAGCAGCACACATGCAGCCCCACAGAAGGATACTGCCACCACCATGTTTTACTGTAGGCACCATGCATTTTTCTTTGTACTCATTACCTTTGCAACGCCATAAAGTTTTGAAGCCATCCGTTCCGAAAGCATTTATCTTGTTCTCACTCCAGAGTACAGAATCCCAGTAGTCTTTTTCAGCGTGGGCCCTGGAAAATTCTAGGTGGGCTTTTTTGTGCATGGGCTTTAGGAGAGGCTTCCTTCCTGGACGGCGCCAATGCATGCCATTCCTCTGCAGTGTATGCCGTATTGTGTCACGGGAAACAATCACCCCAGTTTGGCTTTCTAGCTAATCTGCAGTAAACGTACATGGTGCTTTTCTTCAACCCTTATCAGAAGATGCTCTAGTCGAGGTGTTCACTTCCCATGAGTAGGGAGAAGATCTGGGTTTTAACGTGTATCCTACCACAGGGTGACAACTGTGGATACACTAGTAAACGTGTGCCAACGTCCCGATATATGTGAATTTCCAAACTAGTATCTAGTAATTGGACTTTTATAGGCACACAAAGAAAATTAAGAGTAAAAAAACTAAAGATTTATTGGTATAAAGAAGATTAAGCATATAAGACAATTATAAAATATCAAACGAGTTGATCAATCATTATGACCGGTCCACATGGGTTATCATTATATTGACATACAGTACAATGTATTCTCCTTATAACAACTCAACAGAGTACAAAGGAAATAATCTATTAATGTAATTATAAATTTGATAACCGGCAAGTGGATCCAGAGGAGACGGAGAGCTTGCTCGACATGTTGCGCGTTGTTATAAACGCTTCCTCAGGAACATTATATGTAACTTTCAAAAAAAACGTATTGAAACAGCAAGTGTAGGTCAACACATCTATCTAGACAATGTAAATATAATAACTATATAGCCAGTCGGGAAGATGGTATCGCGCATATATATATATATATATATATATATATATATATATATATATATATATATATATATATATATATATTTGGTAGTCTTGATAGAACAATCTATGCTGGTAAGCAAGGAACAATTAGGATACACTCGACCAATCCGAATTAGGTTGTTCCAAAGCGTGGCAAACTATTTAATGGTCTCCAAGAGTGACCATAGTACTGCTCTTGCTGGGTAAGAAACGTAAGTATTGAAACCTTCGGTTTAGATGATGTCCTATGTGGCGAGTGCTCCTTGTGTTCAGAAGTGTTAGACAATCACCTCTGAACACAAGGAGCACTCGCCACATAGGACATCATCTAAACCGAAGGTTTCTTACCCAGCAAGAGCAGTACTATGGTCACTCTTGGAGACCATTAAATAGTTTGCCACGCTTTGGAACAACCTTATATGTTTCAAAACAAACTACATCTACAACCTAATTCGGATTGGTCGAGTTTATCCTAATTGTTCCTTGCTTACCAGCATAGATTGTTCTATCAAGACTACCAAATATATATATATGCGATACCATCTTCCTGACTGGCTATATAGTTATTATATTTCCATTGTCTAGATAGATGTGTTGACCTACACTTGCTGTTTTCAATACGTTTTTTTTTAAAGTTACTGTATATATGTTCCTGAGGAAGCGTTTATATGTAACAACGCGCAACATGTCGAGCAAGCTCTCCATCTCCTCTGGATCCACTTGCCGGTTATCAAATTTATAATTACATTAATAGATTCTTTCCTTTGTACTCTGTTGAGTTATAAGGAGAATACATTGTACTGTATGTCAATATAATGATGGCCCATGTGGACCGGTCATAATGATTTATTAACTTGTTTGATATTTTATGATTGTCTTATATGCTAAATCTTCTTTATACCAATAAATCTTTCGTTTTTTACTCTGATTTACCTTGTGTGCCTATATAGTCCAATTACTAGATAGTAGTTTAGAAATTCACACTTCCATGAGTAGCTTGGACGCTTCTGTGAGATGGTTGCGGTTCCATCGTTGTTACATTTTTGTATAATTTTTGCTACAGTATTCTGGCAGATAAGTAAAGCTTTGCTGATCTTCTTGTAGCTTTCACCTTTCTTGTGTAAAGGAATTATTTTCTTTTTCGTACATCACGGGACACAGAGCGACTTAGTCATTACTAATGGGTTATATAGTTTACCTTCAGGTGTTGGCACTGGCCAATTCCAAACCGGAAGTACCCTCCCCTATATAAGCCCCTCCCACCCGGGAGCACCTCAGTTTTTTGCCAGTGTCTAAGGTGTTGGCCAAAGAGTAACATGTGTTTTCACTGGGCTTGCGTACAGGTTCTTTTAGGCCTTAGTAAGCTGTTCCGGATCCCACCAAAAAAGCTTCATAGCTAAACGGTCGGTACCCGGGCCTTGCAGCAGAAGAGCAAGGTTTTGCCTGTAATGCTTCTCTTAGGAGGGCTGGACCCTGGGATCCAGAGCTCTGGTCATACCCACGACCAAGACGCTGTCTGTGCAGGGTGCTATACAGGTCCAGGGGAGTGGAATCCTTGGGAACCCGGTCCCTGAAGGTTTAATTACAATGCCTGCCGTGATAGGTGAAGTTTGGACTTTTGTGGACCAAACAAAGTCCTGCGGCGGGGATCAGGTAAGTGGGGGCCCTCAGGAACTTGGTTCTATTGGGGGACCCCCAAGCCTAATTTGTCTTTCTGTCTGTTACCTAACGGTATTCCCGCTAAATATCTGTGTTTGCCTATAACTACTGAAAATGTAAAATTTTAATAGTAGTCAAGAAAAAAAAAAAAAAAACAGGGACCGCGGTACCTGTGTTAAACCACTAGAGGCCGCTGTAGTCCATTTTTCTTGTAAATGTGGATCTTTGGTTTTCTCAACTCAAAAGATCCAGGCAGCTGGTAAGTTTCTCTGAGGGAATCCACTTCCTCTGCCCTGTTGCTGCGTTCATCCACCGCACAGGCCCTCCGGCAAAAAGGGCCCTGGCTCCTAGTCCTCTGTTGGTTTTCGAAAAGGGCGCCATTGGCGCACGGGCGCGCGCGCGGGCGCGTGCACGCGCCTCCTATGAAAAAAAAAAGGGGCGGGGCGGGTGGATGACGCTCGATGCGCGCCGCGGCGCTTCTGCGCATGTGCGGGCGTCCCAGCATGGTTAAAAGACACAGTACAAGTGTCAGCTGCATGCAAACAGAGCTAGCAACAAACAGTGGCACACAGAGGCGGTTGATGCAGGCATCCCCATAGAAAGGCACTTTAGTGGACACCAGCTGGTATATAGCAGCACCTGTGTTAGACTATTACCAGCAAAAATTGGTGTATGACGACGGGAATACCTCAGCTTTGTGCTTAAAGGATATGTCGTCCAGACGCTCCGGAAATAGATCTTCCAGGAAGCCAAAGGGGTCTCCATCGGGCTCTGAGGATATTGGGCATGCTTGCACTGCACCAATCTCCCCTGAGAATGCAGAGGTCAGTAGCCGTAGAAACCCCGCAGGAATGCCTGGTGCTGCGGCTGTCCCCAGTCCACCTGCTCCTGTATATATAACAGAGGAGGTTTTATCCTCAACTCTGGGAGGATTGGAAGAGAGATTAACAGCATTGATCGCTGCTTCCCTGTCACAGGAAAAGCGCGTCCGATCTCCGTCTCCTCCTTCAGAGTGCCTGTTAGTGGAGGAACAGCCCCACACAGAGATCGACCTACCTGAAGGGGATCAGGATGAGGTTGATTCACTTATAGAGGAATCAACAGTGGAAGAACCTTTCTCAGCTTCTCAGGCTGAAAGATTATGGGTTCAGTCTCTGACTAATATGGTCCGATCAGCATTTAAAATGCCTCTGGCGGAACCACCATCCACTACGGTTTCCTCGCTGGGGTCGCTAAAAGCTCCCCAGGCGGTCTGTTCCTTCCCAATCCACCCTTTATTAGAAGGGCTTATTTACCAGGATTGGGAGCATCCTGATAAAATATTTGCTCCCCCCAAGAGATTTCCGGTGATCTATCCCATGGAGGATAAGTTCATAAGAAAATGGAGGGTCCCTATAGTGGACGCAGCCATCTCTTCTGTTAACAAATCACTGACATGTCCAGTAGATAATGTTCCAATGTTCAAAGACCCAATAGATAAAAAATTGGAGTCTTTACTAAAATCTGCTTTCTCTACAGCAAGTATGGTGACACAACCTGCGGTAGCAGCGATTGGAGTCTGCCAAGCAGTGAAAGATCAGTTGAAACAAGTCTTAAGGGACTTACCAGATCAGCAGGCTCATGCCCTAGCTGACCTGCCTAGAGCCTTGTGTTTTGCGGTGGACGCCATAAAGGATACAATCCAACAGGCCTCCCGCTTTACGCTGTCTATAGTACATATGCGTAGGCTTCTGTGGCTCAAAAACTGGTCTGCTGAAGCTCCCTGTAAAAAACTGCTGGTTAGCTTCCCATTTCATGGAGAACGCTTATTTGGAGAAGATCTGGACAAATATATCCAGAAAATTTCTGCCGGTAAAAGTTCACTCTTACCGGTTAAGAACAAGGGTAGAAGTCCTTCTTTTAAGAGGCCTACCTCTCCAGTCCCGGGCGCATCGGCTGTGAAGCAGTTCCGACGGCCTCCGCGGTCAAATTCAGGGGGCAGAAATCAGGGACAATCACAGGGTAACAAGAAGCCCTGGATCAAGAGAGGTACAAAACCTCCCCCTAAGGCATGAAGTATTGCCCCCGCTCAATCGGGTGGGGGGAAGACTTCAGTTGTTCACAGAGACCTGGCGGGACACCATCAGAGACAGATGGGTGCTCTCCGCAGTAAGTCTGGGATACAAGCTGGAGTTAAAAGGCACTCCTCCTGCCCAATTTATGAGGTCAAATGTGCCAAGAGATCCCCAAAAGAGAGGATCCCTCCTTCTGGCACTAGAACAACTATTGCTCCAAGGGGTAATCATGAAGGTTCCCCTGGAAGAAAGCGGATTCGGGTTTTACTCGAACCTTTTCACAGTCCCCAAACCAAATGGGGACGTGAGGCCCATATTAAATCTAAAAGGGCTAAACAAGTTCCTAAATATCAGGACTTTTCGGATGGAGTCGATCCGATCAGTGGCCACCGCCCTACAAGGGCAGGAATGGCTAGCCTCGATCGACATAAGGGATGCTTATCTGCATATTCCCATCTTTCCGGCCCATCAGAAATTTCTACGCTTTGCAGTAGAAGGGCGCCATTTTCAGTTCAGAGCCTTACCTTTCGGTCTGGCCACAGCACCACGAGTGTTCACAAAAATTCTGGCCCCATTATTGGCCAATCTAAGAACACAGGGTGTAACGATAATGGCATATCTAGACGACCTGCTACTAATAGACCACTCAGTGGAAAAGCTGGAAGTAGCTATTCACAAGACAATCGAGTATCTGGAATATCACGGTTGGATTATCAACCGGGACAAGTCAGCTCTAAGACCAGTCAAAAGTCTGGAATACTTAGGGCTAAGGCTGGATTCAAATCAGAGAAAGATTTTCTTACCTCCAGAGAAGGTGTCGTCTTTAAGAAATTTGACCCACTTAGTGGGTACAAAAAGAAAACCATCCATACGTCTCTGCATGAGGCTGCTGGGAAAGATGGTGGCTTCATTCGAAGCGGTACCCTACGGTCAATTCCATTCAAGGAATTTACAAAGGGCCATACTGTCAGCCTGGAACAAAAAAGTTCAGGCTTTAGACTTACCAATGTCCCTGTCCCCTTCCGTTCGCAAGAGCCTCCATTGGTGGTTGGTGCCCCAGAATCTGGAAAGAGGGAAACCCTTCAGTCCGGTTTCTTGGAAGGTGGTCACTACAGATGCCAGCCTCATCGGCTGGGGGGCAGTGCTGGAGCAATGGTCTCTCCAGGGCAGGTGGTCAGAAGCAGAAAAGGCCCTGCCCATCAATCTCTTAGAGATACGAGCAGCCCGGTATGCCCTAGTAGCATGGACATCCAAACTCCAGGGGTCCCCTGTCAGAATTCAATCAGACAATGCCACGGCAGTGGCATATATCAATCATCAGGGTGGCACCAAAAGTCGTGCAGCCCAGAAGGAAGCAAATTGCATCCTGGAGTGGGCAGAAAGATATGTCCCAGCCATATCTGCGGTTTTCATCCCAGGAGTGGAAAATTGGAGAGCGGACTTTCTAAGTCGCCAACAATTATGCCCGGGGGAATGGTCTCTTCACCCCGAGGTTTTCCAGGCAATATGCCAGCGGTGGGGAACACCGGATGTAGATCTGCTAGCATCCAGATTCAACGCAAAGGTGGACAGGTTTGTGTCTCGCACAAGGGATCCCCTAGCTTGCGGCTCGGATGCCCTAGTGTTCCCTTGGGATCGGTTCAAGCTGATATATGCATTCCCACCGCCACAATTGTTACCGCGATTACTCCGCAGAATCAGGGTAGAAAAGAAACCAGTGATTCTGGTGGCTCCAGCGTGGCCCCGAAGGGCATGGTACGCGGAGATTGTAAAAATGTCAGTGAGGAGTCCTTGGACCCTCCCACTTCGTCCGGACCTGCTGTCGCAAGGACCGATATACCACCCTTCCTTACCAGCCCTAGGTTTGACGGCCTGGCTATTGAAGCCCACATTCTGAAAAAGAGAGGGCTCTCTAATTCTGTGGTATCTACCATGATCAATGCCAGGAAACCGGTATCCAGGCAGATCTATTATAGGATCTGGAAAGCGTACATTACGTGGTGTGAGACCAAGAAATGGCATCCACGTAAGTACATGATAGGGAGGATTCTGGACTTCCTACAGTGGGCTGTAGATAGGAAGCTGGCCTTGAGTACTATCAAGGGTCAGATTTCGGCCTTGTCAATATTTTTTCAAAGGCCCTTGGCTTCGCATTCACTAGTCAAAGCCTTTATACAAGGAGTGATGCGTATTAGCCCTCCGGTTAGTATTCCCATATGTCCTTGGGACTTAAACCTGGTTCTGTCGGTTCTACAGGAACAACCGTTTGAACCATTACAACACATTTCCTTGGTTCTTCTCACCAGGAAATTGGTTTTCTTAGTAGCCATTTGTTCGGCTAAAAGAGTGTCGGAATTAGCAGCTATGTCCTGTAAGGAGCCATATCTGGTTGTCCATAAGGACAGAGTAGTATTACGTCCTCATCCAGCCTTTCTTCCTAAGGTGGTATCGAGGTTTCATTTGAACCAAGATGTGGTTCTTCCTTCTTTTTTCCCCAAACCTAGCTCAGTAGAGGAAAAGTTATTACATTCTTTGGATGTGGTAAGAGCAGTTAAAGCTTATCTAAAAGCCACTGCTCAGATTCGCAGAACGGATTCTTTGTTTGTTCTGCCGGAAGGCCCCAGAAGGGGTCAGGCAGCATCAAAATCTACTTTAGCCAAGTGGATTCGACAGGTCATAATACAAGCCTATGGCTTGAGAAAGAGACCGCCTCCGTTCAAAGTTAGGGCGCACTCCACAAGAGCGGTTGGAACTTCATGGGCAGTGCATCACCAGGCCTCCCTGGCTCAAGTATGTAAGGCCGCAACATGGTCTTCGGTACACACGTTTACTAGATTCTATCAGGTAGACGTTAGAAGTCAGGAGGATGTCGCCTTTGGGCGCAGTGTGTTGCAGGCCGCAAAAGATCCTCATGCCTGATGGCGCCCAGCTTATGTACCCCCCCCCTCATTTGGCATTGCTTTGGGACGTCCCATTAGTAATGACTAAGTCGCTCTGTGTCCCGTGATGTACGAAAAAGAAAAAGGGATTTTTATAACAGCTTACCTGTAAAATCCTTTTCTTGGAGTACATCACGGGACACAGAGCTCCCACCCCTCTTTTTGGGACACTTATTGCTTGGCTACAAAACTGAGGTGCTCCCGGGTGGGAGGGGCTTATATAGGGGAGGGTACTTCCGGTTTGGAATTGGCCAGTGCCAACACCTGAAGGTAAACTATATAACCCATTAGTAATGACTAAGTCGCTCTGTGTCCCGTGATGTACTCCAAGAAAAGGATTTTACAGGTAAGCTGTTATAAAATCCCTTTTTCTTTCTCCAAGCCTTGTGACATTTCTCTTCCATTTGGTGCCATCCCTGACAGCATTAAATGGGAAGAGATTGAGGGTGTGGTTTGATGATGGCAGCGTGAGGAGCTCTGCACGGATTGAGGCCAGGAAACAGCCATGGACATGAACAGGCGAGTCCTTTCTACGTGCCAGGGGATCGTAAGCACCCGCTGAGCACTGGGGTACCACGGGGACCTGAAATCGCACATTACTTTCTGCAGTAACACGCCGTATCTTCTCCTGCAGCCCAATCCAAGATGGTGGCGCCGCCGTGAGTCACTCCAGCGGTGGTACCCGCCATTCGCAACAACCGCAAGAAAGGTACACAGGTGGGGACTTGCACCAGCCCACGGTTCATCCCCTCCCCCCTATCTTATTCCCAGACCTGCCCTGCATAGACTCCCAGCCTACATCAGACAGCATGGTGGGGACAGGCGGCCACCCTGAGGGGGCCCTCCCGGGACATTGTCGCGGGCCTGCCCACCAAACAAGATCTACAGACCATGGCAGCATCCATTGTAAATGCTCTCACGGGGGAGCTCCATGATCTCTGCCAGCAGGTGGACATTGGAGGAGCAGGTGACTGACTTTGTCATCCACAAATGCTACGGATGCCTGCATTATTGGAGAAGGAGCAGCAAGTCTTCTGCTGCCATCTTGTTGAGGTTCAACTGCGGCTAGATGATGGGGGAAAATCGCAGCAGGCGCAATAATCTGTGACTTTGTGGAATTCCAGGGGCAACCATGGGACCTGACTTGTGTGCCACGGTGGTAGCCATTTTAAATAAAGTCCTGGGCAAACCTACTTTGGAGCTGGACAGGGTTCACCAAGTGCCAGGCCCTAGGGTGCCCCCCCCCTTTTTCAGGGCCGTGCTCCTTCTGACTTGCGACTAGATCTGCTCTGCACGGTCCACTTTTTCACTATTAAAGAAGAGATCCTACGTTTGGCATGGTCCAAGGGCACCATTGACTTCGGAGCCATGATTCAAATCTACCCTGATGTCTCCAGGCAAACGCGGACCTTATACAAAAGGATAAAGATGAACTGTCAGCGCACACACTGGTATTGCTGGACACTTAAAAACGGCAATACATATGTCTAAAAAAACAGTCACAGTTCAATAGTCCATATGGTGGTACAAATGACCAGTCCTAAAGAGGAAAGAGGTGATGAAATGGTGGGCGGCAGCTATCCTCAGAGAAAAGCCAACTCTGTTGAGGAAAGATAAGGGGACAAAGAAAAGAAGCGCCACCTAAGTGCAATATGTCAGATAAAAATGTTTAATCTCAAAGGAAATGCACTTACAGGACACAAGTACAAACAGGGCACATCAAGGTCTCATAAAACGCGGTGCGGTCCGGTCTCAGGTCCATCTGGATCCATGAGTCTGCAGGCAAAAAAGATAGTCCATCCTGTGGCCACCAGGAAACAGCCAGAATTCAGCGTGGAGCACAGACGATGACGTCACAGGAAAGCAGAACCAAGGAGAGCACCGGAAGGCAGGTGAGACCGGAAACAGGCTACGCGCTCGGAGACTAGCTCCTTCTACAGGCCTACTGGGATACTGCGGATCAAATGCTATTTATGTACTGCGGCTGACAGGAAAACAGCATACCACAGCACACCAGCATCTTGTCAGAACAACTATTCACTGTAACAAAGATCTAATAATGAATTGGCCAATATTAATTGGATATGATTGAATAGCTGAATGTAATCTAATGGTTTGCAAGGGAGAAAAAAAAAAAACCTGCACTGGAGCATTAAAACACATAACAAGCTACAGGGATCTCGCCTAATAAAATGCATATAATAGACCACATTAGTCTTTTTATTGTTTTAATATCTAAAAGGGGGGGGGGAATAGAGGGGGTATTTTCTATACATACAAAAAAAAAATACATATTTCTACAAAACATAACATAAATGTGATGGAACATGTATACATATATAGTGATAAAAGTATGCTTCAATAAGAACTATAGAAAAGCATTAACAGCGCTTATATTAAAATCTAATAGATTCAAAAAAATATGAATTCATATCTTGCAGTGTAGAAATCTCTCATATGTCTTTCTGCTCATGAGAAAAGAAAAGCAGGAGGCTAGAGAAAGTTTCTTTTGAAGTTCAGATTCCAACAGTAGCTCGGCAGTGAGCAGTCAAACACAAAAACCAATTCAGTTTTCACTGGCTATGCAAGCCACACTGATGGGATCAGGCACGCCTGCCCGCTGATTATATGAACTATCAGTGTGGCTTGCATAGCCAGTGAAAACTGAATGGGTTTTTGTGTTTGACTGCTCACTGCCTAGCTACAGTTGGAATCTGAACTTCAAAGAAACTTTCTCTAGCCTCCTGCTTTTCTTTTCTCATGAGCAGAAAGACATATGAGAGATTTCTATACTGCAAGATATATATTCATATTATTTTTTGGAATCTATTCGATTTTAATATAAGCGCTGTTAATGCTTTTCTATAGTTCTTATTGAAGCATACTTTTATCACTATTTTGTTTATTTTATAATAGCTTACATTACAGGTCATATTTGGTACAATTGAGCGCTAGGATCAGAGCACCCTCGAGTTATCTGATATTTTGACATATGTATACATATATAAAAAACAATGGAAAGAAAAACAAATATGTAAGAAGGTGGATTCTAGCCTAATTTAGTATTATTCTACATGTATGGTCAAGCAACCATCAGGTGCAAAAGACCAAAAGAATCGCATGGTATGAGCTACCTTTATTACTGAGCATGTACGCAAAAAAGAAAATCGTGTGTGTGTGTGTGTGTGTGTGTGTGTATATATATGTGTATGTATGTATGTATGTATGTATGTATATATATATGTATGTATGTGTATATATGTATGTGTGTGTGTGTGTATATATAGGCTACTTACTATAAGCAGAAAGCCCATTATAGACAGAAGGGGGTAGGCCATGAGGGGGGTCTGATGTAATAATAAAAAAAAAAAAACATTCAAGTTGTTATATAAGGTACCACCCACACAGAATGTAAGGCATGAATAAAGTGTGGCATAATTTTATAATAAACACTTTACAGGAGGGTATGGACCTCTAATTCTTCATTTAACCCTTCTGGGTCCAAGGTCCCCAAAGAATATATCCAAAAGGATTCCTGCTGACATAGACGTTTAAAACGCTCTGCAGCAGGTAAGGTACCAGAGATGGCTTCCAATACCCAAACTTTAAGGCCTATGGTGGATTTTTTATGGTGGCACAGAAAATGTTTGGGGACACTGTGATGGTCCCGTCCCTTCTCAATGAATCTTCTGTGCTCACCAAAGCGGGCCCTTGGAGTCCTAATGGTCCTCACTACATAAAAAAAAGCCTGCATGGGCAAGTGAGGCAGTAAATAACATAATCAGTGGAACAATTATAAAAAATCTTTAAAAATATATGTTTTACCTTTTGCTAAAAAAAGTCTTTTTTTTCCCTGCTGGACAAATTGACACGTCAGGCAAAGTGCTTTTCTACACTGAAACATGCCAAGGAGGGGGATCATTACCAAAGGAGAGATTTGTCTATTAAATGCAATTTTGCTCTTGATATTGCGGGCCTTCCGATATGTAATCTTAGGGTGGGCAGCTATACTAGACTTGAGGTGGGGGTCCTCAAGTAATATAGACCAATGACTAGCTAGAATTTTTTTCCATATTTTTGTGTCTGGCATGAAACTGGGTGAGAAACCGTGTGGACGGTTTTTGGTCAGATGAGGCCTTAGTACGTGAGATGTTATTAGCTTGTTGGTAATATTTACAGGCTTCATCCACCAGTGTAGTAGGATATCCTTCATCCAGAAATGTCTTGGTAAGTAGGGCACTGTGAAAATCATAATCGCTGTCTCTAGTACAGTTTCTCCTCAAACGGCAGAATTGACTTCGTGGAATGTTATTTACCCACCTAGGGTACAACTAGCATAATGAATAAAAGAATTGCCTGCAGTGGGTTTAAAATAATTCTGGGAAAAGATGGTACCATTGTCATGACATAACTGTAAATCCAAAAAGGCCAATGTACTCTGATCAAATACATGCGTGAATGACAACCCTAACTAATTATTACAGTACTTGACAAAAGGGTCAATATCTTGAAGGGTTCCATCCCATATTATTACCACGTCATCAATGTATTGACCGTAATATACAGTATTGGAAGCAAAAGGATGATGGGCAGAAAGGGATGGATGTTCCCAGTATCCCAGCATCAGGTTGGCATAACTCGGTGCAAAATTAGCCCCCATAGCTGTACCGTTTATTTGGAGGTAATGTGTGTTGTCAAATTCAAAATAGTTCTGCTTTAGGCAGAAAGTAAGAGCCTCCAAAGGCAATTTGTTTCGAATTAATAAGTGATTCCTTAGGAAGGAAATGTTTAGCTGCTCGAAATCCAACATCATGAGGGATGAAGGTGTAGAGGGATGATGCATCTAAAGATAACCAACAGTAGGTTGGTTCCCAATGGTATGATTTTAACATCTCGAGTACATGTGGCCCGTCACGGATGTAAGATGGCAAATTCTCAGCTAAGGGCTGCAGGAATTGGTCTATATATACTGAAAAACCACTGGCGACACTCTCCATAGCCGCAACTATGGGACAACCAGGTGGTTTGGTGAGGTTTTTATGCACTTTGGGCAGATGGTAAAAATATGGGGTGCTATAAAAATGTGTCTTAATAAAACTGGCTTCAAGTTTGCTGATAATATTTGTCTTCTCGGGCCTTCCGGACAATGTCAGCAGCTTCAATGGAATAAGAGTTAGTTGGATCACTGGGGCAGACCTTATGCAACCTCCGCTGGATGTGATTCGTGAAGTGGGGGCCACTTACCGCTGGGGTCATCCTTTCCATCTAATCTTGTGGAAGCAGGGATTTGATTTCTACCTCCATTCCCCGGATAAGCTACCTGACCTGTTCAGCTTCATTGATAAACCTGTCATCAGTGTTCCCAATTGGTTTGACTTTCTACTTACCCGAAAGGCTTTCAGCCCACCTTTGTCAAGACCACAATGGCTGCTAAGACCCCGGTCTCGTACCTCCTAGTCGCGAGGCTCCAGGATTCCACCCGACTTTATTTGAGGCCTGATCTCTCCCCACGGAGTTGGGTTGGTAAGACTGAGCAGGCTGTGACTTTGTGCTCCATTTCGGAGACATTTGGCTACTAGGGGTGACCTCAGGGACTGGGTGTTTGGTGCCCCTGATGTGCCCTGATTTCTCGGAGTCCATGGTTTTGTTTGTCTATCTATACTGTGCTTAGGCAATTCAACCATACAGCTTCAAGTATGGGACACTGGGATTCAGGCTTGGAAACCCAGGAACCTGTTTCAGCCAAGTCAGGCCACTGGGCTCTTCCCATTAAATTTAAATTCATATGTTGTGTCTTCCTGTTGGAGTCTGTCCACTCTTTCCTGTCCGCCACCCTTTTGGGGGGTCGGGAGACTAGTTTACAGGGGGGGTGGTTCTGGACGGTCCCCAAAACCCGGCATCTCTACTTCACATGAGCTGGATTTGGCTATTAGTCTGCTAGCCCCACATGGTAATGCCTAATGGGGACAGGCATCCTGTCTGCTCATTATCATCCTGGTCACCTCCCCTACTGAACTTCTCCAGTTTTATGTCTATTTTGCCTGGAAGGGGGGTGGGCCCTGTCCGGTGTCCTGTAGACCAGTGGTCCCCAACCTTTTTGGCACCGGGGATCAGCGTTGTTGAAGAAAATTGTGCCAAGGCCCGGGGGGGTGTATGCGGCTTTTCGCGGGCAATCTATCGGGGCAATGGTTGGTGTTAGCCCTTCAATCATCCCGGCATCATGATTGATATGATAGGATGATTGAGGCGCATTATTTCTATTATTACATTGTAATGTAATATACAATGAAATAGTTCAACTCACCACAATGCAGAATGTGCCAGAGTGTCACTTGCCATGTCGCCTGCCTTCAGATGCAGCTTGTCACTTGCCATGTCGCTTGTCACCAGATGCATTTTGTCCCTTGCCACGTCATCTGCCACCAGATGTGGATTGTCACTTGACACGTAGCCTGCTTTCATATGCAGCTTGTCACTTGCCTCATTGCCTGCCACCAGATGTAATTTGTCCCTTGCCACGTCGCCCGATCTCATCTCTCTGCTCCCCTGCCTCACCTCCAGCACTGTATCTGTGTTCTGCCGTGCTGTGTCAGCGGAGAAGCAGTGATGCGGGCGAGCAGTGAGAGATGATCTCATCTCTCTGCTCACCCGCCTCACCTCCAGCATTATAGCAGCCCCGCTGTGAGCGTGGAAGAGCGGCGATGCAGGCAGGCGGTGAGAAATGATCTCAGCTCTCTGCTTGCTCGCCTCAGTATAGCGGCCCCGATGTAAGCACGGAACAGCAGTGATGCGGGCAGGCGGTGGTAAGAGATGTCATCTCTGCTCCCTCCACCGCCGCACGTCAGACAGTGCAGCCTTCGCGGCCCGGCTGCAAACAGGCCACGGCCCGGCAGTGGGCCGGGGCCTGGGGGTTGATGACCCCCTGCTGTAGACTTATTTTTAGCATGAAGATGGTAATCTGGTTGGTCACTTGGCCTGCTCGAGTATCCTTTCTCATTGTTTGTTTTATGTGTGTCCATGTTTGGGCCCTCTGACTTTGTTTCCCGGGGTTAGGTGATGAGGCCATGTGCCTGTCTCCTTATTACAAGCTGCGTGACTAACCCTGGTGCTTCTGTGGGAGCCGCCCCCCGGGAAACCCCACAACAGCATGGTCTCAGTTGTTGGTCCTCTATTATTATTATTATTATTATTATTATTGTTGTTGTTCTTATTACAAACGTTATTACTGTTTTATGTTCTCATTTGCTTGTTTCGCTCATTTATTGAGCTACATTATGTTTCTCAATGTTCTTATCCTGTGCATCTCCAAATGTGTTTTCTTTTTTACCGACCCATAGCTGCCTGCTCTGGGCATCTTCCATTGCCCCTACCACCCCCAATTAGGGCGGATTCACTCTTGGATACTTTCTGTGCTGAGTGGGGATCTCTAGTTCTTCCATACTATAGACAGATCATCTCTCTCTTCTAAAAGGGAGGGTGTTTGACCTGCAGGTCACCTTTGCCAATGTCTACTTTCCCAATGTAGACAGCCCGCAATTTTTGTGGAAGCTTCTTCCTGAAATATGAGTTTGCTGAAGGTCTCATTTTTGGGGAGACCTCAACTTTGATTTGGACCCCCTTACTGGATGTCTCATCTCCCCTATTCCCGCCTAAAACGCCTAAAGGCAGACTTGCATACTCTACCCCTGGTTGGCCCCCTGGAGATTGTTACATCCTCAAGATTCCCGGTCCACCAAACCTACTCATGGCTGGCTTACCTTCTGATTCCGCATAAGGATCTGTCCAGGGTAGTTTCTACTGACATTGACGTTGTCTCTCAGATCATGCCCCGGTTCATCTGACTCTTCAATTGAGTCCAGTGACACAGACCCTGCCATCCTGGAGATTGCTCCAATCGGAAGAGACCTGTTCCGAGCTCCTAACCACCCTACAAAAGTACTTTGCCATCAATGCGGCATCGGTCGCTAATTCTTTGGTCGTTTGGGAGGCCCATAAGACGGTGGTCCGAGGTTCATTGATCAAAATAGGAGCCCATCTTAAGAGGGAGAGATCCCGATGCACGGAGGAACTTTTTGCTCAGCTGCGTAGTCTAGAGTGTTCCCATAAGGCTAGCCTCGCTCGTACCACGTATCAAGATCTCCTTGGGGTTTGTGAGGAGCTTCGTACGCTCCTATTCCACAAAACAAAGCAAAAACTGGCATGGGCACACCGTACAATGTACGAATTCTCTAACAAATCCGGTACATTGTTGGTTTGGGCGCTGCGAGTTCCACGTACAAAAACCTACATCTCCCATATTATAGGCTCCTTGGGGCAGAAGCTTCATACTTCTTTGGATATGGCGGTAGAGTTCAAATCCTTTTATGAAGGCCTGTACAATTTTTGGACTGTTCCCCTCCTTCTGACTCCTCCTTTGGTGATACCACCCCTCAGTCCTATCTTGCCTCTTTGGGCATGCCATCTCTTCCTCTTGCAGTTCAAGAGAAATTGAAGGAGCCTATCATGGTTGCGGAGCTGGGAGTGGCCTTGGCTCATTCGAAGCCACAAAAGGCCCCTGGCCCTGACTGCCTTACCCCGAGTTACTACAAGGTGTTTTTTTTTGAGACCTTGTCTCAGCCACTGGTCTCTGCCCTAAACTTGATCACGGATGGAGAGTCCTTTCCGACCGACACACTGAGAGCCTATATCTCCCTTATTCCAAAGGAGGGTAAGGACCCATTGCAATGTGGGAACTATCGCCCGATAGCACACCTAAATACGTATTCGAAATTATTTGTGAAGATTCTGGCCAATAGGTTGCTCCCGCATATCGCGAGTCTCGTCCACAGAGAACAAGCAGGCTTTGTGCCTCTTTGCGAGCCGCACGACAATACCATTTGGATGGCGAACTTGATACATGCAGCCAGGTCATCGTAAAGGCCTCTTCTCTTGCTGTCTATGGACGCAGAGAAAGCCTTCGATCGGGTGAAGTGGTTCTTCATGCGAACCACCCTAGCACACATTGGTCTCTGGTCCTCCATGCTGAATTGGATACTATCTCTCTCTCTATTCTAACCCCACGGCCGCCGTCAAGGTGAATGAGACCAGATCCGCCAATTATTTTTTTTCAATATCCACAATGGCACGCGACAGGGCTGCCCCCCTGTCCACTTTTTTGATATTTATACTCGCCCTAGAGCCTTTCTTATGTATGGTTCGGGCAGACCCTGGTGTGGCCGGCTTTCAAAAAGCTTTGGGGATGCTCAAGGCGGCCGCATTTGCAGATGATTCGATTTTTCTTCCTAACGGAACCACTTACCTCCCTCCCGAAATTGCTCCAGTCTTTGCAGGAGTATGGTGCTCTCTCCTTTTTCCAAATCAACCTAAGTCATCCATTCTCAACATCACTGGTGGATAGGGATATGATTAAATTACTACGCTCGGCGTTCTCTCCCTACTGGACAACCGACTCGATTCGCTACCTGGGTGTTGACATTCCTCCCGATCCATCCAATCTCTACCTGGCAAACTTTGCTCCACTTCTTACCCTTCTTAAAACGGATGTCCTCCATTGGCACTCACGTTACCGTGGTTCGGCCGTTGCAATTTTTCATTATGTCCTGATCCTGGCAGGGCACGGTTTAGCTCATTAACCACCTGGTAAATCAGTGCTGGAGATGGAGGCTTCAATCTCCCTCTAGCAGTGGTTGACCCCTTAGGGTTTGTTACTAAAGGAAACTATTTTAATGCATTTAACAATTTTTATGGACTGGTTTGTTAAATGGTACGCAAAACCCTGTGGAAGGGTTATCTATTGGTAATTACCAATCTCACAGCAAAACAGCCCTCTTCAGGCTCTTCAATAAAGAAGACGTGGGTGAATATGACTGTGTGAATCTTGCTTTAAGTAACCAGAGATGAGGATGATGATGATGATACCTATCAGGTTGCATTTATTAAACAAGTGGCCAATACACTCAAAGGAGTTATTCCCACTTACCCTGTGAAGGGGTTAAATTCTCTGGCAAGGAGCAGTCTCGTAGCTTTCCCAAGCAAACATCCCTCTTCAGACTCTGTAAGAGGAATACACAGATGGGCATGACAGTATGTATCCCACTGGCTCAAGCAGGGGTGCAACAGATCAAAAAACTCACGGTTCGGATCGTTGCTCGGATCAGAGTCAGGAATTGGATCATTTTTCGGATCACCACCATATTATAGTTCCCACTGTAATGTCCACATCTCCCCCCTCTGTAATATACACGTCATCTCCCCCCACTATAATATCCACATCTCCCCCACTGTAATATCCACGTCATCCCCCCCACTGTAATATCCAAGTCACCCCCCCACTGTAATGTCCACATCTCCCCCACTGTAATATCCACATCTCCCCCGTCAGCGCGCTGCTCTGGGGAGCTCACTTAGGCTGCCGCCGGGTGTACCAAGATGGCTGCCGCTCCGGAGCTAGGCCGAAGTCGCGGCCTTTCCTAAGGGCTCAATCCGCGGATCGCGTGGTGTGCCGTTCCATGGACGTTGACCCGTTCGGATCACGGATCAGACAAAGTCAGCCAATGACCAAACGCGTCAGTATGTGACTCCTATCATACGACTGGAAGTGAAGTGTGCGCACCAGACACCAGGAACAAGGAAGTCAGGAATTACCGATAACCCGGGTGACTTCGGCGTTGCTGTGACCGGAGCCTCCACACGTAAGTACCATTAATTTTTTGCTTGAAGAATTGTGATTTTGGGTACGCATATTCTGTATAGGGGTACTGTGGGGTTCAATAAAACGTCTTTAAACGGTACTGCTCTATATGGTTTCCTTTTTTGTTTTTCACATGGAATTGCGGAATATGCCAACAAGCAAAGAGCAATAGGTGGAAAGTGCAGGACCACGGCTGATGTTTATGTTGATTCCATGCTGATTTGTTTTTTACATCTGGTGAGTGTATCCCCAAAAGGGGTTTATATCCCCCCAAGTGGTGATCTTCCCTTGGTGAAAAGGAGCACTGTGTAAAGACTGTCTATTCAACACATCCATCTTCCCATGCACCATTATTGTTTTATATGTGAATACATATAGAAGTCTTTCAAACGGGGGGATGAGGGCAGCGCTGCTGCAGTGTGAAATTGGACTCTTGGACTGATTTATAGTTACTTTTTATGCTGTTTTTATTCATGTTTTAATTGTTTTAGCAGCTGCTATTTGCACATTTCTCAGACTATACTGGGTTTACTCAATTACTGAACTGTTGATTCCTGAGCGCTGAGCAGTGCTTTTTGTGGGAGGGATTTCAAGCACTCCTTTTAGTTTACATAGATCAAAAAACTTGTTCAGATTGAACACTGGACTCAGTAACTATCAATGAGTGGAAAACCCTATGTCCACGCTATTCATGGAATTGCACGCTAGAAGGATGTATAGTTTTACGGACCATCAGTGCATGTGTCTGCGGACTCAAGCCATCTATCCCAGATCTTGTTGTACTTATCTGGACAACCTCTGTTAATGTATATGAACTTTTTGTAGGGAAGTGTGTTATTTATATCTAGTTTGCTATCGTTGAAGCTGGGGGGGAGTGGGTCTCATCCACTGTCTGGCTATAATTGTTCTAGCAGAAAACAATGTTTCATGCAAAGAATGTTTTAGTGAATTTGTCCATCTCAGAGTCGGGGAATATCCCCAGTAAGCATTGTTTGGGGTCAAGGGGGATCACATGTCATCATGGAGGAAGTCAACAATCTGCTTCCACAGACCCTGAAGGACCGAGCACGCCCAGAGTAGATGGAAGAATGTGCCCGTCGCTTGGTTGCACATTGTGCACGAGGTAGAAGACTGTCGTCTAAAGCGGGCGATTCTTAGGGGGGTGAGATATGCTCGGTGCACCACGTATAACTGGGTCAGCCTGTCGGAGAGCTTGGGGGATACAGTCTTGCATGAGTCAAGTGCTTCACTCCACTCCTCATCCTCCAGCGGGCCCACCTCTCTTTCCCATCTTGGGAGAAAAAGAAACCCTGGACTGCCGCACTCTGTATAGACAGTTATTTATTCCAAAATTTCAGGTAAAAAATCCAAATTCAAAATAAATCCATAAATCCAAAACAACAAATGCAGATAGTGTGCATGCAGGGAAGGGTGGCTAACGCGTTTCACGTCACGAATTGACGCTTACTCATAGCTAGGGTGTGTGGGAATCAATAGAGGTATAAATGAAAAATAAAGTAACTTTACACCAATCAGTACTGAAAGAACACAGCTGACTGGGATAACCTTATGTTTGATTCCGACACTCCCAAGAAAGGGTGAGGGGGGAAGGGAATAGCACTCTTTTGAAGACCATTCACAAAAATACAAAATTACAAAATGTGTATGAATTATAAACTAAACACTTAATGCTTAAACATAGACACACCAAAGTGTGTCTATATATTATTTAAAGTGAATGAATATGACAGTGATAAGTATGAATGTCAATTAATTAAGTTCAAAAAATGAACGGAAAAATCTTTTTAAATGAAAAAATAAATGAAAAGTGAAAATGTGAAAATGTTTTTTGGAGATGGTAAGCCATAGATATAATAATTATTTCACATACATGAATATATTTACATGATATTCGTGTGAATTGAAATAATAATAATAGTGATTTACAAGTACTCCAAAAAACCATAATGGTGAATTAATTAATAAATAATAAAATTTAAATGCACAAAATGTGCACAATGCGTGCTACTGCCAAACAGACTGTGTGACAATTACATAGGGAAATGTGAAGAATGATAAATATGAATAAATAAATGATAAGTGATCATGAAGGAGATATATGTGTGTGTATAAAGTGTAAAGAAATGTCCATATATGAATGTCTATAAATGTGCTATATAACATAATATAATCCACCTTGTAATGGGTCAATGGATATAATACAATATGCCATAGAACAAAATAAACATGGATAAATCAATAAAATTTAAATAAATATCATGTGTGAATATATTGGAAAGTGAAAAAAGAAACTGCGCTACAGATATAGAACTAGGCAGATATATCAAATGCCCAGAAACAAACAAAGGAAAAAAGCAGCAACTATTCTGAAAACTAACAGTGCACACAAACAAGAAAAAATATATATAGTCGCGCTAACTTATAAATATAAACATAAGCCCACCACTGAATGATTGAAAAAATTATCTTCAAATCATCACAGTGAAGAATTATGTAAGTGCTCAGTGAAGAACAATAAATAAAAAATATATAAACAAAGCATATGGAATAATAATACAAACTTAATTAATGATATTAATACATGCTTGCATAGGGCCTTAAATAATCAAATCCAAAGTCCATACAAAGAAGCACCCGTGATCAAGTGTCCATGTTAAATGAAAAAAGAAAAATGAAAAAAGCAAAAGAAAACAAAACAAAGACGATTCCAAATCTTCTTATATTCGTGACTTTCACCACCACCAGTAAGAATTCCTGCTTACCAAAAAGCGATGGTCCCCTATGACGGAGGACCCCAAACAGCCTCAAATGGTAATCAGTAGGACTCCAGACTTCAGTGTATGCTGAGCCTCAATTGTTTTGATAGCCAAAATGCTCATATACCATCATGCAGTACTCGATACGGAACATGGAAGGAAGGGAGGACACTACATAGTGTAAAATCCTTGGTGGATATTTATTTAAAAGAAGAAAACATACTTACAAAAATGCAGTTTAAAAAACAGCCTTAAAAATGTGACAGCGCCGACCGGTCAAAGGCGCTAGTCACACACATACGTCCGTGGAAGTCGAGCAGTGGAGGGTGACGTCAGCACAAAGCTCGTATCCTGCCCTACGCGTTTCGTGAAAATTCACGTCGTCTCGGGGCACGGGCGATGGGCTGCGTCACCCCCTCTTTATAGGGAACACAAGAACTCAAGGGTCCAGCCCGAGGGAAGGCGCGCGCGCGCACCTCGCGCAGCGAGGTAGCCACGCCTCGCTGTCGTATCCACCAAACAGCAAAAGCAGCGGATGCGCGCGCATCTCTCCCCACGAGGAAGCCAAGCCTCGTTTGCAAATACATGCCGTGCGCGTCATCACGCCAAACGGGATGACGAAAGCATGGCGGGGAGTATGCCGCACACACGCGTGTCCATGGCAACAATGGCCACGACCGCAATGCGCGCGCCACCCAGGGGGGAGGAGCCTCCAGGTGTGTCACAGGAGGCAGTAAGACTCACAACCTCCGCCGCAGCCATAATGTGCGGTGAACATAATGGGACTTGAACTGCTCCAAATTTAAAATCCTAACTGTAGAGGACATATACATACATGAATATAATATAAGACATAAATGTCATACCAGTATCTAAAGCCATACATGTTTGAAATATACGGAGATAGATTAACTCATAGTAGTTAATAATCCAAAAATGTGTGAATATATGCATTTACCGGAGACACATGTCTCTCCTGTATGCACACATGAACCTTGGACTTTCAACTTTAAACATAAATAAGAAATGTGTAATAAATGAGTATAAGAATGTACAAAGATATGCACGATAATATACAATAAAATCATGCAAGGGGGGGGGGGGTACATGAAAATGTGTGTAAGGAATTTCGGATGTTCAGATCCATATAGGAAAATGGTATTGAACCACACACAATACTATCTAGCAGGATGACAATGCATCTTTGCATAGATGTACCCTCATCTCTGCGGTTTAAGATGTAAACCCAATATTCAAATAGTGATAAAATCATGATATTAACCTTAATTGTCAAGGGAATCTGTTAAAATAGTGTGTATGCACATGTCAATCACCGCACTTATCCAAAATTAAAAATTAAATAATATATGAACATATAAAAGTGTGCATGGTGGCCGGGCATGTGCATAGACACTATGGTACCTAAGTACTGGAAGCCGATGCTCATAACCACGGAATTTCAAATATGTATTAAGAACGGAATTACTATTAGTTCGAGGACTGGTAGTTGATAATAGCTCGAAAATTGTCGTCATGGTGTATGGGCATTTATAAAGAAACAAAAATGTAAAAAATATATCAAAATATAATATCAAAAATTGAAAAAAATCAAAAGGATATTTTTATCCTATATAGATATATTACATTAGAGTTATGTCCATACAAACACGGCGACAAATGATTGGAGTAATTGGCCATCATTGATTTGAAAAAATGAAAATAAAAAATGTTTACAAATATGTGTTTACAAATATGTATACACAAAGAGAAAGTAGATGTAAACAGAGGTAGAACAGATACAATGATGCTTGGCCTCACAATGATTGATCTCCAAAAATCCTCTGGAGGACAAGAAACACCAATGATACTCATTAGAAAAAAGGGACAGGACACTGTGCAGACAGGCTCATGTTTCAAGTCTAACGCACCAAAGGACAGGATATGTACTAAATTTGCAAAATTCCAATGCAATAAAGCACATCCTTGCAAATTATGCTATAAATCTCAAAAAAAGGGGTCCTCTGTGCGAAAGTCTTGAAAACAAGTTATGGAAAAAAAAAAAAAAAAAAAAAAAAAAAAAAAAAACACAACACTGGTACTCATTACAAAAAAAGGGGACAGGACACTGTGCAGACAGGCTCATGTTTCGAGTTGGAGAGAAAAAAAAAAACTCAACACTGGTACTCATTACAAAAAAAGGGGACAGGACACTGTGCAGACAGGCTCATGTTTCGAGTTGGAGAAAAAAAAAAAAAAAAAAACTATATGCCCAAAGATGTGCATGTGTGGACCATGAAAAGTGCGAAATATGAATGCAATAATGCATAATTTCGCAACTGCAGTTGTAAATTATGGAAATAAATGACAAAAAAATGTTTTTTGTTCAAATTGTGAAGACAAGCAGTATAAGGAAAAACCAACACTAAATGAGAGGATCATTGTAACAATGAAGCAAGTTATCATGATAACTTATATGCTATCCATATGGGATGCATCTTCACAGGTAATTTAATAAAAATGTGATACATCCCATTCATAATTTAACCCTGTGGGGCGTCTAGTGTCTAGTAGGAAGATCCACCGAACTTCTTGTCTGCACAGTGTATTAAATTTGTCCCCACCCCTAACGGGTCTGGTGATCCTTTCCACTCCCTGTATAGTGAGGCTAGAGGTGTTTTTATGATGAACCTCGTTCCAATGTCATGCTACGTTGGTCATGTGGTCCTTATCAATATCGTAAAGATGATCGTATAACCGATCTTTGAGGCGTCTGGTAGTTCTCCCAATGTATTGTATGGAACACTGTGTACATGTGATGGCATATATGATGTAGCTAGTGTTACAATTGATGAAAGAATCTATCTTATGTGTTTTGCCAGTGGACATGGATGTAATAGTGTCACCTTTCTGTATGAATGGACAATAAACACAGTGTGTTCCCCCACATTTAAATGTCCCTTTAAATGATAACCAGTGTTTCGTGGTGTTCTTACTAGAAAAAAGGCTAGGAGATAGTAGGTTTCCAAGAGATGGTGCTCTTCTGGAAACCGTACGAATGCCCTTCTGTAATATTTTATCATATATAGGGTCATGTGTTAGTATAGGTAAATATTTCATGACTATACGTTTGACATTCTGGAATTCAGCACTATATGGGGTGGAAAACGTGGGGATACCGTTATCGATATTGTTTTTCTTTTTATTTCTAAATCTATGTTTGCTTTTCCTTTTCTTTTTGTTGGTCTCTCTGATCCTATCTCTGTCTTTATTTCTATCCTCTCCATGTGCGTGATCTGCTTTTTTAGACAAGGAATCACGAGATGTATTCCTGGCAATGGATAATCCCTTTTCTATAACAGGTGTGGGATATCCCCTTTCTTCAAATCTACTAGACATAGCTTTGGCTTCATTTTCAAAGTCAGTGTTTCTGCTGCACAATCTCCTTAGCCTCAGGAACTGTCCAATAGGGATGCTATTGATAGTATGTGTAGGATGACTGGAATCTGCTCTCAACAGCGTGTTCCCTGCATTAGGTTTTCTGTATAAACTGGAGAAAATAGCATTGTTTTCACCTGACAACTTAACATCTAGAAATTCAATAGTGTTTTTGTTGAGTGTACCAGTGAAGCGTAGATTGAGTGTATTATCGTTCATGTATGCTAGCCATCTTTCTAGATCACATGATGGGTCATTCACTATAAACAAGAGATCGTCTATAAATCTGCAAAAAAATAAAGTATCTCTGCGACGGGGACTATGAGGCCCAAAAATGCGCAGTCTTTCCCACCATCCCATGTAGAGATTGGCCAGGGATGGAGAGAACTTGGCTCCCATCGAGGCTCCGCACTTTTGGAGGTAATAGTCCCCGTCAAACATAAAAAAATTATGAGTAAGCAAATATTCCAAACATAAAATAATGAACTCCTGTAGAATAGGGGAAAATCGATCCGATCTCTGTAAAAAGTGAGAAACAGCCTGTAGACCCAAAGTATGGGGTATGGAGGAATAAAGACTTGTGACATCACAAGTGATCCACTGACAGTTTTCATTCCATGTGATGTCATTCAGTTTGGTCAAAAGGTCATTGGTGTCACTAATGTACCCTGGTAAGTCCATAACCAAAGGTTGGAGTTGTTCATCCACCCATTGCCCTAAACGTTCATTTAAGGAATTGATTCCTGCCACAATCGGTCTGCCCGTAAGAGGTGTAAGGCCCTTATGCAGTTTTGGTAGGTGATGAAAGATGGGCATGACAGGGAAAGGTGGGATCAAAACTTCTTTTTCCTTTTCTGTGAAGACTCCTATTAGGACTGACCTATCCAATAACGCAGAGAGTTCTTTCTTGAAGGATTCTGTGGGGTCACCTCTAAGCTTATGATAAGTGGTAGTGTCCGACAATTGCCTTAAAGCCTCTTGTTTGTAGATAGTTGCATCTAGGACAACCACCACCCCGCCTTTATCTGAGTTCTTTATAACTATAGAGGGATCCTTTTGTAGTTTATCTAACGATATTTTTTCTTCAACAGACAAATTATCAAAACCCTTTTTGCTGGATGTTTTAGATATATTTTTAGCCAAAAGGGATAAATCCCTTTCTACTAATTTTTGGTATAAATCCATGTCCTTTCCTCTGGAATTTATCGGATAAAAGTCTGATTTAACCTTAAAATGAACTGGGTTATGACCTGGACCAAAAACATTCAAATCTTCTCTGACTATATCTGATTCACCAGCAAGATCTGTCAAGTCCATCAAAGCACATACATCAATGAAATGATTAGAATAAGGTATACACTCACCCATGGTGGAGTCCTCTGTGGAAAAGCCTGGCGATGAAATATCTTGTTCAGAAAAGTAATGTTTTTGCAGTGTGAGAACTCTTGCTAATCTGTTGACATCTATGATGGTGTTGAAGAGGTTAAAGTGATTGGATGGACAAAAATTCAAGCCTTTTGACAATAATAGAATGTCTGATTCGGTTAAAGGACATCCCGACAGATTCATTACATTCGATATTTCAGCTACTTGCGATCCCGTAGAGGGTAGCGATTTCCTCTGTTGTCTTCTGTGTTTCTTTCCGCCTCTCCTGGTTTTCTTGTTTTTTTGTTGTTTTTCTTGCTGTGATTCTGACCGTGAGGGTTTAAAGGAACCGGTTGATCTTTACGTGTGTATTCGGGTTTGGAGCTGTCAGAGGAAGAGTCAGATCCAGTCGCTGCAAAAGTTCTTATACTCATTTATTACACATTTCTTATTTATGTTTAAAGTTGAAAGTCCAAGGTTCATGTGTGCATACAGGAGAGACATGTGTCGCCGGTAAATGCATTTATTAACACATGATATTTATTTAAATTTTATTCATTTATCCATGTTTATTTTGTTCTATGGCATATTGTATTATATCCATTGACCCATTACAAGGTGGATTATATTATGTTATATAGCACATTTATAGACATTCATATATGGACATTTCTTTACACTTTATACACACACATATATCTCCTTCATGATCACTTATCATTTATTTATTCATATTTATCATTCTTCACATTTCCCTATGTAATTGTCACACAGTCTGTTTGGCAGTAGCACGCATTGTGCACATTTTGTGCATTTAAATTTTATTATTTATTAATTAATTCACCATTATGGTTTTTTGGAGTACTTGTAAATCACTATTATTATTATTTCAATTCACACGAATATCATATAATAATTATTTCACATACATGAATATATTTACATCTATGGCTTACCATCTCCAAAAAACATTTTCACATTTTCACTTTTCATTTATTTTTTCATTTAAAAAGATTTTTCCGTTCATTTTTTGAACTTAATTAATTGACATTCATACTTATCACTGTCATATTCATTCACTTTAAATAATATATAGACACACTTTGGTGTGTCTATGTTTAAGCATTAAGTGTTTAGTTTATAATTCATACACATTTTGTAATTTTGTATTTTTGTGAATGGTCTTCAAAAGAGTGCTATTCCCTTCCCCCCTCACCCTTTCTTGGGAGTGTCGGAATCAAACATAAGGTTATCCCAGTCAGCTGTGTTCTTTCAGTACTGATTGGTGTAAAGTTACTTTATTTTTCATTTATACCTCTATTGATTCCCACACACCCTAGCTATGAGTAAGCGTCAATTCGTGACGTGAAACGCGTTAGCCACCCTTCCCTGCATGCACACTATCTGCATTTGTTGTTTTGGATTTATGGATTTATTTTGAATTTGGATTTTTTACCTGAAATTTTGGAATAAATAACTGTCTATACAGAGTGCGGCAGTCCAGGGTTTCTTTTTCTCCCATGCATCAGTGCAGAGCCAGCACCTGTGTGAGTGACCGGGCGGAAGCAGCTATTTGGTGAATTCTCAAGCTTTTGAGCGGTACGTTTTCCTTTCCTCTCTTTCCCATCTTGGTTTAAGGCTGTAAGCTAGCGTGGTAGATGATGGGGTGAGAAGCATGACATAAAAATCATAGATCAGCTTTCGCGGGTCCACACCCTTATCACTGCCATAATAACATTGGGTGTAGATTGTGGCAACGGCTGGGGAAACTGAGCTTGGGCTGCGTGACGCACTTGGAAGAATCGAAAAAGCATAGAATTGGGCAGCAGGAACAAATTTTGGAGGTCCTCAAAGTTTTTACGTGTGCCATCGGAAATTGTGTGGTGCAAATAATATATTCCATGTTCGCACCATATCTCCGTGTCAGGGATCAAGAGAAACTCAGAGCAGTCTATTGTGCCATAAAGGGGTATAATTGTTGTGTTTTAGGGGTCGTTAATGTTTTAGTGGTGATGTCCCATACGCGCCTATATTGGTACAATAGGGACCCACGGTCTCTATTGGAGTTATTCCCACAATGTCCCATTGCAGTGAGTGGGTCAGTGGTTAGTTGCGCCCACCGTGGACAGAGGAGGGTGAGGAATCTGAGTCTGTCGGTTTTATCTATGTGGTATAGTTGAGACAGTTGGGATGCAAGGTAATAAAGATTTAAGTCAGGGAGGGCTGTTCCACCTAGGTGAGTAGGGTTCTTAAGGACTCTCCAGGCCAGCTTGTGTCTGTTGGTACCCCAAACAAATGTCGTGAGTATGGCCTCCATTGACTTGAAAAATTTCAAGGGTAAGTATACGGGTGTGTGCCAGAGTATATACAATATTTTAGGAAATAATATAATTTTAACGATATTAATTCGGCCCCACATACCAAGCAGTAGTCTCGCCCATACCTGGGTTCTAGACTTGATGAGATCGAAAAGGGGTTCTATGTTCAGGGATATATAGTCAGCCGGTGTTCTATTCACCAATACTCCAAGATATTTGATAGTGTTCATTCGCTGGAGTGGTAACTGCGCCTGTAGCTTGGAAGAAGGGAAACTATCCATAGGCAATATTTGAGATTTCTCCCAATTAATTTTAAGGCCAGAGAACTGACCAAAGTGTTCAATCGTATGTAACGCCTTCCGAAGAGATGTGGCAGAGTCGGCTAGGTATAGTAGCGTGTCGTCTGTGTATAAGCTAATTTTTTCAGTCAGGGAACCAAGGCAGAGACCCTGGATCTCGGGGTCCTCTCTAATGGAGATTGCAAGGGGCTCCGCCGCCAAGGCGTAGAGGAGCGGAGACCGTGGACAGCCCTATCTAGTGCCCCTGGATAAGTCAAATGTCTGGGAGGCCCTCCCGTTGGCCACTACTTTACCCCTGGGTGCCAGATATAATAATTGAACCCACTTGATGAACTTGGGTCCAAAACCAAAGCTACGGAGGCATCCCCAAAGGTACCGCCACTCTACTGAGTCAAAGGCCTTGGCAGTGTCCAAAGCCACCACCACCCGGGGCCCAACATTAGTATGTGTCGCTTGTAAGTTAATATACAATTTTCTGAGGTTGAAGGAGGTGTTACGCCCCGGCATAAATCCAGCTTGGTCAGCATGGATCAGGGTTAGAATCACTTGGTTAAGGCGTAGGGCAAGTACTTTAACCAGAATCTTTGTCTACCTGGAGGAGCGATCTGGGTCTATAAGATTCCGGGAGGCCTGGGTCCTTGCCCGGCTTAGCTATGAGGATAATTACCGCCTCACCCATCGATGGGGGTTAGGTGAAATTGTCAAATGGTTGAAGAGGGACAATAACTTGGGGGCAAGTATCTTGCTGTATTGGGCGTAAAATTCTATGGGGTAACCCATCTGAACCCGGGGCCTTGGATTTGGCGAAGCTCGCAATCGCTGTGGTTATTTAGTCGAGTGTAAGAGGTGCGTCTAGCATAGCCATTTGGGCATCATCTAGCTGTGGGAAGATGATTTCCGCCAGTAGACCCTCCAATTGAGCTTCAGTAGTGGAAACCTAGGACGTTTAGAGTTGAGAAAAAAAAGTCCCTAAATTTGGAAGTGACCGCCTGGGGTTCCGTAATCTTTTCCCCATTAGGACCAGTGAGGGAAATGACAGTAGGGGGGTCTATCCTCATTATGTGCTAGATAGGCCAACAGTTTACCCGCTCTCTCCCCATGTTCATACAATATTTGTCTGGCAAAGAAAAAAAATGTCCTGCCCGTCTCGTGTTGTAGCTGATTGACCACCCTGGTTTGTAACCTGAGTTGGGCAGCTCCAGCAGGAGAGGGGTTCGACACGTATCCCTGTTCAGAGGACAAATCTCGCATTGCCCCGTCCAGTACGGCTGATGAATTAGCCTTCAGCCTGTTGATACAGGAGGTCAGTCAGGCGTACATGTAGTTTGAAGGCTTCCCATACTATGTCTGGGGATGCAGATCCGTCATTCTCTAAATAGTAGGTTCCCCAACTGTTACCAAGCTCGTCATCCTCCGACGGCAGGGTGAGCCAAAACTGATTCAGGCGCCACATACGGGGCAGTTTGTCTAATGGGACGGAGAGGCTAATGTAATATGGGCTATGGTCTGAAACTAATCTGGGGGAAAATTCAGCTCCCAGTAATCTTGGAGCAAGGGTATTAGAAATAAATATAAAATCTATACGGGACATGGTGTTATGGGTAGTTGAGAAACAGGAGTAAGCTCGGGTGAGCGGAAATTTAAAACGCCAGGTGTCAGTGAGATTAAAGGAAGAGATAAATCTGGAGAATCTAGTGTGGGTTGGAGCTGTAGTAGATAATGGTGAGGGCGACAGTTTGTCTAATGTACGGTTCAACGTAGCATTAAAATCCCCCAGCCACACCGCCTGAATCGAAGGATGACGAGTCATATATAGCAAGCCCTCTGTGACTATAGTAGAATTAAATGGTGGAGATACATAGAATGCCATCAGTAGGAAAGGGTCACCATACAATTTAACCGAAAGAAAGACATATCGCCCCTGTGGGTCAGACTGGACATCACACAGCTCAAAATGTACCGTCTTGGCAATCAAAACTGAGACTCTGCGGGCGTGGGAGGAGTGAGATGAATGATATGCCCACCCGATCCATGGCCAGCGGAGTGCCAGCTGGAGCCGACCCTCAATGTGTGTCTCCACCAACACCACAATGTCGGCTTGTTGTTTTTTGAGAAATGAGAAAACTGCAGATCTCTTTACCTTGTCCCCAAGCCCACGAACATTCCAAGTGAGCAGTTTTATCGATGCCATAATTCAAACAAAACATTTTGTGGAACAGTAGCATTACATGAATACAAGGTTTGCCATCTATGCACTATCAATGTTAGCATGCACTTCATTGTATTGCATTCCATCAATAAAAAACTAACCTCCCCCTCCTCACCCTGCATCTTCCCCAAAACCAAAAGAAAGTAACAACCGGTAGCAGGTAAAACCAAAATATCTTGCTGTTACGTAAAAGATCTGCAGCGATCAGCCCACATGGGAGGTGTGTAAGATACGATGCCCGCAAATAAAGAGCAGCAGGCTCTTCTTGTACTGTGGACCAGAAGTACAGTGCGGGGTCGATGATATCCAAAGTTCTGCAGTCACATAATAAAGAAATGCGTGTTCCGGTTGCTGGATGGCGAAAATTCGCTGTGTTAGGCATGTGGAGTGTAGGACTGATTGTGCTCCGCAATTACAGTCTCCAGGGTAGTTACATGGATCAACCAGTCAATGGGGGCCCTGAGTATGGGAGTTTCCAAGGTGGATGTTACCTTTTTCCCAGGCCATGCGCAGCGCCGCATCTCTGTCCTTGTAGTTCAATAATTTTGCTATAAACGTGCAGGGGGAAGCCCCCTGAGGAGGAGATCTGGCAGGCTTACGATGGGCCCTCTCTGCCGCCAGGGTGGGGGAGAAGGCCTCGCGGCCATACGTGTCAACAAGGAGTTGCTCCAAGAAGGTGGTAGGATCTTTGCCCTCAGCTCCCTCGGGGAGCCCGATGAAACGGAGGTTGCACCTCCGGAGCCTATTTTCCATATCATCTTGCTTGCTTGGAATCTGATTTGGAGCTGCATTCGATCCGAGCTGACTTGGAGCAGCGTAACAGCGTCCTCCACCTCTCCTACGCGGGTTTCGGCTGTCGTGACACGCTCACAAAGTTTTTGGAAGTCTTGTCGCATTAGTGAAAGGTCCACCTTGACCTCCTCTATTTGCGCCATCAGGGACGTCTGGCAGTATGTGATCGCCTCGAGCAGTTTAGCTGTGTCGCCTCCCGGAGCGTTCCGCTTACCGCCCATGGCGCCAGCCATCTCTCCCGACACTTTCCTCCTCCTGGCGGCGGTACTGGTCCAATTTCGCCAGGGTGGCCTTTGGCGTTTTTTGGCTGCGTCATGGCTGGTATCCGCTGTGATCCCTCCCCCCCTCCAAAGCAGGCAGGTCAGGCTATACCGGAGAGTAGGGAGCTGTAGGGCTGGTGGGCCGGGAAGAATCACTAGTCGGCAGGCCGGGTGAAGCAAGATGGCCGATGTATCCGCTTCTGCGGGGTCCTCAGGGGGCCTCTGCAGGGTGTTACCTGAGAGCAGGAGGGCCAGGAAGCAGCACAGGCAGCAGGTCGGGTGGAGCAAGATGGGCGCCAACTTCCAGAGCTAGGCCGAAGCCGCGGTCTTTCCTAAATGCGGCACCCGTGATCGGGATTGCGGCCCTGCAAAGGCCGCCGTACGAGCGGAGGGCGGTGGATTTGTGGCCACGGGTGTTCAGGGTCTCCAGGGCGTCCCGCTGGGCTGGTGCAGGATAATGCTGAAGAGCAGGATGGGCTGTACAGGAGTATTGGATGGAGCTCAAAGCATGCACGTCCTACTCCATGCTATTTCAGGCCACACACCCCCCCCCCCCCCTATTGGACACTTTTGACACATTTTTGGGACCATTCACATTTATACAGCGATCCATGCTATAAAAATGCACTGATTACTGTGTAAATGTGACTGGCAGGGAAGGGGTTAACACTAGGGGGCGATCAAGGGGTTAAATACGTTACCTAGGGAGTGATTCTAACTGTAGGGGGAGGGGACTCACAAGGGGGAGACTGATGTGTTCCTCTGTACAAGGAACAAACCATCGGTCGCCTCCCCTCTGACAGGACGTGAATCTGTGTGTTTATACACACAGATCCACGGTCCTGCTCAGTTACTGGGCAATTGCGAGTGCCCGGCAGACATCGTGGCCACCGGGCGCACGCATCGGGTTCCCAGTGACGCGATGGGCGCTCGCACGTGCCCCCTAGTGGCTTGGGAAGGTGAGGACGTCATATATCGCCAGCCCAGAACAAGAGCCGCACCGTCCAGCCAGCAAGCGGTTAAGTATGTGGTCAATACACTCTCTCTAAAGGAGTCATTTCCACTCACTCTGTGAAGGGGTCATATATGATGCCAATGAGTAGTCTCAGAACCTCCCTCAGGCAAATTAACCCTTGTCAGCTTCTTCCCAACCAGAGGTGAATGAACATGTGATTCCTACTTTGTTCCGGCAGGCTGTGGTTAAGATGATGGTGACCAAGTCACAATCAAGCATATGGTCAAGACACTCTAAAGGAATGGCTGAATTCATCTCCTGCAAGGGCCATCTATTCTGGCAATGTCCACTCTTCTATTCAGGGCTTGCTCAAGCCAATCAATTCTCTTCAGTCTCTTCTGAACAGGAAGATGAGGACGACCTTTGTCCAGATTGGTAAGGTTGGTGAAATGCCTTTTTAAATAGAAGTGAAGCTTTGGAAGTATCTTAAAGGGGTTGTAAAGGTTCGTTTTTTATTTTCTAAATGGGTTCCTTTAAGCTAGTGCATTGTTGGTTCACTTACCTTTTCCTTTGATTTACCTTCTAAATGTTTTTTTTTCTTTGTCTGAATTTCTCACTTCCTGTTTCTCCTCACTAAACTTCACACCATCATCCGAGTGGTGTGGAGTCACCCAGAACAGCTTACTGAACAGGAAGTGAGAAATTCAGACAAAGAAAACAAAGAAAAAAAACATTTAGAAGGTAAATCAAAGGAAAGGTAAGTGAACCAACAATGCACTAGCTTAAAGGAACCTATTTAGAAAATAAAAAACAAACCTTTACAACCCCTTTAAGTACCTCCAGAAGACCGCTTGACAATGCCCTTATGCTGGATGGATCAAGTGCTCGTTCTACAAGATTGAAGTATATTGTCACAGCAGGATGTCAAACTTATGCCCTTTTGAACTGAAAGATGTCCAGGGGTTGGGATCACCCCTCGTATCAGTGTGTGTCCCTTGTGGGATTGGCCTATACATGACCTTACCATCAGAAGATGTTGTGGCCTTCAAGGACAAATGCTATCGCTGCATTTTTCTTGATCGTAGAAGGTCAAGCCTAAATTTAACCCTTTCCATTCAGGGATTTTTATACCACTTCCATACCGGGCCTATTATGGCACTTCTCTCCTACATGTACAAATCATCATTATTTTGCTAGAAAATTACTCAGAACCCCAAACATTATATATGCTTTTTTAGCAGACACCCTAGGGAATAAAATGGCGGTCGTTGCAACTTTTTATCTTGCACGGTATTTGCGCAATAATTTTTCAAGCGCCTTTTTTTTGGAAAGAAAAATGGTTTCATGAATTAAAAAATAACAAAACAGTAAAGTTAGCCCAATTTTTTTGTAAAATATGAAAGATTATGTTACGCCGAGTAAATAGGTATCTAACATGTCACGCTTTAAAATTGCGCACACTCATGGAATGGTTCCAAACTTCAGTACTTAAAAATCTCCATAGGCGACGCTTTGAAAATTTTTACAGGTTACCAGGTTAGAATTACAGAGGAGGTCTAGTGCTAGAATTGTTGCACGCGCTCTAATGCACGCGACGATACCTCACATGTGTGGTTTGAATGGCGTTTACATATGTGGGTGGGACTTGCATGTGCGTTCGCTTCTGAGCGCGAGCTATTGGGGACAGGGGTGTTTTAAAAAAATATATATATATTTATATTTTTTTATTTTACTTAATTTTTTTATTTTATTTTTGATCACTTTTATTCCTAATACAAGGAATGTAAACATCCCTTGTAATAGGAATGGTGTGTGACAGGTCCTCTTTATGGAGAGATGCGGGGTCAATAAGACCCCACATCTCTCCTCCAGGCTGGAAAGCATGAGATCGTGAAAAAAATGTCACCGATCTCAAGCTTACTAGCCGCAATGCTGGCTTTGTTTACGTCTGAGGACCCAGGCGTGATGTCATCACATCGCGCCCGGGCATCCGATGGTCATAGAGATGACTGGTGACCATCTGGTCACCAGTCATCTCTATGCTCGTCACGTGACCCACCACCGGCCCCGGACGATTCTCTCTGGGTTCCCAATGGCTTGGGAGAGCCCGGAGAAGCACCGGATGGCGGCGGGGGGGGGGTGTCCCCTCCCGCCGCCTATATGAACGATCAAGCGGCGGAACCGCCGCTATGATCAATCTCATGGTGCGCAGAATCGCCGGCAGAGGAGAAGGATATCTGAATGATGCCTCTAGCTGCAGGCATCATTCAGATATCCCCCCAGGATGTCATATGACGTCTACCCGGAGGGAGAGAGGGTTCCTGCCGGCGTCATTTTACAATGACCCGGTATGGAAGTGGTTAATAGTGGTCAGTTTGGCTTACTGCCTAAAGATGAATGTCTGCTGCGTTAAAGGAGAATGAAAAACTCAAGAGTCAGTTTCCACGCTCACTCTCACGCCAGAGAGCTTAGCTTCTGCATTTCTGGCTGGGAGTCCAGGAAAAACTGGGAAGCCAATGCATAAACCAAGAAGTCAGTAAAGAGTTCCATGTCAGGATGCTTTCTGTTATTTTGGGATTGTGCCACCCATACATGCCTTAGGGGCACTATGTCGCCCCTCAGTGGACATAGGTACAGCTTTGGTGATTGATATGTGATCCTTCACGTCTCAGATTGAGCCATAGAAATCGTTTCGCTCCAGCAGCTCAAGTAGGCTGTTTACCTCTCGCTCCCATTCAAGTTGGGTTTCTGGACCAGTGGCCTAAACTTGTAGTTCAAGAAACTAAATCATCTGTAATGTCATTCCCTTCTGACGACTTAGTGGCTGGTGGTGCAGTCAGACACCAGCAAAGTAGGAGGGGAGCACTACTTCAAGAGTAATGGGCTCAGGGCCAATGGTCTTTTTCAAGGGTCCAAGATGGTGTCCAACATCCTGGAGTTGAGAGCAGCTTTTCAGGCTCTTAGCCTTCAGTCAACTCATCCGGGGTAAGCCTGTCCTGGTAAAGTTAGACAGCGCAACGACTGTGGCCTACATCTAGAAACAAGGCTCAGTCTCTCACTTCTGAAGGAGGTTTCTTTAATTCTAGAATCCACCCAAGTCCATCTTCTGCAGCCTATGTGCCTGGTCGGAAGAATCTTCAGGCAAACTACTTGTCCAGGACAAGTCTGGACGACAATGAATGGGCCAGACTATTGCAAGTCTTTTGAGAACTAACAGAGCTTGGTATTTTTCTTCCAGAGGTAGACCGCTTACGTTCCCAGTCAACAATAAGTTGCTGAAGTTCCATTCCAGGGCCCAGAATCCAGAACCATTCGGAGTGGAGGTGCTGACTGTAGAGTGGATCTCCAAGACAGCTTATGCCTTTCTGCTGCTCCCTCTGATTCTCAGCTTCCAACTGAGGCTGTGGCAAGGGAAGGTGACAGTTCTGGCGATGATCCCAGATTGGCCGAAGGGGCCTTGGTACCATCTGCTCATCCTTATGAGTGTCAAGGAGTGACTCCCTTTGCCTGTAATATCAAATCTTCTCCAAAGTCCCATTCATCCAGCATCCAACAGGCTCAGGCTGATGGCATGGGTCTGGAGAGGCAGAGGCAGAGGCTAATGGATTTCGAATGCTCTGTGAAGATTGTGAATACTCTTACGAAAAGCGTGCCTATAGTAGAATATGGCATAAATTTACAGTATTGTGAAACATATCCAACCTCAAAATCAACTATACTAAGTCAGAGGCCATGGGGGTAGGGATACCACAAACTGCTATGCAAACACTGCGCTCCAATTTTAATTTCAAGTGGACGAAGACTGCCCTGAAATACATGGGCACCTACGTTCCGGCTGATCTTAAACATACCTTTTACCTGAATTTCCCTCCTTTACTAATCAAAACCCGAACCTTTCTTGACTCATGGCATAAAGGCCTCCACTCTTGGTTTGGACGTTGCAACCTTATAAAAATGTGCATTCTGCCCAAATACTTCTACTTACTACAGGCACTTCCAATCTCTATCCCAGCAGCGGTCTTTAAACAAGTACACAGTCAGTTTAACAAATTTATATGGGCAAATAAGACACAGATTCTACCACGTACCCTACTGTCCCTGCCAAAGATCAATGGTGGCCTAGCGGTCCCAGATGTGAAGAAATACTAACAAGCTGTACAACTAGGTAGGATCATAGATTGGTGCCGCCATCCAGACCTAAAATTATGGACACACCTCAAACACAAATACCCCTGCAGGGCACTGTTTGGTGTTATGAACATCTCCCGGCAGGCGTCAAAAAACATCCATTGATAGGGACGACACTCCGCATAGGGGCACAAACACTCATCACACAGTCGCTATCCACACCTAACTCCCCCCTATTCCCTATTATAGGGAACCCGAAATTCCCACCAGGACTAGACCCCCGGGTCAGAAATGCCTTTGAGGATATAAACTGTACATAAGCGAGACACTTTTGGCCCTCTTTAGAGACACTAAGAAACAAAACGGGTGCCTTTAAACTACATTTTTGGACGACGGTCCAACTAAGACACTTCCTCACGTCCATATCAAACCCGCAAGGGTTTAACAAGCCCCTCTCCACCTTTTTGAGGTCCTCTGCTCGGAGGAAGATGTGCTCCCGAGGACACTGTCCATAATGTATAATCACCTGATTTCCCCAACGGAAAACACGCACCCGTCCTATCTGAGTAAGTGGGATCCGGACCTAAACTGTAAATTCACTTCGAACCAGACCCAGCGTATCATAACATTTGCCCTGAAATCTTCCATATGTACGAGAGTACAGGAAACTTGTCATGTACCTGGGTGTATTTGAACCGGGATCTTCCTGGTCCCAAAGCTGCAGCCGTACCTGTTGCGCTACTGAGCAGATCTGGACTTTTGGAAATGTCCTCTCAGTGTTAAACATTACCTTGGACTCACTAGCCCCACCTGCTGCCAGCTGTGGACAATTTTCAATCAAAGCAGCCCTTAAAAAGGAAGTGATGCTATCTCTCAGCGCCTGTTTGTGTGGAATAGCTCCCTGGGTGTTGTGACTGCTTTTTGATCCTGATTTTCGTGTTGAACTTCTGCCTGAAATCCTGACTACTCTCCAGCCTGCTGATTTTGTACTTCACTGCCAGCTCGTGTATGACCTTTGCCTGCCTGACCACTCTCTGGATTTCGATCGTGTACCATTTTGCCTGATCTGTTGCCAACCTAATCTGCCTGACTACGTTTTCGCCTGAATCCTCAGCACACAAGTTCCACTTCGGACACTACCTATCACAGGTACCTTACATTACAAACGGGCCACAATGACAGTGGACCCTGCTGAGATTGTTAAGGCGATTTCACGTCAGGGACAATTGATTGGAGCTCATGAACAGCATCTTTCTTCCCTGGACGCCAAGTTAGATGAACTTTGTACTATGCTTAAATCTTGTTTGCCTGCTTCCTCTGCAACGGTCCAGACTCTGGATCCTACTCCTGCTACGATCCAACCCACCTCTTCTGTACCACCCAAACTTCCTATGCCTGACAAATTTGGTGGTGATACTGAGGACTGCAGAGGCTTTTTAAATGTTTGCCGTTTGCATTTCCGCAACAACCCTGGGACCTTTAGCACTTCTTCTGCCAAAGTGACTTTTGTAATTTCCTTGTTAAAGGGGAAGGCCCTGGCCTGGGTCTCTCCTTATCTGGAACGCAATGATCCTGTGCTGCAAGACGCTGACAAATTTCTGGCTTCTCTCCAGACTGTATTTGACAAGCCAGATAGAGCTTCTGCAGCTGAGTACTCACTCTTGGACATGCAACAAGGCACCAGGTCTGTGGCACAATATGCTATTGAGTTTCGTACCCTTGCTGCTGAGACTACTTGGGACTCAAGGGCATTACGTGCAGCCTTCCGAAAAGGTCTTACAGATCGCATCAAAGACGAATTAGTCTATAAGGATTCCCCAGAAGACCTAGAGAAATTCATAGAGCTCTGTGTTCGTCTGGATGTCCGGTATCCTGAAAGGTGCCAAGAGAGACTTAGAACTCGCAAGTTTCCTCGGCCAGTCTACCGTTTGGCCCCTAACTTCCAAGCACCACCTCAGCCAGAACCTGAAATCTCAGTTGAACCCCAGACACCTGTGGAACCCATGGATGTAAGCCATCTCCACCTAACTGAGTCTGAGAAACAAAGGAGGCGTGCATTGGGCCTATGCCTATACTGTGGACTTAAAGGACATTTATTATCTGTCTGCCCTTCCCGTCCAGTAAAAGGCAGGGTCTAACCAGTGTTGGAGGAGCTGGCTTAGACCTTACAGGTATATCCTCCAAGACCAAGATTACCATTCCTGCAATTATCCATTTACCCTCTAAACTTGTCTCCTGTGAGGCTTTTGTGGATTCTGGAGCTGCTGGCATATTCTTGGACTACACTTTTGCTAAAAAAAATAATATCCCATTTGTTCCAAAATCTAGACCCCTGAACATTACCACCGTGAATGGACAACCCTTGGGAGATGGCATTGTAAAATGTGAGACTATAACAATCACCCTTCAGGTAGGCGTACTCCACAAAGAGGAAGTTGTCTTGTCTCTTATTGATTCTCCACTTCTGCCTGTTATCCTTGGTTACCCATGGTTACAACAACATAACCCTTCTTTTGATTGGGAAAATGGAGAACTAACCTCTTGGGGGTCGTTCTGTCATTCAAACTGTTTGTCTCAACCCAAAAGACTTCCTGCTTGTATGTTGGCTTCCGTGGCCGTCCCACCTACCTTGCCTCATGAATACCATGCGTTTGCAGATGTATTTTGCAAGCAAAAGGCAGAGGTTTTACCTCCACATCGTTCTTTTGACTGTGCAATTAAATTGATTCCTGGAGCACCTCTTCCCAAAGGAAGGACCTATCCCCTGTCTTTGCCTGAACAAAAATCCATGGAGGAATACGTAAAAGACAACTTGGAAAGAGGTTTTATCCGACCCTCTTCTTCTCCAGTAGGGGCAGGTTTTTTCTTTGTTTGAAAAAAAAGATGGGGGTCTTCGACCATGCATAGACTATCGAGGGTTAAATCAAATCACTGTAAAAGACTCCTACCCTTTGCCTCTCATTCTTGAACTGTTTGATGTACTTAAGGGGGCTGTTATCTTCTCCAAGCTAGACCTACGAGGGGCTTATAATCTAATTCGAATTAAAGACGTGGACGAGTGGAAGACAGCATTCAACACTTGTAATGGACATTTTGAATATCTGGTTATGCCATTTGGGTTGTGTAACGCCCCTGCTGTCTTCCAACGTTTCATGAATGAAATTTTTCATGATTTCAGCAACAGTTTTGTGATCATCTACTTGGACGACATTTTAATCTTTTCCAAGACTCATCTAGAGCACATCTCGCATGTAAAGCAGGTATTGCAACGACTGAGAGAAAACCATCTTTATGCGAAGATTGAGAAATGCAGTTTCCATCAAAGCCGTATTCCTTTCCTTGGATACATTATAAGTGCTGCCGGTTTCCAAATGGACCCTCAAAAACTTTCCGCTGTCTTGCAATGGCCCCAACCGACCACTTTAAGAGGGCTCCAAAGCTTTCTAGGGTTCGCAAATTACTACAGACGCTTCATCAAAGGTTTTGCCTCCATTGCGGCCCCCCTTACTGCTATGACTAAGAAAGGTACAAATTGCAAGGTATGGTCCTCAGAAGCAGAATCGGCTTTCCAGCAATTAAAAGACATGTTCAGCAAAGCTCCAATTCTTCAGCATCCAAATCCCGATCTCCAGTACATAGTTGAGGTTGATGCCTCTGAGGTAGGAGCAGGTGCCGTGCTCTCCCAGAGACAGCCTAAGTCTGGTAGAATCCATCCAGTAGCATTTTTTTCTAGAAAGTTTTCTCCAGCGGAGATGAATTACGATGTTGGGAATCGAGAACTACTGGCCATCAAATTGGCATTGTCTGAATGGCGACATCTTCTGGAAGGGGCTCCCAAACCTTTTTCTATCCTCACTGACCATAAAAACCTACTGTACCTTCAGACTGCAAGACGTTTGAACTCACGTCAGGCTCGATGGGCTGTTTTTCTCCCATTTTAATTTTGTTCTTTCTTATGTTCCTGGGCATAAAAACAAGAAAGCCGATGCTCTTTCCAGACAGTTTGCTACCTCTGAAGAAGACCAACCTACCGAGCAGTATATAATCCCACCTCACAAAATTGTCGCACAGATCTCTACGGCTCTTTCCCAACAGTTACAAGAAACCCAGAATTGTGTTCCCCAAGGCTTGAAGATACCACCAGGTCGCCTGTTCGTAGCCCCTAGCCTCAGAAAACCTGTACTCCTCTGGGCACATGATGGTGTTTTATCTGGTCATCCTGGTGTCACCATCACTCTTAAGACCTTGCAGCGTCATGTCTGGTGGCCTCATATGAAAAGGGATGTTACTGACTATGTGGCTGCCTGCCCAACTTGTGCTGCTAATAAAGTACCCCGTACATTGCCTACTGGACTGTTACAACCACTTTCAGCACCTCGTCAGCCTTGGACCCATTTGACTATGGACTTCATTACAGACTTACCCAAGTCCGAGGGCATGACTGCTATATGGGTCATAGTGGATCGCTTTTCAAAAATGTCTCATTTTGTGCCGCTCCCGGGATTACCTACAGCGGAAGCACTGTCTACTCTCTTCCTTTCCCATATTGTGAGATATCATGGCATACCTACCAATGTCGTCTCAGACCGCGGATCCCAGTTTGTTTCCCGATTCTGGAGAGCGTTCTGCAAGAAACTGGGAGTAACGCTTTCACTCTCTACCTCACATCACCCTCAAACAGATGGTCAAACCGAACGCATGAACCAGACCCTAGAAACCTATCTTCGACATTATGTCAATGCCTTACACTCCAACTGGTCTGAGTATTTGCCTTTAGCTGAGTTCGCCATTAATTCCCGTTGGCACAGTGCTCTTCATACCACACCATTCTACGCAGCCCTAGGCTATCACCCTCAGACTTTTCCCCTACTTCAGCCTTCTTCTGGTGTACCAGCAGCAGATCAGCGGGTTAAAAATATTCTGCTACATTGGAAAAAGATTCGCTTATTACTACGGAAGTCAGCAGGCAAGTATGCACTTTTTTCCAACAAACGAAGACGCCATATACCTCCATATGTGGTGGGGGACAGAGTTTGGCTATCAACCAAATATGTGAGACTGAAACAACCTTCTACCAAATTGGGCCCTCGATTCATTGGTCCTTACAGAATTATTGCTCGAGTCGGGCCAGTCTCCTATCGGTTGAAATTACCCTCCTCTCTCCGGATTCATCCTGTGTTCCACGTTTCCCTCCTCAAAAGAGCAATTTTCAATCGCTACTCCAGAACGCAACAGCTACCTCCTCCTGTTCTTGTTGATGGACAAAATGAGTTTGAAGTCTCCAAGATTCTTGATTCTAGAAGACAGGGTCGTGGCCTTCGGTATCTGGTTCATTGGAAGGGATATCCTGTCACAGACCGTTCCTGGGTTCCAGCCAAAGATCTGCATGCCCCTTCTCTTATTCGAGACTTCCATGCCTCCTTTCCCACTAAGCCCCGCTAGGCCCCCGGAGGGGTCCACTGGGGAGGGGGCCCTGTCATGTACCTGGGTGTATTTGAACCGGGATCTTCCTGGTCCCAAAGCTGCAGCCTTACCTGTTGCGCTACTGAGCAGATCTGGACTTTTGGAAATGTCCTCTCAGTGTTAAACATTACCTTGGACTCACTAGCCCCACCTGCTGCCAGCTGTGGACAATTTTCAATCAAAGCAGCCCTTAAAAAGGAAGTGATGCTATCTCTCAGCGCCCGTTTGTGTGGAATAGCTCCCTGGGTGTTGTGACTGCCTTTTGATCCTGATTTTCGTGTTGAACTTCTGCCTGAATTCCTGACTACTCTCTCCAGCCTGCTGATTTTGTACTTCACTGCCAGCTCGTGTATGACCTTTGCCTGCCTGACCACTCTCTGGATTTCGATCGTGTACCATTTTGCCTGATCTGTTGCCAACCTAATCTGCCTGACTACGTTTTCGCCTGAATCCTCAGCACACAAGTTCCACTTCGGACACTACCTATCACAGGTACCTTACAAAACTAATTCTAAGCTCATGACGAGGTGGTATTTTTGACCCCGCATGTCCTACATTCCTACTACCCGAACACCATTGTGCTGGAGATGCCAGGGGGATAGGGGTATGTTATTGCACATATTCTGGTCATGTCCGAAACTGTCCAATTTCTGGTTTACAGTCAGAATTACCATTCAGAAATTTATGGAATACACTATCGCCGATGACCCGACATTCTTCTTACTGCACGTAAACACAATATCACCTAAGAGATACAAAAAATCTATTATACGCCACTTGTTAAATGCCGCAAAATCCTGTATCCCACTCCAATGGAAAAGTCAATCCCCACCAACAGTAGCTAGCTGGATCCGGAAGGTGGAGGACATTAGGGCAATAGAAAATTTGGTGCTCATGGTGAGACAACAAGAAAAATATAAAGCGACATGGGAGCTATGGCACCATTTCATCTTCTCATCAGAAGGTATCGCCCTTAGGACTTATTGATGAAGCCCTTATTTTCCATACAGATGCACTCAGAGACTGTCCTGAATCAACCAGGGCTTCCTGATACCCCCCCTGTTCCTGTCCCCTCCCCCCTCCCTACTCTGGGGGCACCTCCCTTCCCCGCCTCTGGAGATGGAGCTCAAACGGGGTGGGGGGTGGCTGGGGGGGAGCGGGGACGAGGAGTGACCAAGGTTTTTCGGCTTTCATCGCCTCTGACTGGAGTATTTACTGATGGCAGGGGCCTTGGCCCCACTGTGTCAATTATAGAGGTACTTATCAATAGATATACACCAATGTTTTTGAGACTGTACATGAACCCTGTTTTATTCCTCCCTCTTTGTGATGATGTTGACAGCATCCCCCCCCCCCTTTCTTTTTTTCTCTTTCTTTCTTTTTGTTTTTTGAATGTCCTTTTATGTATGTTTGTTTTTATTGTCTTAGCCCATGTTGGGCATTAATAAAAATTTATATTTGAAAAAAAAAATGTCCAGTATTGTTGCTGATCAAGATTTTACGCTGGACTCTTCAGAAGTCTGAAATGCCTGCATGCGTGGCTTGATTTAGGTCTATGCGCAAGTATGCTATAGGCACGCATTTTGGCTATCTCTGCCTTCACCGGCATACAGTGGGCATCCAACGCTTAATTATACTGTTTTTCAAGATGCAATTTGGTTGAAACCTCAAATTGTTTCCGAAATGAGATCTCCGAATGCTGTTGGACGTTATTGCATCAGATGCCTTCAATCACCCTGTGGTACCTCTCACTAACAAACTGCTTTACTGGTCGCAATTACATCAGCCAGAAGAGAGTCAGCATTGGTGGCCTTGGGGTTTAAAGAACCCATACTCACGTACTTCCCAGACAGGATGGTACTCATGCCAATGCTCAAATTTGTGCCTGAACTCACCTTCAGAGTCCATATCACACAAGAGGTTGTCCTCCTACATTCCTTTTGGGGAGTACTCAAGAAATTAGCCCATCGGATGTGGGCCAGCTTTAAAATGTTTAATCAAGACGACTTCTGCCATCAGGAAGTCAGAGCATGTTTGTTATTTCAGGTGGAACACATAATGATTTTACAGCTTCCAGCAAGCTTATTGCCTCTTGGTTGGTAAAGCTCATCTCTTTGGCCTGCAAGTTGAAAGGGTTGGCTGTGCCAGGACAATCACGGCACTCTTCACTAGAAGGGTCTGGACCATGAGAGTAGCAGCAGGCCGAGTGTCTGAAACTATCTGCAAGGCAGCTACGTGGGCACCAAAATATTAATATTCATGGCTTAATGACAGTTGAGTTTGGCAGAGGCATCCTGGTTTGTTATTTTTTGCAGAATTGAGGAGTGTGTAGCATTATCCCTCCCCTGTTTTGGCTAGTTAGTTTCTAGCTGTGCTGACATGGAGCCATCAGGAAAACAGAAAATGTAATTCAAATACTTGCCGTAATTTTCCTTTTCTGACGAGCTCCATGGCAGCACAGATCCCACCCAGCTTGATAGGACTAGTTACAGAATGCTGAGGCTGTAGGTGAGCTCAAATTTATATGAGTTACGTCCTGGAGGTATGGGGGGCGGAGCCTATACCCAGCTGTGCTGCCATGGAGCTTGTCAGGAAAGGAAAATTACGGTAAGTATTTCAATTCAATTTTCCGTTATTATTATTTATATCACTGCAAGACAAATGCCTTTTTAAAATACGTTTGGCATAACAACATCAGTATCACCAGCAAAGCAGCTTTATTATTATCCCTTTAAAGAAGATGAGAATTTGCGCTGCATTTCGACATTTCATGAATCGCCATGAATGTTAATTCCAGATTACGAACAGTAGTTTACAAGACTGAACTCTTCCCGGTCGTTCCTTGATTCCGATCATGCGTGTTTGTACTTTCGACTTTGTAGTGGAATTTTAGGCTGCTGTTTGCAGAGCACACAGCCTATAATTCCTGTGCTATCTAAGCACACATCAGATTTAATCTTTTTGAAGTAATGCTATCGTTAAATTAAGTTTGCTAAAGTCCACTCACCGTTCATCCCCATTCATTCAAGGAAACCACCAACACAGGTCTTCTTATCAGGCCATTCCAGCAAAGACTCTGTTAAGCCGACGCCTACTCATAGGCTTTTATTAAACTCAAAAGATCTCAAGACAGGAGGTGATTGGCTGCAGCAACCAATCCCCTCCCCATGGGCGGGAACCTCATAGGATATTCCCTCCTCACAGGAAAATGACAATACTTGGACATTCCTTCCAACAGGATATGTCATACATGAATATAATTAACGTAGGATGGCTAAAGTTACCGTTGATAGGAATTCTTATTCTGCGCCATTCCATAGAATAACGCATAATAAGATTATACTATTATTGAATGGGGGAGGGAGGCTATCTGCAGACGCACGCTACGAATTCCAACCAATGTTGATCAGACATAGCCGAGACAAGAGCGCGCATTTGCCCATAACCAATGATGTCATTGCAGAGTGAGGATACCCCCTCCCCAACGATCGTCCATGCTAATGCACAGAGGGCCCCCGTTGGTGGACATATCCGCACCCCGCAAACATCACACTCCAACCTCAAAACGTTTTCCCCTATCAGACGGGATTCAACCAGCCTCAGACTACCCCAATCAGCTCTTTTAGAGCGGGTTGCGGAAGTACTAACACTGGGTGACACTATGACAATACATATTAAATACATCTCCATAAAAATCTCCACAACAGTCCTCCCTTTTTTGTCATATGCACCCCATGTCCATCAATGAAATTTGATATGCTTCTTATACCCGGAAATGAATCAGTTCTTAGTCCATAAAAAGGAAAACACGGCTTGACATGTAGACTCTGTTCTTCAGGGGCATGACTTATAAAGGAGGACACGACATGGTGAGCTGTAGTAATCGCTGATCCGTCTGTGATCCTCTGTGTCTTGTATGTGGGTCCGGCTTCGGGGCGTCTCATCAAGGAAACTCTGGTCACGCGTCAAATCAGGCAACAGGAGCCTCTCGTCACGACATAGAAAGAATAGAAATAAAACTACATGAGTATATATATTCCCACTTTCTTTAACCACGATCCGCTGTAAAATAAAAAATTAGATCCCCAAAGATTCCCAGACCCTTAAAAAAGGACTCCCAACCTTCACTTAGCTACAGCTCTGGCTTCAACAATTACATGAAGAACCCTATCCTTAACGGATGAGAATTGTTCAATTGTATCCCAAGCCCGAGCCGCCCCCACCTTGTACATGCAGGACCCCATGCCCAGACCTGGTCGGGATTGGTGAACAAATCCCTACTAGCTGTCCCTGCCATTCTTAATTTCCTGCGCCATCAGATCCTCGCGATCGGCCGCGACCTAAAATGTTGGGACAGCTTCACCATCGCGCATGAACCTCTTGCTTTGGGGGAATTACCTTTATAAGCTGCAGATCCGCATAAACACCAAACTAAAGTTCAAACACACTTGTGGGCTGCCTAGATACCCAAACCGACAAGAGACAGAGCCATTAAAACTAAAACCAATTTTACCCTCTAAAAATACATCGTTAGATTCCATTGACAAGTGTCTGTCTGGAGTCTTCACTAGTTTGTCAAAAACTCCTCATACCCATAATAACATCATAAATGTCATGTACCGCTGTCATCGCTGGGGACTAAAACTCCTCATACCCATAATAACATCATAAATGACATGTACCGCTGTCATCGCTGGGGACTAAAACTCGGTGAAGACTCAGAACAGACCATCGGTCCTGTTCGCTTTCTGAGCTAGTCAGGACATACACTTTAAATAATAACTTGGGATGCTTTTCACCGTTACCCTCGCTAAAATTTACTAAACAACAAAAATATAAATAAACAAAGATACTCCTCATTCTTTGGTGTGGTTGAGCCGCTTCTTGCAGTGGCTGGCGTGGTCTCATCCCTCAAGCTTCTTTACAACGACCCAGTCACCTGGTTGGAAAGAATGTAAACTGATTATTGAGTCGGGTCCAGGAGGGACTCGTGAAATCCTTTTGGTGGACATTTTGAAGTTCATGTCACAACGATCGCACCCACCCCATCAGCCGAGAATATAAGTGACAGCTAATGAGGAAAGTACGACCCTGATTTTGATTGACCTCCAAACAACCCTCATATGACAATAACCCAGACATCGGGACTGTGGTCACTGCATAACCTGTGCGTGGCTTACAATACCTGAAACCATTGACAAGGTTCTTAGCCTCTGGGATGGGAACCTACTTCACCAGACTGCTGCTTGCCGATTCAAATTCTATTAAAGAAAGACAGTCTTGGCACAAACTTGGTTAGAATTACAGAGGTTATTATTAGTTTGACAGAAAAAAAAACCTGTCATTCTTACATTTATCATTCTCCCCCCTTTTCTTCCTCATTACAGACTGAAGGAAGAAATGTGTGGTGCAGGAAAAAAGAAACAATGAAATAGCCTATGATACTTTTACCTCCTTAGACTCATATTTATCCATATGTACCGCTGTCTACATACACCTGTTCTCTGTGTACAAACTCCTTGGACCTGAAAAATACTTATAAGCAAAATCATTACTCTATCCTTCATATTTAACCTGCAAAGAATGGTAAAACAATAATGACATTCCTGTACATTGGTAAATTGTCAATGACATTCTTTCAAAACTGATTCAAACAAAACCCTCTGTAACCCTTACTTTTCCCGTTCCTACAAAAATACAACAGCCGTGACGCATTGAAGGATCGCCGCGGTAAGTTCGAACATATTCACGTTACTACATACAAACATTCCGATACAAACGTGGGGGAAATACTTCCCAGTTTCCAAAACCACAAATGAAAAAAACAAAAACAGCCAGAATTCTACCTTCACTCTTTCAGCAATAGAAAAAAATACAATGGGAATATGAGAGCAACTCGAGAAGCTTGCATGGACCAGCCATACAAGGTTCAAAACAAACGGGCATGAGCCACCATTCCTCATCATTACAGATTTCTGAAGCCGCAGCTCAACTACATCCATTCCAGAGGGATACCCAAAATAGTATCCTTGGACCACCTATGTTAATCTTTTTGGGGTTCAAAGGCCTTTGCCCCAAAACTAGGCTTTGTGCACTGTGTGACCGTCTGACTATGGGAAGCCTCCATTCCTTCCCTTTTCACAGACCTCCTTGTGTCCATGGCGATTCGAATCGGCTTATCGTCTTAAACCTGCGTCCAGGTTAAACCGTTGCACCCATTTTCGGAGATCACCGCCCGGTGTCTTCTTATACGGTGAATTGCAGAACTACAACCACTATATGGTCAAGTCCTCCAACTAGAAACCCTAACCGAGGTGTCAACTCTATGGCTTGTTGTCCCAACACTTTTGGAACTACAGCAACAACCACAGATCAAGCCCCGAATTAGGCCTCTACCCCTCACAGTGTATGCATACACAAGCGTTTTCCGCTATACACCCATACACTGCGTTGTCAGACTAAACCTCACAGAACAATTACGCCAGTTTACCACCTGCAGAACAATGTGGCTTCTCTCTGTATCTAGATGATAAAATAATGGTGATGCCGACTGTTTTTCTCTCTACCCAAAACTGTATTACACAGTACAAAACTGGAACAAAATATAAAAGACTTTTAAACGCCAAAATGCTTTCCATTTTCCTTCCAAACACAAATCTCATTCAGACAACCCCAAGCTCCTCCCACTAACTTTCTGCTGATATATAAATGCTGAAAAGAAACTTCCGGTTATGCTCAGCTCTTAAAAAACCAAACTGGTTTATTTACATATCAATTGTTCAGGAAGAGGGAGGGGGAGGGGGGAGCCCAGCCACATTGCTGTGTCTATCAAGACTCCAAAAAAATCCATGGCTACACATTATATATTTCAACAATTTAAAACCTTGTCAAGAAGATGGTGGAATAAAACCCCCCTTTGCAAATGGGAGGGTCCTGACCCAAACATCCCCTGCAAGCAAAACCACAAGTTGACTCAAATGCAAAACTCCTGCAAAAAGATGGCTCTAGGGGTTTTGACCAAAACCCCCACTCCTCCTCTACAGGCTATACAATACAAGCTTCAAAACATATGAATTGCCTTCTGGGAAGGAAATATTTAAACATAAAAACACATCATTGTACAAAAACTCTGTTAGTCTTACAATCCATCAAAATTCAGTGTAAAGTGGAGTTTTTCATATACTGCAAAGCCAGCCGACCCTGCAATAGCTCACATCTACTTAAATGAAAACAGAGAAATCCCCCCTCCTAACACCATCTGCATGGAGTTTGCATGTCCTCCCTGTGTCTGCGTTGGCCTCCTCCCACACTCCAACTGCTGGTAGGCCAGCCAGATCCCATCCATAAATAGGCCCCAGCATGTGCGTGTGTCCGCAAGCACGTTGTGGCCCCTCAGGGTAAGACAGCGCTATTTTAAGATACCACTCAACTCAAAAGGCGATGCTTAGAAAAGCAATTTAAACCAGCAAATTCATTAAACAAAAACCAGTCTCTCAGTATGTCCCCCTGGTGTCTCACTACTCTCCCCAGCATGTGCACAGGTCAAACTGCAAGCGCACAAAACAGGACAAAATTGCGCCAATCAACAAATGCCAATACAGCATATTCAGGGGCCGTGTTTGCTAAACTGGAACTTCCTATCTCAAACTGTAAACGTCTCTCAAAATGGCCGACAAGCCAGGACTACAAAATGGTGGATGACCCACCACAGCATCTCATGGACAACAAAAATTGCGCCATTGACGCATGCAATTTTTTCCGCCAATAACCCGCATGGGGCGTCACAATGAACACCACATGGGTTCCCCCACACAAAGACAAACACAAATGGCCTCCAGCAGGTTAAAAAGGCCGCACTACCCAATTCGCACTAAACATCAAAAACTGAGAAATTCTATCAGCAACATAGCTGACGAATGCCACATGGTATAGTGCCCAAAAGAAAGGTGTCTAGCCTGTGAGTATCATATAAGGGAAGGTGCCAAGAAAAACTGTGCCTCAAAATGGCAGACAAACCTGCAAGGCTAACAAAATGGCGCCATTGCTTTTTCCCGCCAAAACCAGCATCTCTTTAAAAGAAAATCAAAAATGTTTTTCTCCACAAAGACTGACTACACCATTGAAACTTTTCTAAATTATCATCAAAATCCACTGAAAAAGGTGTCAGCTACACTCTACAAGGACCACATGTACACTTACAAACTTAGCCTCCCTTTGGCCAACTAAACAGCACATTCAATAAATGTGAGTTACATGACAATATTAAAAACATATTCATTTCTCTAGATAAAGTTCATATACACACTGTGGCATCAGCTTTCATAACAAGCCATTGAGAAATATAACTCCTCAATGCTAGCATCCAAAACAGCCTGCAACCATTCAAAGGGCGTATTCCTTTCAACAAACAGCTACTATTGTCTGGCTTCCAACAATGCCTGGCCACTTGGCAGGAACTTTCAACTCAAAAACCAAACACTTAATATTTTTACACTTATGGGGACATGTGTCTTTGTCCCCTATAAAGGCAAAAATCACAATCTATTCATTTCTATTTTTCATAGAAATCACAAACACCACACACATACAGTATATTGTTGCTTGTAACATTTGCTTAGAGTTTCTTTCCCTCAGGGCACAGCCATTGCAACACAAAACAGTGGGCAAGCCCTTCCCCCATTCAAGCACATGGCAGCCAAGCAATCTACTTTACAAACTTCTCAGTGCACTAAATACCACATCTATACCTTCATTTCATACACAATATACAGTCTATATTTCTCGCTTAGTTACACTCTTACAGCCCACAGTTTCCATCAGATCATCTCTCAGGGCCCTCCCACTACAAAACTCCTGCATGCTAGTTACAGAAAGTCACCAACTTTTACCATTGTAACTGAGATGCTTCCTGCCCCACCCCCATTAAACCTCATGGCTCAAGGACCAGGACAATGCAGCAGCCATTGCTGGCAGCCAACTGCTCAATACATCGCACGATCTAATCACACAGACACATGCAGGCATACCCACACACAATCAAATTCACAGGCATACGATCCATGACAAAATCACACACACACACATGCGATTCGCAGACATACACACGCACACATACACACGCTGCAAACTTGAAACATTATTTCAAAAAGACAAAAAATGTTCTTTTAAAGAGTAGAGCCCCCCACATCGGAACGTAGATCCACACTTCCCCCCATCTCGATCCGATGTCCAAAGGGACTCCATCTATTCCCAAAATCCTGGCCCGCCATCTGTTGTGGAATTTTAGGCTGCTGTTTGCAGAGCACACAGCCTATAATTCCTGTGCTATCTAAGCACACATCAGATTTAATCTTTTTGAAGTAATGCTATTGTTAAATTAAGTTTGCTAAAGTCCACTCACCGTTCATCCCCATTCATTCAAGGAAACCACCAACACAGGTCTTCTTATCAGGCCATTCCAGCAAAGACTCTGTTAAGCCGACGCCTACTCATAGGCTTTTATTAAACTCAAAAGATCTCAAGACAGGAGGTGATTGGCTGCAGCAACCAATCCCCTCCCCATGGGCGGGAACCTCATAGGATATTCCCTCCTCACAGGAAAATGACAATACTTGGACATTCCTTCCAACAGGATATGTCATACATGAATATAATTAACGTAGGATGGCTAAAGTTACCGTTGATAGGAATTCTTATTCTGCGCCATTCCATAGAATAACGCATAATAAGATTATACTATTATTGAATGGGGGAGGGAGGCTATCTGCAGACGCACGGCTACGAATTCCAACCAATGTTGATCAGACATAGCCGAGACAAGAGCGCGCATTTGCCCATAACCAATGATGTCATTGCAGAGTGAGGATACCCCCTCCCCAACGATCGTCCATGCTAATGCACAGAGGGCCCCCGTTGGCGGACATATCCGCACCCCGCACACATCACACTCCATCCTCAAAACGTTTTCCCCTATCAGACGGGATTCAACCAGCCTCAGACTACCCCAATCAGCTCTTTTAGAGCGGGTTGCGGAAGTACTAACACTGGGTGACACTATGACAATACATATTAAATACATCTCCATAAAAATCTCCACAACAACTTTTGTGTGACGATTTCTGTACTGACCATTCCAAAATCAGACATTGAGTTCACATCCAACAATTTTTTATAGCCTGAACATTCAGCTTTTGTCTGACAAAAAAGTGAAATCGGCTGTCAAAAGCATCGTATTAACGATCTGAAAATCCGCAGACAGCTCGTCAAATTTTCCCATCTGATTTTGGGCCTTAAGACTTTTTCATTGGGGTGCAACATGGTCTTGAATTCATTTGTTAGAAGAAAAAAAAAAACTTTTTTGTTTGTGCAAATTAACCAATCTTGGTTGCAATCAATGGCCCATATTTTCGGGAGTATTTTGTAGTATAGTGTCCCATAGAAAATGTTTATTCTGAAAGGAAAGTAAAAGTTTTTTGATAAATTTGTTGGTGTGTGTGTATATGTGTGTATATGTGTGTATATGTGTGTGTGTGTATATATATATATATATATATATATATATTCATTTATTTTTTCACAAAAGTGAGTACACCCCTCACATGTTTGTAAATATTTTATTATTTTTTCACTAACAACACTGAAAAAATTACACTTTGCTACAATGTAAAGTAGTGAGTGTACAGCTTGTATAACAGTGTAAATTTGCTGTCCCCTCAAAATCAACACACAGCCATTAATGTCTAAACCGCTGGCAACAAAAGTGAGTATACCCCTAAGTGCAAATGTCCAAATTGGGCCCAATTAGCCATTTTACCTCCCTGGTGTCATGTGACTTGTTAGTGTTACAAAGTCTCAGGTGTGTTTAAATTTGGTGTTATCGCTCTTACTTTCTCATACTGGTCACTGGAAGTTCATCATGGCAAAGAACTCTCTGAGGGTCTGAAGAAAATTTTGGCCTAGGCTATATGAAGATTGCCAAGACCCAGAAACTGAGCTGCAGCACGGTGCCAAGACCATACAGCAGTTTAACCGGATGGGTTCCGCTCAGAACAGGCCTCGCCGTGGTCGACCAAAGAAGTTGAGTGCATGTGCTCAGCTTCATATCCAGAGGTTGTCTTTGGGAAATAGACATATGAGTGCTGCCAGCCATGCTGCAGAGGTCGAATGGGTGGGGGATGGGGGGTCAGCCTGTCAGTGCTCAGACCATATGCTGTATCAAATTGGTCTGCATAGCTGTCGCCCTGAAAGGCTAAAGGCCTAAAGATGATGCACAAGAAAGCCCACAAAAAGTGTCTAAGGACAAGCAGACTAAGGACATGGATACTGAAACCATGTCCTGTGGTCTGATGAGACCAAGATAAAGTTATTTGGTTCAGATGGTGTCAAGCGTGTGTGGTGGCAACCAGGGGAGTACAAAGACAAGTGTATCTTGCCTACAGTCAAGTATGGTGGTGGTAGTGTCATGGTCTGGGGCTGCATGAGAGCTGCCAGCACTGGGGAGCTACAGTTCATTGAGGGAACCATTAATGGCAACATGTACTGTGACATACTGAAGCAGAGCATGATTCCCCTCCCTTCGGAGACCGGGCCACAGAGCAGTATTCCAACATAACGAGCCCAAATACACCTCCAAGACGACCACTGCCTTGCTAAAGAAGCTGAGGGTAAAGGTGTTCTGGAAGCCCAGGTTGCTTTTTATAGCAGCCTTCAGCTCGTTTGCATTGTTGGGTCTGGTGTCTCTCATCTTCCTCTTGACAATACCCCACAGATTCTCTATGGAGTTTAGTTCAGGGAGTTTGCTGGCCAATCACAGTGATACCATGATCATTAAGCCAGGTATTGGAACTTTGCCAGTGTGGGCAGGTGCCAAGTCCTGCTGGAAAATGAAATCAGCATCTCCATGAAGCTGGTCAGCAGAGGGAAGCATGAAGTGCTCTAGAATTTCCTGGTAGAGGGCTGTGCTGACTTTGGATTTGATAAAACACAGTGGACCAACACCAGCAGATGACATGGCTCCCCAAATCATCACTGATTGTGGAAACTTCACACTGGACCTCGTGCAACTTGGATTCTGTGCCTCTCCACTCTTCCTCCAGACTCTGGAACCTTGATTTCCAAGTGAAATGCAAAATTTACCACAGCCCGTGATGATTTGGGGAGCCATGTCATCTGCTGGTGTTGGTCCACTGTGTTTTATCAAGTCCAAAGTCAGCACAACCCTCTACCAGGAAATTCTAGAGCACTTCATGCTTCCCTCTGCTAAACAGCTTTATGGAGATGCTGATTTCATTTTCCAGCAGGACTTGGCACCTGCCCACACTGCCAAAAGTAACAATACCTGGTTTAAAGATCGTAGTATCACTATGCTTGATTGGCTAGCAAACTGGCCTGACCTAAACCCCATAGAGAATCTGTGGGGTATTGTCAAAAGGAACATGAGAGACACTAGACCCAACAATGCAGATGAGCTGAAGGCCGCCATCAAAGCAACCTGGGCTTCCATAACACCTCAGCAGTGTTACAGGCTGATCATCTCTATGGCATGCCGCATTGATGCAGTAATTCATTCAAAAGGAGCCCGACCAAATATTGAGTGCATACTATACTGTACATGGACATGGACATGGACATACTTTTCAGCAAGCCAACATTTCTGTATTAAAAATATATATATTTTTTTTAATTGGTCTTATGTAATATTCAAATTTTCTGATACTGAATTTTGAGTTTTCACTAGCTGTAAGCCATAGTCATCAAAATTAAAATAAAGAAATGCTTGAAATATATCACTCTGTGTGTAATGACTTTATATAATATACGAGTTTCACTTTTTGAATTGAATTACTGAAATAAATAAACTTTTTGATATTCGACTTTTTTGAGATGCACCTGTATTTTTTCCTGAGCAAACTTGATCATGTTTCCTCTTCCTGTGAATTAGGCAACCTCAGCACCCCAGCTGTGCTGAAACTACAAACACCCATCATGCTTCTGCCCTTGGGATTCATATCTGTGACTGTGAGAATCTTACAATGCCTCATGGGACTTGTAGTTCAACAACAGCTAGAGTGCCAAGGTTGCCTCCCTTAGAGTAAAACTTTTAGATGGTTTTTATTTTAAAGGGTTAGGCCTCATGCCCACGGACGTTTTTACAGCCGCGTTTTTTACAGCTTAAAAATGCCTGTCCATGTTAGTCTATATAGCTTCATGCCCATCTAGGCATTTTTGAGCTGCAAATAGCATAGGCGTTTTTAAGCTGTAAAAAAAACCCAGGACCAGTGCGTTCCACGGCGTCGGCATAAAAAAAAATGTGAAGCGTTAAACGCGCAATATTTTCGAAACAAATATAGTCAAAAAATTGATACAATAACATAGAGAGGCGTTTTTAAGCTGTAAAAAACGCTCAAAAACGCGGCTGTAAAAACGTCCGTGGGCATGAGGCCTAACTCTACTTTCATGGGAAAAATAGGATTTTTGTACTCTCCGTAAAATCCATTTCTCTGACGTCCATGGACTGACACAGCTGGATACTGTAAACGTGTAGGTATATGTCCCTGCTCGCAGGAGAAGATCTAGGCAGAATGTTATATGTTAAAACATTCTAGAACAAACTAGAGCTGAACAGCCCCGCCCAGGGGGGCGGTCCCTCTGGACATTACCCTCCCACCTGCAGCTAGCAGACCTCAGTTCGTAACAAAGCAGTACAAACCTTAAAAAGGAAGGGTCGGTGCTGTGTCAGTCCATGGACGTCAGAGAAATGGATTTTACGGTGAGTACAAAAATCCTATTTTCTCTTATCGTCCATGGACTGGCACAGCTGGATACTGTAAACGTGTGGGATGTCCCAAAGCAGTATCAGAAGGGTGGGAGCAAATAGTAAAGGAACAACCAAAATTTCACTCCAAACAAGCAGAGCTCCTCAACGGAGGAGTTGCAACATTAAAAAGCGGCCTGCAATGCTTTGGGGCCGAAGGGAGCATCCGAAGATGCAGCCACATCAACCTTATAAAATCTTGAAAAGGTATGAACAGACGACCAGGTCGTCGCCTTGCACACTTGTGTAACCGACGCTTGATGTCGGAAGGCCCAGGAAGCACTAATTGCCTTGGTGGAATGCACCGCAACCGTAAAGGGAGGCGCCCGCCCCTTAAGGGCATAGGCCTGTATGATGGTCTGCCTGATCCACCTAAAGACGGTGGCAGACAACACCGCTCGGCCCTGTTTTGGACCAGACACAGATTTCCGAATGGAAACAGTAGCAGACAGGTACACTCGTAAGGCTTGTACCCATCTTAATGTATGAAGCGCAAACTCTCAGGGATGTGATGGGTGAGGACACAAGGACGGAAGAACAATGTCCTTCTTAAGGTGAAAGGCCGAGACCATCCTTAGAAAAGAAGGATGGTCGTGGGCGCAACACCAACATATCCTTATGGAGGACCAAGTAAGGCGACTTGCCGGACAAGGCCACCAACTCAGACACCCGTCTAACCGAAGCAATGGCCACTAAGAAGGCCAACTTCCGGGACAAGGTCAAGAGAGGAATCTCTCTGATATTCTCAAAGGGATGTTCTTGGAGAACCGAGATGCATCAAAATCAGATCCCAAGTAGGGAGAGGAGGCTTGACAGGGGGGATCACATGGCGAACCCCCTGCACAAAAGGTGCTAATCAAGGAATGGCCCGGTAGCGGTCGTTAAAAAAGACAGCCCGGGCCGAAATCCGACCCTCAAAAAAGGTATGCAAGGCCAGCTTTTGGGTCACACCACGCTGTAAGAACAGCAAAATCCTGGGAACGGAATACATCCGAGGACGCCACTCAAATTCCTCGCACATAGCGATGTAAGTCTTCCAGGTACGGTGAGATATCTTTCTGGAGGAAGATTCCTGTGTCAACAACATAGAAGAGATGACCGAATACGAGAGAACTCGGTCCTTCAGCACTTGGCATTAAACAGCCATGCCATTAAAGCCAAGGACTGTAAAGCAGGATGAAGTATGGGATCATGAGACAGAAGGTCCACCCCCAATAGGCCGTCGCCAGGAACGTCTGCGACTAGCCGAAGTAGACCACCATCATGACCACGATCTTGCCACCTTGCGAGTGAGTCGAGAGGCCATAAGGTCCACTTCTGGTGCCCCACCTCCGGTAAAGAAGGTGGAAACACCTCCGGATGCAAGGACCCTTCCCCTGCAATGCACACGGCTGACAGGACCGTCTTGCAGCAAGATGTATGAAAATCCCAAAGAGACTCCGCAATGTATCGGAGAAGGGAGGCCTCTGTGTACAGGGTGCCTCAAATGTTGGCCAATAAAGGCAACTTGACGGAACTTCCCTAGAAACTCGGTCAGAGGACTAGTACCTCAGCCTCCACAGGTGGCGCAAACCCACCCTGGGCACAGAGACCCTAAAGGCTAAAGCAGTTGTAGTGCACCTGCTAGACGACTGATGGATGAAGCAGAGGCTGTTGCCCAGTTATTGAGCTACAAAAAACGCCAGAGACTCAGCCACTAACGGGCGTAACGCTAACCTCAGCCTGGCGAACACAGTCCAAGCCAGCGCTTCTGATCACCACTGAAAGCAGGTGGAAAGTGATACCCCTGAAACCAGGGATCCTTGTGACAATGCTCCATCCAGCAGCTACCCATGGATAAGTGCTGATTGTACAAACACATAGTTTATACTATGTATTGCGTCAAACGCGCAAATAGAGAGAGAGTGTGGGAGGAAACCCACCCAGCCACAAAGAGCATAATACCACCACATACGGCGTATTTAGTTTAGTATTTGTGGATAAACCTATTAAACACGTATATACTGTGCCAGCGACGAAGGCGCGCACATCATCGGGGCTTGAACGTAAACCAGCCACGCAGATTGCGTACACAACCGTGTAGGTATGTTAGCCTGCGAATAAACAAATTGCACATGTTTATACTGTGCATAGCGCTGAGAATGCGCACACCATTGGAACGCAGGGGAGAAACCTGAGCACTCGGATGAAACCCATCCAGACTGCATACGCATATCGTGTATGGTATTATAGTATGTGTGCTAAACATTTTGCACAAGCCCATGTGTGCATAGCACCGAAGGCACGCACATTGTTGGCGCGTGGGAGGAACCGCAGTACCCCACGCATACTCAGAGAATGCAATACCTACAGCTACTGTAAATGTATTTAGTGTAGTGTATAGACATAATGTGTATGTTTACACCGTGTATTGCACCAAAGGCATGCATGTCATGTAGCGTGGGCAGAAACCCACGCAGACTGCATACGCATATCGTGTAGGTATTATATTGTGTGTGCTAAACATGTGTGCATAGCACTGAAGGCGCGCACACCGTTGGCGCGTGGGAAGAACCGAAGTACCCCACGCATACTCAGAGAATGCAATACCTACAACTACTGTGAATGGATTTAGTGTAGTGTATAAACATAATGTGTATGTTTACATCGTGTATTGCACCAAAGGCATGCATGCCATGTAGCGTGGGCGGAAACCCACGCAGACTGCAAAGACATACCGGGTAGGTATGTTAGTATGTGGATATCCAATCGCACAAATTTAGACTGTGCATAGCGCCGAAGCGCCCATACCAATGGTGTGTGGGAGGGAACCGGAGTACCCGGAGGAAAACCACACAGACTGCCTACACATACCGTGTATGTATTATAGCATGTGTGATAAACATTGAACATGTTTAACTGTGCAGAAGGCCAAAGGCGCACATACCGTCAGCGCGTGGGAGGAAACCGGAACACCCGGAAGAACTCCACGCAGACAGCACACAGATACCGTGTAGGAATGATAGCATGTGAATCAACATATTGCACATGTTTATGCTGTGCATTTCCATTGGAGCGTCAGGGGAAACTGGAGGAACCCCATGCAAACAGTATACCCATACTCTAAACATGTATAGTATGTGCAATAAACATATTGAACATGTCTATACTGTGCAGAGAGCTAAAGCGCACATACCATGAGAGTGCGGGAGGACACCGGAGCCCCCGCCGACCCAGAGAGTATAATACATACATATACTGTGAATGTATCTGGAGTCGTGCATAAACATATTTTGTACGTTTATATCATGTATGGCACTGAAACACAGCATTGGAACGTGGGGGGAGACCCCCGCAGACACAGAGACCTATAACACACATACATACACTGTGAATGTATGCAGTGTAGAGGTATAGGATGAGTTTAAATTATGGCGCAGAGGCGCATAATCTTCTCTGTATCATTCCAACCTGCTTGACTGTGCTGCCGAAGCAGCATGCAGGTAACAGGTAACCTCTGATCCTCAGACCGTGTGTCTGTCAGTCAGAGCTCAAATCATTCCCCAGGAAATGGCAGGAAATGTTGCCTCAGGATATCCACAGAAGGCTCACAGGGTCTAGATACATAAATGAATAAAGTCCTCCCCCACCATATCATCCATGCTGCTCTGAGGCAGCGTGTGAGGGAAACAGTGAGGAAACTGTGTAAAAGAAAGGCTTGTCACAGCAATTCTAGCTTGAGAGTGTTTCTCACATCAATGAGATCACTTACAAGCACCCTGTCATTCACTGACACAGAACTGGAGTCCTCCTCACAAGGGAATGTCCTGTTCATAAACATTAAATATTCAGAGGTAGGGTCCTGAGCATAGTAGCTAGGCCCATATCTGACTCAGAGCACTCCTTCACTAAAGATTTTTGTGGGGGGGAGGGGGCTTATAGCTCCTTTTGCTCGCACACCGCTTCCATTCTGACAGGAATTATTCCAGGACTGCTGACAACTGGTCCATAAGGACCGCAGGTGCAGGAAACATATGAACATGTTTAACTGTGCAGCACTGCCAGTTGCCCCAGGCAAGTGTGGAGAGCAGGTGTATCAGACTCCATAACGCCACCCTCTGATATCTTATACAGTGAATATACAGTCCACCCACTGGCTATGCTGAGGCTGAGGAGGGGATACCCGGGAGGACCCACCAACCCTTAAGGACCGCTCAGTCTGTGAGGAGATTGTGAGGGGATTCGCGCCGCCGACAGAAATAAATGTGCGGCGGCCACAAGAAAATGGCCGCCGGCCGCAGCTATAACTGCGCCACTTAACGCCAAGATGGCCGCCGAGCGCGAAATTCATAGCTCTAATGCGCGCCAATGGCACACGCAATAGCCACCTCAAACAGCGCTAATGCGCGCGCTAACGGCGCACGCAATAATCACCTCACACACCAGAAAAAACTGCAGACATAAGCGCCCAGCCAGGTCAGAGTGACCCCCAAGCACCCCACAGCACAGCACCAGTACAGGGTGCAGAGAGCAGCATAACAGGGGGGAGACAGGGAGAAACCCCCACACACAGAAACACAGCCAGCATGTACTCACCTGCAGTAGGAGAGACTACTTACCCGTCCCTTTCAGGGACCCACTGGCTTGTTTCAGACAGACCTATAACAGAGTCGTACTGCGTAGCTGTCGGCCCGGTCCACCGCGAGAGATACAGTCAGTCAAGTACTGTTCAATCTTGAGAGGACCGCGGGAGCATGAAAGCAACCCGGCCACCCCTGGAGCCACGGGGTATGTCGTGAACTGAGTCTCACGCACACAAGGCGAGGATCAGCACGCTCGATGGTCGGACAGGGAAGACTACGAGGATACTAGTGTACCCAACCTGTTGCCCAGCCGACAGTTGATTGAAGGTCTCAAAAATAAAATAATAAAATTCCCAAAGGAATAAAATGTAAAAAAGTTAAATCTTCCAGGAGACTGGCTCCTGAGAGAGCCACGTCTTCTCCTTCTGCTAGGCAGAAAAAAACTGAGGTCTGCTAGGTGCAGGTGGGAGGGTAATGTCCGGAGGGACCGCCCCCCTGGGCGGGGCTGTTCAGCTCTGGTTTGTTCTAGAATGTTTTAACATCTAACATTCTGCCTAGATCTTCTCCTGCGAGCAGGGACATATACCCACACGTTTACAGTATCCAGCTGTGTCAGTCCATGGACGATAAGAGAAATATAGCAAATACAATTGCTACGCAAATCATATTGTGATTTAATGTTAGCAAAAATTTTCCTTTCCTTTTCAGTCTGCAGCAATGTAATTTTTTTTAATACAATACAGCAACCTGTATGTTATAGGCTGGTACCTTCAAGTGATTAGACACTACCCAACTTTGCAAACCTTTTTGTGTCCCAAGGTGCTGTGGATCTCTTCTCTCATATGGAGAAATCACTCTTAAGGCCCATACACACGATCTGACTTTTTGACAACAAACCTCAGACAAACCTGTTTGATCCGACAATCTGACGTGTGTATGCCCCATCGGACAAACTTTTTCGCTTTTTCATCGGACAAATGTTCGCTGTGAGAACAGACAAACTTTCCGGCAACAAATGTCCGATGGAGCAAATCCGATCGTGTGTACACAAGTCCATCGGACTAAAGTCCAAACACGCATGCTCAGAACCAATGCTAAAGATCAGACAACAATAGCAGAAGTTGCCCAAAGGGTGGCGGTAAAGAGCAGAAAAACCACGTGATTTGGTGAAAGTTGGCTGAAAAAGTCCTGCCGTGTGTATGCATACCAAGTTCACGGACAACGTCATTCAGAGCAAAATCCACGGAAAAGTCAGGTGGAAGTCTGATCGTGTGTATGAGGCTTAAGCTCAATTAGTTTATTGTTTTACTTCAGATTCTTCAATGAACTCTTCAATACCAACATAGAAACAATGCATCTGGATCAGTCAACTTTGGTAAAACCACAGACCCCACGATGTAGGGTTGGCCTGTAATGTTGGTTCAGACACTGGCTCATGCTTGGCACTACAGGCAGTGCATGTAATCAGCCTCAAGGTGCTATACAGGTCCAGGGCCCTGGTCCATTCCTATGGAACCCAGACCCTTTCATGGGTATACCTGGGCAAAGCCTGGACCCTATTTAGTGACCAGCGACATGGACAGGTAAGACAGGGTCACCCTGTATCTCTGACCATTACTGTAGCCCTATAGCAAGTATGAGATACAGTTCATCCAGAAAGAATTCACAGAGCTTCACTTTTTCCATTTTGTTGTTACAGCCTTATTCCAAAATAGATTAAATTCATTATTTTCCTCAAAATTTTACAAACAATACTCAATAATGACAACGTGAAAGACGTTTTTTGAAATTGTGCAAATTTATTTAAAAAAAAAGAAATAAAATAATCACGTGTACATGAGTATTTACAGCCTTTACCATGACACTCAAAATTGAGCTCAGGTGCCTCCTGTTTCCACTGATAATCCTTGAGATGTTTCTACAACTTGATTGGAGTCCACCTGTGGTAAATTCAATTGATTGGACATGATTTGGAAAGGCACACACCCGTCTATATAAGGTCCCACAGCTAACAGTGCATGTCAGAGCACAAACCAAAGTATGAGATCCAATGAATTGTCTGTAGACCTCAGAGACCGGATTGTTTCGAGGCACAGATCTGGGCAAGGTTACAAAAAAAGTTTTGAAGCATTGAAGGTCCCTAAGAGCACAGTGGTCTCCATCATCCGCAAATGGAAGAAGTTTGGAACAACCGGGACTCTTCCTAGAGCCTGCAGCCGGCCAAACTGAGCGATTTGGGCAGAAAGGGCCCTAGTCAGGAAGGTGACCAAAAACCGGATGGTCACTCTGACAGAGCTCCAGCATTTCTCTGTGGTGAGGGAACCTTCCAGAAGAAAAACCATCTCTGCAGCACTCCACCAATCAGGTCTGTATGATAGAGTGGCCAGAGGGAAGCCACTGCTCTGTAAAAGGCACATGACAGCCCACCTGAAGTTTGCTGAAGGACTCTAACCATGAGAAACAAAATTCTCTGGTCTGATGAAACAAAAATTGAACTCTTTTGGCCTGAATGGGAAGCGTCATGTCTGGAGGAAACCATGCACTGTTCATCACCTGGCCCATACCATCCCTACAGTATAGGGACAGATAGGAAGAACAATCGTTTGGCAACATTTGTAACCACCTTCTCAAAAGAGTACCATCAAGTTGGTAATATAAAAAAAGAAAGATCTTCTCATCCTCTACTCAGACAAAAAAAGTCTCTACAAAGTTTTAAAATCAGGCTGTAATTTTTCTAGCACACAAGCACTAACTTTGGGCTCCTTGCTATCACCTAGCTTATTTTCATCCAAAAAATACCAACCCACCTGGCTCTCATATCCAGGTTGCTACCCATGCAAATTTAAAAAAAGTGCAGATATTGTCATGTTAATGTATGCACTAAATCTTTCAATTCAGCAACCACTGGAGAAAGCTTTGACATTAAGCAATATATTGTGAAACCAAGTATGTGGTGTATCAGATCTGCTGCATTTATTGCAACCTGCAGTACATTGGATGCACCACACATGCTTTAAAGTGGAGTTCCACCCAATTTTTTTTCATTCCACTCCTCACCCCCTTACATGCCACATTTGGCATGTAATTTTTTTTGGGGGGGAGTGGGGGCTTCAGTAGGAGTGGGACTTCCTGTCCCACTTCCTCCTTCCGCCCTGGAGCCGCCTAGGCGATACGTCATATCGCCTTGTGGCGGCTCCTCCCTGTAGGCGATCACCTGGGACGTGACAGGTCCCAGGCGATCGCCTGTCCACTCACAGAGCGCTGCGCCGTTCGCGCATGCGCAGTGAGTGCCCGGCCGTGAAGCCGAAAGCTGTCACGGCCGGGTGCCCATACTGTGAATGGACGCGCCGGCAGAGGAAGGGGGAGAGGAGCGGAGCTCCAGGCGGCGCGGCGCTGGACAGTGGAGCAGGTAAGTGTATGTTTATTAAAAGCCAGCAGCTACACTTTTTGTAGCTGCTGACTTTTAATAAACATAAAAAAAGGGTGGAACTCCGCTTTAAAAACAAGAACAGGAGAACATTATTGTGACTCATTCCAAATGCAAAGCACATTTCAAATGTCTCACATCACCTTAAAAAATGTCATTCTGGTAACACGTCCTCCTTTAGGTTTACTGGCATTAATAGATTGACTCTTATGCCCAGGGGTGGTGATAGGAACAGACTGCTTTTAGATAGAGAGGCATGGTGGATATTTTGGTTCAAATCCAGGGTCCCTCGGGGGTTAAACCTCAGATGAGACCTAGATTTACATTTATGTTGTTTTCTTTTTTTCGCACTACCTGCCTCTTCCGTTTTTAGTACTATATTATTATTATTTTTAATTTTTTTTTCCCCACGGCATTCTTGCTTGCTTTTTTCATTTTTTGTTTATTCAGCTTTAGATTTTGTATTGTTATTTTCTTGGATTTAAATGTCTTTTTTTTTGATCATGCAACCAATCATTTTTGTATCTCAATTGAATCTATGTCTGTCCACATATGATGTTTCACCTCTCCAAGTAACTGATTATCTGCTAATTAATGACATGTGCTGCCAGGAGGGGTTTATACACTATATATTGTGGCATTTGTAGTGAACAAGCAGAATTAAACCCTCCTATACTTTACAGCCAAAGAACCTGCTTCTGCTTGATCTGAAATTGCCATGGTGTTGCACATGTGATCAGTTATGACACTAGCCATTTGATGGTTTGACAGCTTGGTTGAGGACACTGGCAAATGTGACAGTTACATTCCTGGAATGCCAGAAATGCTGTTTAGTGAAAGTTAAATTGATGGGTTTAGTTCCGCTTTATGATTTACTGCAATCTTGGCTTCAGCAAAATGGGAGCCTCCATTAAGAACAAACAGGAGCAATGCTGGAGGCAATTTACAGCACACACTAATTTTGGTAGCATAATTAATGATGTGGAATGTATGTTTCTTTTTAACCACTTCAGGCCGGAAGATTTGGCTCCTTAATGACCCGGCCATTTTTTGCGATCCGGCACTGCGCCGTTTATACTGACAATTGTGCGGTCGTGTGACATTGTACAAAAACAAAATTGACGTCCTTTTTTCCCACAAATAGAGCTGTCTTTTGGTAGTATTTGATGACTTCTGCAATTTGTATTTTTTGCGCTATAAACAAAAAAAAGACAGACAAGTTGATTTTTTTTTATTTATTTTGTTCTAATAAATATCCCCCAAATCTTTTTTTAAAAACAAAATTTCTTCCTCAGTTTAGGCCGATGTGCATTCTTCTACAGATTTTTGGTAAAAAAAAACCTGCAATAAGCGTATATTGATTGCAGGGCTTGACAAATTTGCTTGGAATCTAGGAGCCAGCTAAAAAAGTTAGGAGCCAGGTTTTTTTTTTTTTTAACGACCAATGCGTGCAGAAGCGAACGCATACTTGAGTAGCGCCCGCATATGAAAGCGGTGTTTAAACCACACATGTGAGGCATCGCCGCGATCGGTAGAGCGAGAGCAATAATTCTAGCCCTAGACATCCTCTGTAACTCAAAACATGCAACCTGTAGAATTTTTTAAATGTCGCCTATGGAGATTTTGAAGGGTAAAAGCTTGTCGCCATTCCACGAGCGGACGCAATTTTGAAGCGTGACATGTTGGGTATCAAATTTAGTCAGCGTAACATTATCTTTCACAATATAAAAAAAAAATTTGGCTAACTTTACTGTTGTCTTATTTTTTAATTTAAAAAGTGTCTTTTTTTTCTCAAAAAAGTGCGCTCGCAAGACCGCTGCGCAAATACGGTGACAGAAAGTATTGCAACGACCGCCATTTTATTCTCTAGGGTGTTATTATATATACTTTTTATTCTGTTTGGGGGTTAACTTCTAAGTAAAGGGAAGGAGATGGGCGGGCAGTGAAACAGGCAAGCATTGGTGGTTGTCTTGTCATACCAACGGCCACCACAAGATGGCTCCAGATTACAGAATGAAGCTTAGGCCTGCAGAAGGCCGCAAAGCCGCGGCCTAAATTACCGGCCGGCCCGACGAGATCACGCGGTCGCACGGAGATACAGGAAACCTCAGCTGTGCTGCCCCAGATAGCTAATTCTAGTCGCATTTGCCCTGGGACCACTGACATTTATACTGAGATCAGAGCTAAAAAATAGCCAATGATTACTGTATAGATGTCACTGGCAGGGAAGGGGTTAACACTAGGGGCGATCAAGGGGTTAACTGTGTTCCCTGGGAGTGTTCTAAATGTGAGGGGGATTGTGACTGACTAGAGGAGACCGATCGTTGTTCCTACTTAGTAGGAACACACGATCGGTCTCATCTCCCCTGACAGAACCGAGATTTGTGTGTTTACACACACAGATCCCGGTTCTCGCTCTGTCACAAGCAATCGTGGGTGCCCGGCGGTTATTGCGCCTGCCAGGGACACGCTGCGGGCGTGCCTGCTAGAGCGTCTTAAAGAGCAGATGTAAAGCTACGACGGCTCGCCCAGGGGAACAACCTGCCGCAGTTTAACTACTTAGGCTAGTTGGGAAGGGGTACATTATTTTTTTATCAAGTTGTTATAGGTAAAGTTCCACTTTAAAGTGGATGTAAACCCACTCTCATCCTTTCTAAACTACTGCCATAGTGCTGATCTATAAGGATATACATGCCTCCTGCATGTATCCTTATCTGTCAAATGTCTCCCCTCTGTCTGTTATGAGACCTGAAAAACTGCAGATTCTGTGGGTGGATCTGTTGTCTGGAACTCGGTGGGTGGAGTCGTGATGTCAGTAAACTCCCCACCCACCTCTACACTCCCCTTGTCAACATGCATTTTCTCTTGTGTATTCCTTCTGCTATGATCAATAACATCCAGTCAAAATCCAGAAAAGTAACCACATGACTTCAGAAAAGGAGTGGGGGTGGGAATTAAAAATAATGCCTGTCTAAAGCTAGTGCACGAGATATGTAAATAATCTGTCACTCAAAGCAAGGGGGCAAAACGGACAAAGGTAACTCTGTTTGTCCATTTTATCTTACTGAACAATAAAAGAGGATTGCTCAGAGCAGGATTAAGGCTCGATTCACACTAATGCATGTTGCTTTTGAGCGTTTTTGCCTTGCTTTTTGCGGTGCTTGCCGCGTTTTTCAACATGCGTTTTTACCGTGTTTTTACCGCGATTTGCATTTTTTTATTTATTAATTTAAATAAATACATTTTTATTTTTATACATTTCCATAAAAAAAAAAAACGCAAATCGTGGTAAAAACGCATCAAAAACTTGGTACTTGCGTTTTTGATGCAGGTCCATTGACTTCTATTACATGCAAAACACTGCTTTTTGCATGAAAAAAAGTCCCCGACCCTTTCCAAAAAAGCAGAGGTACAAAAATGCATTGATGTGAACATGTTCCATAGGAACCCATGTTAAAAAATTTCCATGCATTTCTGCAAAATGCTAAATGCACCAAAAAACGCATTAGTGTGAATGGAGCCTAACTCTTTGTGGCAAAACCTGGCACAAATGATAGGAAATCTTATACACTACATTGTGACAGCAAAAAAAAAAAAAAAAATTCAGGTTTACATCCACTTTAAGTGGATATAATAAATGCTTGCTTTGGGATGAATACAACTTTAACTACGATTTAGTTCTGATCCTGTGGGTTCCTTAAAGCCAGGGCTCGAAAAACCCCGGGCGCCAGGTCGCCATTGCGACTAGAATTAGCGACCTGGCGCAGCACAGCTGGGGTATCCTGTGTCTCTGTGCCCCCTCCGCGCCGCGGGATCGCGTCGAGCCGCGCCGGCCGGTAATTGAGGCCACGGCTTTGTGGCCTTCTGCAGGCCTAAGCTTCCTTCTGTGATCTAGCGCCATCTTGTGGTAGTCGTTGGTATGACAGGACAAGCAGCAATGCTAATGGAGTTTCCCTGCCTGTTTTCACTGCCATCTCCTTCCCTCTAATTAGAACCCCCAAACATTATATATATTTTTTATTCTAACACCCTAGAGAATATAATGGCGGTCGTTGCAATACTTTCTGTCACACCGTATTTGTGCAGCGGTCTTACAAGCGCACTTTTTTGGGAAAAAAACACACTTTTTTTTAATAAAAAAAATAAGACAACAGTAAAGTTAGCCCAATTTTTTTTTATATTGTGAAAGATAATGTTACGCTGAGTAAATTGATACCCAACATGTCACGCTTCAAAATTGCGTCCACTCGTGGAATGGCGACTAACTTTTACCCTTTAAAATCTCCATAGGCGACGTTTAAAAAAATTCTACAGGTTGCATGTTTTGAGTTACAGAGGTGGTCTAGGGCTAGAATTATTGCTCTCGATCTACCGATCACGGCAATACTTCACGTGTGGTTTGAACACCGCTTTCATATGCGGGCGCTACTCACGTATGCGTTCGCTTCTGCGCGCGAGCTCGGCAGGACAGGGCACGTTCCTGGCTCCTAACTTTTTTAGCTGGCTCCCAGATTCCAAGCAAATTTGTCAAGCCCTGCTTAAAAGCAGAAGTAAACCCGTTGATTTAACGATTTCAAAAACCAGTTACAATCCCGGCAATACTAACTGTCACAGTGGTTGTGCTCTCAACCAAACTGTCAAACCATCCAATGGCTGGTGTCATAACTGATCACATGTGCATCATGGCAGTTGAAGATTAAACAGAGGCCAAGATGGCAGCTTCCGTGGCTGAAAATAAGAGGGTTTACTTCCACTTTAAAGAGAAAGAAAAATAGGATTTTTGTACTCACCGTCAAATCCTATTTTCTCTTTCATTCATGGACGGACACAGCTCCTTTATTCTTGACCTTAGGGACATCCCCAAGCAGTGTCAAAAAAAATAAGGGGTGGGAACAGCAAGCAAACTCCACCCAGAGCTCCTCAAACGGAGGAGTTGCAACCTTAAACAGCCGCCTGCAAAAACTTTGTGGCCGAAGCAAGCATCTGCAGATGCATGCACATCAACCTTGTAAAACTTAGTGAAAGTGTGAAGGGACGACCAGGTCACCGCCTTACAAACCTGGGATACAGAGGCTTGATGTCAGAAAGCCCAGGAGGCACCTATTGCCCTGGTTGAATGCGCCGTGACAGGAAAGGAAGGCGCCCGCTCTTTTAGGGCATAAGCCTGAATCACGATCTGTCTGATCCACCGAGAAATGGTGGCCGACGAGACCGCCAGGCCCTTCTTCGGACCAACCACCGACAAACAGTGAGTCTGACCTCCGAAACTGAGCCGTAGCAGACAGATACACCCGCAGAGCTCGGACCACGTCCAAGGAATGCAAAGCCACCTCTTTGGGGTGCGACGGCCGAGGACACAAGGATGGAAGCACAATTTCCTCATTTAGAGTAAAAGCCAAAAACAACCTTCGGAAGAAACGAAGGCTGCGTGCGTAGCAACGCTTTATCCTTGTGGAGGATCAAGTAGGGAGACTTGCAAGACAAAGCCACCAATTCAGAAACCCTCCTGACTGATGTAATAGCCACCAGAAAGGAAACTTTCTGAGAGTGTCAAAAGGGGAATCTCTCTGATGTTCTCAAACAGAGGTTTCGGAAAAGCCAGCAACTGTAAAGCAGGATGAAGTATAGGACCTTGCGACAGAGGGTCCTCTCGCATCGGCAGTCGCCAAGGAACATCCGCCACCAGACGTACTAGGTCAGCATACCAGGGACGCCAAGGCCAATCTGGGGCAATTAGAATCACCGGAATCCCATCGGACTCCACTCTGCGAAGCAGACGAGGAAGAAGTTTTAGCAGAGGGGGGCATAAATTAGCCGATACTGTCCCCACGGAGCCACCAACGCAACGCGTCTGTCGCGTCCGCCCAGGGATCTTTTGACCTGGCCACAAACCTCATTACCTTCCGATTGAGTCGAGAAGCCAGGAGATCCACGTCTGGCGTGCCCCATCTCAGGCAAAGAGGAGTCAAAACAAATCCGGGTGTAGCGACCATTCTCCTTGGTCCAGCATCTGGCGACTTAGGTAGTCCGCTTGCCAGTTTTCTACGCCCGGACTGTATACGGCCGATAGAGCCGGCACGCTCCGCTCTGCCCACCTCAGGATGTGAGCGACCTCCAATGCTGCAGCCAAGCTTCTTGTTCCTCCTTGATGGTTGAAATACGCCACCGCCGTGGCGTTGTCCGACTGGACGTCCCTGCAGCTTCTGTGACCATGTGGAGAAGCACAGCCTGATCGCCTGAAGTTCCAGCCCATTGATCGGCAGGCGGGAATCTTCCTGCGTCCAGCGACCCTGTGTCAACTGTACGCCCCAAACTCCCCCACAACCGGTCAGGCTGGCGTCCGTCGTGATCACCATCCAGTGAAAGGGAAGGAATGACTTTCCGGACTGAAGGGCCCAAGACCTCAGCCACCAGACCAGGGAAGCCTCGACTAGCTGGCTCACCCAGATTTGACAATCCAGGGACAACTGAGATTTGTCCCATTTGGACAGGATCTCCCTTTGCAAGACTCGAGTGTGGAATTGAGCATACGGTACCGCCTTGAAGGTGGCTACCATGAGACCCAGGACTCGCATGCAAAATCGCAGCGATGACCACCTGCAGGATGCCAACAGCTTCACCGTAGCCTGAAGAGTCTGCAAAGGGAGAATCAAGCCCAGGTATTCCAGGCGCTGAGTCGGCATAAACACCGACTTCTGGTGGTTCAGTACCCAACCAAACTCCCGAAGGGTCTGACAGACTATAGCCACATCCTCCTCTAATTCGGAGTCAGAAGCTGCTCTCAGAAGGTCGTCCAGGTAGCCCACAATAGCGATTCCTCGCTTTCTCAGCAAAGCCGAGCACCTTGGTGAAAACCCGTGGTGCAGACGCCAGGCCAAAAGGGAGAGCTACAAATTGGTAGTGATCGTTCCCGACTGCACAGCGCAGAAATCTTTGATGCCTGACGTATATGGGGACATGCAAGTATGCGTCCTTGATGTCCAAGGATGCCAGAAAATCTCCCGGATGGAGTGCAGCGACCACAGAGCAAACTGATTTCATCCTGAACCTTCGTACTTTTACGGACCCTGTCCTTTTTTGGGACTACAAACCGATTGGAGTAGAATCCCTGAAACCTTTCCGGCAGCGGCACAGGCACTATTACCCCGCACATCAGAAGGTCCTGCACTGCCCCAAACAGGGCGTTCCGATGAGCCAGAAGATGAAGGTTGGAGGGAAAAAAAATCTGTTTGGTGGACAAGAAAGAAAAACTATCTTGTACCCCGATGAAACCACTTCGCAAAACCCACTGTTCGGAAAGCAGGGAGGCCCACAGAGCTGCAAATTTGCAAAGGCAACCCCCCACCAGAGTCGGGCGGGGGCAAACCTTCATGCTGTTGCAGATTTGTTTGCAGGCTTGTTTGGCTTGCGAAAACAGGGACGCTTTTGTCTAGTGCTGCAACGGATCGGCGGTGATCCGTGATCCGAACGGGTCACCCTGTTCGGATCAGATCACCACTCGATCCGCGGAGCGACCCCGCGGCCTCAGCCTTAGGAAAGGCCGTGGCTTCGGCCTAGCTCCGGAGCCGCGGCCATCTTGGTACACCTGGCGGCGGCGGCTGCCTTGTGACGTCATCACCCCTCGCTGCTAGTGGATCTGAACTGGCCGGCGGGAGAGACTGGTAAGTGGGGGAGATTGTGGATATTACATACTGGGGGAGATTGTGGATATTACAGTGGGGGGGGGGGGGGGTGACGTGGATATTAGTAATTTTTTTTGCCGATCCGAGGATCGATCCGATCCGAGAGTTTTTTGATCCGTTGCACCCCTACTTTTGTCCCTCAGCTGGCCCCTTGTCGGCCTGGGAACGCTTACCTGCGGGCCCAGGCTGACGAAAAAACGCTTCTGAGTGGAAAAGGAGGGCCCTGGCCTACGGCGTGGCCCCTTACCTTTTCTGGATTGTGGGAACAGCGTGCTCTTACCCCCAGTGACATTCTTAATAATGTCATCCAGCGAGGCTCTAAATAGCCTCTCTCCCTGGAAGGGCAAATCCGCCAGAGCCTTCTTGGAAGTCTGGTCCGTGGACCAGCATTTTAGCCAAATGAGGCTCTGGAAAGCAAGGGAGCTGTATCTAAGGCCGCATCACAGACATACTTAAGGCCATGCACCAACTGGTCGGTCAGTTGCACGCAGACCGGGGAAGCCTGTTGCTCTACCAACTCGTGGTGCAACAATTTTGCCCATTCTTTAAGTGTCTGTGACACCAGGGCCGTGGCCAACACTGGCCGCAATGCTGACCCCCACCACCGTGAACATGGACCGGGCCACCGCCTCGGCCCTCCTGTCTGCAGGGTCCTTAAAGGGAGGGGTCCCCTCTACCGGAATCGTGGTTACCTGGATACCGGGGGTATCCACAATCGGGGGAGATGTTCATTTTTTCAGGAGACTCTCCTCAAAGGGGTAACGGGCCACCATGCATTTTGGGATCGAAAAGGCCCGCTGCGGCCGTTCCCATTCTTTGTATATAAACTTATCAAAATAAGTTAGGTAGGGAAACACCTTAGCAGTGCGGGCCAGCTTGTGGGACCCAAAAGGGACCGACGCCTCAGTAGATGCCCCCGCCGTATCCTCCAATTTTAGGGTCTCCCGCACTGTGGTGATAAGTGCTCCAACAAGTGCCCTTTCCTGCGCTGACCTGGACACAGTCTTCCTCACTGTCCGAATGGTCCTGGTCCGCATCCTCTGACATGTCAGAACAGGGACCGTGTGCCATAGCCAGGCCCGAGTCTGAATCAGAGCTTTCCCCAGAAGATTGTTGGGGGGGGGATGCATTTTTTACCCCCCTTGCACCCGCTTCCACCCTGGCAACAAAGGACTCCAGGACCGCTGACAAAGCGTCCATAGGCACTGCTAAAACAGGGATGTCTGGGGGAAAAAGCGCCAGCTTCCGACGCCATGCTGACCAAACTCACCTGACAGCCACTTAGGGACTAAAGGCAAGGTACACAAAAGGTCCACCCTCCTAGCTGCTACAGACCGAGGGGCCCTCCAGAGGACTTATCACCCTGACCCTGGTAGGTACCGCACAGCGCTGCGGTCCTCTCTCTCCTGCACTGCCTGAGGTGTTCTCCTGCGTCTAAGGTGTTCTGTGCTGTTTGCGCCGGTCAGAAAGACATTCCCAGCGCTAGAGGCCAAAACTAAGCTGGGGCTACAAGAAAATGTCCGCCTCAGGAAAAAGAGCGCGAGCTACAAGAAAATGGCCACCGGCTGCTTTAGCATTAAAACTAGCGCAACTACAACAAAATGGCCGCCTGTCGTTTGAGGTAAGAAAAAAAGGCCGCAAACACGCTGGGCCTCCGAGTGGAGGCCCCCCACATGGCAGACCAAACAACACCCCACAATGGAGAGCAGACCCTGCACCCAGCCAGGACCCGGAGGCCCCCCCCCCCGGAGGACCCCCGGTCAGGTACACAGGAGGCCCAGCCACCACAGATGCATGGGGAGGAGGGAAGGGACAGGGAGAGAAGAAAAGGGAGAGTGAGAGACCCCCTAGTCGACCTCCCCAGGAATGCCCAGCTGTTCCATCCTGCCGAAACAGGTGGAACCCTACTTACCCGTCCTGCGGGGACTGCTGGACGCATTCCGGACAGACCCATCACCCAAGCAGTACGGAGTGGCTGTCGGCCACTGCCCACTGTGACTCGGACAGCAGTAACTCGGACAGCAGTAGCCCGGTCATGTGTGCCCCGGAGCATATAGCTCACCGGCCACCCCTGGAGCAAACGGGGCATGTCGTGGCCGACCCAGCGCGTAGCTAAAGGTTTGCTCACGCTTGATGGCTGGACTCGGGAGACTACAAGGATCTATATTATCCAGCCTGTCACCCAGCCGGCAGTTGATAGTAGATCTCAGGATCAAAAAAGTAGAAAAGTAAAAAATTTCCAGGACCAATGGTCGCAACCGGGAGCCAGGTCCTTCTCCTATGCTAGACAGAAAAAAAAACTGAGCTGCTAGATGCAGGGTGAGGGGTTATAGCCAGAGGGACCGCCCCCTGGGCGGTACTGTTCAGCTTTGCTGTGTTACATGTTTTACATGTCTGCCTAGTCCTCTCCTGATAGACAGCATTAAAACCCTAAAGTCAAGAATAAAGGAGCTGTCTGTCCATGAACGAAAGAGAAATAGGAAAGAGAAATAGGATTTTTGTACTTACCAACAGAAACAATGTATTGTCCGTGATACTTTTTTTATCTGCATTAAAATACAATTTTTCAGGACAAGCTTTTGGGGTATTTCCCCCTTCTTCCAAGTCCTAGCAGCAGTACCCATCAATTTCTTGGAGTTTATTAACCACTTGCCATCCAGTGTATGTACAAAAATGTCCTGGACAGCAAGTGGTTATACCAGGATCATGGCTGCATGCAGTACTTTTTTCCCGAACACACCACCACAACGGAGCGATGGGAACCGGGCAAACCGGAGACAAGTTTGCAAAATCATGCAATGGGACGGCACTGGAAAAAGCGCCAAATGCAGTCCCGCCGCATCTCACATTGTGTTGCATTTCTTCTGTTAGGTATATAATCCAAGCATACATTTATATTTTCTACAGACACATACCAAAACTGCCTTAAAAGAAAAAAAAAAAAAAAAAAAAACACACAAAATTATCTTTGTTCATTGTAGTTTTATGTTTTGAAAATAAAATAGAAAACGCAAAAGATCTTAAACTATTTAACTACAGTAAGTAATCACTTCAGGCTTTAAAAGTCTTGCAGATTGATGGAGTCTCTACAGCTATATAAATAAAACAGTAAATAAATGGACCTTCTTGTCTGGGTCAAACAGTGGCAATACCACGATGACATTCTTGCAGAGACAGTAAGTGAACAGTATGCTGCAGTTTCTTTTGGATGGGAGATTATTCAGGCTTTTTTTCCCCCATGTGCCCAACTGTAGGCAGGAATTTAGTGGCCTCATAATCAGTAAACAGAAATTTTACAAGTACAAAAATTAAAATTGATCATAATTGACATATTATATGATCACAAGGCAAAGACTGTAAATTGTGATTGAGTGGCAAGCATAGAAAATGCACTGTAAGTCACATCTAGATTTCTGGAGGCACATATAATCTGCTTTAAAGATCGTTACAGTCAGTACTATGTGCGATTAGGGGGGCTAAAACAGGGCTTGACAAATTTGCTTGGAATCTAGGAGCCAGCTAAAAAAGTTAGGAGCCAGGAACGCGCCCTGTCCCGCCGAGCTTGCGCGCAAAAGCGAATGCATACGTGAGTAGCGCCCGCAAATGAAAGCGGTGTTCAAACCACACGTGAGGTATCGCCGCGATCGGTAGAGCGAGAGCAATAATTCTAGCCTTTGACCACCTCTGTAACTCAAAACATGCAACCTGTAGAATTTTTTAAACGTCGCCTATGGAGATTTTAAAGGGTAAAAGTTCGTCGCCATTCCACGAGCGGACGCAATTTTGAAGCGTGACATGTTGGGTATCAATTTACTCAGCGTAACCTTATCTTTCACAATATAAAAAAAAACTGGGCTAACTTTACTGTTGTCTTATTTTTTTATTAAAAAAAAAAAGTGTATTTTTTTATTAAAAAAAAAAAGTGTATTTTTTTCCGAAAAAAGTGCGCTTGTAAGACCGCTGCGCAAATATGGTGTGACAGAAAGTATTGCAACGACCGCCATTTTATTCTCTAGGGTGTTAGAATAAAAAATATATATGTTTGGGGGTTCTAATTAGAGGGAAGGAGATGGCAGGGAAAACAGACAGGGAAACTCCATTAGCATTGCTGGTTGTCATACCAACGGCCACCACAAGATGGCGCTAGACCACAGAAGGAAGCATAGGCCTGCAGAAGGCCGCAAAACCGCAGCCTCAATTACCGACCGGCACGGCCCGACGCGATCCCGCGGCGCGGAGGGGGGATCCACGGAGACACAGGATACCCCAGCTGTGCTGTCCCAGGCGCCAGGTCGCTAATTCTAGTCGCAATGGCGACCTGGCGCCCGGGGTTTGTCGAGCTCTGAGCTAAAACATTTATTTAAACCTTCAAAAACACACCTGCATATAATCCACATACATTATTACAGATTTTTACAAGGACATCAGGTCAGTATCAGCACACATAATCAAAGTCTGTCCCAATGCAGTTGTGGAATGATTGGCTGACGTGTAAAAGATGAACTGTCCACAGGAATCTTTTTAGAATTTTTCCCATAACAATACTCATACCAGAAAAAACAGGCGCTGCTCAAGCTCCCTTGTCTGCAGATGATGGCATTGCATACTAGTGGTAGAGCAAATGTTCCATGCAGAGCGCTGAAGGAGGCAGATGGCCGAGAAAGCATTGGTCTTCAATTCCCTGTTCCCCAGTCAATAGAATCAACAAACATTTTTCAAGGACCAATCGGAAATTATACTTTTCCAGGGAGTGGAGGGAGAGAACCAGACATTCCAGTAGATGGGCCTAGAAGTATCTGATGGAGAAAAAAAAAAAAAAAAAAAAAAAACACAAAACACTATAAATCAGTATACAAAACTTTTTGGAAAAAAAAAAATCTGTAAATCGCTTTAAGTTTAAAGTTTAAATTTCGAACTTTTCAGAAATAACAATGTTACTGGGCATCACAGTGACTAAGTGGTTAGCACTTCTGCCTAGCAGTACTAGCTACTGAAAAAGACCAGAGAAATTGCTACTAAAAAAGAGAAAAAGACCAGAGATCAGTTAGATTATGATGCAAATAAAGTCTATACTTGGAAGAAGCCAATATTTCACGCAAACCGTCCACGAAAAAAACCCCAAGCAAAAAGCGGGTCAGCTTTTCAGACACGGAAGGTGAACCCCCAAATGACACTTTTGCAGCGACTGGATCTGACTCTTCCTCTGACAGCTTCAAACCCGAATACACACGTAAAGATCAACCGGTTTCCTTTAAACCCTCACGGTTAGAATCACAACAAGAAGAAAAACACAAAAGGACCTTCTTTTGAGATTTATAGCATAACTTGCAAGGTTGTGCTTTATTGCATTGGAATTTTGCAAATTTAGTACATATCCTGTCCTTTGGTGCGTTAGACTTGAAACATGAGCCCGTCTGCACAGTGTCCTGTCCCTTTTTTCTTAATGAGCATCAGTGGTATTTTCTTGTCCTCCAGAGGATTTTTGGAGATCAATCATTGTGAGGCCAAGCATCATTGTATCTGTTCTACCTCTGTTTACATCTACTTTCTCTTTGTGTACACATATTTGTAAACAAATATTTGTAAATATTATTTTCAAACCAATGATGGCCAATTACTCCATTCATTTGTCGCCGTGTTTGTATGGGCATAACTCCAATGTAATATATCTATATAAGATCAAAATATCCTTTTGATTTTTCAATTTTTGATATTATATATTTTTATATTTTTGTTTCTTTATAAATGCCCTTACACCACGACGACAATCCTCGAGCTATTATTAACTACTAGCCCTCGAACTAACAGTAATTCCGTTTTCAACACATATTTGAAATTCCGTGATTATGAGTATCGGCTTCCAGTACTTAGGTACCATAGTGTCTATGCACATGCCCGGCCACCATGCACACTTCTATATGTTCATATATTATTTAATTTAACATTTTGGATAAGTGCGGTGATTGACATGTGCATACACACTATTTTAACAGATTCCCTTGACAATTAAGGTTAATATCATGATTTTATCATTATTTGAATACTGGGTTTATATCTTAAACCGCAGAGATGAGGGTACATCTATGCAAAGATGCATTGTCATCTAGCTAGATAGTATTGTGTGTGGTTCAATACCATTTTCCTATATGGATCTGAACATCCGAAATTCCTTACACACATTTTCATGTACCCCCCCCCCCCCCCCCCCCTTGCATGATTTTATTGTATATTATCGTGCATATCTTTGTACATTCTTATACTCATTTATTACACATTTCTTATTTATGTTTAAAGTTGAAAGTTCAAGGTTCATGTGTGCATACAGGAGAGACATGTGTCTCCGGTAAATGCATATATTCACACATGATTTTTTATTTGAATTTTATTGATTTATCCATGTTTATCTTGTTCTATGGCATATTGTATTATATCCATTGACCCATTACAAGGTGGATTATATTATGTTATATAGCACATTTATAGACATTCATATATGGACATTTCTTTACACTTTATACACACACATATCTCCTTCATGATCACTTACTAATTATTTATTCACATTTATCATTCTTCACATTTCCCTATGTAATTGTCACACAGTCTGTTTGGCAGTAACACGCATTGTGCACATTTTGTGCATTTAAATTTTATCATTTATTATTCATTAATTCATCATTATGTTTTTTTTGGAGTATTTGTAAATCACTATTATTATTTCAATTCACACGAATATCACATAATAATTATTTCACATACATGAATATATTCACATCTATGGCTTACCATCTCCAAAAAACATTTTCACTTTTCATTTATTTTTCCATTTAAAAAGATTTTTTTCGTTCATTTTTTGAACTTAATTAATTGACATTCATACCCATCACTGTCATATTCATTCACTTCAAATAATATATACACACACTTTGGTGTGTCTATGTTTAAGCATTAAGTGTTCATTTTATAATTTATACACATTTTGTATTCTTGTGAATGGTCTTCAAAAGAGTGCTATTCCCTTCCCCCCTCTCCCTTTCTTGGGAGTGCCGGAATCAAACATAAGGTTATCCCTGTCAGCTGTGTTCTTTCAGTACTGATTGGTGTAAAGTCACTTTATTCTTCAATTTATACCTCTATTGATTCCCACACACCCTAGCTATGAGTAAGCGTCAATTCGTGACGTGAAACGCGTTAGACACCCTTCCCTGCATGCATACTATCTGCATTTGTTGTTTTGGATTTATGGATTTATTTTGAATTTCGATTTTTTACTTGAAATTTTGGAATAAATAACTGTCTATACAGAGTGCGGCAGTCCAGGGTTTCTTTTTCTCCCATGCATCAGTGCAGAGCTAGCACCTGTGTGAGTGACCGGGCGGAAGCAGCCATTTGGTGAATTCTCAAGCTTTTGAGCGGTACGTTTTTCCTTTTCTTTTCCTTTCCTTAGCAGTACTAGAGTCGCCAGTCAGATTCCAACCACAATACTACCTGCCTGGAGTTTGCATGTTCTCCCTGTGCCTGCATGAGTTTCCTCCCACACTTCGAAGATACGCTGGTAGGTTTATTGGCGCCTGTCTAAATGGACCCTAGTATGTGTATATGTGAATGTGAGTTAGGGACCTTAGATTGTAAGCACCTTGAGGACAGAGACAGATGTGAATGTACAATGTATATGTAAAGCGCTGCGTAAATTGATGGCGCTATACAAGTACCTGTAATAAATAAAAAAACGGTGTGAGTTGTACCTCACCCACTAACATTTAGATCAAGTTGCATTGCATTTGTTCAGGCTTACAAAAAATTGCTGAAAACGCTTAATTGGCTGAAATAGGTAACTGCGTCTAACCTTCGATACAGGTGGTGTTTGATAAGAATTAGTAGTCAATATCCACAGCTATAAATTTTGACACAGGTAAATTGATACTGTGTATCAATATAATAATATAATTCCCAACAAGCCTGTTCACATGCAACCACAAGGCAACTGCTTACAAAAAATTGAGGCTGGCATGGGGATCAGGGCTCCTGATGCAATTTACAGAGATGCATGCTGCCAGAACTGATTGTATACCAAAATATCCAAGCAGACTGCAGATATAAATCTGTGTCACTCCTATTCCCCCCATCTCTTCTGTCTGTCAGCAGTAGGGCTGGGAAAAAAAATCGATTTTAATCTTGAATCGAGTTTAGAGCTCAAATCGATTCAGATTTGAAGAAAAATCGATTTTTTTTTAAAAAAAAAATTATTATTTTTTCCTTCAAAGTTTCCGTAGCAGGACTGCAGGGGGCGTATCCGGAATGGCACTGGGCAGCGTTACCCCAATTACATCTACTCGCCGCAGCCGTCGTCTGCCTACCTGATCAGTGTGTCATGCAGACAGACGGCGGACATTGCAGTGTTCAAAAGCCGCGCCTCCCGAGTCCTCGTCGTCTGTGATAGGCGGAACACTCAATTTCACAGCAGGCAGTGTTCAGCCTATCACAGACATCCTCTCATCCTCGTCTGTGTTGAGGATGACCATGATAGGCGGAACACTGAATGCTGGGAAATTGAGTGTTCCGCCTATCACAGACGAGGAGGAGGCGCGGCTTTTGAATACTGGAATGGAGACCGGTGTAGCAGTAAAATCCGTATACAATGAAAATCTGCATCAGGTACGGGCACAGTGAGACACGGGCACAGTGAGACACGGGCACAGTGAGACACGGGCACAGTGAGACACGGGCACAGTTCAATTCAACTAAGAGTAATCTCAAGATTTTTTGTTGTTTTATTAGCTAAATCCAAATACAGTATTAATAATTTGGATGTTTAACAATCTTTGTTGCACACCGACTTTGCAGTTAGAGAAAGGGTTTGCCTTTGCAATTTTGTTTGTTGATGCACTTTAATATAATTAAAAAAAAAAAAACGAATCGAAAATCGAGTTTTTTATAAAAAAAATTAAAAATTAAAAAAAAAAAAAAAAAAAAAAAAAAATCGCTGATTTTTTTGGGGGGAAAATCGCCCAGCCCTAGTCAGCAGCACATGTGCTTTACAAATTAAGGTACGTGCACACAGGGCAGTCTTTAACCACTTAAGCCCTGGACCATTTTGGTGGTCAAAGACCAGGCCACTTTTTGCGATTCGGCACTGCGTCACTTTAACTGATAATTGCGTGGTCGTGCGACGTGGCTTCCAAACAAAATTGACGTCCTTTCTTTTCCCACAAATAGAGCTTTCTTTTGGTGGTATTTGATCACCTCTGCGGTTTTTTTTTGCGTTATAAACAAAAATAGAGCGACAATTTTGAAAAAAAATTCAATATTTTTTACTTTTTGCTATAATAAATATCCCCCCCAAAAAAAAATATAAAAAAAATTTCCCCCCCCCCACAGTTTAGGCCGATATGTATTCTTCTACATTTTTTTTTTCAAAAAATAATCGCAATAAGCGTTTGATTGGTTCGCGCAAAAGTTATTGCTTCTACAAAATAGGGGATAGATTTATGGCAATTTTATAAAAAAAAAATTTTTTTTACTAGTTATGGCAGCGATCAGCGATTTTATGACTGCGACATTATGACGGACACATTGGACACTTTTGACACCATTTTGCTATAAAATGCACTGATTACTGTAAAAATTACACAGGCAGTGAAGGGGTTAACCACTAGGTGGCGCTGCAGGGGTTAAGTGTGACCTAATGAGTGATTCTTACCGTTAGGGGGCATGGCTACACGTGACATGTCACCGATGACCGTTCCCGATCACAGGGAATGGTCATCAGTGACAGTGTCACTAGGCAGAATAGGGGAATGCCTTGTTTACAAAGGCATTCCCCTGATCTTCCCTTGCCGACTGCAATCGCGGGACTCCCGGGAACATAGAGTTCCCGGGACCCGCGGCTGCACTCGCAAAGCACACGGCGGGCGTACGCCAATCTGCATGCCCGTGCCATTCTGTCGACGTACATCGTCGTGCGGCGGTCGGCAAGTGGTTAATGTTGATTGGACTCTGGGCAAAAAAGTTCTTGGGGCCCCCCCCATGCAATTTTGCTCTCCACCTGCTCTGAGACATACAATAGATATCAGCTAGACCTAAAATCAGTTTACTATATCAGAACAGGCGGTGATTGCGAGAGATTACAGCATATCATTACTACTTACTGACTGGTTGCTAGAGGTTACAGCACACATTACAGCTCACTGATTAGTTGCTAGAGGTTACAGCACATAATTTCTTCTTGTTGATTGCTAGAGATTACTGTACAGTAATACTGCTGACTGATTGGTTGCTAGAGCTAACAGCACTTCATCTCATCACTGCAGGGGGGCATGATATACATACGAATGCTGCCGGCCTCAGCTATTTATATATAAATGATCCCTTTATTTACATATGAATGACGGTTATTTACATTTAAACACAGGGTCTGCAGGTGAGTCACCTGTAAACAACAATCGGGCAGAGCTGGGCAGTATTAGTAGCAGCACTTCACACTGAGATATCAGGACACAGCAAAGGACTAAAACTTCAAGGGACAAGGGAATTTTAAAGTGGGATAGTTGGCAAGTATGAGGCAGCTGCTTTGGGCCCCACAACAATGACAGGGCCCAGGGCAACTGCCCCTTTTGCCCTGCCTTAAAGACAGCCCTGTGTGCACATGGCAAAATTAAACAGACATCTGTCTAGTTTTTAGATGTGTATTTGTGTGGGAAAACAAACAAACACATTTATGATGTATACAGTGCGTATAGAAAATAATCACCCCCCCTATAAAATAATCACATTTTGTTTCTTTGCAGCCTGAAATGAAGACAGACACAGCTTTTGTTGGTTTGCTTTCAAATTACAGCCTTTAGTCTGTTGGGATATGTCTCTACCAATATTGCACATCTAGACCTTTGCAATATTTTCCCACTCTTCTTCGCAGAACTGCTCAAGTTCAGTTAAATTTGATGGTGGCCGTTTGTGGACTGCAGTCTTCAAGTCATTCCACAGATTTTCAATGTGGTTGAAGTTAAACATTTTTACTAAACCTAGGACACTGCATTCAATATATCTGGTCTCCCACAGTACACAGAACATGGAAATGCAATTATTTTAGTAAATATAAACGGCTAAATACCTTTACTCATCAGCAGTTAGAGCAGTCTTGTGACTTCTATTAAGTGTCTTGTTAAAGCTTATTAGGAATTGTCTTCATTCTCCCCCGATTGTCCTTTGAGGCTTCAAAGGACCCCCCTCTGTCTGGACAAAGCCTATTGGCCCTGTGCTGATCACATGCGCACTCCCAGGAAAAAAACAAAAACAAACTCTCTACCAATACACACCAAACTGAGCATGTGCAGGTTGCCCCCAAAACTCTGTTCTATCAGTAGATAATTGGGGACTGTGGAAGAAGGGGGAGAATCATAGAAGACAGGAACAAACAGCCTTTTTACACAATACAGATAATTAACCCCTTAGGTTCCACAGTGAGCATAAAGCATGCTTTACTGCATATAGAGACTAATTTTACTGTTGTAGGTTTCGTAACACTAAGTTTTAACTCAGACTAGAGCTGCACGATTCTGGGCAAAATGAGAATCACATTTTTTTTGCTTAGAATAAAATAAAGATTACGACAAGTCCACTTTGGGAATAAGACTACAGAGTGTACAAGAGGCAGAGGGCACTATTGACGGACTTTATCAGTTTGTCCGAATAGGAGTAATACATCCATATAAACCAAGTATTTTTTAATTTCTACCATGAATCTGTCTCCCTAGCCTGCATCTCCTCAATAAGCATAATATTAGGGGTGCAACGGATCAAAAAATTCACGGATCGGATCGATCCTCGGATCAGAGCCACGGATCGGATCATTTTCGGATCAGCAAAAAAAAAAAAAAAAAAAAAAAAAATTACTAATATCCACAGTCTCCCCCCGTATGCAATATCCACAGTCTCCCCCCGTATGCAATATCCACAGTCTCCCCCCGTATGCAATATCCACAGTCTCCCCCCGTATGCAATATCCACAGTCTCCCCCCGTATGCAATATCCACAGTCTCCCCCCGTATGCAATATCCACAGTCTCCCCCCGTATGCAATATCCACAGTCTCCCCCCGTATGCAATATCCACAGTCTCCCCCCGTATGCAATATCCACAGTCTCCCCCCGTATGCAATATCCACAGTCTCCCCCCGTATGCAATATCCACAGTCTCCCCCCGTATGCAATATCCACAGTCTCCCCCCGTATGCAATATCCACAGTCTCCCCCCGTATGCAATATCCACAGTCTCCCCCCGTATGCAATATCCACAGTCTCCCCCCGTATGCAATATCCACAGTCTCCCCCCGTATGCAATATCCACAGTCTCCCCCCGTATGCAATATCCACAGTCTCCCCCCGTATGCAATATCCACAGTCTCCCCCCGTATGCAATATCCACAGTCTCCCCCCGTATGCAATATCCACAGTCTCCCCCCGTATGCAATATCCACAGTCTCCCCCAGTAATGGGCATCTCCCCCACTTACCAGTCTCTCCCGCCGGCCAGTTCAAATCCACGAGCAGCGAGGGGTGATGACGTCACAAGGCGGCGGCCGCCGCCCCCGGGTGTACCAAGATGGCCGCGGCTCCGGAGCTAGGCCGAAGCCGCGGCCTTTCCTAAGGCCGAGGATCGCGGTGTGTGCCGATCCGAACGGGGTGACCCGTTCGGATCACGGATCGTCACCGATCCGTTGCACCACTACATATTATTGATTTTGTTCACCCAGGAGGATATGGGTGGGGTGACAGTATTCTTCCAAAATTTGGAGATGAATTGTCTGGCTGCAGAGAGGAAGAATTTAAGTAAGCTGGACTTTTGGGATTTAATCGTGCCCGGGGAGAATACACAATAAAGCTATAGAGGGGGAGGGCTTGAGGGGTTTATCATAAACTTTCTGTAAAAATCTGGAAGATCTGCGTCCAGAAGGGGTGAATAGTGTCACAATCCCACCATATATAGGAGGTACTTTCCTCTCTTCGTATGACATCGCAAACACGTGTCCGCGGCTGATGGAAAGATCCAGTTGATAGTGACCAGGTCACGGTACCATCTGAATATTAGTTTGTAATTTTTCTCCTGAGTATAGTCTGATATAGAAGATTTGTGAGTAAAGAGGATGGCCTTAGGCCAATCTCCCGCAGAGACCTTAAATCCCAGCTCCCTGGACTAAAGTTTAGTAAAGGTAGGTGGCGTGTTGTGGATGTGAGCCAGTATGAGCTTGTACGTCGCTTATAAAAAAAATAATTTTTTTTTTTTTTTAAAGAGGGTGATTCTTTTCTATACCCACTGCATAGATATGGAAAGAGGACCCCTTGCAATATCAGCAATAGATTTTAATACAATTACATTCTCACCTGTCTCTGTTGTAGTTGCTGCTGTTGCTCCATCTGCAATTTTTCTGTCTCAAACACTACAGGCAATACCAGAATCATGAACGAGGTGGTTCCTATCCACAGTGCTGACCGTGAAAAACTAAAATAAAAAATGTGTTAGTGTAACCATTTGAAAAAAAAAAAACATGTTACAACTCATTCCTGTCCAGCCATTTTTTCCAGCGCCGTTATAGTTTGACTGATAATTACTCATGCATCACTGTTAAGGTTGCACCGATACCACTTTAAGACCAAGTATGTCATGTGACAGTAACACTGATAAGGCGTAGACTGTGTCAGTATTTTTTTTACAATTTAGATTTTTTTGGACCCCTGACCTGGAGGGGGAGCGGAGGACGACGCGGACCTGGAGGGAGTGCGAAACAACGTGGACCTGGGAGGGGGAGATCGGTGCTTACAACTCCCCCACTGCCGCACCGATTATCCCTGACTGCCCAGGTATCGGAGCATTTGCACAAGTGCACATGCTTGGTATCAGCGCAACCCTAATCACTGTACCCAAATTCATTTTACATCATTTTCTAGAGACGGAGCTTTGTTTTGGTGGTATTTAATCACCGCAGTTTTATCACTATGAAAACAATAGCATTTTGAGAAAAAAAAATTCCTTTACTTTTTGTTATAATACAAAATTTTAAGCAAATTTAAAACCAATAAAAATCAAATAAATATGCCAGGACAGTACACAAACCCCAGAAATTACCTATTTTGGAAACACCCCAAAAGGTAATACAATTTTTGCCACATTCCTTTGGAAATGAAGAAACATGATGGCATTGAGGGTGTTAAAACACGGAGTGTGGCAATAGTGCACTAGATACATTAAATGGTCATACACAAAAAGAGGTGAAGGCGGTAATGTAAATGTCCCATACAGTGAGGAGGATGGAGATGAAGTAGGATAAAGGTGGTGAGAGGGTAATATACAGGTCAGATCAGAGACAGGATGGAGCCAACATATACTGTAGAGCAGAGGTAGGCAACCTTAGAGAGATGGAGATCTACTTGAATAACACTGATGACGTCAAATACACGTCAAAATATCACTGGGCACATGTCCTGTTCCTGTTAGGAACGGTTCACACAGAACACGTTGCAAGAAAGGCACGTTCCATGTGCGTTTCCTGCACCGTGTTCAAAACGTACTGCCTTTTGTGATCTACTGCGGGTGATGATACATTGTTAACCCCAAAATGTAGAATCGCAAACGCAGTGGACAAAAAAAATTACTACAAGATAATGCAGGGTTAAGGACTGCGTTAGCGCTCAGAAAGCAAGGTTAAAGTAACACCAAAAGGTTCACATTTTTTTTTTTTTTTTAAATAACAAATATGTCATACCTCCACTGTGCAGTTCGTTTTGCACAGAATGGTCCTGATCGTCCTCTTCTGGGGTCCCACGGCGGCTCTCGCGGCTCCTCTCCGCCATAGATAACCCCCTCTGGGAAGCTCTCTCCCACGGGGGTTACCTTGCGGGCGCGCTCCCGTGTCATACAATCGGCGTCCATAGCCTCCGATCGTATGACTCGGCCCTGCCCCCGGCAGCCACGTCATTGGATTTGATTGACAGCAGCGGGAGCCAATGGCTGCGCTGCTATCTATCCAATAAAGAGCCGATCAGCAATGGGAGAACGACGCAGGATCGCGCCCTCAGAAATTCGGGGCTCAGGTAAGTAAAACTGGGGCTCAGGGGGGCCGGACACTGCATAGGATACATTAAGGTGAAAAAACACAAAGCTTTAGAACCCCTTTAAGGAGTGCGTTGGCGCTCAGAATGCAAGGTTAAGGAATGCGTTGGCGAATCTCAGGGATTGGGGGGGGAAGGGGATGGGGCAATGTGAAGGGTGGTAGAGGACACTGCTATGAGGGTGGCCCCCTCCTCACCCCCTCCCTTCCCCTTGCATCCTACCTGTGCACACAGGAGATCGAGGGGCAGCACAGTGCTGGACAGGGGGAGGGAGCAAGAGCCGGCAGAGTGACCTTTCATATTACCAAGCTAGTGATTGGTTGCTTTAACCGTTTTGGTTTGCCATCAAAACCTTAAAGTAGAACTATGTTTTATATGGTAATCAATCCCCCCGCCCCCATAAAACAAAAAATTCTTCTTCTAGGCAGTGTGGACCACCTAGAGCCAATGCAGCCTGCACTGTATTTTAGTTAAATTCAAAGCACAGGGCCTGGGAAGTGAGAGCGTGAACTGTTAATAGAATGGAAAACAGGAGACTAGTGTGGACTGCCATGATTGTCTACAGTACCAGCATGAAAAGTCCCAGCAGTAATTTTTACTCCAGTTTATGTTTTTCTTTTATTCATAGCTGATAATCTTTTACAATAAATCTATTTCTAAATTAAACAACGTTCAAAAAACAAACAAAAAAAACCCCATATAAAATTAGTCTAAAGCCTCATACACATGGTCGGACTTCAAACTTTTCTGTGGATTTTTGTCCGAAGGGAGTTGGCCGGGCACACCCATAGCATACAACACGGCAAGACTTTTCTGCAAACTTTCCCAACATCACGTGGTTTTTCTGCTCTTTACCGCCACCCTTTGGTCAACTTCTGCTATTATTGGTTGATTTTAACATTGGTTCTGGGCATGCGTGTTTGTACTTCGGACAAAAGTCTGATGGATTTCTGTACACACGGTCGGACTTTGCACCATCAGACTTTTGTTGCCGAAAAGTTTGTCCGTTTGCAGAGCGAACTTTTGTCCGATGAAAACTGAAAGTTTTGTCCGATGGAGCGTACACACGGTAGGATTTTTTGGAAAACTTGCTCATTTTGAAGTTTGTTGGCAAAAAGTCTGACCGTGTGTATGGGGCTTTACGCACAGATTCTGGATGCAGACGTCAACATGTAGTATTTACTGTCTTCTTAGTGAAACCACTAGATGGATTTACCATTGTATAAAATTGGTTACCCACCTATATAGCTTCTTGGCTGCACAAATGGAGACGTCAAGGGTTACACCAGCAGCAGTACGCATACGGTTAGGAAACATTTCCGTCAGCCCCCAAAGTCTTTCTGATAAAGTCTCATCCAGCTAGAAAAATACAAACAAATAGTTAAGAAAATTATTAAAATTCTCTAAAATGACTTCACTGACCACCAAGACTGTTTGGGGAAAGATGGTACTCATCCCTACAAGGTGACAGAGCTCTTTGCATTAGCAGTATCAGCTGGGGTGCATGGCTAATATTAGGGCTGCAACGGATTGGCGGTGATCCGTGATCCGAACGGGTCACCCTGTTCGGATCGGATCACCACTCGATCCGCGGAGCGACCCCGCGGCCTCAGCCTTAGGAAAGGCCGCGGCTTCGGCCTAGCTCCGGAGCCGCGGCCATCTTGGTACACCCGGCGGCGGCTGCCTTGTGCGCGCTGACGTCATCACCCCTCGCTGCTCGTGGATCTGAACTGGCCGGCGGGAGAGACTGAAGTAAGTGGGGGGATGGATATTACAGTGGGGGGGATGACGTGGATATTACAGTGTGGGGGGGGGGGGGGGTGACGTGGATATTACAGTGGGGGGGTGACGTGGATATTACAGTGGGGGGGGGGGGGGTGACGTGGATATTACAGTGGTGGGGGGGATGACGTGGATATTACAGTGGTGGGGGGGATGACGTGGATATTACAGTGGTGGGGGGGATGACGTGGATATTACAGTGGTGGGGGGGATGACGTGGATATTACAGTGGTGGGGGGGATGACGTGGATATAACAGTGGGGGGGGGGGGGTGACGTGGATATTACAGTGGGGGGGGGATGACGTGGATATTACAGTGGGGGGGAGGGGGGATGACGTGGATATTACAGTGGGGGGGGGGGGGGTGACGTGGATATTACAGTGGGGGGGGGATGACGTGGATATTACAGTGGGGGGGGGGGGGATGACGTGGATATTACAGTGGGGGGGGGGGATGACGTGGATATTACAGTGCGGGGGGGGGGATGACGTGGATATTACAGTGGGGGGGGGGGGATGACGTGGATATTACAGTGGGGGGGATGACGTGGATATTACGGGGGGGGGGGGTTGACGTGGATATTACAGTGTGGGGGGGGGATGACGTGGATATTACAGTGGGGGGGGGATGACGTGGATATTACAGTGGGGGGGGATGACGTGGATATTACAGTGGGGGGAGGGTGACGTGGATATTACAGTGGGGGGGGGGGGTGACGTGGATATTACAGTGGGGGGGGGGGGTGACGTGGATATTACAGTGGGGGGGGGGGTGACGTGGATATTACAGTGGGGGGGGATGACGTGGATATTACAGTGGGGGGGGGGATGACGTGGATATTACAGTGGGGGGGGGGATGACGTGGATATTACAGTGGGGGGGGGGATGACGTGGATATTACAGTTGGGGGGGGATGACGTGGATATTACAGTGGGGGGGGATGACGTGGATATTACAGTGGGGGGGGATGACGTGGATATTACAGTGGGGGGGGATGACGTGGATATTACAGTGGGGGGGGGGATGACGTGGATATTACAGTGGGGGGGGGGGGGATGACGTGGATATTACAGTGGGGGGGGGGATGACGTGGATATTACAGTGGGGGGGGGATGACGTGGATATTACAGTGGGGGGGGGGATGACGTGGATATTACAGTGAGGGGGGGGATGACGTGGATATTACAGTGGGGGGGGGATGACGTGGATATTACAGTGGGGGGGGGGATGACGTGGATATTACAGTGGGGGGGGATGACGTGGATATTACAGTGGGGGGGTTGACGTGGATATTACAGTGGGGGGGGGTTGACGTGGATATTACAGTGGGGGGGGGTTGACGTGGATATTACAGTGGGGGGGGGGGGTTGACGTGGATATTACAGTGGGGGGGGGGGGGGGTTGACGTGGATATTACAGTGGGGGGGGGATGACGTGGATATTACAGTGGGGGGGGGATGACGTGGATATTACAGTGGGGGGGGGATATATTACAGTGGGGGGGGGATGACGTGGATATTACAGTGGGGGGGGGATGACGTGGATATTACAGTGGGGGGGGGATGACGTGGATATTACAGTGGGGGGGGGGTTGACGTGGATATTACAGTGGGGGGGGGTTGACGTGGATATTACAGTGGGGGGGGGTTGACGTGGATATTACAGTGGGGGGGGGGTTGACGTGGATATTACAGTGGGGGGGGGGGTTGACGTGGATATTACAGTGGGGGGGGGGGGGTTGACGTGGATATTACAGTGGGGGGGGGTTGACGTGGATATTACAGTGGGTGGGGGGTTGACGTGGATATTACAGTGGGGGGGATGACGTGGATATTACAGTGGGGGGGATGACGTGGATATTACAGTGGGGGGATGACGTGGATATTACAGTGGGGGGGATGACGTGGATATTACAGTGGGGGGGATGACGTGGATATTACAGTGGGGGGGATGACGTGGATATTACAGTGGGGGGGATGACGTGGATATTACAGTGGGGGGGATGACGTGGATATTACAGTGGGGGGGATGACGTGGATATTACAGTGGGGGGGGATGACGTGGATATTACAGTGGGGGGGATGACGTGGATATTACAGTGGGGGGGATGACGTGGATATTACAGTGGGGGGGATGACGTGGATATTACAGTGGGGGGGATGACGTGGATATTACAGTGGGGGGGATGACGTGGATATTACAGTGGGGGGGATGACGTGGATATTACAGTGGGGGGGTTGACGTGGATATTACAGTGGGGGGGGTGACGTGGATATTACAGGGGGGGGGGTGACGTGGATATTACAGTGGGGGGGGGGTGACGTGGATATTACAGTGGGGGGGTGGACGTGGATATTACAGTGGGGGGGGGGGTGACGTGGATATTACAGTGGGGGGGGGTGACGTGGATATTACAGTGGGGGGGGGTGACGTGGATATTACAGTGGGGGGGGGGGGTGACGTGGATATTACAGTGGGGGGGGGTGACGTGGATATTACAGTGGGGGGGGGGGTGACGTGGATATTACAGTGGGGGGGGGGGTGACGTGGATATTACAGTGGGGGGGGGGGGTGACGTGGATATTACAGGGGGGGGGTGACGTGGATATTACAGTGGGGGGGTGACGTGGATATTACAGTGGGGGGATTGACGTGGATATTACAGTGGGGGGGATGACGTGGATATTACAGTGGGGGGGGGATGACGTGGATATTACAGTGGGGGGGATGACGTGGATATTACAGTGGGGGGGATGACGTGGATATTACAGTGGGGGGGATGACGTGGATATTACAGTGGGGGGGATGACGTGGATATTACAGTGGGGGGATGACGTGGATATTACAGTGGGGGGATGACGTGGATATTACAGTGGGGGGGGGGGGGATTGACGTGGATATTACAGTGGGGGGGATGACGTGGATATTACAGTGGGGGGGGGGTGACGTGGATATTACAGTGGGGGGGGGGGGGTGACGTGGATATTACAGTGGGGGGGTTACGTGGATATTACAGTGGGGGGAGGGTGACGTGGATATTACAGTGGGGGGGGGGTGACGTGGATATTACAGTGGGGGGGGGATGACGTGGATATTACAGTGGGGGGGGGATGACGTGGATATTACAGTGGGGGGGGATGACGTGGATATTACAGTGGGGGGGGATGACGTGGATATTACAGTGGGGGGGGATGACGTGGATATTACAGTGGGGGGGGGATGACGTGGATATTACAGTGGGGGGGGGGATGACGTGGATATTACAGTGGGGGGGGATGACGTGGATATTACAGTGGGGGGGGATGACGTGGATATTACAGTGGGGGGGGGGGATGACGTGGATATTACAGTGGGGGGGGGGGGGTGACGTGGATATTACAGTGGGGGGGGGGTGACGTGGATATTACAGTGGGGGGGGGGTGACGTGGATATTACAGTGGGGGGGGGGGGGGTGACGTGGATATTACAGTGGGGGGGGGGGGGTGACGTGGATATTACAGTGGGGGGGGTGACGTGGATATTACAGTGGGGGGGGTGACGTGGATATTACAGTGGGGGGATTGACGTGGATATTACAGTGGGGGGGGATGACGTGGATATTACAGTGGGGGGGGATGACGTGGATATTACAGTGGGGGGGGATGACGTGGATATTACAGTGGGGGGGGGATGACGTGGATATTACAGTGGGGGGGGATGACGTGGATATTACAGTGGGGGGGGGATGACGTGGATATTACAGTGGGGGGGATGACGTGGATATTACAGTGGGGGGGGGATGACGTGGATATTACAGTGGGGGGGGGGATGACGTGGATATTACAGTGGGGGGGGGGGGGGATGACGTGGATATTACAGTGGGGGGGGGGATGACGTGGATATTACAGTGGGGGGGGGGATGACGTGGATATTACAGTGGGGGGGGTGACGTGGATATTACAGTGGGGGGGGGGGTGACGTGGATATTACAGTGGGGGGGGATGACGTGGATATTACAGTGGGGGGGGGTGACGTGGATATTACAGTGGGGGGGGGTGACGTGGATATTACAGTGGGGGGGGGGGGGATGACGTGGATATTACAGTGGGGGGGGGGGATGACGTGGATATTACAGTGGGGGGGGGGGGATGACGTGGATATTACAGTGGGGGGGGGGGATGACGTGGATATTACAGTGGGGGGGGGGGATGACGTGGATATTACAGTGGGGGGGGGGGGGTGACGTGGATATTACAGTGGGGGGGATGACGTGGATATTACAGTGGGGGGATGACGTGGATATTACAGTGGGGGGGATGACGTGGATATTACAGTGGGGGGGATGACGTGGATATTACAGTGGGGGGGATGACGTGGATATTACAGTGGGGGGGATGACGTGGATATTACAGTGGGGGGGATGACGTGGATATTACAGTGGGGGGGGATGACGTGGATATTACAGTGGGGGGGGATGACGTGGATATTACAGTGGGGGGATGACGTGGATATTACAGTGGGGGGGATGACGTGGATATTACAGTGGGGGGGGATGACGTGGATATTACAGTGGGGGGGGGATGACGTGGATATTACAGTGGGGGGGATGACGTGGATATTACAGTGGGGGGATGACGTGGATATTACAGTGGGGGGGATGACGTGGATATTACAGTGGGGGGGGATGACGTGGATATTACAGTGGGGGGGGTGACGTGGATATTACAGTGGGGGGGATGACGTGGATATTACAGTGGGGGGGATGACGTGGATATTACAGTGGGGGGGATGACGTGGATATTACAGTGGGGGGGATGACGTGGATATTACAGTGGGGGATGACGTGGATATTACAGTGGGGGGGATGACGTGGATATTAGTATTTATTTTTTTTGCCGATCTGAAAATGATCCGATCCGTGGCTCTGATCCGATCCGTGAGTTTTTTGATCCGTTGCACCCCTAGCTAATATGCAAGTAGACTTTCAAGGAGTCACTATTCGCAAACTGTGGGGTTTAGCAGAGATCTTTGCCTTTTACAGGTATGAACAGACACAATTTTTGGATGACACTCACTCTCAGTGCCAGTGCCCATGCCCATGAAAATACAGACCGCCGGTGCCTGGTAGCACGATCTCACGCTGTGTCACAGAGCTGAATCGCTGTGCAGCTGCTGCAACAATGTCCCGCCTCCTATGACACACAGCACAGCGATTCCCGGCATTGGATCAGTGTCCCGACTATAACAAGAGGCGAGACATCATTACAGCGGCTGCACAACTATTCAGATCCAGCTCTGTGACACAGCGTGAGATCGCTCTACCGGGCACTGGTGAGGCTGCATCTCATGACACTCGTAAGGAAAAGGGGAGGGACTCTGACAGGGGCGCACCAGGATGACACATGTGCGGCACCCGGCGCGGTGGGCGGTCCTGCCCCTTTCCCCCCCCCCCCCCTTTGGCCGCCTGCTGAAAACACAATTTTTGCCCGAAATTTCGGTGCACCACTAGCTACTATGCACAACTGCACCAGATTCTGTATGCACCGTTTAGTAAATCTTCCCCAAAAGTGTCTAGTGAACAAGCAGTGGAAGAAAGCAGCAGACAAACAACACTGCAGCTTCCATGTATTAGAACTCAGTTGTTCTTCCACTGAATGAGTGTAAATACAGTAATCACAAACAACCTTAGGCAGGCCATACATTATGCAATTTTCTTTCCCTCAACCATGGGCTGAAGGAAAGAAAATGACTATTTCCCCATCAAAACAGTCAGTATTGATGGGGAAAATCACTCCCATGGAACTACTGTACTCTGACAGTAGGAGGTTTCCCAGCCTCCAAAATACAATGAATGATCACTGCTTGCAGCTACAGCTGCCGGCAGTAATCAAACTAAAAAAACAAAACAAACGACAGGCTTGTTGCACTGAAGTCAATTGATAGATCAAGTTCCGTACAACCAACCTGCCCATACATGGATCAGCAAAAGCCGGCTGAATTTTGATCTGTCTATGCCCAGCTTTAAAAGGGTTGTAAAGCCTCGTGTTTTTTCACCTTAATGCATCCTATGGGGGGGGGGGGGGGGGGGGCGGGGCCGAGTCATACAATCGGCGGCTATGTACGCCGAGTGTATGACACGGGAGCGTGCCCGCAAGGCACCCCCCTTGGGAGAGAGCTTTCCAGAGGGGGTTAGCTATTGCGGGGAGGAGCCGTGAGAGCCGCCGTGGGACCCCAGAATCGGGGCCACTCTGTGCAAAACAAACTCCACATTGGGGACAAGTATGACATGTTTGTCATTTTTTATTTTTTTTTAAACATGAAGCTTTAGTACCACTTTAAACGTGACATATAGCTCTGAACACAACTTATTACACTGCAGTTTTTTTTTACTTTAAAAAAGCATTTTTTGTAGAGATGCACCACACTTTTTTGCCGCCGAGCTGAATAGGATTTTCAGCTTTGACAAAAAAAAAAAAAATGTGACAATAACAGTTGCCAAAACGCCCACGATTTTGCTGTGCTTATGGTGTGTTTTTCATAGGTCATGTGACTCAATAAAATGCATCAAAAACGCAACACTGGTGCATTTTCTTATGCGTTCTCAATGCCTTTAATTGGAGATGCGTTTTTTTGTGTGGTTTGCCAAATTTGCACCAAAAATGCAGCAAGCAGGATTTTTTAACACTGCGTCAAAAGGTGCCGATAAATTCATATTCATTTAAATTCATGATATGAATTAAAAAGTTGAATACAGTTATTTATAAATATATGCATCCTCAATTTTTGGTACTGAAATTTTAATTTCAGTGCAACAGTAAATTTCAGTTTTATCGGCGGTTAAAGAGATTTCTGTCCTGGAAACAATTTTTTTAACAGACAGGAAGTGAGCCTCGCTCTATTCTAGAGCTGCACGATTAATCGTTAAGAATCGAGATTGCAATTTTTTCCCCCCTTCGTGATCTTAACATAACATTTTCCCGATTGTATGCAGAGAGTTCTCTGCTCAACTGACAGCTGTCAAGAAGAAAAAACAAAACAGGCAGTTTGCCAAGTTTCACAACATTTCTCAGCCTGAGCCAACTATAAACACTGTAACGTTTTGTTCTTTAGATCAAAGGAATGAACGTCGGTCTGTAAATGAGAAAAAAAATGTAACCTCTGAAAGACTAAACCTTTGACACTTGTTGGTTTCAAGTTAAAAATCAATATTTTTTGCTAGAAAATTATAAAAAAACTAATTATATATATACATATATATATATATATATATACACACACACACACACACACACACACACACACACACACACACACACATACATACATACATACACACACTTTACTGTTTTTTTTTTAAATTCATTTGTTTCTTTTTTCCCCAAAAATTGCATTTTAAAGACCGCTGCGCAAATACAGTGTAACATAAATGATTGCAACAACCAGCATTTTGTTCTCTAGGGTCTCTCATATATATATATATGAGAGACCCTAGAGAATAAAATGCTGGTTGTTGCAATCATTTATGTTACACTGTATTTGCGCAGCGGTCTTTAAAATGCAATTTTTGGGGAAAAAAGAAACGAATGAATTAAAAAAAATAAAAATAAAAAATAAAATAAAAAAACAGTAAAGTTAGCCCAATTTTTTTTGTATAATGTGAACGATGATGTTATGCCACCAGAATCTTGATCTTTATTTTAGACAAAAAAAAAAATAGCAATTCTCATTTTTGCCCAGAATTGTGCAGCTCTACCCTATTCTAACAGAAAAAGTTTAAAGAAAAAGTCCACCTTTACAGAAAATCTCCACCTTTACAGAAAATCTGTAAGATGACCTTACACTGGACCCTTGGGTCCCGCTGACCCCCCGTGACACATCGTGTCCTGCGTGGTCATTTTGGTCCACCTGTTATCATGAAGGGACTCCCTCTTCTGGGTCCCGGTAACCATCCTGCTCCGCTGTTTGTTCGCCTCCTGGGATAGGTGATGTGGATATTCCAGGGTGCTGTGAGAGCAGGACAGGTCATTGTTGCTCAGGAATAAACTGCAGAAGGAGGGGGTTGGGAGCCAGAACCGCATGACCGATCGAAAGTCCCCTTTAACGTTCAATGCTGGAGGACTGGCACTGGGCATGGAGAGCGGCACCCTCCTATATCATGGTCTCTGCCTACATGGCACTAACAGGTGTGCTTTATTCAGCCAGGTGGGTAGAGAAGGCCACCCTTCCTCTGTCTTCCATCTGCTGTGGAACAAGTCTCAGCACGTATATTTCTACAGTCCCACAGCAGCTATAACAGGAGGATGGCGCAGGGTGTGATCAGTGTGCTGTACCGGCAATGTAAACTAAAAAACACTAATTGCACTACTAAGCAGCTGAAACGAGAATCACCTCATCGTCATCATCTTCCTCCTCATCCTCAATCTCCGGGTTCCTAGCCGCGCTGAGCGCGATTTCCAGGGGAGCGTCCGACGGTGACATGACTTCCCAACGTGCGGGCACACACAGGGGTCACCCACCAGGAACTACGTCACCGGAAGCGCCCAGCAAAACACTATAGAGGCTGCCTACATAGTGAGAGAGCGAAGAAGAGAGAGAGAGTAGCGCCCTCTACTGCTGTTGTGTGCGCAGAACAACTCCGCTGCATCTGTCAGAAACAACTCTTTTTTTGGGGGTTTGAAGTATGTGTACATTTTCCAGTTTGGTCCTCAATTCCAGCTCTTTTGCAGGTTTTTTTTTCAATCAGATCGTAGATATAGTATATCAAAAGCCCCCTTTTTTTTTCATTTTGGAAGGATAATGAAGGGCTAAGGGGTTGTAAACTTTCTTCTTTTTTTTTTTAAATAAATTAAAATTCCTGCTCTGTGCAATGGTTTTGCACAGAGTAACCTTGATAGTCCTCTTCTGAGGTCCCCTGCTGGTTCTCTAGGCGCCTCCTATTCTGCATGCACCACCATGAGTCTACTTTCTATGGTGGCGCATGCGCGGCTGCTCTCCTGATTCCTGTTCTGTGTGTCCACATAGACACACACAGTGCAGCTTGGCCCTGCCCCACCCCCTGCTCACAGGATTTGATTCACAGCAGTGGGAGACAATAGCTCCTGCTGTTGCCTCTCTATCCTGTGAGAGAGAAAACAGAGCCGCTACAGATGGGCACAGCACTGGATCGAGTGAGAACTCAGGTAAGTACAGTATCTCACAAACGTGAGTACACCCCTCACATTTCTGTAAATATTTTATTATATCTTTTCATGTGACAACACTGAAGAAATTACACTTTGCTACAATCTAAAGTAGTGACTGTGCAGCTTGTATAACAGTGTAAATTAGTTGTCCCCTCAAAATAACTCAACACACAGCCATTAATGTTTAAACCACTGGCAACAAAAGTGAGTACACCCCTAAGTAAAAAAATGTCCAAATTGGGCCCAATTAGCCATTTTCCCTCCCTGGTGTCATGCGACTCATTAGTGTTACAAGGTCTCAGGTGTGAATGGGGAGTGGGTGTGGTAAATTTGATATTATCGCTTTCACTCTCTCATACTGGTCACTGGAAGTTCAACATGGCACCTCATGGCAAAGAACTCTGAGGATCTGGAAAAAAGAACTGTTGCTCTACATCAACATGGCCCAGGCTATAAGAAGATTGCTAAGACCCTTAAACTGACCTGTAGCATGGTGGGCAAGAGCACACAGCAGTTTAATAGGACAGGTTACACTCAGAACAGGCCTCGCTATGGTCGACCAAAGAAGTTGAGTGCACGTGCTCGGTGTCATAACCAGAGAGGTTGTCTTTTAGAAATAGACGTATAAGTGCTGCCAGCATTGCTGCAGAGGTTGAAGGGGTGGGGGGTGAGCCTGTCATTGCTCAGACCATACGCCGCACACTGCATCAAATTGGTCTGCGTGGCTGTTGTCCCATTAGGAAGCCTCTTCTAAAGAAGATGCACAAGAAAGCCTGCAAACAGTTTGCTGAAGACAAGCAGTCTAAGGACATGGATTACTGGAACTATGTCCTGTAGACTGATGAGACCAAGATAAACTTGTTTGGTTCAGATGGTGTCAAGCGTGTGTGACGGCAACCAGGTGAGGAGTAGAAAGACAAGTGTGTCTTGCCTACAGTCAAGCATGTTGGTGGGAGTGTCATGGTCTGGGGCTGCATGAGTGCTGCCGGCACTGGGGAGCTACAGTTCATTGAGAGAACCATGAATGCCAACATGTACTGTGATATATTGAAACAGAGCATGATTCCCTCCCTTCGGAGACTGGGCTGCAGGGCAGTATTACAACATGATAATGACCCCAAACACACCTCCAAGAAGACCACTGCCTTGCTAAAGAAGCTGAGGGTAAAGGTGATGGACCGGCCAAGCATGTCTCCAGAGCTAAACCCTCTTGAGCATCTGTGGGGCACCCTCAAACGGAAGGTGGAGGGGCATAAGGTCTCTAACATCCACCAGCTCCGTGATGTCGTCATACAGGAGTGGAAGAGGACAACCTGTGAAGCTCTGGTGAACTTCATGACCAAGAGGGTTAAAGCGGAGTTCCAGGCTATCTTTCGTTTATTAAAAGTCAGCAGCTACAAAAAGTATAGCGGCTGACTTTTAATAAACAGCCACTCACCTATCCCACGGTCCAGCGATGCAGCCGCACGGAGCCCCGCTCCTCTCTACGGCGCTGTCATTATAGCTGTGGGCACCCGGCCGTGACAGCTTGTGGCTTCACGGTCAGGCGCACACTGCACATGCGCGAGTCACGATGCGCTCTCGGAGTGGACAGGCGATCTTCTGGGACCTGTCACGTGTCCCAGAAGATTGCCTAGGGGGATAGTAGGAGTCTCCTAGGCGGCCCGTAGGTGAAAGCAGGAAGTGGGACAGGAAGTCCCCTTTAAAACAAAGAACCCACCCCCCCCAAAAAAAAAAAAATTACATGCCAGGGGTGATGAGTACTTAAAGCGGAAGTTCCACTTTTGGGTGGAACTCCGCTTTAAGGCAGTGCTGGAAAATAATGGTGGCCACAAAAAAATATTGACACTTTGGGCCCAATGTGGACATTTTCACTTAGGGGTGTACTCACTTTTGTTGCCAGCAGTTTAGATATTAATGGCTATGTGTTGAGTTATTTTGAGGGGACAACAAATTTACACTGTTATACAAGCTGCACACTCACTACTTTACATTGTAGCAAAGTGTAATTTCTTCAGTGTTATCACATGAAAAGATATTAATAAAATATTTACAGAAATGTGAGGGGTGTACTCACTTTTGTGAGATACTGTATTTAAGGCGTTGAGGGAGCAATACAAGTACTGGAACTTTTTTTTAACTTGTGCAGGCAGTGCATTAAAGTAAAAAATGTTTCCCTTTGGAGGAACTTGAAAAATCGCTGGCCTGTCAGTTATTTTTTGCCACCTGGTTTCTTATGGCAGCTCAAATTTTGGATTTAGCCACACGTTCTCTTCCGGTGATCAGGCTAATTAGAGAGACTGAGGCCTGTTTCACACAGGCTTCAGTTTGTTTAGGCTCCGTTCAAGGCTCACAGCATGGGGTCCAGTGCATCCCTGTTCACCGATTCAGGTGCGAATCAGGTTTAAATTTGTGGACCGAATTTGCACCTGAAGCGGACCAGAAGACGCACAGGACCCTTCTTTAATGCAGACCATGGCCACCCTGGAGCTGTGTGAACAGGCTCCATTGAGAGCTGGTCACACTCTCCTGTCATGTGAATTCAGCTCCAGATTGTAAATGATTTGTGACAGGTCACAAAAAGTCAGCAGTTTGGGGGGGGGGGACTCTGGGATAGGTCATGTAAGGTCACCTGACCCCCCTGAACATTCCAGAAATTCCCAGGACCCCTATTTAAGCAGTAGGCTGAGGAGGGTCTTTGCCAGTCGCCAGAAGGATATTTGAAGAGCACCCCACTGATTTTGTTCACAGTTTAAGGATTTATTGATTAAAAGAGTTATGGTGAATTTTTCAATGTTTATATTTGTGAAAACCAATAAACAAGGCCGTGGTCATTATTGGGTGCGTCTAGTGTTCTTTGTATGTTTGACGTTTATTCCGCCTGCCATCCCACGTTACATCACTTCCACTTTCAACGTCGCCACTTTCCCACCTTAAAATCATGTAGTGTTTCCATATTTTTGTCCAACCCCTGTATGCACATCTGTGTTTGTGCAGGAAGTGCACTCCGTAGTATGTGCCCAGCACAGAGACTGAACGGTTGCCGCCCGCTGCGGGTCATACTAACAATCAGGAGGCGAAAGGACCAGCTCCCAATCATGTAATTGTCCATCACAGTGATTGCTCTGTAAAACCCACCCCTTTACTCTCTCTCTCCTCTGAATTGAGAAAAAGATATAGTGAAGTAGTGAAGGGAATTTACCAAAATGTGATCAGCTTCTAGCTTTAATTTCATTGGTTACTATGCACAGCCACACCAGTTTCTCTCTGCTCTAGTTTTAACAAACAACCACCAGGGATGTGCTGAACCCACGCATCAGACCCACCAAGGCCTAAAACATATCTTTTATTAAGAATCTATATAAAAACACATAGCATAAGAAGCACAGAAAAGTAAAAAAAAAAAAAAAAACCTGCCAGGTGTGTGTGTGCTGTGAAGTATGGGTCTAGTGCAGGGGCATGATATTATAATTCTGGAGGTTATGCACAAGTGTCTCCATCCAGAGGGCGATAGCAAAACATATCACAAGCGAGCAGATGTGTTTACTGCTGCTTTTGACAATTCTTGTTGTCTGGACGGAGGTGTGTCTTGGGGAGGGTCAAAGTATTTACCTACCCCCACTAACTACAGGCTTGGACTAGTCCTAAAAGGTCACTGTAGCTACTGAAAGGCTTGACTGCCTACTTGCCACAGTGCCCATTTCAGCTTGGTAGCAATATTGTCCTATTGTCAGGGACCTGCCAGAAATCAAAGACAGTTCTTGCTTCCCTCGGTACCTGTGCGTCGGCGCGCGCCGGGTGTGTGCGCGCTAAACGATATGGCGCCATTAGGCCTTTAAAAGGCCAGCAGTTACAACAGTGCATTGCTGTCTGATCTGCAGCTTCCTAAACCTGAATACCTGCATACCTGCTACCTCTTACCAGTACCGACCCGGCTTGCTCGACCACCCGATATTTGTCCAACCCTGACCTCGGCTCGCCTTGAACCTGCTCCGTCTCTCACCTGCCTACCTGCTGCCAAACCTTGCCTGTGTTCCTGACTACGTCTAAGCCTGCTGATCCATACACCTGACTACCTGCTCTGACCCGGCTTGTCTGACCCTCCTGCTGTCTGCTGTTTTGTGCACCTAAACCAAGCTTATCTCACCTTGCTCCAGCTTCCGCTGTTCCAGTATCCACCAGCTCCCGGGTCGCTGACCTGCAACCACCTGCTCTGCTGCCTACAGATCCAGCCATCCCTGGAGGATCACCACCTTGCCACGGTGCCAACCACTACACCTACTGCAGGCACTCCTAACTCACTGCGCTCTCGAGGTCACTGTCCCCAATCCAGTGACTCCTAAGCCAGGGCTGTAAGAGAGGTCTCCTCCTACAAAGTCAGGCTCTACGACCAGGTACGTTCTGTACATAACACCTATCCTGCTGTCCACTACCTCTGCCAGAACATAAGTGTGATAGGGGTCACTTTGGGCATAGGGTGACTGAGGAAATATATCTTGGACTACCTAAATTGGGATAGTAATATTAATCCACAATATGTACTGGTTGTTTGATTCTGAACTCAACAAGTTAATTGAGAGATGCTGATGTGCCACCTGCTGCCTGTGTAATGTAAATGAGAGTCCCGGCTAGCTGCTAGAGATCCTTTCATTGTGAAGAGTGATAATTAACTCTGTAATTGTGGTTATTTTAAATTAGCAGACAGACAGTCTGGGGAATATAAAGGTCATGCATAGTCATTTAAACAGAAAAGGGATTAGCTAATGAACTCACCTGTTGTCTGCTAAGAGATGTCAAAATAATGTGTATTGGGCCTCGTTATGTTGTGGGTGGAGTTGGACCATTATTTATTTAGATTAATGCAGTATTATTTTGGTGTATAAAAAGAGCCTGCTCTCATTAAAGATTGTCAGACCAGTTGGAAACCTCATACAGAGCGTTTGTCTCGTATTTCTGGAAGAATTATTCCTATGGGAAGCGGTCGCCTGACTGTGGAGTGTCGGTAGCGGATGTGTGTTCGGAGAGGGAATATCCTAAACGGCGTTAACCCCTTTCATACTTGGGGTGCTGTTACATTAAGTATCTCACTTAAGCCTCCTGCAGCATCGGCTGGTTCTCCCCAATGAATAATTGCTTGTTCAAAGTGAAAAACAAAAATAAAATATAAGAAACAAAAAAAATCCCTCAGCCCAACATTTTTCACCCCTGGGTGAGGCATTGTCAGGGGTGTAACGTGTGATGTTGTGTTAAACTGAGCGCATAGCACACAGTGGATGAATCCAGTAACCAGATCTATTTATTTGCTCTAGTTTAGTATTGTGTGTGGATTAGGTAGGATTGAAAAAAAAAATAATTATATATATATATATATATATATATATATATATATATATATATATACACATATACACACACAAAATCAGTCAGGTCCATAAATATTGGGACATCGAAACAATTCTAATCTTTTTGGCTCTATACACCAACACAATGAATTTGAAATGAAACAAACAAGATGTGCTTTAACTGCAGACCTTCAGCTTTAATTTGAGGGTATTTACATCCAAATCAGGTGACCGGTGTAGGAATTACAACAGTTTGTATATGTGCCTCCCACTTTTTAAGGGACCAAAAGTAATGGGACAATTGGCTGTTCAGCTGTTCCATGGCCAGGTGTGTGTTATTCCCTCATTATCCCATTTACAAGGAGCAGATAAAAGGTCCAGAGTTCATTTCAAGTGTGCTATTTGCATTTGGAATCTGTTGCTGTCAACTCTCAATATGAGATCCAAAGAGCTGTCACTATCAGTGAAGCAAGCCATCATTAGGCTGAAAAAACAAAACAAATCCATCAGAGAGATAGCAAAAACATTAGGTGTGGCCAAATCAACTGTTTGGAACATCCTTAAAAAGAAAGAACGCACCGGTGAGCTCAGCAACACCAAAAGACCCGGAAGACCACGGAAAACAACTGTGGTGGATGACCGAAGAATTCTTTACCTGGTGAAGAAAACACCCTTCACAACAGTTGGCCAGATCAAGAACACTCTCCAGGAGGTAGGTGTATGTGTGTCAAAGTCAAAAATCAAGAGAAGACTTCACCAGAGTGAATACAGAGGGTTCACCACAAGATGTAAACCATTGGTGAGCCTCAAAAACAGGAAGGCCAGATTAGAGTTTGCCAAACAACATCTAAAAAAGCCTTCACAGTTCTGGAACAACATCCTATGGACAGATGAGACCAAGATCAACTTGTACCAGAGTGATGGGAAGAGAAGAGTATGGAGAAGGAAAGGAACTGCTCATGATCCAAAGCATACCACCTCATCAGTGAAGCATGGTGGTGGTAGTGTCATGGCGTGGGCATGTATGGCTGCCAATGGAACTGGTTCTCTTGTATTTATTGATGATGTGACTGCTGACAAAAGCAGCAGGATGAATTCTGAAGTGTTTCGGGCAATATTATCTGCTCATTTTCAGCCAAATGCTTCAGAACTCATTGGACGGCGCTTCACAGTGCAGGTGGACAATGACCCGAAGCATATTGTGAAAGCAACCAAAGAGTTTAAGGGAAATAAGTGGAATGTTATGCAATGGCCAAGTCAATCACCTGACCTGAATCTGATTGAGCATGCATTTCACTTGCTGAAGACAAAAATGAAGGGAAAATGCCCCAAGAACAAGCAGGAACTGAAGACAGTTGCAGTAGAGGCCTGGCAGAGCATCACTGGGCGTGAAACCCAGCGTCTGGTGAGGTCTATGCGTTCCACACTTCAGGCTGTAATTGACTGCAAAGGATTTGCAACCAAGTATTAAAAAGTGAAAGTTTGATTTATGATTGTTAATCTGTCCCATTACTTTTGGTCCCTTAAAAAGTGGGAGGCACATACACAAACTGTTGTAATTCCTACATCGTTCACCTGATTTGGATGTAAATACCATCATTTCAAATCCATTGTGGTGGTGTATAGAGCCAAAAAGATTAGAATTGTGTCGATGACCCAATATTTATGGACCTGAATATCTATCTATCTATCTATACACACACTATAGTGTCAGTATGTTTAGTTTAAAAAAACAACAACATGCACTATAGTTTCTTGGCCCTACTACAGATACAAACAACAAATATTAGACCCCTTTCACACTGGGGTGTTTTCCAGGAGATTTTGGGTTAAAAATAGCGCCTGTAAAGTGCCTGAAAAACGTCTCCCCTGCAGTCTCAGTGTGAAAGCCAGAGGGCTTTCACACTGAGGCGATGCACTGGCAGGATGTTAAAAAAACTCCTGCAAGCAGCATCTTTGGAGCAGTGTATACGCCGCTCCTTCACCGCTCCTGCCCATTGAAATGAATGGGCAGCGCAGCCGAACCGCCAGCAAAGCGCCGCTGCAGCGGTGCTTTGCGGGTGGTTTTTAATCCTTTTTCTAGTGGCCGAATACCTCCGCAAAAACGACGGTAAAGCGCCGCTAAAAATAGCGGTGCTTTACCGCTGACGCCTCAGTGTGAAAGCAGCCTTAGTGTTGTTTTGGTGGTGGGTCATGGTAATAGCAAAAAATATACAGCTAAAGTGACTAAAATAGTCTTATTTGTGTTCTTCATAAACCAACTCAAATGCAACTATAACAATATCTCATTAAAAAGGACAAAAACAATGATAGGGAAGACAGACAATAGTATTCCAATCATTATATTAAAAGTAGTATACATAAAATAAATACATAGACATGTGAAACATTGAAAAAAAATGTTAAGGAGACTCTGTCACCTTGCCTATGCAAAGTGACAGAGTCACCACAAACACCCCCCCCCCCTCCCCATGTTCACCTTTACTGAGCTCTCTTGTTGACCCTTTATGCGTTGAATTCAGCAACACTGCCAAGCACTTATGGGCAAGGGGCAGTCTGTCAGCTCCTGCCCTCTGACACTGCTTGGGCCTAGTAGCCAGCCAATAGAACAGAACACTGTCATATGACTGAGGGAGTGACTTCACTTCTTCCCTGGGTCACCACACATTTGTGATTTTAGGGTAGACTGAGACAGAGGAAAGACCGCTGAAAGAACACAGGCAAGGTGCGTATAAGGGGGTCAGGGAGGCTCTTTGCAAAGACACCGACTTTCAGAAGCAAAGCAGACAGAAGGACTTTATTAAAAGGAGTAGGGCATGTTAAAAATTCATTTTGAAAGTTATTTGCAAAATTTACTTTTGTTTACCTTTGTAAATAAATGAGGTGAAACAAAGTAAAAAATCAGTTTGCAAAGAATATGCTATCATGTACAAGAAAAAAAAAAAAAAAAAAAAACTTTTTTTTTAACTGGACATTATAAAACAAGCCAGTAATGTTAGATGTCGAAAGCTGTAGCTGTAGAGTGATTTTTTTTCAGATTTTTTTGTAGTAGCGTGTAGTAGCGTGTTTTAGCTGTAGCATTTTTTTTTTTTTTTTGCAAAAACTATACTCCCACAAAAGCTTTTGGTTCAAAAACGCTGAATAGCTGCGTTTTTAAGCTGTTTTGCCAGCTAAAAAACTCCTCTCAAAACCCACTAGTCCTGGAAGGGGGGGGGGGGGGCTGTCAACAGCAGCTGGAAAACCCCCTACCAAACACTGCTGATAACAGCCTATGTGTGCATGGACTATAATAATATGCTGGGGAGTTTATTGACTGCAGAAAAAAAAATCTGAAGCCAAAAACAGCAGTTGTAAAAATGTAAAAATGTCCATTGTGCATGAGGCCTTACTCTGATGTGCTGACTTTAATCATCCAATCCTATGCAAACCCCCCCCCCCCCCCCCCCCCAAAAAAAACTTTTTTTTTTTTTAATTTTCTTTATACACGATTGCGTATTTTTTGTAATCTGAATTTTCACTATTTTGCCTTATTCACTAAGATAAGCAAAAAACGGAAAATTGTATCATACTTACCAGTAATTTTCCTTTCCTGGTGCCTATCCATGGCAGCATACCTGTGATAGAGCTCCGCCTCGACTCCTCCTTCAGGACTAGTGAATAACATAAATTAAAGGCATAGCCCCTCCCCCAACATTCTCTGTAATATAGAATACCGAGGGTGGGAGCGTATGCTGCCATGGATAGTCACCAGGAAAGGAAAATTACTGGTAAGTATGATACAATTTTCCGTTTTCCTGGTGCCTCCATGGCAGCATACCTGTGATAACTAACTAGCTGACATGGGTGGGATAATTGCTTAACAATAAATGTTTAATTATAAGAGGACATAGCAGCCTGAACTGCCCTCCTTCCAAACTCAACAGTCGTGAGCGCTCCTGGATCAATATGGTAGTGTCTGAGGAACGTATGGTGAGAAGACCAGGTGGCGGCCCCGCACACTGTCTCCAACGAAACATTAGCCCTTGCTGCCCAGGAAGCTGAGACTGCCCTTGTAGAATGAGCATTCACTCGGGATGGAGGCTCCATATTCTTCACCCTGTAGGCCTTCTGGATTAACTTTACAACCCAAGATGCCAGAGTTCTGATGGAAGCTTCTTTGCCCCTGTATTTACCGAACGGTACGATGAAAAGTCTCTCAGAATTTCTGAAGGGGCCGGTGGCTTCTAGGTAGGCCCTGAGCACTCTGGATACATCCAGTTCGTGACAAGACTCTGAATCCATGTCTGTAAACACTGGTAGTGCCCAGGGTTCCAACAGGTGGCTTGGAGTAGCAACCTTTGGTGTGAACCCCCGAAGGGGACAAAGTTCCACTCTGTGAAGAAGGAGATGTGGTCGTCACCTATCCCTAAAGAGTGAAGTTCCGAGATTCTTCTGCCAGATGTAATGGCTAGCAGGAAAGACGCCTTTAGTGTCAGGTTCCATATTGTTACTTGTTCCACTGGAGCAAAGGGATGGTCAGATAGAACTTCCAGGACTAGGGACAGATCCCACTTAGGAAATGATCGTCTGACAGGAGGGCGAATCTTCAATATACCTCTGAGGAAAGTGACTACTGAAGGATCCTCCGCCCATCTCTTATTTGTTGCAGCAGAGATTACTGCTACCTGCACTTTGAGAGAGCTCAGACCAAGTCCCAGATCAAGTCCTGTCTGAAGGAATCCTAGAACATGAGATGTAGAAGGAAGGATTGGATGAAATCCATTTTCGGAAACAAACGACAAGAACTTGTCCCATATTCTTGAATATATGGCATTAGTTGCTGGCTTCCTAGCTTTTAGAAGGGTTGATATGACTCCTGGAGAACACCCTAGGGACTCGAACCTTCGCCTCTCAACCTCCAGATTCGAAGATTCAACTTCTGAGGGTTTGGATTAACTAGACTGCTCTGCGAAAGAAGTTGAGGGAAAGGAGGGATCTTGATTGGAGAGCCCACACTGAGGCACAATACGGAAGTACTGCCACCACCTGGACTGGCTCCCTGAGGAGCCTCAGGAGGAATTTGAATATTAATGGCCTGGGAGGAAAGGCATATGCCGTGGTGAACCTCCAGGGACATGACAGGGCATCCACTGCCTCGACTTGTGGATGCGGCAGCCGAGAGAAGAACCTGTCCAGCTTGGCGTTCTTCGGGAAGGTGAACAGATCTACCTGAGGGGGATCCCATATGTTGGCAATCTGAAGGAAGACATGGGGGTGGAGAGCCCACTCATTGTCCAGGAAGTTTCTGGATAAAGTGTCTGCTTCCGTGTTCAACCTGCCTGGCAGATACATCGCTCTGAGGTCCAGGAGGTTCTGCTCCGCCCAGAGCATGATCGGCTCTACCTCCTTGAGGAGTGACCTGCTGCGAGTGCCTCCCTGCTTCTGCAGATAAGCGACAGCTGCTCTGTTGTCTAGGCGTAGGAGTATTCTTTGGCCTCTGATGTGGGGTGCCAAAGAGGTCAGTGCCAAGAAGGCTGCCCTCATCTCCAAGATGTTGGATACCACTCCCTGGGTGGTGCATGCCCATCTCCCCTGTATTCTGGTTTGCCCGCAATGGGCTCCCCAGCCCTGTCTGCTTGCATCGGACGTAATTGTGATCCAAGGAAGGGAGTCCAGGTGATGAGGCTTGGAGAGGTTTTCCGGAACTGTCCACCAGTGAAGGCTCCTGCGTATTTTTCCCATCAGCAGGATCGTCTGAGATAGTCGTTGTTTCTTCCACTGTGCCAAGAAACCAGTCTGGAAATACCTCAAGTGCCAATGTGCCCAAGGAACCATGGGTATACAGGAAGACATTGTGCCAATGAAGCTCAGGCATTGTGAAGCCGTCAGATACGGGCTCTGGATGACTTTGATCATTCTCTGGATGACAATCCTTGCCTTCGGCGGTGGTAATGACACTGTCCCCTCCTGAGTATCGAACATTGTGCATAGATTATCTGCTGTGTTGGCATTAGTTGACTCGTGTCGGAATTCACCAGCCACCCTAGCTCTTTTAGGGACTGTAGAAGAATGTCCCGGTGACATACCAACTGATCCGGATTGCTTGCTAGGAGTAGGATGTCGTCCAAGTAGTGGTATATCCTCAAGCCCCTCTCCCGCAGGGGAACTAAAGCAGATATTAGTATCTTGGTGAACACCCTGGGAGAGGTGCACAGACCGAAAGGCAGGGCTTGAAACTGTACGTGGGTCCGTCCCACTGCAAATCTCAGGTATTTTTGAAATGCAGGTAGAATTGGAACATGTAGGTACGCATCCTGCAGATCGACCAAAATCATCCAATCTGATGGCTGGACTGCCTGAATAATCGTCTGCAGGGACTCCATTTTGAAGCTTTCGGGGCGGATATACCGGTTGAGCCTCTTTAGGTCTATCACAGGCCTCCACCCCCCTGTCCTCTTTGGGACCAGAAATAGGGTGGAGTATAAGCCTGCGAAGCGCTCTGCCAAGGGAGCCGGAACAGCCGCCCCCTGAAGCTGGAGTGACGTTAGGAAGTTTTTCAGCGCTTGAGCCTTCAGTGGAGAGGATGGAATCTCTGTTCCTTTGAAAGAGTTCCGAGGTGGAGGGTGAGAAAAATTCCAAAAGTGCCCCCATTGAATTGTTGACAGAACCCAGGGGTTGTGGCAGCAGGTGGCCCAGACTGGGGTAAAAAAACTTTAGCCTGGCTCCCACCGGGAGTGCCTGGGTTCCTCTGGCGTCAAAAAGACTGCTTCTGCTCCTGTGGAGCCGGAAGGGCTTTCAGCTTCCTGTTCAAAAAGGATCCCCGAGTACCTTTCCAAGGTCTTTTGTTGTCTCTGGGCTGTCTCGACTGCCTAAAATCCCTTGGGTTTGACTGGCGGAACCTAGAGGAACCACCTCTGAATCTTCGCCTACTTCTGTCCTGTGGAAGCATACCAGACTTCCCTCCTGACAGCCTGGAGATAGCTTTATCCATTTTGTCTCCGAATAGTGCTTTCCCATCAAACGGGATTTTGCACCCATTTTGTTTGGAGGATAAGTCAGCCATCCAGGGTTTCAGCCACAAGGCCCACTTCGCCATCACTGAATGGAACATGGATCTTGCCGAGCACCTGATCGTGTCAATGGCCGCTACGCAGACAAAGTCTGCCGACAATCTAAGCTCTTCTAAGGCCTTAATTATATCCTCCATGGGGACATCCTGATGCAAAGCCATCTCAATATTATCTGTCCAAGATCTTATGGCATTTGATACTGACGTGAGGGAAATAGCTGGCTTACATGCTGCTTCCGCGGCTAAGTAGCTCCTCTTCAGCTCCAGGTTCGCCTGTCTAGAGGGTCTTTGAAGGAAGTGGAATCCTCCATTGGTAGAGTAAGTTTTTTTGCGAGTCGCACCACGGACGCGTCTACCACTGGCATGGAGTTCGGTGACTGCGTTCCCGACTCTGGTAAGGGGTACATAGTTTATTGAACCGACCCCAAAATTATTATTTTTTTATCAGTCTTTGACCATTCCTTCTGAATGACTTGACTAATCTTGCCCATCAACGGGAAAAGAACCTGCTTCCTTTTGAGGAATGGGAAGTAGCTTGTAGACTCTTGGGGAGGCTATTCTGCGTCTTTCCAGGCGATTGCAGTTTTGACTGCCTGGATAAATGGCTTTACCAAGGAGAGACTGAAGCCAGAAGGTTCTGACTCTTCTCAAGAGTCCCCTGAAGAGTCTTCAGGTGGTGAATCTCTAGCTGGTCGGCCTGACGGCGGCAGAGGTGTACTGACTGCTGACGGACCAGGGAGATTAGGTTCTATATCCTGAACCTGGGATATCTGCTGAAGTGGTTGAGCGGGGACCGAAGCCAAAAGCGCAGAGAAGGAGTCCTTCATTGTTCGCTTGAGCAGATCTACAGCGTGCTGATTTTCTAGCTCGCGGTTGGACGCATAGTCCGTAAAACAGTCCTTACAGACCACTCTGTCTGGTAGCGGTGTAGCCCCACATATCCAGCATCTCTTCTTCCTATAGGTCCTAGGAGAGGGGGGTCGATCACGTCCTCTGGATCTTGACCTCTCTGATCTACGACGTGAAGAATGGGACCTACGCCCTGATGAGCGGGACCCCTTGGAGTGGGTGGGGCTACGGTGTAAGGAACTCACGCTAGACCAGTGAGCGCACTTTTTTTTAAATACTCACGTATAGTTGGTCACATACCTAATAGAAGTGTGAGGATCTTTGCTGCGAGATGAATGACTCATTGCGGAGTTGGGCACAAGGATCAGCTCCAGAAATATAGTAAGAAAGGGAAAAGAATCAGGAGTTTTTGGCGTCACTTTTTTTTTTTTAAATAAACATTTCATATCGTCATCTGTTTTTATTTTTTATTTTATTTTTTAAACATAAACATTTTTATATTGCTATCTTTTTTTTTTTTTTTTAACATAAACATTTCTGATCGGCAACATTTTTTTTTTGAGAAAATAAAAAGTACCTACCACAAAGCAGCATCAGAGAGACCTAGCAGGGCACAGCTGAGGAGACTGACAGCCAACCCTGAATCTGAACCTAATTAGGCTCAAGGTGCGTGGGCTAATCCCATAAACCACCATTTGGAATTGATTGAAAAAAAGGGCAAATCTAGCCTTCTTTCCAGAATCCAAGATGGCCGCCACTGAACCAAGCGTCTGTGCAGGCGCAATCGCAGAAGATCCAGCGTCGCCCAGTACAGAGAGCCGAGAAACTACGGCTCTGTATCACTCCCGAATCGCGAATGCGCAGATGGCGGCGAGGACGCTGCGCCGTGACACTCTCCTACCTGGCGGGACGTACAGAGCACCTGTAGCCCCCCCAAACCCGGAAAAAAGCACCACAATGTTGTTGCACAGAGAGACACCTGCCCTATCCAGTTGCACAGTTTTAAAGGAACAAAAAAGTAAGATAACAATCATTTGAAGGAGCCTAACAAGCAAAGGAAAGGGGAGGGGGAGGGGAAGAGAGGAAAAGAAAGGGGGAAAAAATGGAAACCACCAGCCTGGGAAGATGGAGCTGATCCTTTTGCGACTTCCACTGCATTCATCATGGATGTGATAGCAGACTGCGTTCCTGTGAGGAAACTCTGCGAAATGACCCCAACAGATCCACAGAGGGGTTCCCAGTCTTATCAGCGCTGTGAGCGGCCCAAGAACAGGGACTGCGCACGGGAAAGGCTAAACCCGGCGGACGCTGCCGACTGCAGAGGTATGGACATACTGCTACTCTTCACCAGCACAAGAAGGTATGAGGAAAAAAAGGAGAATGTTGGGGGAGGGGCTATGCCTTTAATTTATGCTATTCACTAGTCCTGAAGGAGGAGTCGAGGCGGAGCTCTATCACAGGTATGCTGCCATGGAGGCACCAGGAAAGCCATTTTGCAAAGTGAACAAGCACTACTCCATTAGTAAATCAGGGTCAGTGTACCTTTAATTATAAAAATAATAAAAAATGTAATTTTAACTGAAACAATAAGAGTAGCTGTACATACAAACAGACGTTCAAATGCAAAAACATATTTTTAAGCTCTACAATGCCTAATAAAGCAAGTGGAAAAATCTATATTAAATGTATTTTGAAAAGGAATCCAAAGAACAATGAAAATATAGAAAGAAAAATAACCCATGTTATGTGATCTGACTAAAGCTAAGTGAAATCTAACTGACAGCCATGTATAGCACACAACCGCTGTTTGCACCGCCTTACTAAATAAGTTATTTTATCCAGAAAATAAAACATTAGCACGTTCATTTTTTTCTGCTGCAGAGATACAGTATAGCAAGAATTTACAGGCAAATACCTAAATGTCACAACTTTACAGGTAAGTATATGAACTTTGTCCTTAAAAGGGTTGTAAAGGTTTGTTTTTTATTTTCTAAATAGGTTCCTTTAAGCTAGTGCATTATTGGTTCACTTACCTTTTCCTTCGATTTCCCTTCTAAATGTTTTTTTTCTTGGTCTGAATTTCTCACTTCCTGTTTCTCCTCAGTAAACTTCACACCATCATCTGAGTGGTGTTTAGTCAGCCAGAACAGCTTACTGAACAGCTTACTGAGGACGAACAGGAAGTGAGAAATTCAGGCAAAGAAAACAATGGAAAAAAAAAACAACATTTAGAAGGGATATCGAAGAAAAAGGCAAGTGAACCAACAATGCACTAGCTTAAAGGGACATATTTAGAAAATAAAAAACGAACCTTTACAACCCCTTTAAGGCAGCCCTGCTTGCAGTCACACAACCATACTGCAAAAAGAGCTCCCACCACACCCTCTTCATCTTGCGAATACACTCAGTAACCATAATTATTCCTATGGGGAGAGCTGTATTCTGCAAGACTGCTCCCCGTGGGAATAAATAGGGCCACAGCACAAAAAGCACAGGTTGAAAAGTATAAAGTGAGGATACTTTCTGAAGAAAGGCTGTGCGGCTGAGCAGGACTGCACAGTGAGGATCGCTGCAATACCAGCAGTGGTAAATATCAGACCAGGGGGGTGTACCAAAGGTGCAGTAGTTTTAATTTTCCCTTGAATAGTGCAAGGGTTTAACATTGATATTATTTTCACATACACATGGGTATAAGAGCAATATATTTTTGTATGCGACTTTCCCTGTTAATCCTTGAAAACAAGGTATTGGAATTACTTTTGGATTACATGCTCTACAAAAGGACATGTTTATGGTGCTATACCTGTTTGCGATCAGTTTGAAGGGTAAAAAGGGGTGGAGTGGGGGGCGTGGCCTGGAGAGCAATGGGATAGGACGCATGTAAGGAGAGCTCCACTTGCCCATACTCCTTACCTACAATCCTGCTTGCATCCTTGGTAGAAACTGCCATCCTTCACACCCGGAGACTTATCCTGCTCCTCCTGAGATTTTTGGAGATTTCCAGCTTGCTGGAACGCCGCCGCCGCCATCACGGAGCATCCCGGCCGCATACTTCAGGAAAGACCGCGGCTTCGGCCTAGTCCCTGGTACGGCGGCCATCTTGGTACCCCCGGCGGCGCTCCTGGACACCCTCACGGATCCCTTTTTACTCACAGTGGCTCATAGCCTCCTCGATCGGCCTCTGGACTGCCTAATCCCCCTCCAGTGGTGCCTTATTACTCTGCACCTGCTGTGGGGAAGGATCACTGCCTCAGCCTGACTCCTGGAGCGGCGGCCATCTTGCTACACCCGGAGGCGGCCTGGGCAAGTATTATAGGCCCCCCTGATTCCCCTGAGCCTTGATTCCCTGGGATATAGCAAAAGGACAGTGCTATTGCCTGACCACTACCTGCGGGTCACGCTACATCACCCTTGGACGGCGGTGGGAAAGGAGCCGCAGAGGGCTCGGCCTATTTAGCTGCGGCCATCTTGGTACACCTGGGACTCCCCTGATCATCCCCGCAGCATGTCCCCATCAAAAAAAACCTCAGAGGCCGTTGACAAATTGGCCAAATACCGCAGGCTGGATGAGGACCAACAGGCCAAGGATGGCGCTGACACGTCCCTGGGCGCGGAACACTCTGTGGTGGCTACTAACAGGCTACTGGATGCCATCGCCCTATGCCAGAGCACGCTTACCACCAAAATCGAGGAGGTCAAAATTGACGTGTCCCTTATCCGCCAGGATCTCTCTACCCTCAGGGACCGCGTGACGGAGACGGAGAGCCGTATTAGCAGAGCGGAAGATATTTTACACCCTCTACAACATACCACGGATGAGGTGCGCCGCCAGCTGCAACAGATTAGCGCAAAACAAGACGACATGGAAAACCGCCTTCGGAGATGTAACCTCCGTTTCATCGGTCTTCCTGAATCTGCTGAGGGCAATGATCCGGCGAGCTTCCTTGAAAACCTCCTGACAACAACCTTTGGCAGAGACGCATTCTCGGTAATGTTCGCGGTGGAGAGAGCCCATCGAATCCCTGCCCGTCCTCCTCCTCAAGGAGCCCCGCCACGTACCCTGATAGCGAAGTTTCTCAACTTCAGGGACCGTGACAAGATCCTCCGCCTGACCAGAGAGAAAGGGAACATCCCCTATACCAACACACATGTGGCCGTCTTCCCGGACTTCTCCAATGAGGTGCAACGGCAGCGGTCCAGATTCCAGGATGTTAAACGGCGCCTCCGCGTCCTGCACCTCAAATACGCCATGCTGTACCCCGCAAAGCTTCGTGTGGAATGCGATGGTCGAACCCACTTCTTTGAGGACCCTGAGCTGGCATCCACTTGGATTGATCAGAGAGCGCGCCGCACTGCCTACAAGCTGTGAGTACTTTTATTTCTCCCCCGCTCCCCCCTGTGCCGGTTATGCTCTTTATCCTCATTCTGGTGTTTAGCCCCACAGCGGCTATTTTGTTAGCAGGTACCCCTCACCGGGACAGGGGGAAGGATCTGAAACCCCCCCCCCTTTTTTTTTTTGTCTCCTCATATTTCCTTGGATCTCGCAGCAAGCTCGCCGTCTCCGGGCGACCCAACTGACTTTTGATCCCCCGGCCTCCCCACATGTGGGAGATACTTGTGGAGAGCAGTCTACCGAACATGGATTGAACTTCCTCCAATACTATACCTAACACCCTGATGGCAGGTGGGGCCCCCTCCTGTAATGCTGAAATGGTGCTGCACGTCTGTGGCCCCTACACCCCAAGCACTTCTCAGAGAAGAAGTCGCCCCCCTAGGATCCCTATGGACCTTTTTCATCCCCCCCATCTACCTGACTGTTTGGTCCTATTTTTTAGTTTTCTTTTTGTCACGGGTATCTATGTCCCATTGAAATTAAGTCCCTTGCCTCCAACGTTTTGTTCACGTTGGATGTCCCCTGTTGATACCTGGTTATGGGATACTATGTTCATGCCGAGTTGGGGTGGCAATGGACTGGGAGGGAAGGGAAATGTTGTGGTTATTCTTTATTTGCCACTATGTTTGCAATTGTTTATCTCTGCTAAAGGTACTATGTTATTGTCATACATGCACTATCGATATTGGTATTATTTACGTTTTATACCATCTGATGTGTCCTTCTCTGCTCTGCTGGTCCTGGTCTGGCTGCGGTTTATTATACGCGCCCTACGCCCACCATGAGTTCCCTGAAGTTCCTTACGTGGAATGTCAGGGACCTACGCAACAAGATTAAACGCACAGCTGTCCTGACGTTTCTCAAATCTCAGAGGGCTGACGTCATCACATTAGTCGAGACCCATGTCACGGGCCACCTGCAATCCTCCCTCAAAAAACCCTGGATAGGGTGGGCTTACCATGCTACCCACACCTCTTATTCCAGAGGAGTATCGATCCTGATCGCCAAACGGGTACCATTTGATCTAGTACTACTTCGCACGGACCAGCAGGGCAGATATGTGTTTGTGCACGCTACCATTAACGGGTCTCCTATCCTGCTGCTCTCTTGCTATGTCCCCCCCCGTATAACTCTGCTGTAATTAAGGAGGGCCTTGCCTTTATGACTCAATATCCCTCTGTACCGGCAGTGTGGATGGGGGACTTCAATATGACCCTAATCCCCGCTCTGGACCGCCTGGGCGCGCTGAACCCCCCCTTGATCCACCGGCCCATACCAGACTGCACCGCATAATGACAGACTTCGCCCTTGTCGACACTTGGCGCCACAAACACCCACACACCAAGGTCTTCTCATGCTTCTCAGCTAGTCACAACACGATGTCGCGAATTGATTTTGTGTTTGTCTCAATGTCCCTGCTGCCTAAACTAGGGGATGTAGGCTTTGCTCCGAGGGTACTCTCGGATCACGCCCCCTACTGGATCACGATCCAGCTCCTGAAAGCTTCCCCTGCCCCTTCCTGGCGGTTAAACCCATTCTGGCTGACTGCCCTGCGGGAACAGGAAGACATCCCCACGGAATTGCAATACTACTTTACGGCCAACGGGGGCTCTACCACATATGACGTGGTGTGGGAAATGTTTAAGCTCCACGCTCGTTCCCTGCTTTCTATGCGTATCAACAGGCTCAAACGGTCATCACTTATTGTCCAGCAGGCGGCAGACCACCTACAGGTGCTGGAGGAGGCGTTTCATCGAGACCCCTCTCCCAGCACGGCCAATAACCTCAGGATTCAGGCGCGACAGGTCTCCCAATTGCACATAGAGAAGGCTAAGCAACGAATCTTTTTCTGTAGACAAAGGGTGTTTGAGTACGGAGAAAGATCGGGCAAACTGCTCGCGTATCTTGCCCACTTGGATCTGCGTCCCCCTGTGGTGGTGTCCTTGACCGACCCCCAGGGGAACGACATCACCGACCCACAACTGGTGGCGGAGGAATTTGGGAGATTCTACCGTACACTCTACACATCCAGAGTCACCCACACTCCCCAAGATACCAGGGACTACCTAGCGGGAGTTCAATTCCCTAGACTGACCAACGACCAGCTTGAAATCTTAGAAGCCCCTATTACCGAGGAGGACATCACCGAGGCTATCTCCTGTTTGGCCTCATCTAAGGCACCAGGATCTGATGGTCTACCTCTAGAATTCTATGCCACCTATTCCGAAATTCTAATCCCTAAACTTAAAGACCTGTACAAATCCATATTTGATTCAGGAGTTCTACCCCCCTCCATGAGAGAGGCTCAAATTGTCGTAATTCCCAAACCCGGTAAGGACCCTAAATACCCGGAGTCGTATAGGCCTATTTCCTTATTACAGGTAGACATTAAAATATTAGCAAAGATCCTAGCCTCCCGCCTTAATCAGGTTATTCTGTCATTGATCCACCCTGACCAAACAGGCTTTATGCCAGGGAAAAACACTGCCATGAACATTCGTCGCCTATTCATGAATATTCAGGGGTCCCACGATGAAATTGGTTCGAGGGTCGTGGTGGCTCTGGATGCCGCCAAGGCCTTCGACTCCGTGGAGTGGAACTACCTGTGGGAGTGCCTCTCAAGATTTGGATTTGGCCCCAGCTTCATTCGCTGGGTCCAACTCCTCTATCAATCCCCGAGGGCCAGAGTATTTGTGAACGGTTGGCTTTCCGACCAGTTCCCGCTGGAAAGAGGGACCCGACAAGGCTGCCCCCTTTCCCCCATGCTGTACGCATTGGCTGTGGAACCGTTGGCCATTATGGTCCGCGCAGATGCCTGTATCCGAGGCCTCAGGATGGGGAACTTGGAAGAAAAGATCGGGATGTATGCCGATGATACACTCCTGTATCTGGCGGACTCGGGTCCCTCTCTTGTAGCAGCCCTCCAGTCCATAGAGCGTATGGGTGGACACTCAGGTCTGAGTATTAATTGGTCCAAGTCCCAGATTCTCCCGATTGACCATTTCCCCCCCTCATTCACGTCTCCTCCTCTGGCTCTTCCAAGGGTCTCCCTGATCAAATACCTTGGGGTGCAGGTCACCAGATCGCTCTCGGACTACAAACTACTGAACATTGAACCCCTGTATGCCCTGATCAAGACCAAGACACAGACCTGGGCCAGACTACCCCTGGGTGTTATGGGTCGCATTAGTCTGGTTAAGATGATACTCCTTCCAAAAATACTGTATTTGGTCTGGCATGCTCCCCTCTATATACCGCAAAAATGTTTCAAAATAATTGAATCCATTCTGAATTCATTTATATGGGGTCATGGCGGACACAAATTATCTTGGAAAATTCTGAAGAACCCCGTGACATTGGGAGGAGCTGCTCTCCCAGACTTCCAGGACTATTATCTTGCCTCCCAACTGTCACACTTCTATTACTTTGACAAACGTGAGCTACCAAGATACCAGACACTTCTCTGTGAGCATCCCGACGACCCAGCCCATACCCCACTTCAGTCAGTCCTTAGAACCCCATCGACGAGACACCCCTCCCAACACAAAGCTGACATGTTGGCTCACCACCGGAGGGTATGGCGGATGGCACTACAAAAAATTGGAACCCCGCAAGTACACTCTCATACCCCTCTCTGGTTCAATACATGTTTGCCAGAATTATTGTCCATCCCAGACCCCGCGGTGTGGACACGCCATGGGATCTTATATTTACATCAGATCATGACCACCACAGGCCTTAAAACATTTCAAATGCTAAAAGATGAATTTTCCCTCCCCAATTGCCGTTTCTTCAGGTATCTGCAACTCCGCCACGCTATACAGGCCCAGTTCTCTGGCTCCAACCCGTCCATGGCAGTCCCCTCTATAGTGGACACAGTCACGGGGAATGAGCCCGCCAAACTCATCTCCACTCTGTACTCCGCCATTCGTCTCCCTAGCGCCACAGCATTGGCCTACGTGGCCAAGACCAGATGGGAGGTGGATGTTGGACTAGTGGAGGATGAGGATTGGGATGAGATCTTGGAAGACGTGAAAAAAGTCTCCCCCAAGCTATCGGACCGCCTCACACAGTTGTACATTATACACAGAACGTACCTGACCCCTCAGAGAATAGCACGTTTCAAACCCACGTACAATCCAGGATGCCGCCTCTGCGACCGCACCCCGGGCTCCTTTTACCACCTTATTTGGTCCTGCCCCATTATCCATGGGACACAGGTGATACGCTTCCTACACGACCAGATGGGCTCCCCTGCTACCCTTGACCCAAAGATGTGCCTACTTGGCCTGTTGCCAGAACTAGATGCTGACAAACCCCTGCGTACCTTCTTACATGAGACGCTATTCTTGGCGAGAAAAGTAGTGGCCCGAAACTGGATGCAGGCTCTGTCCCCCACAGTCCAGTGCTGGAAAAAGGCGGTTAACGATGCTCTCCCATATAAAAAACTGATTTATGTGCATAGAGGGTGTCCCCTAAAGTATGAGAGGGTATGGGATAGATGGTTGGCGGATGGGGAAACGTGTACTTGACATGTTGATTTCTCATCTTTGTTGTATGCCGGCTCCACTCTCATCGGTGTCTTCATCTTTTATGTCACACAGATGTTTCATTATGTTCATGTATGTACTATTGCTTTGGCCATACTGGATTTTACTGATGTATGTACCATGCATATACTTAATAAAGTTGGTTTTTTTCAATTTAAAAAAAAAAAACTGCCGGTATTTAAAAAAAAAAAAAAGGGGTGGAGTGGTTTGGCTATTGTTAGTTTGTATTTTATACTTTTGTAAAGCCTAAAATAAACAGTATCAGATTTAAAAATCCAACCGCCCCCCCAATTCTAACAAATGTAGAAATCTTGAGAATGTCTACTGTATTCAGATTTTGATATTAATAATAGTAGCTGGTAGTCAGAGAGCCACTGTCATAAGTTTTAGCATGCTGGTTACCACTCAAAGCTGAATTTGATCAAGATTACAAAAAGCTTAAAGTCTTGTTTGCACAGGCAATGCATGCAGAAAACCATCCAGTATCCATGTTATTGGGTCTGCATTCAAGAGTACGACGAATGTAATAGAAATGAATAGCCAGGCACCGCCTAAACATTGTATCCAACAGTTGGGCCAAAGCAATGCAAAGGTAGGCCCACCAAAAGGATGATTGACTCCGTACACTATCATTCATGGCAGGGTACCGGACAAGAGTCAGAACCTAATGCCAATTGTCCATCTGAACAAGAGCAAAAAGGATGTGTCTTGGAGGCGTTAAATATTGCACCACTCTTTTCCTGTCCATAATTGTCCCAATTATTGCCATTGATGATTTCTCATGGAATATAAAAGTGTTATAGTTGACAAACTTAAGTGCACCTTCATCAAAATTTTACAAAAAGTGTAGTGCACTCTCTTCCTCTCCAGCTGCAGCAGCTGAGCCAAGTTAGAGAGAAGGAGGGAATTTACAACTGCAATTGCTTGCACTTTGAACAGCCCAGAGTTTGAGTGGTCATCGTTTTTCAGCTGTATGTGGAATGGGAGCAGGTGAAGCATTTGAAAGCGTGCTGATATTTTATATTCAGGGAACATGGAATTGCATAGGGGGTTGTTGGAAAATGTTGCTGAAGGTGAACTTACACTTGAATGAATTTGACACTTGCTAGAATTCTTACATGAAATATTTTCTTTAAAAAAATAAAATAGTGTAAACTAGCATTTTCATATAAAGAAGTTCAATCTGTAGAAACTTTATATAAAAAAAAAAAAAAAAGAAGAAGGGGAAAGATATTTGAAACAGAAAGCTGAAAAAATGGGTCCACTAATGCCATATTTGCAAGCTACAGAGACATTCACTGATGGCAAATGCAGTTTGATCCTTTGGGCATCTTCTCTGCTTATTACTTATTTTCTTCGCCCACTCAGGCTTTTCAGTTCTTCTAGCTCTTTTTCCTTAAGGTGCGATTCTGCAGTGGTCTCGGAGAGCTGTTACAAAGAAGACAAGAGACATGACACACATAGATAATCTGTGAAATGTAGTGTTTCCTCAAGTGAGGAAAATGGTAGTTATTTACAAAAGGCAAATCCACTTTGCACTATGAGTGCAAAGTGCACTTGTAATTGCACTTGGAAGTGCAGTCGCTGTAGATCAGAGGGGGACATGCAAGGAAAATAAAAAACAGCATTTTAGCTTGCACATAATTGGATGATAAAATCAGCAGAGCTTCCCCTCATTTCAGATCTACCCCTCAGATTTACAGCGACTGCACTTCCAACTGCACTTTGAGTACAATTTCAAGTGCACTTTCAGTTTGCACTTGTAGTGCAAAGTGGATTTGCCTTTCGTAAATAACCCCCATTGTCACAAGGATCAGAACATTGGCATCTGTTGGTCATTTCAAGATCTGGTTAACCAATTGCAGTGAACGCTGAAATGTTTGTGCAGACATATTCTAAAAGAATTGGTAGAAATTACAAAATATCCTTATATAAAAAAAAAAAAAAAAAAAGAAGAAGAAGAAAAGGTCTCTAGCATCTCTAAATTCAAAACGTTCCAAGTTGCTGCTCCAGAAAACAAACACACTGATTAGAAGTTCCTAAGGCTGGTTTCACACTGGGGCGGTGGCGGTATAGCGCCGCTATTTTTATCGGCGCTATACCGTCGGGATTGTTGAGCTATTCAGCTGCTAGCGGTGCGGTTTTAACCCCCGCTAGCGGCCAATAAAGGGTTAATACCACCCGCAAACCGCGGCTACAGCCGCGGTTTGCGGACGGTATTACCGCGGTATCCCATGCATTTCAATGGGAAGGAGCGGTGGAGGAGCGGTAAACACACCGCTCCTCTCACCGCTCCAAAGATGCGGCTAGCAGGACTTTTTTTTACCGTCCTGCTAGCGCACCGCTCCAGTGTGAAAGCCCTCGGGGCTTTCACATTGGAGAGAAAGGAGCCGCTGTTTAGGCTCGGTTTGCAGGCGCTATTTTTAGCAAAATAGCGCCTGCAAACCGCCCCAGTGTGAAAGGGGCCTAAATCATGCTAACTTCCCAATTTGCATACTTGTTTCAGGTGTCTGCATCAGAAATTATGAAAGCCTTTGTCAGAAGGAGAAGCTCACAGTTGCAGCCTCCACAGTTTTCCTATAAAGCTAGCTTTATTACCTGCCTTCTCAGACTGTGGCTGAAAATAATATCCCAGGCCCCTCACCTTCTGAAGCATGATCATGCACGTTCAGTAGACTGGCTCACTACAATTTAATAGTTCACACTGGAACTTCTCCCACTGCCGCCTAAATAGGCAAAGCCAATTTCTACAGCCTCCTCTGCAGTAACAAGGTGCTGCAATCCTGGTTTCCCTTCAGAAACATGTATTTTACAGGCATCCAATACTTTCATTAGCCACTCCATATGCACTATGCCGATAAGACTGCAAGGAGTGCGCTTCCTACATTCTGGAATACAACAGCAAGTTCCTGCCAAGCATGTCCTCAGGGACTAAAAAATAAATAAAACTTAGGGTAAAAGGCGAGAAGGGCACCATGTTTTGCACTTCATATCCTTGAAATTGTGGGTGAATTCATTGGTCAGGTGTCTGATATGGAAAATGAACTAACATATGTAAAATATGTTTTAGTTATTTTTTTGTTCTCTTACCATATCTAGTAAGATGTCTACTTTCAGGCGAAGCAAGTTATTTTCTTCCTCCAGCTGTAGATTTCTTTTTCGAAGACGTTGGAGGTCTTTCTGTGATCCAGTTCCACCTGATTCTGTAATAAGAATACATTAGAAGACTGAAAAGAGAACAAAGCTAATCAGCAGAGAGAAAGACAATTTGAGAAAACAACAGTGTAAACTGCATGTGTAATCTACCAACTTCATGTTTTTTTTACTCTTTAACTACTTCAATACCGGGCACTTTCACCCCCAGGCCGATTTTCAGCTTTCAGCACTTGAATGACAATTGTGCGGTCATGCAACACTGTACTCATTTTTTTACTTTTATTTTTTTAGATAGATAGAGCTTTCTTCTTTCTTTTTGCAAAAAAAAAAAGTAAACATTTTGGAAAAAAACAAAAAACACAAACAAAACCCTTTTCTCAGTTTCTGTTCCAAAATTTAGCAAATAAGTAATCTTTCTTGTTTACTTATGTGCGCTGATTCGCACTGATAATTAGTGCCCTGATTATCAGTGTAAATAAAGTAATGGACAGCCTTGCTGGTTATCGGCAATGCTTTCCTCACACAGTCATTGCCCTCCCAGAACTGGACGACCACGCTGTAACCATCTTTTGGCTATAGCGCAGTTGGGAAGTAGTTAAGTAAGGCTGTGATGATCAAAACTAAAAGTGAGCTGAAATGCTGGTTAGCATGTAGGTCTAAATTTTAATTATTTAATTTAACTCCAGTCAAAATAATTTTGTTTTTGTTTTTGTTAGACTGCGGATGGATGACAATTTCTGTCAAGTTTTCGTTGCCGTCTGAAGCAGGGGGAAATCTCTCTACTTATAAATAGCTGTTTGTTAGTCTGTGTCCATGTGTAAAGTGAGTGTGTATGGGAGTGGTCTTCAGAGTTATCAACCAGCTGCTGCGCCTGCAGGGCTCCAATGAGGAAAATTACAAGGTCTGCATCCCTTTAGGCTGAGTTCCCACTGGTACAACACGACAGTCGTACGACTGTGGATCCGACTTTGCCCTGCGACTTGAAGTCCGACTTTCATCCGATATCAATGAACGGGATCCGACTTGGATCCCAACAATACCAGGCACTTTGTGTTTGGTATGAATCTTTAGGGAAAACTCCATGCCAAAAATAAAATTAAATAAAAATTAAATAAAACCCCAGCATAGGGCTTACCCCCCAAAGACCATACCAGACTCTTCGATCTGGTTTGGATATGAAGGGGAACCCCCACGCCAAAAAAACAGCGTGGGGCCCCCGCAAAATACATACTAGACCCTTATCCGAGCACGCAGCCCGGCAGGTCAGGAAAGGGGGTGGTGACGAGGGAACACTTCGGGGCAGGTGGGCCCTTGTGGACAAGGGCCTCTTCCCGACAACCCTGGCCTGTGGGTTGTCGGGGTCTGCGGGCGTGGGGCTTACATTTTGACTATAGATACTCTTAATTCTATTTATATCATGGTTATGTTACTTATGTTACAACATGTTACAAAATGCTACCTTTGTATTGTGGTCTTTATGGAAAATATCTAACTTACTATATTGTTCTGAAGAATCATAACAAACTCCAATTTTCATACTAATCTGCAAATAAAGTTTTGAAAAAATATTGGCAAAATCACTTACCAGCTATCCACTGTCCATTTTCAAATTTTAAACTTTGGCCTGCAATGCTGATACTCGGAGAACCATAATCTAGACCCAATTCTACTTCTTTGGTTGTTCGATCCAGCTAGAAGACAAATAAATAAAAGTAGATCAGAAGACAGGCAAAAACTGAAATATACCTAAACTGCACAGCTGGTAATATTAAGCCTCGTACACACGATAGGATTTCCATCGGACAAATCCGTGGAATTTTGTCCGAAGACATTGGCCGTGAACTTGTTCTGCATACAGACGGCAGAACTTTTTCAGCCAACATTCTCAAAACTATGTGGTTTTTCTGCTCTTTAGCGCCACCCTTTGGGCAACTTCTGCTAATGTTGTCTTATGGTTAGCATTGGTTCAGAGCATGCGTGTTTGTACTTTGGATTTTAGTCCAACGGACTTGTGTACACACGATCGGATACTCCGACGGAACAAATTTGTTTTTGTTTGTTTTTTTATGGTCTGCTCTTTTGTTTACATTCTGCAGAAGAATAGCCAAAGCTGTACTACAGGCATTAAGTAAGAATGTAAAAAAAAAAAAAAAAAAAAAAAAAAAAAACCACCCATGAACCTCCTTGGACTTAACCCTTATAAGTCAGCACATTTTTTAAAAGTGTTGCAATTCTTCTTTCTTCTTTAGGCTGCATTCATACCTGAGCAGAGCAATTTTCAGACTTCAGGTGTTTTTGTTTAACCAATAGAAAGCACTAGGGGTAGGAGAGGTGGAGGAATTTAGGGGTGGAAAGCTTGTTGTTTTAGCAGAAAACGAGCAACAAAATGCTTGTAAAATACTCATGTTGCACGTTTTCAGGCATTCCCATTGAAGTCCATGGGGGCCATCTGTCTCCAGTTTGAAGCTCATGTACTTTTTGAGTGACATGCATTTTGCGACAGAACACTCAGATGTGAACAGGGGACATTGAAATGAATGGGATTTGCCTTGCTGAGCGTTTTAGAGCTTCAAGCAGAAAATGGCTTAGGTGTGAATGGGGCCTGTAAAATATTTGATATAAATAAAAATATGTGGTAAATACATATGATAGCATTCAGTATATTAATTCCCTTTTTTTATTTTTTATTTAAATGCCTTTACGTACTGTATACCCTTCTTCACATTTACATGCAGACTTTAACCACTTCCATACAGGGCTTTTTATACCACTTCAATTCCGGGCCTATTCTGGCACTTCTCTCCTACATGTACAAGTCATCATTCTTTTGCTAGAAAATTACTCAGAACTAGGGCTGGGAAAAAAAAATCGATTTTAATCTTGAATCGAGTTTGGAGTTCAAATCGATTCAGATTTGAAGAAAATCATATTTAAAAAAAAAAAAAAAAAAAATTTCCCCATTTTTTTTTTACCCTTCAAAGTTTCCGTAGCAGGGCTGCAGGGGGCGTATCCCGAAGGGAGACCCCATGAGAGCAGGTGAACTAAGCCAGAAGGCCATGTCCACCGACTCCCAAGTCGTTCAGGGCAGGCCCGAGGACCTACACCATACTAAACACACTGTGACAAACGTGCAGACAACCAACAAAAAAAATACAAAAAAGTGACAAACAGGGGGGTTAAATAAAAAGAAAGTGGGGAGAAGGAAGGTGGGAGAGTGAAATAGTGGCCATTGTGCTATACAATGGCCAGGCCCTCCGGCCAGGAATAAAAAAAAAAATCCTCCGGTCCCAGCCAAAAGGCCCGGCCCAGGAGGCAGGTGCTAAAAAGGTGTGTAAATGGTGCAGTGACCGTGGTGCCATATATCAATGTGACCCTCACTCACATGTGATCGTCTGGCACCCTTGGACTGCCACTCCAAGGGCACATGCACCATGGGCTTTTCGGCTCCTATCCGACCCCCCGACCTGTCAGTGCAGCCCTCTGTCCCGCTGATAGAGAGCCCTTCAAGGTTTTCTCAGGGAGAGCTGCCCCTGCTACAGCCTCCACCGATACTAGCCCTTCCAGACTCCCATCAACCCGGCGGATTTGCATGGCCTCACCCCACCTCAGATACAGGGATTAGCCAGCTCCTCCCTCCAGGTCGCCAACCAGGACAGCACTTACACCATCCGGCCAGAATAAGACTCGGCAAAAAGACCAGACCAAATGCAGCATTCCATCCTCACCAGGAGCACCCTTCCAGACGGCTCAGACTCGACCACACCGGCCCCCAGTTTACTGTCGGGCAGCACGGCATGGCCCCTACCGAAACCATCCTTCCAGGTGCTAATGACGCCGTTGGGTTTGCATCAGCCCCCCACAGATAGGAGGTACTTCAGCGCACCCTCTGGCAACTGATAAGAACAGATACTACACTTGATCTTAGCCAAAAGGCCGAGAAGCACTGGGCGGCGTTACCCCAATTACATCTACTCGCCGTCGCGAGTAGATGTAATGTAACACTAACTAACCGCAAGCCGCCGTCTGCCTACCTGATCAGCGTGTCATGCAGACAGACGGCGGACATTGCAGTGTTCAAAAGCTGCGCCTCCCGAGTCCTCGTCGTCTGTGATAGGCGGAACACTCAATTTCACAGCAGGCAGTGTTCAGCCTATCACGGACATCCTCTGATCCTCGTCTGTGTTATGAAGATGAGCGGATGTCCATGATAGGCGGAACACTGAACGCTGGGAAATTGAGTGTTCCGCCTATCACAGACGAGGAGGAGGCGAGGCTTTTAAATACTGGAATGTAGCAGTAAAATCCGTATCCCATGAAAATCTGCATCAGGTATGGGCACAGTGATTGAAGCATGGGCACAGTGAGGCACGGGCACAGTTCAATTCAACTAAGAGTAACCTCAAGATTTTTTGTTGTTTTATTAGCTAAATCCAAATACAGTATTAATCATTTGGATGTTTAACAATCTTTGTTGCACACTGACTTTGCCGTTAGAGAAAGGGTTTGCCTTTGCAATTTTGTTTGTTGATGCACTTCAATTAATATAATAACAAAAAAATCGAATATCGAGTTTTTTTTATTAAAAAAAAAAAAAAAAAAAAAAATCGCCCAGCCCTACTCAGAACCGCGAAACATTATATATGTTTTTTTTTAGCAGACACCCTAGGGAATAAAATGACGGTCGTTGCAACTTTTTATCTTGCACGGTATTTGCGCAATAATTTTTCAAACGCCTTTTTTGGGGGAAAAAAAAATGGTTTCATGAATTAAAAATAACAAAAAAACAGTAAAGTTAGCCCAATTTTTTTGTAAAATATGAAAGCTTATGTTACGCCGAGTAAAAATATACCTAACATGTCACGCTTTAAAATTGCGCACACTCATGGAATGGCGCCAAACTTCGGTACCTAAAAATCTCCATAGGCGACGCTTTGAAAATTTTTACAGGTTACCAGGTTAGAGTTACAGAGGAGGTCTAGTGCTAGAATTGTTGCACGCGCTCTAACGCACGCGGCGATACCTCACAGGTGTGGTTTGAATCGCGTTTACATATGCGGGTGGGACTTACGTGTGTGTTCGCTTCTAAGCGCGAGCTATTGGGGACGGGCGTTTAAAAAAAAAATATATATATATATTTTTTTAATTATTTTTACTTATTTTTTACACTTTTTTTTTGATCACTTTTATTCCTATTACAAGGAACGTAAACATCCCTTGTAATAGGAATGTGTGCGACAGGTCCTCTTTATGGAGAGATGCGGGGTCAATAAGACCCCACATCTCTCCTCCAGGCTGGAAAGCATGAGATCAGTGAATTTTTTTTCACGATCTCATACTTACAGCCGCAATGGCAGCTTTGTTTACATTTGAGGACCTGGGCGTGACGTCATCACATCGCGCTCGGGCCTCCGACGATCATAGAGATGACTGGTGACCATCTGGTCACCAGTCATCTCTATGCTTATCACGTGACCCACCACCGGCGCCGACGATGCTCTCCGGGTCCCCGATCGCACGGGAGAGCCCGGAGAAGCACCGGATGGCGGCGGGAGGGGGAATGTCCCCTCCCGCCGCCTATAAGAACGATCAAGCGGCGGAACTGCCGCTATGATCATTCTTATGGTGCACAGGATCGCCGGCTGCAAACAAGGATATCTGAATGATGCCTCTAGCTGCAGGCATCATTCAGATATCCCCCCTCAAACCCAGGACGTCATATGACGTCCACCCGGAGGGAGAGAGGGTTCCTGCCGGTGTAATTTTGCTATGGCCCGGTATGGAAGGGGTTAAAGAGCGGTAATTTTAAAGCCAATTTGATCAAAAATTTAGCCAGGGTTTTTTAAAGTTTTCTTTAATCTTCCAAAGCAATAATATTTACCAAAGTTCATGTATATAGTAACCTTGTGGACCGAGTTACTATTCTTTATTTATAGATTAGTAGGTCATATAGACCTACAGAATAATGACTTATGACAATACCACACAGACAGAAAAAAGGCTATACTTAATAACGTACTGCGTGCAAGTTGGAAAGCGATGCTGATTTTCTAGGTGGCGTTTTCTTTGGACTAAATGTGTTCCCGAAGAAAGGCATTTTGCCCATTAGTCTACTGGACTCCAGTGCTGATCCAGAAATCCCCTTTCAATGCAGTTTTCCTAAGGATTAAAAAAAAACAAAAAAACAAAAAAACAATTACAAAAGGAATAATACAATTTTTGTACTCCCCGTAAAATCCTTTTCTGAGTTCATGGACAGACACAGCAGCATACTTGACAGTAGGGTATTAGCCTTCTATTAGGAGATGACTAGGCAGAAAAAGCATGTTACGTGTTTAAGCACATCAAAAACTGCACAGTACCGCCCAGGGGACGGTTCCTCTAGGTACAACCCCTCTCCCTGCATGTAGCAGCTCAGTTTGTCAAAAAGCAGTACAAACATAAAAAAAAAAAGGAGGAGGGGTGGGTGCTGTGTCCGTCAATGAACTCAGAGAAAAGGATTTTACGGTGAGTACAAAAATCCTATTTTCTCTTCCGTTCATGGACGGACACAGCAACAATCTTGACAGTAGGGACGTCCCCAAGCAGTGTCAAAAACAAGGGGTGGGAATACAGCATTAAACAAACTTCACCCCAAACAACCAGAGCTCCTCAACTGAGGAGTTGCAACTCTAAACAGCCGCCTGCAAAACTTTGCGGCCGAAGCAAGCATCCGAAGATGCACTCACATCAACCTTGTAAAATTTAGTGAAGGCAGGCGCGGGCTGGGCCGGGGGGCAGGGTGGAAATTTCCCCCCAGGCCGCCGACATTATCTTTAAAACGGCCGCAGCGGCTGTCTGTTCATTTTTTTTTTGTCCCAGGCTGTGATGGGCCGCTGAGCAGCCTGTGATAAGGCGGCCGCCGATTGGCTATCTGGCTGCTGCTGTGTAGGCTGCGCTGCATTGTGGGAGTTGTAGTTTGGCCGCGCTAAAGGTAAGTAACTAATCAGCGCATGAAACTACAACTCCTACCTCCCAGGAGCGAGAGCAGGTCATGTCAGGGGAGGGGACGCACGGCGTCAAGTCACATGATGTGACTTGCTGAACTTGTGGGCTGGCTTGAGGAGTGGCTGCAGAGTCAAGAAGAGAAGACATGGCGGTGACAGAATCATCACCCCCCGAAGAGGTGCAAGGCAAGGACCTGGCTCTCTGAAACACAGTGACACAGCCTGAATTGAAGTAAGGTATGATGAGATCATGAGATGACCCCTGTTGTGATAAAAGTTTGGCAGAGTTATGGGGAAAAAAAAAAAGTTTGGCAGTGGCGGCTCGTGGGCAATCAACTAACCCCCGCCCTCCTCATCCAGCACCCCCCTGCCAGCGGGCTCATCCAGCAAGCCCCCCTCATTCAGCAATCCCCCCTGCCAGCAAACCCCCCCCCGCGGACTCATCCAGCAACCCCCCCCCGTGGACTCATCCAGCAACCCCCCCCCCCCGCGGACTCATCCAGAAACCCCGCCCCCCGCAGACTCATCCAGCAACCCCCCCCCCGCAGACTCATCCAGCAACCCCCCCCCGCAGACTCATCCAGCAACCCCCCCCCCGCAGACTCATCCAGCAACCCCCCCCCCGCAGACTCATCCAGCAACCCCCCCCCCGCAGACTCATCCAGCAACCCCCCCCCCGCAGACTCATCCAGCAACCCCCCCCCGCAGACTCATCCAGCAACCCCCCCCCGCAGACTCATCCAGCAACCCCCCCCCCCGCAGACTCATCCAGCAACCCCCCCCCCCGCAGACTCATCCAGCAACCCCCCCCCCCGCAGACTCATCCAGCAACCCCCCCCCCCGCAGACTCATCCAGCAACCCCCCCCCCGCAGACTCATCCAGCAACCCCCCCCCCGCAGACTCATCCAGCAACCCCCCCCCCCGCAGACTCATCCAGCAACCCCCCCCCCCGCAGACTCATCCAGCAACCCCCCCCCCGCAGACTCATCCAGCAACCCCCCCCGCAGACTCATCCAGCAACCCTCCCAGCAGACTCATCCAGCAACCCTCCCAGCAGACTCATCCAGCAACCCTCCCAGCAGACTCATCCAGCAACCCTCCCAGCAGACTCATCCAGCAACCCTCCCAGCAGACTCATCCAGCAACCCTCCCAGCAGACTCATCCAGCAACCCTCCCAGCAGACTCATCCAGCAACCCTCCCAGCAGACTCATCCAGCAACCCTCCCAGCAGACTCATCCAGCAACCCTCCCAGCAGACTCATCCAGCAACCCTCCCAGCAGACTCATCCAGCAACCCTCCCAGCAGACTCATCCAGCAACCCTCCCAGCAGACTCATCCAGCAACCCTCCCAGCAGACTCATCCAGCAACCCTCCCAGCAGACTCATCCAGCAACCCTCCCAGCAGACTCATCCAGCAACCCTCCCAGCAGACTCATCCAGCAACCCTCCCAGCAGACTCATCCAGCAACCCTCCCAGCAGACTCATCCAGCAACCCTCCCAGCAGACTCATCCAGCAACCCTCCCAGCAGACTCATCCAGCAACCCTCCCAGCAGACTCATCCAGCAACCCTCCCAGCAGACTCATCCAGCAACCCTCCCAGCAGACTCATCCAGCAACCCTCCCAGCAGACTCATCCAGCAACCCTCCCAGCAGACTCATCCAGCAACCCTCCCAGCAGACTCATCCAGCAACCCTCCCAGCAGACTCATCCAGCAACCCTCCCAGCAGACTCATCCAGCAACCCTCCCAGCAGACTCATCCAGCAACCCTCCCAGCAGACTCATCCAGCAACCCTCCCAGCAGACTCATCCAGCAACCCTCCCAGCAGACTCATCCAGCAACCCTCCCAGCAGACTCATCCAGCAACCCTCCCAGCAGACTCATCCAGCAACCCTCCCAGCAGACTCATCCAGCAACCCTCCCAGCAGACTCATCCAGCAACCCTCCCAGCAGACTCATCCAGCAACCCTCCCAGCAGACTCATCCAGCAACCCTCCCAGCAGACTCATCCAGCAACCCTCCCAGCAGACTCATCCAGCAACCCTCCCAGCAGACTCATCCAGCAACCCTCCCAGCAGACTCATCCAGCAACCCTCCCAGCAGACTCATCCAGCAACCCTCCCAGCAGACTCATCCAGCAACCCTCCCAGCAGACTCATCCAGCAACCCTCCCAGCAGACTCATCCAGCAACCCTCCCAGCAGACTCATCCAGCAACCCTCCCAGCAGACTCATCCAGCAACCCTCCCAGCAGACTCATCCAGCAACCCTCCCAGCAGACTCATCCAGCAACCCTCCCAGCAGACTCATCCAGCAACCCTCCCAGCAGACTCATCCAGCAACCCTCCCAGCAGACTCATCCAGCAACCCTCCCAGCAGACTCATCCAGCAACCCTCCCAGCAGACTCATCCAGCAACCCTCCCAGCAGACTCATCCAGCAACCCTCCCAGCAGACTCATCCAGCAACCCTCCCAGCAGACTCATCCAGCAACCCTCCCAGCAGACTCATCCAGCAACCCTCCCAGCAGACTCATCCAGCAACCCTCCCAGCAGACTCATCCAGCAACCCTCCCAGCAGACTCATCCAGCAACCCTCCCAGCAGACTCATCCAGCAACCCTCCCAGCAGACTCATCCAGCAACCCTCCCAGCAGACTCATCCAGCAACCCTCCCAGCAGACTCATCCAGCAACCCTCCCAGCAGACTCATCCAGCAACCCTCCCAGCAGACTCATCCAGCAACCCTCCCAGCAGACTCATCCAGCAACCCTCCCAGCAGACTCATCCAGCAACCCTCCCAGCAGACTCATCCAGCAACCCTCCCAGCAGACTCATCCAGCAACCCTCCCAGCAGACTCATCCAGCAACCCTCCCAGCAGACTCATCCAGCAACCCTCCCAGCAGACTCATCCAGCAACCCTCCCAGCAGACTCATCCAGCAACCCTCCCAGCAGACTCATCCAGCAACCCTCCCAGCAGACTCATCCAGCAACCCTCCCAGCAGACTCATCCAGCAACCCTCCCAGCAGACTCATCCAGCAACCCTCCCAGCAGACTCATCCAGCAACCCTCCCAGCAGACTCATCCAGCAACCCTCCCAGCAGACTCATCCAGCAACCCTCCCAGCAGACTCATCCAGCAACCCTCCCAGCAGACTCATCCAGCAACCCTCCCAGCAGACTCATCCAGCAACCCTCCCAGCAGACTCATCCAGCAACCCTCCCAGCAGACTCATCCAGCAACCCTCCCAGCAGACTCATCCAGCAACCCTCCCAGCAGACTCATCCAGCAACCCTCCCAGCAGACTCATCCAGCAACCCTCCCAGCAGACTCATCCAGCAACCCTCCCAGCAGACTCATCCAGCAACCCTCCCAGCAGACTCATCCAGCAACCCTCCCAGCAGACTCATTCAGCAACCCTCCCAGCAGACTCATTCAGCAACCCTCCCAGCAGACTCATTCAGCAACCCTCCCAGCAGACTCATCCAGCAACCCCCCCCCCCCCCAGCGGACTCATTCAGCAACCCCCCCCCCCTCATTCAGCAATCCCCCTGCCAGCGGGCTCATCCAGCAACCCCCCCCCCTCATTCAGCAACCCCCCTGCCAGCGGGCTCATCAAGCAACGCACACCCCCCCCCCCGCACAGAGCCACCCCAAAGCCCCCATCTGGTCAGAGGAGCGAACTGATCCAGGAGGACCCCCACCCACTGTCTGCCCGGCACTTACCCCATCTAAGTGGCGGGTCAATGGCAGCAAGATGTGTCCAGGGAGCTGCTCTGTTTCCTCTAATAGAGACACTGTGCGTCTCTTCTCTCCTCCTTGCAAGGCGTCCAGTAGGATCACCTGTACTGTCAGCCAATCGGGTGACGGGTACCAGACCCGCTACCTGATTGGTTTGGAGGAGGATCAGTGTTGCAACAGTCAATATTCATTCGCTACTGCAACACATCTGGGTGGGCTCCGGTCGCACTTTCTGCGCTCCGAGCCCACCCTATTTTGGGCACTGTCAGCACTGGTGAGTCTGCACTGATGGGTACTGTCTGCACTGGTGAGGCTGCATTGATCAGGCTGCACTGATGGGCACTGTCTGCACTGGTGAGGCTGCATTGATGGGCACTGATCAGGCTGCCTGCAACTCATGGGTACTGTCTGCACTGGTGAGGCTGTGCTAATGGGCACTGATGGGCACTGGTGAGGCAGCACTGATGGGCACTGTCTGCACTGGTGAGCACTGATCAGTCCGCACTGATGGACACTGTTTGCACTGGTGAGGCTGCATTGATGGGCACTGATCAGGCTGCACTGATGGGCACTGATCAGGCTGCACTGGTGAGGCTGCGTTGATGGGCATTGATGGTTCTATGGGCCACTTGACTGGACTTGCCCCCCAGGCCTAAAGCTGCCAGCCCTCCCCTGAGTGAAGGTGTGAACGGACGACCATGTCGCCGCCTTACACACCTGGGAAACAGATGCTTGATGTCGGAAGCCCAAGAGGCACCTATTGCCCTGGTCGAATGCGCCGTGACCGGGAAGGGAGGCGCCCGCCCTTTTAGGGCATAGGCCTGAATCACGATCTGTCTGATCCACCTAGAGATGGTGGCCAACGAGACCGCCAGACCCTTCTTAGGACCAACCACCGGAACGGAGCAGTAGCAGACAGGTACACCCGCAGAGCTCGGACAACGTCCAAGGAATGCAACGCACCCTCTTTGGGATACGACGGACGAGGACACAAAGACAGAAGTACAATGTCCTCATTGAGGTGAAAAGCCGAAACGACCTTAGGAAGAAATGACGGCTGCGGACGCAGCACCACCTTATCCGTGTGAAAGATCAAATAAGGAGCCTTGCATGACAAGGTTGCCAGTTCAGAAACCCGTCTGACTGATGTAATAGCCACCAAAAAGGCTACCTTCTGGGGAGAGAGTCAGTAAGGGAATCTCTCTAATGCTCTCAAATGGCGGTCCTTGAAGTACTGAGAGGACCAGATTCAAGTCCCACAGGAGGTAGTGGAGGACGTACCGAAGGGGCCACATGTCGAACCCCCTGCACAAACGTACTCACCAGCAAGTGAGCCGCCATGGGTCATTGAAAGAAAACAGCCAAGGCTTAAATCTGCCCCTTAAATTGTACTTGGGGCAAGTTTTTGTCCACCCCACACTGTAAAAAACAGCAGGACCCTGGAAACCAAATATGCACGCGGATGCCACTTCAGCTCTTCACACATAGAGATGTAGGCCTTCCACGTACGATGATAAATCTTCCGAGAGGATGTCTTCCATGCCCTCAGCATGGTAGCGATCACCGAATCCAACAGGCCCCGGCTTTCAATAGCCATGCCGTTAAAGCCAGCGACTGTAAAGCAGGATGAAGTATGGGACCTTGTGACAGAAGGTCCTCTCGCATCGGCAGACGCACTAGGTCAGCGTACCAGGGACGCCGAGGCCAATGATTGAGTCGCGACACCAGGAGATCCACGTTTGGGGTGCCCCATCTCAGACAGACACAGGAGCTGAAACACCTCCGGGTGTAGTGACCATTCTCCTTGGTCCAGCATCTGGAGACGTAAGTAGTCCGCTTGCCAGTTTTCTACGCCCGGAATGTACACGGCCGACAGAGCCAGCACGCTCCGTTCTGCCCACCTCAGGATCTGAGCAACCTCTGCCGCTGCAGCCGAGCTCCTTGTTCCTCCTTGATGGTTGACATACACCACCGCCGTGGCGTTGTCCGACTGGATCCTGACTGGACATCCTTGTAGCCTCTGAGACCACTTGGAGAGGCACAGCCTGATCGCCCGAAGTTCCAGGACATTGATCGGCAGGCGGGATTCTTCCCGAGTCTAGCGACCCTGGGCCGATTGAACCCCCCCAGACTCCCCCCCAACCGGTAAGGCTAGCGTCCGTCGAGATCACCGTCCAGTGAAAAGGAAGGAACGACTTCCCGGACCGAAGAGTCGGGGAAGTCAGCCACAAAACCAGGGAGGTCCTAACTAGGTGGCTCACCCGGATTTGACAATCCAGGGACGATGGGCATTTGTCCCAACGTGACAGAATTTCCCTCTGTAATACTCGAGTGAGGAATTGAGCATATGGTACCACCTCAAAAGGAGGCTACCATGAGACCCAGGACTCGCATGCAAAAGCTGAGCTTTGGGGATGTCAACCGCTGCACCGCAGCCCGCAGAGTCTGCTGCTTTTGCACAGGGAGAAAAACTCTCGCCTCTGAGGAGTCCAGAACCAACCCCAGGTATTCTAGGCGTTGAGACGGTACCAACACCGACTTCTGAATGTTCAGCACCCAACCAAATTCTCGGAGGGTCTGACAGGTTATAGACACATCTTCCTCCAATTCTGAGCTTGAAGAGGCTCTCAGAAGAAGATCGTCCAGGTAGCCTACAATAGCGATTCCACGCTGTCTCAGCAAGGCCAGAATCGGGGCAAGCACCTTGGTGAACACCCTCGGCGCCGATGCAATGGCCAAAGGGGAGAGCCACAAATTGATAGTGGTCTTCCGACCTCAAAGCGCAGAAATTTCTGATGCCTGGAGCATATGGGGACATGCAAGTATGCGTCCTTGATGTCCAAGGATGCCAGAAAATCCCCCGGATGGAGAGCAGCGACAGAGTGAACTGATTCCATCCTGAACCTTTACACTTTCACAAAGCAATTGAGGGCCTTGAGATCCAGGATTGGACGGACCCCTCCTTCTTTTGGACCACAAACAGATTTGAGTAAAACCCCTGAAACCGTTCCTGCAATGGGACAGGTACGATCACCCCACGCACCAGCAGATCCTGAACTGCCCCAAACAGGACCTCCCGACGACTCTGAGGAAGCTGGAGGGAAAAAAATCTGTTCGGTGGGCAAGAGAGAAAACTCTATCTTGTACCCTGAGGAAACTACTTTGCAAACCCACCGGTCGGAGAGTAGAGACGTCCACCAAGCCGCAAATTCGCGAAGACGGCCCCCCACCCGAGTGTCGGGCGGGGGGAGACCAACATGCGGACGCAGATTTGTCCGCAGGCTTGCGAAACCAGGGACGCCTTTGTGCTTCAGCAGGTGCCTTAACGGCCTGGGAGCGCTTACCTGCAGCACCGGGTGGACGAAAAAAACGCTTGTGAGCGGTGAAGGAGGGCCCCTTCCTTACTGGTTTGCGGGAGCAGAGTGCTCTTACCTCCCGTGGCATCTTTGATAATGTCATCCAGAGAGGCTCCAAAAAGCCTTTCACCCTTAAAAGGTAAATCCACCAGGGCCTTCTTAGAAGATTGGTCCGCGGACCAACACTTTAGCCAGACCAGGCGGCGCAACGCCACCGCATAGACCGAGGCTCTGGAGAGCAAGGGAATCGTATCCAAGGCTGACTTGCAGACAAAATTTTTTTGTTTACAAAAGTTTATTGGAAAAATAAGTAAGGCAGTTACATAATAAAGTGGATGTTCTTTTATAACAAACAGTCAGCAGTAATCAATAAAACGTTCAATATTATTAACATTGGTACAGCATAGAAAGTACAATCACAGTTTGGGGGTAGGTTGTACCCAAAAAGGAGGAAAAGGGGTTTGAAAACGTTGGGGGAGTAGAGGAGGATAAATGGAACTCAATAGGCTATACGATGGGTACCAGATCTGGGCTAGGAATATCCCAAAAAGACCATTTTAGCTCGTATAAATGAATAGAGTCGTTTAAGGTATGGTATATTTTTTCAGAGAGTTTAAGCATTCCCATCCTGTCCAGGACCTGAGGCCAGAGTAATGTTTGTGATTTCCAATTAAGGGCAATCATCCACTGAATGGAGCTGCACAGGGAGTGAAACAGTCTTAGGCAAGGTCTAGGAACATTAGGAGCTTTACCATATAATAGACAAACCTGAGGGGAAGGTATAATTCTGTGTTTTGAGGATTCCTCGAACCTGTCAAGAGCGATGCGCCATATCCTGTCTACATGTGGGCAGCTCCAGAAAATATGTAAAATAGATCCCAGTTCAGGGCAGCCTCTAAAACATGTGGGGGAAACTGAAGGGTAGAAGGTATGTAATTTGGATGGAGATAGATACCATCTGGTAAAAAGTTTTATTGGAGTTTCTCTGAATGCAATTGCCCTATTGCTAATGCGAAGGTTGTCAGACATAGAACACCATTCCTCCACTGGGAAGGAGATTTTAAGTTCAGATTCCCAGAGAAGCATTGGGCCAGATTTATCTTGTAATGCTGAATTATTTAGGTATTGATACAATCTGGAGATTAAACCTCTATCTCTGGGGGAAGATGTACAAATTCTCTCAAATAGTGTGATAATAGAGTTTGATGATAGTGCATAGTATTTATGAAAGAAGGATTTGATTAGTTCATATTGTAAAAGTTCTGATGAGGGAAGGTTACATTTTTTCTGTAGGGCTGGAAATGATATGAACTCCCATTTGGATTGTAGGGATTTCAGTGTAGTTGTTTGTTATCCAGGGTGATAGGGATGATCTGTCTCTGAAGGCTGGACTTAATCCAACGTCACCTACGTAGGATGCTAAAGGGGGAGGACAAGAGGAAAGGGAATATATGTCTTTAATTTTGAGCCAAAGTTGATAGAAATGTGCAACTATGGTGTTATATTTAAGTAGGCTACGATATAGAATTGATTTGGACCATAGGATACCCTGGAGGTGAAGTGGAAACACAGATGAGGACTCAAACCTATCCCAAGGAATGTCTGAGCTTTGGGAATACCATTGGCATAGCTGGGTAAGCCTAGTGGCGATAAAATACAGCCAAAGGTTTGGGAGGCCCATACCGCCCTTGGGTTGAGGTCTGTGTAGTAAGGCATTGCTGCATCCAGGTTTTTTGTCTGCCCAAATAAATTTATTTAGAAGTCTTTGAATAAAGATTAATTTAGATTTGGGGATATTGATAGGAAGGGCTCTAAAGTAGTATAGTAACTTTGGGATAATGGACATTTTAACTGCACATATTCTACCGAGAAATGAAATATGATAAGAGGACCATGTTTTAAGTAGGGAGGTAATGTGCGTAAAGATGGGGATATAATTGGTCTTATATAAAAGATTGTGGGAGCATGTAATATGGACTCCCAGGTATTTGAAGGACGTTGGGCACCAGGTAAATGGGAAGTTATTCTGTAGTAGTGTCTGAAGATCCTGGGGTAGATTAATTGAAAGGGCTGAGCATTTATTTGTATTTATCTTAAGACCAAAGATTTTGTGAAATAGGTCTAATTCTTTGAGAAGTATGGGGATGGATGTGAGGGGTTCGGTGAGGAACACCAAAGCATCGTCCGCATAAAGACTGATCTTGAATTCATCTTGTATTTTGAGGTATCCTTTGATGTTGCTATTATTTCTAATGGTTAGGGCCAGGGGTTCTAAAGCTAGAGCAAATAAAAGGGGGGATAAAGGACAGCCCTGTCTCGGTGCCTCTACCCAGTGAGAAAAAGTCTGAATTGTTACCTGGGATTTTTATAGGGCATTAAAGCCTTGCAAGAATTTATCAGGGATTCCAAATTTTGGGAGTAGATAGTTCAGGTAGGACCAGCTCACACTATCGAACGCCTTATGAATATCAAGACTAAGAAGGCAGACTTGGCGTGTAAATAAAATTGGCGTCCTGTATTATGTTGGTGACTAATCTTATATTGTCTGCTATCTGACGCCCAGGAATAAATCCTGTCTGGTATGGGTGTATAAGGGGAGAAATGATCTTAGCTAGTCTATCTGCAAGTAGCCTTCCGAATATCTTTAAGTCATTATTCAAGACAGAAATGGGACGGAAGTTTTGAGGGAGGGTGTGGTCTTTATGAGGTTTGGGGATGAGGGACATTTTGGCTAGAAGCATCTCGTCAGGGAATTGATTCCCTTCTAGAATGAAGTTGAAAAGTTTAGCGAGGTTGGGGGCTAGGAGAGAAGAGAATTTTTTGTAGTAGGAGGAAGAGTAGCCATCAGGACCTGGGGCTGTGGAGCTTTTAAGTGATTTAATAATATCTATTATTTCCGCTTCAGTACATGGTTCTTTTAGAGAGTCAGATTGTTGTTGATTAAGGGAGGGGAGCTGTATGTTGTCTAACCAAGTCATAGAAGCAGGGTCAGGGGGGTTGATAGCAGATCTTTATAGAAGGAAGTGAACATTTTCAAAACCTCTTTTGGGTGTGTGACTAAATTTCCATTTTGGTCTCGGAGCTTATATGTATGAGTGGGTCTGCAGTCCTGTTTTAGTTTTCTAGCGAACATGGTTGAGATGAATTACTATGCAATAAGAACTTCGCTTTAGAGAACCTAAGGGATCTTTCTGTATTAGCTGAGAGAATTAAGTCTAGGGCTTTCCGTTTGGACTGTATCTGTTGGGTGATATTTGTAATTTATTGTATAAATGATCTAATTCTTTTGTAAGGGATCTGATTTCCGCTAATCTCTATTTCTAGTGGCTGCTAATTTGATCAGGTGACCACGAAGGACCGCCTTATGGGCAACCCATAGAGTCGTGGTGGGTGTTTCCTCGTTTGTGTTTTCATTAAAGTAGTTTTCAATGTGAGCCGTCACTGTTTGGGTATTGGAGGCATTAGTGAGAAGGGAGTCATTTAACCGCCAATTGAAGGGTGAAATAGGGAGGCCTATGTATGAAGTCTCAAGGGAGGTGATGTTGTGATCAGACCATGGGCAAGGGTGTATAAGAGCATGGGAGGAGTTGGCCAGAATAATGGGGGTACAAAAGATGTAATCGAGTCTGGCGTAGCAATCATGAGGGTGGGAGTAGTGAGTGTAGGACTTTAAGCCTATATTGTGAGCACGTCGCAGACAAAATTTAAAGGCCCTGTACCAACTGGTCGGCCAGTTCCACACAGTCCGGGGGAACGTGATGTTCTTTTAACCCCTGGTGCAACAATTTTGCCCATTCAGTAAGTGTCTGAGACACTAGAGCCCGGGCCACCACAGGACGCACTGCTGACCCCACCACCATGAACAGGGAGTGGGCCACAGCCTCAGCCCTCCTGTCTGCGGGGTCTTTAAAGGCAGGAGCCCCTTCCACCGGAATCGTGGTCACCTTGTTTAGTCTGGACACAGGGGAGTCCACTGTCGGGGGAGAAGTCCATTTCTTCAGGAAATTCTCCTCAAAGGAGTAAACGGACCGCTAAACATTTTGGGGCCGAAAAGACCTTTTGCGGCCGATCCCATTCCTTGTATAAAAGCTTATCCAGATAAGGTACACAAGGAAACACCTTAGCAGTGCGGGTCGGTCTACGGAATCCAAAAGGGACCGTCATCTCTGTCGCCTCCGCCGTATCCTCCATTTTTAGAGTATCCCGCACCGCGGTGATAAGTGCTCCTACAAGCGCCCTATCATGCGCTGACCCGGAGTCATCCTCACTGCCCGAACGGTCGATGTCCGCATCCTCAGACACATCAGAACCAGGGCCGGGAGCAGTAGCTGGGCCCTATTCCGTGTCAGAGTTGTCCCCGGAAGATGGCGGGGGAGGGGGCGTTTTTTACCCCCCTTTTGCCCAATGCGCCGCTTCCACTCTGGCAACAAAAGCCTCCAGGACCGCCGACAGAGTCCACAGATACAGCAGGTGCAGGGGCACCAGTTGCCAACTCAGGTATATCTGGGGAAGAGGCGCCCGCTTCCGACGCCATGCTGACCCACTCGCCTGACACCCCTAGGGACGTAAGGCAAGGTACATGGACCACCCTCCTAGCTACCGCAGAAAAAAAACGAAGGGTCCCCCAGAGGACTCACCACCCGGACCAGGTACTGCACAGCCGCCGTCCGCACTATCCCTCCTAAGGCGCTCTCCCTGTGTCACCGTCTCTCAGAAGTGTGCTGGAGCTGTTTGCGCCGTTACATGACCACTAGAGGCAAAAACTCAACTCCAAAATGGCCGCCGACCCACCGCCCTGTAAACAAAGCACGCGGACTACAAGAAAATGGCAGCCGAGCGCAGATACAAAAAACAGCGCCGGCCGCATGTAGTAAAGAAAAAAAAAAAAAAAAAAAAACACACATTATGCTGCGAACTCCCGGGGCCCCCGAAGGAGGTCCCCCCCCCACACATGACAAGCGGACAGCACCCCCAGGAGAGCAGACCCACTGTGCAGCCCCCAGCCATAGGATGGAGCCTCTCCCCCCTAGGTGGACCCCCGTTACACGCAGCCATCCTAGCTTCCCAGAAGGGGAAGGAGGGGAGGAAGGGAGAGAGGAAAGGGAGGGTGGAACACCCTATTGACCTACCCGGGAATGCCCAGCCGTGCCACCCTGCCGGAGCAGGGGGCCTACTACTTACCCGTCCTGCGTGGAGTAGCTGAAGGCATTCCTGACAGACCCAACGTCAGCGCGGTTACGGCATGGCTGTCGGCCCGGCACACTGTGACACGGACATATAGCCCAGTCATATGTGTGCCCCAGAGCATATAGCTCACCGGCCACCCCTGGAGCAACAGGCATGTCGTGGATGACCCAGTGTGTAGCTAAAGGTTGGCACACGCTCGATGGCCGAAACGGGGGGGGGGGGGGGGGACGACTACAAGGATATCTGATGTCCAGCCTGTCACCCAGTCGGCAGTTAATAGTAGATCTAAGGATCAAAAATTTGAAAAAGCAGAAAAAATCTCCAGGACCCATGGGCCCACAGGGAACCGTGTCCTTCTATGCTAGGCAGAAAAAAACTGAGCTGCTACATGCAGGGAGAGGGGTTGTACCTAGAGGGACCGCCCCCTGGGCGGTACTGTACAGTTTTTTATGCGTTTAAACACTTAACATGCTGTTTCTGCCTAGTCATCTCCTAATAGAAGGCTAATACCCTACTGTCAAGATTGCTGCTGTGTCCATCCATAAACGGAAGAGAAATTTATATTTTCCCACAGTCTAAACTCAGGTCAAGTTTCCTTCTTAGCCCCTTAATTGGGTATTTCAGACAGACAATCAATATTAGCTTCAGAGTAAAAATATCTTATGGCCAATCTTCCGACATCATGAGTTGTATAATGGGATATTGTAATGCACAACTATAACTGAAAACCAACCCGAATATAAGCCGAGGCACCTAATTTTACCATGAAAACTTATTGACTCGAGTATAAACCTAGGGTGTGCCTCACTTTGCCTCATTGTGTCCATGCCTCACTGTGTCCATGACTAGTCTGACGTTTAACATGGGAGTCTATGGAGGGGGTGCCCGGCTTTGAAAAATCGGTGCTCCCCGGTCGTAAGTCCCCCGGACAAGAAACTTTGCAAACTTGTAGAGGAAGAGTGGGGCTACATGTGTGCCAAGTTTGGGGTCCAGAGGACCTACGACTGGCCGGTACCGGGTCTCCAAAGTCACCAGAGAGATGACCGTTTAACATGGGAGTCTATGGAAGGGGTGCCCGGTTTTGGAAAAAAAAAAAAAAAAATCGGTGCTCCCCGGCCGTAGGTCCCCCGGACAAGAAACTTTGCACACTTGTAGAGGAAGAGTGGGGCTATATGTGTGCCAAGTTTGGGGTCCAGGGGACCTACGGCCGGCCGGTACCGGCTCCCCAAATTCCGGGAGATCAGGCGCAAAAAGGTGACTCGAGTATAAGCCGAGGGGGGCATTTTCAGCACAAAAAAAATTGTGCTTAAAAACTCGGCTTATACTCGAGTATATACACGGTACTCATTTTAAGTCTAGCTCCACGCAAAATTCTCCCCACCCAAAGTCTGCCCCAACTCCACCCAGGTCTTTCGCTGGTGTCACTTTGGCCACAACTGCACTACAGTTCCTTGGCTGACCACTTGCCTTTTCATGACATCATCACAATGATCCAGGCAAAATGTAGGTATGGACTGCACTTCTTGTAGTGTTCAACCTTGATAGCAGAAGGGGTGTTGGTAGCGACACATTAACAGATGGCGCCACATAGACCACAGTAGAAAGATGAAACATCACCAGCACTTCAGTGCAAATAGTACACACTTTGATTGATGCAGAGTCACATATGTCATGTGTAGCCATGTTTCAGGTTCACGCAGGATCTCTACCTCAAGGCGACAAAGTGTAACTATTTGCACCAGTAATGTTTAATCTTTCTACTGTCATAACACTGATGCAGTCTGATTCCCAAGTCACACAGACACTGGAAGGACTCCAGTATTCTGCAGGGAGGAGGATAGAAGACTCTGGAACTGACACCCGACAATGGATTTAAGTATGTACAGCGCCTTGCGAAAGTATTCGGCCCCCTTGAACTTTTCATCCTTTTGCCACATGTCAGGCTTCAAACATAAAGATAAAAAAAATTTTACATTTTTTGTGAAGAATCACCAACAAGTGGGACACAATTGTGAAGTGGAACGAAATCTATTGGATTTTTGAAACTTTTTTAACTAAGAAAAAAATGAAAAGTGGGGCGTGCAAAATTATTCGGCCCCCTTGCGTTAATACTTTGTAGAGCCACCTTTTGCTGCGATTACAGCTGCAAGTCGCTTGGGGTATGTCTCTATCAGTTTTGCACATCGAGAGACTGAAATTCTTGCCCATTCTTCCTTGCAAAACAGCTCAAGCTCAGTGAGGTTGGATGGAGAGCGTTTGTGAACAGCAGTTTTCAGCTCTTTCCACAGATTCTCGATTGGATTCAGGTCTGGACTTTGACTTGGCCATTCTAACACCTGGATACGTTTATTTGTGAACCATTCCTTTGTAGATTTTGCTGTATGTTTGGGATCATTGTCTTGTTGGAAGATAAATCTCCATCCCAGTCTCAGGTCTTTTGCAGACTCCAACAGGTTTTCATCCAGAATGGTCCTGTATTTGGCTGCATCCATCTTCCCCTCAATTTTAACCTTCTTCCCTGTCCCTGCTGAAGAAAAGCAGGCCCAAACCATGATGCTGCCACCACCATGTTTGACAGTGGGGATGGTGTGTTGAGGGTGATAAGCTGTGTTGCTTTTACGCCAAACATATCGTTTTGCATTGTGGCCAAAAAGTTCGATTTTGGTTTCATCGGACCAGAGCACCTTCTTCCACATGTTTGGTGTGTCTCCCAGGTGGCTTGTGGCAAACTTTAGACAAGACTTTTTATGGATATCTTTGAGAAATGGCTTTCTTCTTGCCACTCTTCCATAAAGGCCAGATTTGTGCAGTGTACGACTGATTGTTGTCCTGTGGACAGACTCTCCCACCATAGCTGTAGTTCTCTGCAGTTCATCCAGAGTGATCATGGGCCTCTTGGCTGCATCTCTGATCAGTCTTCTCCTTGTCTGAGCTGAAAGTTTAGTGGGACAGCCAGGTCTTGGATTTGCAGTGGTCTGATACTCCTTCCATTTCATTTCAAAATGATCGCTTGCACAGTGCTCCTTGGGATGTTTAAAGCTTGGGAAATCTTTTTGTATTCAAATCCGGCTTTAAACTTCTCCACAACAGTATTACGGACCTGCCTGGTGTGTTCCTTGGTCTTCATGATGCTCTCTGCGCTTTCAACAGAACCCTGAGACTATCACAGAGCAGGTGCATTTATACAGAGACTTGATTACACACAGGTGGATTCTATTTATCACCATCAGTCATTTAGGACAACATTGGATCATTAAGAGATCCTCGCTGAACTTCTGGAGTGAGTTTGCTGCACTGAAAGTAAAGGGGCCGAATAATTTTGCACGCACCACTTTTCAGTTTTTTATTTGCTAAAAAAGTTTAAAATATCCAATAGATTTCGTTCCACTTCACAATTGTGTCCCACTTGTTGGTGATTCTTCACAAAAAATTAAAATTGTATATCTTTATGTTTGAAGCCTGAAATGTGGCAAAAGGCTGAAAAGTTCAAGGGGGCCGAATACTTTCGCAAGGCACTGTAAGAGAAAAGGTTAATTTCTATAGTTTTTATTTTTTTAAACAAATTCAAACAATTAGTTGGGGGGTGGGGGTGCAAAGGGTGAGGGTGGATTATCACCATAATTCAGTCGATCTCCTGCCAAAGCTTTTTAAATAATTTAAAGTAATTCAGCCCCACTTTATAGTTAGACCTTTCTAAGAATACTTAAAAAAAAAAAAAAACACAGACAGCGAAAAAAAAAAAAAAAAAATGTAATTGTGTTAAAACAAATATCACGTATTTTACTGTATATTTTTCAGTAGAAGAGAAGCAAAAAAAAAAAAAAAACACAACACAAAATTTATAAAAATGAAATGCCCAAATGTAGAGGGACAGCTAAAGCTAAAACTATAAGTACGGTACATTTACACACTACTGCTTCAAATATAGAATAAAGGTCATCCGTTTTATCCTCTTAATCCAGGGCTTGACAAATTTGCTTGGAATCTAGGAGCCAGCTAAAAAAGTTAGGAGCCAGGAACGCGCCCTGTCCCGCCGAGCTTGCGCGCAGAAGCAAACGCATACGTGAGTAGCGCCCGCATATGAAAGCGGTGTTCAAACCACACGTGAGGTATCGCCGATCGGTAGAGTGAGAGCAATAATTCTAGACCTAGACCACCTCTGTAACTAAAAACATGCAACCTGTAGAATTTTTTAAACGTCGCCTATGGAGATTTTAAAGGGTAAAAGTTCGTCGCCATTCCACGAGCGGACGCAATTTTGAAACGTGACATGTTGGGTATCAATTTACTCAGCGTAACCTTATCTTTCACAATATAAAAAAAAAAACTGGGCTAACTTTACTGTTGTCTTATTTTTTTTATTAAAAAAAAAAGTGTATTTTTTTCCCAAAAAAGTGCGCTTGTAAGACCGCTGCGCAAATACGGTGTGACAGAAAGTATTGCAACGACCGCCATTTTATTCTCTAGGGTGTTAGAATAAAAAATATATATAATGTTTGGGGGTTCTAATTAGAGGGAAGGAGATGGCAGGGAAAACAGACAGGGAAACTCCATTAGCATTGCTGGTTGTCATACCAACGGCCACCACAAGATGGCGCTAGATCACAGAAGGAAGCATAGGCCTGCAGAAGGCCGCAAAGCCGCGGCCTCAATTACCGACCGGCACGGCCCGACGCGATCCCGCGGCGCGGAGGGGGGGGGGATCCACGGAGACACAGGATACCCCAGCTGTGCTGTCCCAGGCGCCAGGTCGCTAATTCTAGTCGCAATGGCGACCTGGCGCCCGGGGTTTGTCGAGCTCTGCCTTAATCCATGGCCAAGATTCAAAGTGATTTACAGGATTTACAGGATTCCTCTAGTGCAAAAAACCTGGAAACAGGAAAACACCCAAAAGAAATAGCCAGAAATATCCAATATTGCCAAATCCATAGACATGCAGAATCTTTCTCTTTATTGCTCATGATGATTGTAGCAGAGCTCCTTGTTAGATAACCCCATTTTTGGTGTCAGGAAACCTGTAAAGGTGTTAGTTCCTTGACTTACATAGCTACTATTGTAAACTGTTGTCAAATTGCTGGGGTAGAGATGTTAAAGCGGAGTTCCAGTCACTTTTGTGTTCAATAAAAGTCAGTCGCTACAAAAATTGTAGCTGCTAACTTTTAATAAACACACACACTCTCCTGTTCCAGGATCCAGCGATGTGGCCACCAGAACCCTCTGTTCTCTCCCTCTACTCTCCTCTCCTCTCCTCTCCTCTCCCCAGCTTCAGCATTAAAAGTGTGGGCACCCGGCTATGACAGCTTGCGGCTTCACAGCCGGGTGTGCACTGCGTATGAGCGAGTCGCGCCACATCTCCTCAATGGTCGGGCAATCTTATGGGACCTGTGACGTGTCCCAAAAGACTGCAGTGAGGGAGGGAAAGAACTTCCGCTCAGATCGCCTAGGCGGTAGGTACCCGTCCCCCCAAAAAGGGTAGGGGTTTGGAGGCAAAAGCCATGTTGTGCAGCAAGTGTAAACTAGCCCTTAGTGATAATAGTAAATAGGAGAAATAGAGAGGGTGAATTTCCCCAAGGGCTAGTTTACACTTGCTTCAAAACAAGGCTTTGGATACGCTTTGTTAAAGCTCTCTGAATGCTAGTCAAAGCTCCTTTCACTAAATAAAATTGTTAGCTTACAGTCCTGTTTACACCTTGCTTTTGCTTGGTGCTTTGATGAGGCTTCGACTGAGCTTTGCCATAGACTTCTATGGAGGCTTTGAAGCCCCACTAAAAAGGTACATGGGGTATAATTTTTGAATCGAAGCAAAGAAAAAGCAAGGTGTAAACAGGACTCTAATGCAGGGATGCCCAACCAGTGGCCCGGGAACCACATGTGGCCCACGGAGCCCTCTGATGTGGCGTGACCTCCTGCTCCGGCATGGAATAGAATACTGTTATTAAAAGGTAAGTTTATTACTAAAATCACAGTGTATATATATCGGTATATCTGTTCTGCAGTGGTAACTGGGCTGCTCTCTAACTGATCCGCAGGTGCAGAGCAGTGCACCTGCAGGTTACCTGTACTGAGCCACAGACTTTTATTACCTGCGAGTTTGGTATACTTTCTGAAAGTGCACCACACCTACAGGATATAAATAGATGTCTATGGCAGCTTACCTGCATGAAAGCCACAGGTGAACTGTTCTGCACCCGCGGTGCGGATAAACAACAGTGCATCAGTGTAAAAGCAGCCTTAAGCCCCTTTCACATGGTCAGTCTGACCCAATCGGACCCTCCATTCACGTCTAAGGAGTGGCAGATGTAAATAGACTTGTGTCCATTTACAGACGCCTACCTCCAATCTGATCCGCTAAATAAAAGAAAAAAAGAAAAGAAGAGCAGAGTGGGCTCTATAGAGTAGAGTGGGCTGCCATCCACCCACTCCGCTAATTGTGGCTTAAGTGGCCCTCGCTCTTCAAAAGGTTGGGCATCCCTTCTCTAATTCCAATTTCACACAGAGGCACTTTACAAGCGTTTTAAGTGCCTGTAAAACGTCTCTCCTGTCACTCCAGTGTGAAAACCTGAGTGCTTTCACACTGGTGCAGTGCGCTTGCGGTTTAAAAAAAATAATTCCCGCAAGCAGCATCTTTGGGGAGGTTTAGGAGCGGTGTATACACCGCTCCTAATACCCCTTTCACACTGAGGGCTTTTTACAGGCGCTATAGCATTAAAAATAGCACCTGCAATCCACCCTTAAACAGCTGCTCTATTCATTCCAGTGTGAAAGCCCGAAAGCAGGGCATTAGAAAAAGTCCTGCCAAGCAGCTTCTTTGGAGCGCATTAGGAGCGGTGAACTCACCGCTCCTAATGCACTCCTGCCCATTTAAATCAATGGGCAGCGCCGCTGTAGTGGCGCATTGCGGGTGGCTTTAACCCTTTCTCGGCCGCTAGCGGGGGGTTAAAAGCGTCCCGCTAGCGGCCGAAATGAGCCGCAAATCGGACGGTAAAATTTTACCGCCGACGCTATGGGCGGCACCAGTGTGAAAGGGCTCTTAAACGCCCTGCCCATTGAAATCAATAGGCAGCGCTGTCGAAGCGCCTGCAAAGCGCTTCTGCAGAGGTGCTTTGCAGGCGCATTTAACCCCTTCAGGGGGTTAAAAGCGCACCGCTACAACTAGCGGCGCTTTACTGCTACCGCCCCCACTTCCTCAGTGCCTTAAGCTAACCATTTTATTTAGTGACAGGAGCTTTGACTGGCGTTTAGACAGCTTTAACAAAGCGTGTCCAAAAGCCGTGTTTTGAAGCAAGTGTAAACTAGCCCTTAATGCGTGTTGAAGCTGAAGCAAGTGTAAATGAGCCCTAACAGGGGCACAGACAGCGACAAAAACCTGACAACAGCTCTGATCCCTCTCCTCACTATACAAAACTAAAGACAAGTTTTACTTTAAGAAATATATATATATATATATATATATATATATATATATATAAAAAAAAATTCGAAGTTGATCACCAGTAATCTAGACTCAACACTAGCAATCTGTATCAAGCACTAACATCATTAGGAACCCGTTACATACAATCAGCTGCACACAGAGCTCACATAGAAGAACTCCATGCAGTTCCTACGACAAGCACCAAAGGGAAGCTAAAATAAAAACAAAGATGCCCTCTAGGAAAAAGTCCATTTAGAACAACATTACAAGCGAAACAAAGCTCTCATCACTCATAAAGTTACCTCACTGCTCACCCCACTCCAACCGAACACTCCAGTCTGCTCAGATCACTAACTGCCTCTCACACTGCGCATGTGCACGGCACAGTCACAACCACATACCGAGGACGGGGTGGAAATAAGCACGAATCCGCTTCACTGGCTCACTGTACAGCGTCTGAATGCTTCTAATTACAATATTTAAGAAAGCGCATTTATATTTTTAATACATTCATATTTTGAATATCCTAAATATAAATGAACAGATGACCATTGTAACCCCCACACTGTAAAAAATGGTTCAGTCCAAAAGCCTCCGTTGCCACAGCAACGGTTTGCGGCTCAACTGCCAGGGCTTGTGGATTGTACCATTCTGGAAGGACACAGGAGCTAATGTATGGAACGTCGAGGCGGTCTAAACACCTTTATTGTGTTGTTAGCGTTTTATTAACTGTAATGTCCTAATGAAGCATTCAGAAGGAAAGTAGTCGTTCCCATAACAGCAGAACATATAACTTTGGTAGAGTCCATCTCGTTTCTATGGTAACCAGCAACGCTAGACAAGGCCTCGTTCTCATTAAAGGGATAACCTCCAGGATTAAACGGCTAAATCCTTTGGGTAAGAAATAGCTCAGATTTTAAGAAAATGGGAGTCACACACCATGACTAGAATTTGTACAATCTTGATAGTTGATGTTATTATACAAGTGATTTAACCCCTTCATGACAAATCCTAACGCCTGAACACTTTTTTTCATCTTTGACATCTGTTAATAAAACTACAAATCATCGCAAAGGCCTCATGCCCACTGGCGTTTTTACAGCTGCGTTTTTTGCAGCTTAAAAACGCCTGTCCATGTTATTGTAAATATTTTTTTTTTTTTGAAAAAAAAACAAAAAAAAAAAACGTCAGAGCTAAAAACGCGACCGCGCGGTTTTTGCGCGTTAGTGCGCGTTAGTGCGCGTTTTTGCGCGTTTTTTGACGCTCGCGTTTTTTCCTGCCAAATTCTGACGCTGAGGAACGCACTGGCCCTGGGTTTTTTTTACAGCTTACAAACGCCTATGCTCTTTACAGCTCAAAAACGCCTAGGTGGGCATGAAGCTATAGACTAACATGGACAGGCGTTTTTAAGCTGTAAAAAACGCTCAAAAACGCGGCTGAAAAAACGCCCGTGGGCATGAGGCCTTACCATGTATCCAGGTGAATTATACCACATGTTTTTCAGGACAAATCTGATCTTTCATTTGCTGGTAAATAGTAATGTATATCTCCTGATTTTTTATTATCAAAAGAAAACTAGCACAAAATAGTAAAACAATATATATTTTTTAAAATTCGCTGTAAATTTCTTGCTATTACCATAACCAACCACTAAAAAACAACCCAAAATAAATTCTCCTGCTCCTGATGATCGCAGCAATACCACATAACATATTTGTTTGTTGTTGGTGCCGTAGTAAGGCCCAGAAACAGTAGTGCACATTTTGCTTTTTTATCCTGCCTAAAACACAATGGGATTGATTTACTAAAACTGGAGAATTAAAATCTGATGTAGATCTGCATAGACATCAATAAATTACCCAGTTTATTGTCAAAACGTTATTATTTAACATGATGAACTTAGAAGCTGATTGGCTATCATGCACAGCTGCACCAGATTTTGCCCTCTCCTTTTTTAACCACTTAAGCCCCGGACCATTTGGTAGCTAGAGGACCAGAGGTGAATTCAGAATTTTGCACTGCGCTGCTTTAACTGTAAATTGTGCGGACATGCAATGTTGTACCCAAACGAAATTTGTGTCCTTTTCTTCCCACAAATAGAGCTTTCTTTTAATGGTATTTGATTGCCTCTGCGATTTTTATTTTTTGTGATATAAACGGAAAAAGACCGAAAATTTTGAAAAAAAATGATATTTTCTACTTTTTGTTATAAGAAAAATCGAATAAACTCAATTTTAGTCATACATTTAGGCCAAAATGTATTCAGCCACATGTCTTTAGTAAAAAAAATGTCAATAAGCGTATATTTATCGGTTTGCGCAAAAGTTATAGCGTTTACAAACTAGGGTACATTTTCTGGAATTTACACAGCTTTTAATTTATGACTGCCTATCTCATTTCTTGAGGTGCTAAAATGACAGGGCAGTACAAAACCCCCCCCAATGACCCCATTTTAGAAAGTAGACACCCCAAGGAAATTGCTGAGAGGCATGTTGAGCCCATTGAATATTTTTTTTTTTGTCCCAAGTGATTGAATAATGACAAAAAATAAAAATAAAAATAAAAATTACAAAAAGTTGTCACTAAATGATATATTGCTCACACATGCCATGGTTATATGTGGAATTGCACCCCAAAATACATTCTGCTGCTTCTCCTGAGTACGGGGATACCACATGTGTGGGACTTTTTAGGAGCCTAGCCACGTACGGGACCCCGGAAACCAAGCACCGCCTTCAGGATTTCTAAGGGCGCAAATTTTTGATTTCACTCCTCACTACCTATCACAGTTTTGAAGGCCATAAAATGCCAAAATAGCACAAAACCCCCCTAAATGACCCCATTTTGGAAAGTAGACACCCCAAGCTGTTTGCTGAGAGGCATGGTGAGTATTTTACAGCTCTCATTTGTTTTTGAAAATGAAGAAAGAACATTTTTTTTTTTTATTTTTTTTTTTCAATTTTCAAAACTTTGTGACAAAAAGCGAGATCTGCAAAATACTCACAATACCTCTCAGCAAATAGCTTGGGGTGTCTACTTTCCAAAATTGGGTCATTTGGGGGGGTTTTGTGCCATCTGGGCATTCCATGGCCTCCGAAACTGTGATAGGCAGTGAGAAGTGAAATCAAAAATTGACACCCTTAGAAAGCCTGAAGGCGGTGATTGGTTTTTGGGGTCCCGTACGCGGCTAGGCTCCCAAAAAGTCTCACACATGTGGTATCCCCGTACTCAGGAGAAGCAACAGAATGTATTTTGGGGTGTAATTCCACATATGCCCATGGCATGTTTGAGCAATATATCATTTAGTGACAACTTTGTGCAAAAAAAAAAAAAAAAAATTATTTTTTCCGCAACTTGTGTCAACATATAAAATATTCCATGGACTCGACATGCCTCTCAGTATATATCTTGGGGTGTCTACTTTCCAAAATGGGGTCATTTGGGGGGGTTTTGAACTGTTCTGGCATTTTATACACAACATTAGGAAGCTTACATCCACTCTTCTAACCACTTGAAGACAAAGCCCTTTTTGACACTTTTTGTTTACATGAAAACATATTTTTTTTTGCAAGAAAATTATGTTGAACCCCCAAACATTATATATATTTTTAAAGCAAAGGCCCTACAGAATAAAATGGTGGGTGTTGCATTTTTTCTTTCTACACAGTATTTGCGCAGCGATTTTTCAAACGCATTTTTTGGGGAAAAAATACACTTTTTTTAATTTTAATGCACTAAAACACACTATATTGCCCAAATGTTTGATGAAATAAAAAAGATGATCTTAGGCCGAGTACATAGATACCAAACACGACATGCTTTAAAATTTCGCACAAACGCGCATTGGCGACAAACTACATACATTTTTAAAAGCCTTTAAAAGCATTTACAGGTTACCCCGTTAGATTTACAGAGGAGGTCTACTGCTAAAATTACTGCCCTCGATCTGACCTTCGTGGTGATACCTCACATGCATGGTGCAATTGCTGTTTACATATGACGCCAGACCGACGCTTGCGTTCGCCATTGGGCAAGAGCAGGGCAGGACAGGGGTGCTTTTTTTTTATTTTTTAATTTTTTTATTATTAATTTTGCTTTTTTATTTTATTTTTAAACTGTTGCTTCCATATTTATTTATTTTTATCACTTTTATTGTTATCTCAGGGAATGTAAATATCCCCTATGATAGCAATAGGTAATGACAGGTACTCTTTTTTGAAAAAACTGGGGTCTATTGGACCCTAGATCTTTCCTCTGCCCTCAAAGCATCTGACCACACCAAGATCGGTGTGATAAAATGCTTTCCCAATTTCCCAGTGGCGCTTTTTATATCCGGGGGGGGGGGGGACATTCCCTCCCACTGCTTGTAAAAGCAGTCCAGAGGCTAATTAGCCACTAGGATTGCTTTTACATGAAAGCCGGCCGCTGGCTGAAAAGAATGATACCAAGATGATACCTAAACCCGCAGGCATCATTCTGGTATAAACATTCAAATCCAGCAACATACCAGTACGTTGCTGGTCCTTGTTGGACATGTATTGTAATCTTTTTTTTCATGCAGCCTGTTGGCTGAACGAAAAAAAAAGATTGATCGGTGGGTATGCCCACCATTAGAATACCGCCCTTCATCCACCCACTTCTAATGATGGGCATACATGCACCATTTATATATGCCGAAGCATGGGGGCATCTTCTCGCAAAAGTTATGCCGCGTACACATGGTCAGACTTTTCCACGGGCAAGCCTCCGTCGGAATTTCGACCGTATGTACGCGGCATTAGGAGCAAAATCGCTCCTCCGCTCCTGCTGCCCCAATGCTTCGGCATATATGCTTTTTTTTTTTTAACTGTGGTGGTGAAATTACCTCCTACAGCACTGGAGTCGCAGGGATCAGGCCTGTCTCTGCGAACGCTGCAGTTATGTTTGTTGTGTTTTGTAAGTGACAGTGATCGATCGATACTGCACTTGGGTGGCCTGGGCTGGACGGAGGGGCAAAACGCAGGTGCTAGCAGGTATCTGGGCTGATCCCGCTAACACTGCGTTTTTGGGAACCCTAAACTGCTGGGGACGCTAGTATAGATCTGATCAGATCAGATATTGATCTGATCAGATACTATACCACTAAGGGGGGTGTATGCTTTACGCGTGGGTGTTAGCGTTACTGGCACTAACCTGACGCTGCCTGGGGTGTGACGCAGACCCTCTCTGACGCTAAAACCTCACTGATATCACCCGCCGGGCGATCAGGGGGTTAAACCTTTATTGGGTTATATATACGGCGGGTGCCCTGACACTATAAAAAGCAAACTAACTAACCAGCGTCACCCGTAACACTTATATGATGATCACTGGTGAAAGGGTTAACTAGGGGCAATTAGGGGGTTAAAACCTTTATTAGGGTAATATATGGGGGTACCTGACGCTATATAAAAACCTGACGGCGAACCTAAAAAAAAATTACTGGCTACCTATCGGCATCACCGACACTAAGACAACGATCATAAAAACGATTGCTTAGCGACAGTGGTGATAGGGGGTGAAAGGGTTACCTGGGGGGCGATCAGGGGGTTAAACCTTTATTAGATAATATATGGGGGTACCTGACGCTATAAAAACCTGCGGCGAACCTAAAAAAAATTACTGGCTACCGATCAGCATCACCGACGCTAAGACATCGATCAGAAAAATGATCGCATAGTGACGGCGGTGCTAGGGGGTGAAAGGGTTACCTGGGGGGTGATCAAGGGGGTTACACCTTTATTAGGTAATATATGGGGGTACCCGACGCTATAAAAACCTGCGGCGAACCTAAAAAAAATTACTGGCTACCGATCTGCATCACTGACGCTAAGACATCGATCAGAAAAATTATCGCTTAGTGACAGTGGTGATAGGGGGTGAAAGGGTTACCCTGGGGGGGCGATCAAGGGGGTTAAACCTTTATTAGGTAATATATGGGGGTACCCGACGCTATAAAAACCTGCGGCGAACCTAAAAAAAATTACTGGCTACCGATCAGCATCACCGACGCTAAGACATCGATCAGAAAAATGATCGCATAGCCACGGCGGTGCTAGGGGGTGAAAGGGTTACCTGGGGGGTGATCAAGGGGGTTAAACCTTTATTAAGTAATATATGGGGGTACCCGACGCTATAAAAACCTGCGGCGAACCTAAAAAAAATTACTGGCTACCGATTAGCATCGCCGACGCTAAGACATCGATCAGAAAAATTATAACTTAGTGACAGTGGTGATAGGGGGTGAAAGGGTTACCTGGGGGGCGATCAAGGGGGTTAAACCTTTATTAGGTAATATATGGGGGTACCCGACGCTATAAAACCCTGCGGCGAACCTAAAAAAAATTACTGGCTACCGATCAGCATCGCCGACGCTAAGACATCGATCAGAAAAATTATAACTTAGTGACAGTGGTGATAGGGGGTGAAAGGGTTACCTGGGGGGCGATCAAGGGGGTTAAACCTTTATTAGGTAATATATGGGGGTACCCGACGCTATAAAAACCTGCGGCGAACCTAAAAAAAATTACTGGCTACCGATCAGCATCACCGACGCTAAGACATCGATCAGAAAAATGATTGCTTAGTGACAGTGGTGATAGGGGGTGAAAGGGTTATCTGGGGGGTGATCAGGGGGTTAAACCTTTATTAGGGGGGGTTAGGGGGCTACACTGGACCTAAGACTAAACTTTGGTGACACTTTTACAGTCACAAATGTCACTGATTGCAGTGATCACTAAATAAATGGTCACTGCAATCAGTGACACTGTGACTGGGGGCTGGGGGGTGATCTGGGGGTGTCTGGGGGGGCGATTTATGTGCCTATGTGTCCTGGTGTCAGTGTAGTGTTGTGTGTACTAACCTGCATCTTCTCCTGTACGGCGCTCGGTATATGTGAGCGCCCCAGGAGAGATGACATCACTTCCTCCTTCCTGGCAGGCAGGGGAAGCTCTCTCATTCGCCGGGAGCGATCGAGAGGGGGTGGCCGGAATCGAACGGCCGTCCCCTCATGCCGGATCGCTCCCGAAGGTAAAACGACCGCTCACTGTAAAGAAGGGGGGTCCGATCGGACCCCCCAACTATACAAAGGCAATCACGTATATATACGTGATTGTGCCTGTCGGTGCCATTCTGCCGACGTATATTTACAGTGGGCGGTCGTTAAGTGGTTAAATAAATCAACCCCCCACAGACACTGATACCAAATTTAAAAATGTCCACTGACCGTGACTTTTGACTTCGACCTTTGACTCTGAGCGAGACCTTTAACTATTTCCTGCCCGGGCTATAGCCAAAAGACAACTACAATGCAGGCTTAGTTTGCTATGAGGGCATCCATGGATGTTATGCTGCTCACGCGCCCCCTGCAGTGTGCGGGCAACGTGCTCTGTGATCGCCGAGTCCTTCAGACTCAGCTGACCACGGATCGAGGTAAAGGGCCAATCACAGACATTGATGTATTACAACATGAATGACCTTAGCACAAAAGCATGGCATACAAAGAGCTACCCATGTACGACCCCGGGCTAGCTCTCGTGACCATTTGTGGAAAAACCTGACATGTTTCGAACTTCTTACAGTCCTTCCTCAGGGGTTGTAAACTGGGTATTGTTTTTCGAAAATGTACACAGTATAACAGTATTGTATATCCAGTGCCGGGACAAGGTCGTCTAGCGCCCAGGGCGAAGATGCAAAACAGCCCCCCCCCCCAAGATCTCTAAACATTGTGTGTAAGGAAAATCCCCTGCTCCCACCCCTCCCCAAAAAAATATATTTTAGAATTATTCTGCTCGTCTAAAATTCCCTTCTCCCAGTATAAATACCCCCCAATCTCCCCTTGTAGCACAAATCCTTTCCCCCCTCCTAGACTACCCGCAAGCCCCCCCCCCCCCACACAAATTTTCCTTGCTAGAATTTTTTTTACCCATTATTCCCCAATTCCCCCTCCCAGCACAAATCCCCCCAAACTTCCCCTTCTAGAGCAAATCTTACCCCTGTCACCCCTAAGTCCCCCATCCCAGAATAAATCCACATTTTCCTCTTCCAGTACAAAATTCCCCCCATCCCACCAACTGGCCCTAACCCTCTTGTCCTTGCACTGGAAGAATACCAGCTGCCAAAGCTGATTGGTCATGTCAGAGGTTGTTGGGACTGGAGCAGCTGTCAAACATCAGGTCCCAGCAAAAAACCCTCAAGGCTTGAGAAAGAGGTGGAGCCCTAGAAACGTATCGGCATGCCCTGCATCCATCCCATTGGCTGACGTTTCACAGCTGCTCCGGTCCCACCCACCTCTGACATCACCACTCAGCTCTGACAGTTGCAGTTTTTCCCATGCACGCCACCACTTTACCCACCAGTTTTGACACTAGATCGGCTGCTGTTTGGTTCACCATCTGCTGCATCCTCATAGTGGTGAGCGAGCGGCATCCATCTTGGACCCCCTGGCATGGCCATCAGTGCTGCCAATCAGTGCCTCCTCATCAGTGTCACCTATCAGTGCTTCCTATCAGTGTCAATTAGTGCCAGCTATCAGTTCCCCCTATCAGAGCTGCCTATCAGTGCTATCTCTTAGTGTCGCCTATCAGTGCCCATCGGTGCTGCCTATCTGTCCAGCCTCATCAGTTCTTCGTCATCAGTGCCCAACAATTCCACCTATCAGTGCCACCTATCAGTGCCCACCAGTGCTGCCTCATCAGTGCCCATCAGTGCAGCCTCATCAGCGCACATCAATGAAGGAGAAAAATTACCTGTTTGCAAAATTTTATAACAAACTATGAAATTTATTTAATTCTTTTAAATTTCGGGTATAATTTTTAAATTTGTTTAGCAAAAAATAAAAAACCCAGTGGTGATTAAATACTAGCAAAAGAAAGTTCTATTTGTGTTAAAAAAAATGCTACAAATTTCATAAGTACAGTGTTGTCAACTGTCATTCAAAGTAATGACAGCGCTGAAAGCTGGAAATTGGCCTGGGTAGGAAGGGGGTAAAAGTGCCAAGTAAGCAAGTGGTTAACTCTAACCTTGACACAGACCTAGATTAAACCCTGATCTATGTTATCTTTATTTTTTTTATTATTATTATTTTTACACACATCATTTTGTTTACACTTTTTTCCTCTAACAAGGGGAAAAAGATGCTTTGGGGTTGATTTACTAAAGGCAAATAGACTGTACACTTTGTAAGTGCAGCTTCACAAATTTTCCCCAGAATTTAGTGAATGTGGTGAAGCTGTGCTGATTTCCATCATCCAATCATGTGCAAGAAAAATGCAGTTTTGGGTATTCTTTACAAAGTGAAGCTTCACCACATTTACTAAGCTCTGATGAAAATGAGTGCAACTGTACTTGCAAAGTTCACAGTCTATTTGCCTTTAGTAAATCTGCCTCATTGCAACTTTTTCTCCATTTAAGAGGAGAAAAAAGGGGGGGGGAATCGTGATAGCCAATCAAAGGCTGCCACAGTGATCAGGTGTTCAGGATATGGGTCTCCCAGTTTCCAATCATTAGTACAAGACCCGGAGCCTGGGTTTCTCTGCTGGGACTGCATGTTGGTCGGGTCATCTGCTCTCGTGCACACGGGGAAACTCTTGCGTGGAGCGTGCTCATCAATGCTAGGGACCAGGCGGAGACTGCGGTCATGTGAAGAATCTAGCATTAGGGTAGTTCCTGACTTAGAGAAGAGATTTCACTATGTGCCGCAATAAAGTGCAGAGTTCCTCTGAAAAGCGACTTGTCCCATGTCATTACACACTGTGACTTGTATGTTGCATTAGGAGGGACGTGCTGAGCCTGCTGCCACTCCACCAGTCCAGCATACCTCACTCCCAGTAACAGAATGGGGTCCCACCAAGCACGGACCTTATGCATGCTCTCACTTAACTTCTTCCTTACCATAACATGTTACCAGGCAATAGATCTCCATAACGCTAGTTTGCTCCCGGTTGCTATGGAAGATGGAACGCTAGGGAGCCAGAACACCAACCCCCTCGCTACTGGAGGACCTGCCATCTTACCAAATACTATGCCTAACAACTGGTTGCTTGTCGGTCCATGACTTGGATGCTGTACTGTGGTCCCCAGTTTCTTCAGCGCCACACTTGCACTCGCAGGTGAGTCTACGTTCTGCCTATAACCACATCCTGTTTTCCAGCCAACCCTGATCTTGGTTGTCCCCCTTTTTATATAACAGCCTGCCAAAACCAAGAGCCCAAGAACTGAGCTGCAAATGTTTAACCCTTTCTTACGTTTGAGACAGAGAAATGGACTGAGGACAAAGATTTCTTAGTGCCTTTTTCTGCAGCCTCAGCTGCACTGGTTTGTGAATGGATGAGAAGCGCTCTGTGCTGACTAGCTTCCTGTTCATTCACAAGCTGATGCAGAGTGAATACTGTTTTCATTCAGGAGGGGAAGGGGCTGGTGACAATAACATATTTACTGGCCCCATGCTCTCCATCCTGAACTCCTGTGTCCCATAGCAGCTGACAGCTGAAGGGAGGAAGAGGGGGAGAGCCAGCAGTGCTGCGGTTAGGGGGGCAGCACACAGGGGGCGAAAATTAGAGCACAGGGGGTCAGGGGTGAAAATTAGAGCACAGGGGGTCGGGGGCACTGAGGGCAGACACGGTAGATTCTGCTGCCATGCAGCTGGAGGGAGGGAGAGGAGGCTGCACATATTTGCTCTGGGCCAGCTTACTGATAGGGACAATAGTGGACTATGCCTGCACAATATGTATATGCATAGCTGCTTGTAGTCTCCACCAGGGGCATATGTGACAGGGTGACAATGCAGAAGCCCAATAAAATTACCTTCATGGATCACCATTCACACTCAAATATTCTGTTGGGGTACTTTCATGCACACGTGTTAATGAACGTTATGACTTATGTTAACGTGTGATGGATTAAAGTAGAAGTTCAGCCAAAAACTACCGTAAGTAACTCTAAACCTACAGGCAGGCTGCATTCTAAAAGAAAACTATCTAGCTCTGTAAAGCAAAAATCGCTATACATACCTTTTCTGCAGCCGCTCTGGTTCAGTCCAATGCTGAGCTGTCAGCAGCGGATTTTGTGTGTAGGCTGGTGCAGGAGAGGCAGCCAACAAGGTAAACCCCATAGTAACTCTATGGGTGATGTCACTTCCCAGGCATTTCACAGCTATTGTCAGATGTCTCCTGCACACAGCATCCACCACTGGAGACTGGATCGGCTTCAGAAAAGGTATGTATAGCGATTTCTGCTTTTACAGAGTTAGCTAGATTAGTTTTAAAATGTGGCTGTGAGTCGATTTAGCGTTTGTTAGTTTTTGGCTGAACTTCTACTTTAACCACTTCCCGCCCAGTCAATAGGAGATTGACGTCCGGGAAGTGGTTGTGTTATCCTGACTGGACGTCTATTGACGTCCTGCAGGATAACAGCCGCCGCGCGCCCGGGGTGGCACGCATCGCGGCGATCGGTGGAGCGGTGTGTCAGTCTGACCCACCACTACACTGATCTCGGTAAAGAGCCTCCAATCAAGGCTGATCACGATGTAAACAGGAAGAGCCGTTGATCGGCTCTTTCTCACTCGCGTCTGACAGATGCAAGTAGAGGAGAGCCGATCGACGGCTCTCCTGACAGGGGGGATTTGCGCTGATTGTTTATCAGTGCAGCCCCCCCTCGGATGCCCACACTAGACCACCAGGATGCCGCCCAGGACCACCAGGGAAGCACCTAACATGTGGATGGCCAGGTAAGTCCCCCATGGCCATCCACATGTATAAAAATATGCCTAACTTATGCCAATCAGTGCCCACAAATGGGCACTGACTGGCACCATCTTGGCACAATTTTTTTGTGATGCCCAGCAATGCCACCCACCAGTGTCATCTGTGGCACCCACCAGTGTCCATCAGTGCCACCTATCAGTGCCCATCCGTGCCCATCTATAAGTGCCCTTCCATGCCACCCATCAGTGCCACCCATAAGTAGCCATCAGTGCCGCCTATGAGTGCCCATCAGTGCCGCCTATGAGTGCCCATCAGTGCCGTCTATAAGTGCCCATCAGTGCCACCTATGAGTGCCCATCAGTGCCGCATACCAGTGCCACCTATCAGTGCCACCTCATTGGTGCCACCTCATCGGTGCCCATCAGTGCCGCCTTATCAGTCCCCGTCAGTGCAGCCATATCAGTGCCCATCATTGAAGAAGAAAACATACTTATTTACCAAATATTTTTACAGAAACAAAGAAAAACTTTTTTTTTTTCAAAATTTTCGCTCTTTTTTTATTTGTTGTGCAAAAAAATTAAATCGCAGAGGCGATCAAATACCACCGAAAGAAAGCTCTATTTGTGGGAACAAAATGCAAAAAAATGTGTTTGGGTACAGTGTAGCATGACCGTGCAATTGTCATTTAAATTAGGACAGCGCTAAAAGCTGAAAATTGGCTTGGGCAGGAAGGTGTATAAGTGCCTGGTATTGAAGTGGTTAAGGCAATCCATTTTTTATGAATGAGCTGCCTACATACCACAAGGGATGAACAAACACAGTGTACTAAAATGAATAGTATATGCATTTTAGCATGCATTGCCACAACACACACATGAATGGGCCCCTAAAGATAACTCATTGGGAGCAGGGCGCTACATACTTCCCCTGCCAAAACAGACGATGTCCTCATCGTTTAGGAAAGTTTGACCCTCAATCCTGAGGGTCAGCTACCTGAGTCCCAAAACTTGGATGGGGAAGGGAAGGGTAAGGTAACAAGAAAATACACATTTCACATAGACACACAATAATCACATTACTATACATTACAGTATTCCTATCTCTCTATCTAACCCATCCAACTTTGCAGTAACTTGGAAGAAGATCCAGGGTACCTGAAAAGACAAAACAGCACACACAGGTAGATAATATATGTAGCGCTACCCCCAGTTAAGAGAGACGCTGGATTGATTTCGGGCCCTGATTACAGTACCGCCAACCCCCGGCAATCTTACTCGACACACTCTGGCACAGTTAGTCTAGGGTTATACTTGTTCCACATTCAATCGTATTGCATGAAATAATCTCTAAACAGTAAGACAACACACTGAGGCGAGAGATCAGATATAACAGCTTTACTCTTATAGTAAATAGCATAGGTAGAACATAACACATGCAACTGGCTTGCAGAGACCTGCAGCAATCAATTCAGCACACTATAATGGCGCTGCGCGGTACTTCACCACGCGTAGCTATTATGGTATGCGCGCCCTATGGCGCACTAAACAATATCTAAACTCCCCACCCTTGTCAGGCCTGACATGGAATAAATCTCAGTCACCTCCTTAAGGGATTTCTTCGCATACCAGCTTTCGGTGGTGCACTTGATGAAAAGTATTTGTAATCCACAACAGCCAACAACTTGGAACATTATACTGGGGGGGGGGGGGACACTTCAACTCTGTCCTGCTACCGGTCCCCCCGGGGAACAGCAGATAAAACAAACTGTGGGCCTATGCAGTCTATAGGCCTGAACACGGCACAGTCTATTGGTTTGGGCAGGTGCCCGCTCACCACTCCGGACGCGATCCCAGTCAGGGACTTCCACCTGCTGTGTATCCGCACACAGCGTCTGCAACGATCGGGTCCCCGATCCAACTGATGTCCTCACTCGACAGGTCAGGTGCCACCCAGGCTCCGCAGTAGGGGTGGAAGGCTCTTCGGAAGTTATGCAAGGCCCCAGGCTTCAGGCCTTGCCCCGCAGCAGATCCGCACAGGAAGCAGCTGTTGCTTGCAGCGCGGTGTCCAAAGAGCCCGAGCTCCGCCTCGCCTCTTCCTTAAATAGCCCCTCCCATGAGTCTCTGCGGTGGCAATTTGCACCCTGGGTGCCGAACGGGGTTCTGGGTAACGTAGTCCCGTGGGCCTTAAAGGAGACCCCGCTACATATAAAACATTTCTGTACAATAGAAGCAAAGCCTTACTTCCTGGAGAAATAAAACTTCCTTTCCCCATATATATTACTCTTTCTTTGAGTGAGCAACTAAGTGCACAAAAGTTCAGTTTCTGCTTACTAAGCAAACTCTGCCACCTAGTGGTCGAAGAGCAAAACAACAGAGTCCCGTTTGAGGTACTGGACCGGGTAAAGGAATCTTGAGTCAAAGTTTCTAATGTTCTAGCACTAACTAGCTAGTTACCCCAAGTCCTTCAAAGAAGAAAAGAAATAAAACAAAATCTTCTTCTCTTTTTTTTTTTCCAAGGTGACAAAACTGGAACAGTCACTACAATTGATCACCAGTAGAAGTGAGGATCCGGCAGAGTCAGTGTTCTCCCCTGCCTGTCCACAGTAGTGATGAAGTAAACGTGGTCTTCCCTTCCAGGTCGGCAGATAACCACTTTGTCAGCATAGATGTGCCGACCATAGCTCCAATGTAATAGACATCCTTTAAAACGTTCATCCATAGTGAAAGAATGGCCTATCTTCCGAAACGGTTTAGGTACCTCTAGGTAGTTCCACACAGCTTCATGGTACCATTCCTCTCTGTGAGCCTCAATCTTTTGCATAATTTCCCTGGGAACATAGGGAAACTCGCGTCCATACTCAGTGGCTACCCGTTTGTTAAGCAATCTCTGTGACTGGGCAAGCCTAGGTAATGAATGGTAACTTCCATATCCTGGAGATATACAAGATACTGGACACTTGAATATCATAGAATTCACAGACAGTTTTTCTGGCCCATATGTATTGGTAACTTTGGGCAGGATTTCACTCGTAACAAGCGGGGCTTCCACTCTAGGTGTTGTCTCCCCGGAATCCATGGCTGTCAATTCCGAAAAACTATGTACCGAGGCAGCATCCTCCATGTTGCTCCACAACAATTCGTGAGACCTGGTCTCAAACAAGTCATCATCTCCGATATCAGACAGAGAGTCTAACTCAGAGTCCTCCCACTCTTCTGCCGGTAAATATGTACGTACAGTTCCAGGTACTTGTTCCCCAGATATCTTACTGGTTCCTGACGTGGACCTGGCGGGGGTATCACCTCTCACGGGGTCTGGTTCTGGCAGTTTCTGGAGTTGGCCTCTACCGTGGCCACGTATCCCACCTTCTTCTGGACAGGCATAGCGAAGATAGGTGCAGCGAAGGGGTATACCGTTGAAGTAACAGTAGTAGTGGTGTCCGCCGGTGACTCACTCAGTGATAACAGCGCCAGCTCAGGCAAGGCGACACAGGATCTTCCTTGGATCAGAAGGCCTCAGTAACTCCTGGGCCCACGTCTCAGTTGCGAGGCCTCGGGCCAACGTGGCCCCGAGGCGGGAACTGCCAACACATCCCTGAGGCCAGGAGGGCCCTCAGGTGAGGATCGAAGAAAACGAACCCCACAAAATGACGTCCGTCCCTTAAGTACCCTCTCCCAGCATGCACAGCGGGTTCACCATGCCCCCTGGGCTGCTTCTGGAAAAGAGGTACCCAATACGTCCAGTTCGTTGCCTTTCAAACCCTGACCAGCGGTGACAGCGACACCCACCGCTGGGGGGGGGGGGAAATCATGCAACCAGCTGAACTGAAACAGCGCCACAATTTGAATAAAATCTTTCTGGGCCAAACTAATGCCCAGACAACTATAATTTCAACATATAGTGCCCACTCATTGGGAGCAGGGCGCTACATTTTAATCAAAACAAACACACTTGTCAGCACATCAGGAATGAAAGGTCCTCAAGTTGTAAGCCCAATTACAGGTCCCAGAACAAGCCCCTCTTTAACTACTTCAATACCCAAACATAGTAATATGTTGCCCACAGATGGGATCTCCCATCCTGGGTGGGCGTCATATGACATCCTGGTTTGAAGGGGGATATCTGAATGATGCCTGCAGCTAGAGGCATCATTCAGATATCCTTTTTTTGTGCCGGCGATTCTGTGCACCATAAGAACGATCATAGCGGCGGTTCCGCCGCTTGATCGTTCTTATAGGCGGCAGGAGGGGACATCCCCCCCTCCCGCCGCCATCCGGTGCTTCTCCGGGCATTCCCGTGCCATCGGGGACCCGGAGAGAATCGTCCGGCGCCGGTGGTGGGTCACGTGACAAGCATAGAGATGACTGGTGACCAGATGGTCACCAGTCATCTCTATGACCGTCGGAGGCCCGGGCCCGGGCCTCTCATGTAAACAAAACTGCCATTGCGGCTAGTAAACATAAGATCAGTGAAAAAAAAATCACGATCTCATGTTTTCCAGCCTGGAGGAGAGATGTGGGGTCTTATTGACCCCGCATGTCTAAATAAAGAGGACCTGTCACACACATTCCTATTACAAGGGATGTTTACATTCCTTGTAATAGGAATAAAAGTGCTAAAAAAAAATAAATAAGTAAAATAAGTGTAAAAAAATAAATAAATAAGTAAAATAAAAAAAAATAATAATAATAAAAAAAAAATTAAAACGCCCCTGTCCCCGGGAGCAGAAGCGAATGCACACGTAAGTCCCGCCCACATATGTAAACGCCGTTCAAACCACATATGTGAGGTATCGCCGCGTGCGTTAGAGCGCGTGCAACAATTCTAGCACTAGACCTCCTCTGTAACTCTAACCTGGTAACCTGTAAAAAAAATTAAAGCGTTGCCTATGGAGATTTTTAAGTACCGAAGTTTGGCGCCATTCCATGAGTGTGCGCAATTTTAAAGCGTGACATGTTAGATATCTATTTACTCGGCGTAACATCATCTTTCATATTTTCCCAAAAACTTGGGCTAACTTTACTGTTTTGTTATTTTTTAATTCATGAAACCATTTTTTTTCCCCAAAAAAGGCGTTTGAAAAATTATTGCGCAAATACCGTGCAAGAAAAAATATTGCAATGACCGTCATTTTATTCCCTAGGGTGTCTGCTAAAAAAACATATATAATGTTTGGGGGTTCTGAGTAATTTTCTAGCAAAAGAATGATGATTTGTACATGTAGGAGAGAAGTGCTAGAATAGGCCCGGTATGGAAGTGGTATAAAAAGCCCTGTATTGAAGTGGTTAATCTTTCAGGCAAGGGTAGGGTGGACCACTACTGGAAACCTCAGCACCACACAGGCCTTGCTGACTATTTATGATCAGGGAGGATCAAAATTAAAATAAAAGCAAAAGAAGAAGGCACACCGGCAAAAATGTGCACAGCCAATTGCATTAGGGTATGCACCCAAAAGCTCAAACACACATGCCTTTCTCTGCAGCCTCAGCTGCACTGGACAGTGAATGAATTGGAAGTGATCTATGCTGAGTGGCTTCCGGTTCATTCACAAACTGAAGCATAGTAAACTCTGTATGATTGAACACAGTGAGTGATTGTGTTTATTTAGAAATAGAAGGGGCTGGTAAATTACATACTGATTAGCCCCTTCCCCTGCTCTCCATCCTGAAACATCCCCTGCAGCAACCGGGGGAGAGGAGGAAAGCCAGCAGCACTGCGGTGGGGGGCGCACAACACGGGGGGGGGGGGAAGCCCAGGCACAAGGGGGAATTGCCACCGCACAGCATGATAAGGGTGTGCCCAGGCACACTGGGCACACCCCCTGCGCACACCTATGCACACCGGCCTGGTGCATTATCATAAGACCCTTAAATAATAAAAACTGATTCTGATGGGCTCTGTAAAAGAAGGCATTACCCTTGAAACATGTAAGCTACGCCCCTGTGAATGGACATGTTTCCTGCTTTGGGACTAAATTTGTTATATGCATTCTTTTGTGTACCTTTGTGAGTACATCGGAATCTGTTTTTATTAATAAAGGGTCTTATAATAATGCCGGTGCTCATTCTTCTTTTGCTTTTTTACTTATTTTTTATATTTTACATAGCTCTAAATGCCAAAGGAGCCAGCCTTAAGTAATCTATCAGGACCTAAAGCAGTATTAAACGCAAAAGCAAACAATTATATTGCAGCATACCAATTCTTAGATGTGATGGCTGCATTTGTTTTATTTTTTAGGCTTTCTTTTTTTTATCTGGTAATCTGGCCAGTAAGTCCTTTGTTTTCAACAGAACGTGCTCTCCTGCAAATGTAGCAGTTACAGCGTCGAAACAAACAATTTACCACTAACAGGGGTGCTTAAAAAGTGTGCTTAAAATTATCAGCTTTTATTTAATAATGTAAAACCTTTATCCTAAAAGAAAAAAAGCTGTTTGCTGTACCTACTTGTTTGAGCTGGATATTGATTTCAACTTGTTAGTGTATCTAAATCTGCTAGTACACTCCCTCCTCCCAGACTTACAATGCTGCTGTCCAAAGGTGTCTCTGTTGCGCCTTCATCCAGAGTGAGGACACTGTACAGTAATACAGGAGGTGTGTTACTGGCCATATCACCATGTGAAAACAGAGGGTAAAAAAAGTCTAAAAAAGGAAAAATAATGCAACCACCACATCTGATTGGTAGGCTGCAATATATTACATTTGGGATTTGGGATTTAATACAACTTACATTTTCTGACTAAAGTTCAACTTTGGGGATTTCTGACCTTTCAGTATGCTATGAAAAGTTTTGCAAGATCTTTATACAATTGCCTTTCTATGAATGTATAAATATTACTTATTGCATTGAAACCGTTTTGTATTTTACCAGCCTTTACAAAATGCCACCATAAAAATTGCCATTCCTTTACTATTTTATTTATTGTTAATTAAGAGATGGATTCAATCAATCGTCTCAGTTCTCCTATGGCTTTGTGCATAGAGGATTTTACCGAACCTCCACTGGAGCAAGAGAAAAGGAGAGAGTCCATTAAAAAAGCTGTGCAAGGTTTTCAAGCTCGTATCCTTTATTGGTCTAGCTGATTATTAAATAATAGAAAAAAAAACTCAGGCACTGAATAACTTTTTTGCATCACTACAACCAACCTGTGGGATCTCTCTCTTCCCTTTTTCATCTGTGTGAATGTACTACTATTTATACAATTCTAAATGACGACTGGGAGGAAGAAAAGAAGGACTCATAATGCCCCGAAGGTACAACTCCAATTCCAAAAAAGTTGGTATGCTGTGCAAAATCTACATAAAAACTGAATTTAGTCATTTGCAAAGCTCATAAGCCCATAATAATTTTTTTTTTAAAACATCAAATGTTTAACCTATATGTAGCAGGGAGCTGGCTATCTTACCTGCAGTATCAAAAGACACTGCAACATTGTTGCAATGAGACTGTTTCCCTCTAGTGCCAGCTAAGACTCTAAGGCCCCTTTCACACCAACGGACCGTATGTCCGCTTTTTCATCCATCCGTTTACGGATGAAAAAGGGACATACATTGGTCCCTATGAGAGCGCGGGTGTCAGCGGATGAACATCCGCTGACACCTGATCTCATCTGTGTCCGCAATGCTCCGTTTTTCTGGATAGAAAAATTCCTATTTTTCTATCCGTCTACGGAGCGGATCGGATGAACACGGACAGACGGTCCGTGTTCATCCGATCCCCCCATAGGGGAGAGCGGAGATCTGACAGGGCGGTCCCTGCACAGTGTGCGGGGACCGCCCTGTCGTCCGCCAGCTCAGCAGGGATCAATGAAAGGGGCCTATGTCATCACGTCCTGCCAACAGAGTAATTAACACCAGGAAGCAAAGCATACAGGGAGTTGTAGTTCCAGGGCTTAGGTTTCACAGTCAGATTGAGCTGTATGAAACTACAAAAGACCAGCATGCTCTGAGGGCAGGAAAGGAGAGACTCCAATTTGATTTCCCGAGGAAAATTCAGACACCATGAGGCGGAGGAAGAGATCAGACCTGAGGAAGAGATTCTGTCTCCCAGGTGATTTCAGCACCCGCTTTAGGCCTCTGCCGCCAGTCGAGACATCCAGCCTGAGAGAGGGGGATCCCAGGTACACATCCAGGTGCACCTGCAATGACGGTGAAGCGTTCCAGTGTGAGATGACCAGTCGGGTCGCCAGGAGAGCCTGCTGTGCCAGGATGTTCTTTTGGGCCTTGACCGCAGGGTTGGGTGAGAGGGCTTTTGCCCATTTGCAGGAAACAGGGACACTGCACCACAGAAGAAGTAAAATGGACACTGTATACAGACATCATTGCTGTTAGTCACCTTGCTGACACTTGTAGTGCCACAGGGCTACAGGATAAGGCCATCCATTTCCAGGGACACTGTATACAGACACCATTGTCCTTTCACTTTGCTGAGAAAGATCCTGCCTTCTTCAATTGATAATCTGGGCCAGTTTTGTTGTTTGGCCCTGCTATTCAGGAGTTTAAGTGCACCAATGAAAGTTGCTAGCTGAAGACACAAAGTTTTATCTGTTCTTCAAAAGGACTGAAGCTACTAGTGCCATATAGACCGACACATACATATTCAGGGCTCTGTGTATGCAGTGGGTGTGTGGGACAGTTTATCTAGGCAGTTAAGCCATTACATGTTGATTTGAATAAAGTGTTTAAAGTTGGGCCTGTGGTGTCAGCGGACAGAAGAGAGAGGCCTGACACAAATAGGGTCATTCCTCTGCTCTCCTCCTGCCTGGACTCATAGAGCCAACCTGAGTAAAGGTAACCAATCTGATATAGATTGCCATATTGGGATTTATTTACCATGTAAGTGTGCCTCTGATCTTGAGGTTATTCTTAGGTTTTGAATCCCCAGAAAGCAGTCTGAATATAGTATTGAGTTATATTGCTCATAACCTCAGTTATTGCTCTTCCATTGCATTCCTTGAACATATATATTGTTACTGTTTATTACTTTTCCACAGAAATATTGCAGTAAAGACAATATCTGTGTTTTATCATAACGTGTGTGTTTCTCATTGGTTATTGCACTTACACTATTGCCAGGTGTGCCAGAGGGGGCTGAGACTGTTACCGGGGTTGAGAGGCAGAGTAACGGACTGAAAAAACTTAAGCGGCTCCTCCAGGGGTAGCGCTACATATGGAAATGTACCATTTTAAGGAAAAAATTAAAAGGTCATTTTGAAATTGATGGCAGCACCACGTCTCAAAAAAGTTGGGACAGGGCAATAAAAAGCTGGCAAATTAAAACTATCATTCAAATAAGAAACCATATCTGAAAATTATCCAGAAATGTTGCCATCTTCTGTTGTCCAAAGCGCATTTTAAATGGTCTGTTGCAAAGTGGAGAACTGTTCTGTGGTCAGACAAATCAAATTTTGACATTCCTTTTGGCAACCGTGGGTGTCGCATACTCCGAACTAAAGATGAGAGGGGCCTTGATCTTTTCTGAACTTAGTTCAAAAGCCTTCATCTCTGATGGTATGGGGTGCTTTATTGTGTATGGAATGGGCAGCTTGCAGATCTGGAAAAACACCATTAATGCTGAAAGAAATATCCAGGTTATAGGGCAGCATGTGCTCCCATCCAGACATCGTCTTTTTCAAGGAAGGCTTTTCATATTTCAGCAGGACTATGCTAAACTGCATGCTACATCCATGACAACAGCATGGCCTCAGAGTAGTAAAGTCTGGGTGCTTAACCACTTAAGCCCCGGACCAATATGCAGCATAAAGACCAGAGCTGATTTTACAATTTGGCACTGCGCTGCTTTAACTGGAAATTGTGCGGACATGCAATGTTGTACCCAAACTAAATTTGCGTCCTTTTTTCCCACAAATAGAGCTTCCTTTTAATGGTATTTGATTGCCTCTGCGATTTTTTTTTTTGCGATATAAACGGAAAAAGACCGAAAATTTTGAAAAATAATTATATTTGCTATTTTTGTTATAAGAAAAATCGAATAAACTCAATTCTAGTCATACATTTGGGCCAAAATGTATTCAGCCACATGTCTTTAGTAAAAAAAATTCAATAAGCGTATATTTATTGGTTTGCGCAAAAGTTATAGCGTCTACAAATTAGGGTACATTTTCTGGAATTTACACAGCTTTTAATTTATGACTGCCTATCTCATTTTTTGAGGTGCTAAAATGGCAGGGCAGTACAAAACCCCCCCAAATGACCCCATTTTGGAAAGTAGACACCCCAAGGAAATTGCTGAGAGGCATGTTGAGCCCATTGAATATTTTTTTTTTGTCCCAAGTGATTGAATAATGACAAAAAAAAAATTACAAAAAGTTGTCACTAAATTATATATTGCTCACACATGCCATGGTTAAATGTGGAATTGCACCCCAAAATACATTTTGCTGCTTCTCCTGAGTATGGTGATACCACATGTGTGGGACTTTTTAGGAGATTTCACTCCTCACTACCTATCACAGTTTCTAAGGCCATAAAATGCCAAAATAGCACAAAACCCCCCCAAATGACCCCATTTTGGAAAGTAGACACCCCAAGGAAAATGCTGAGAGGCATGTTGAGCCCATTGAATATTTTTTTTTTTATCCCAAGTGATTGAATAATGACAAAAAAAAAAAAAATTTACTAAAAGTTGTCACTAAATTATATATTGCTAGCACATGCCATGGTTATATGTGGAATTGCACCCCAAAATAAATTTTGCTGCTTCTCCTGAGTACGGGGATACCACATGTGTGGGACTTTTTAGGAGCCTAGCCGCGTACAGGACCCCGAAAACCAAGCACCGCCTTCAGGATTTCTAAGGACGCAAATTTATGATTTCACTCCTCACTACCTATCACAGTTTTGAAGGCCATAAAATGCCAAAATAGCACAACCCCCCCCCCCCAAATGACCCCATTTTGGAAAGTAGACACCCCAAGCTATTTGCTGAGAGGCATGATGAGTATTTTACAGCTCTCATTTGTTTTTGAAAATAAAGAAAGTAAATATTTTATTTTTATTTTTTTTCAATTTTCAAAACCCTGTGACAAAAAGCGAGATCTGAAAAATACTCACCATACCTCTCAGCAAGTAGCTTGGGGTGTCTACTTTCCAAAATGGGGTCATTTGGGGGGGGGGGGGGGGTTTGTGCCATCTGGGCATTCCATGGCCTCCGAAACTGTGATAACTGTGAAACTGTGAAACTGTGATAGGCAGTGAGGAGTGAAATCAAAAATTTACACCCTTAGAAAGCCTGAAGGCGGTTCTTGGTTTTTGGGGTCCTGTACGCGGCTAGGCTCCCAAAAAGTCTCACACATGTGGTATCCCCGTACTCAGGAGAAGCAACAGAATGTATTTTGGGGTGTAATTCCACATATGCCCATGGCATGTTTGAGCAATATATCATTTAGTGACAACTTTGTGCAAAAAAAAAAAATATTTTTTCCGCAACTTGTGTCAACATATAAAATATTCCATGGACTCGACATACCTCTCAGCAAATAGCTTGGGGTGTCTAATATCCAAAATGGGGTAATTTGGGGGGGGGTTTGAACTGTCCTGGCATTTTATGCACAACATTAGGAAGCTTATGTCACACATCATCCACTCTTCTAACCACTTGAAGACAAAGCCCTTTCTGACACTTTTTGTTTACATGAAAACATATTTTTTTTTGCAAGAAAATTACGTTGAACCCCCAAACATTATATATTTTTTTTAAAGCAAAGGCCCTACAGATTAAAATGGTGGGTGTTGCATTTTTTTTTTCCACACAGTATTTGCGCAGCGATTTTTCAAATGCATTTTTTGGGGAAAAAATACACTTTTTTTAATTTTAATGCACTAAAACTATATTGCCCAAATGTTTGATGATATAAAAAAGATGATCTTAGGCCGAGTACATGGATACCAAACACGACATGCTTTAAAATTTCACACAAACGCGCAGTGGCGACAAACTACATACATTTTTAAAAGCCTTTCCAGGTTACCCCGTTAGATTTACAGAGGAGGTCTACTGCTAAAATTACTGCCCTCGATCTGACCTTTGCGGTGATACCTCACATGCATGATGCAATTGCTGTTTACATATGACGCCAGACCGACGCTTGCGTTCGCCTTTGCGCAAGAGCAGGGCGGGACAGGGGTGCTTTTTTTTTTTTTTATTATTAATTTTGCTTTTTTATTTTATTTTTAAACTGTTCCTTCCATATTTTCTGTTTTTATTGTTATCTCAGGGAATGTAAATATCCCCTATGATAGCAATAGGTAGTGACAGGTACTCTTTTTTTGAAAAAACTGGGGTCTATTAGACCCTAGATCTTTCCTCTGCCCTCAAAGCATCTGACCACACCAAGATCGGTGTGATAAAATGCTTTCCCAATTTCCCAATGGCGCTTTTTATATCTGGGGGGGGGACATTCCCTCCCACTGCTTGTAAAAGCAGTCCAGAGGCTAATTAGCCGCTAGGATTGCTTTTACATGAAAGCCGGCCGCTGGCTGAAAAGAATGATACCAAGATGATACCTAAACCCACAGGCATCATTCTGGTATAACCATTCAAGGTCCAGCAGCATACCAGTATGTTGCTGGTCCTTGTTGGACATGTATTGTAATCTTTTTTTTCATGCAGCCTGTTGGCTGAACGAAAAAAAGAGATTGATTGGTGGGTATGCCCACCATTGGAATACCTCCCTTCATCCACCCACTTCTAATGATGGGCATACATGCACCATTTATATATGCCGAAGCATGGGGGCATCCTCCCGCAAAAGTTATGCCGCGTACACACGGTCGGACTTTTCCACGGGCAAGCCTCTGTCGGAATTTCGACCGTATGTACGCGGCATTAGGAGCAAAATCGCTCCTCCGCCGCTGCTGCCCCCCTGCTTCGGCATATATGCTCTTTTTTTTAACTGTGGTGGTGAAATCACCTCCTACAGCACTAGAGTCGCAGGGATCAGGCCTGTCTCTGCGAATGCTGCAGTTATGTGTGTTGTGTTTTGTAAGTGACAGTGATCAATCGATACTGCACTTGGGTGGCCTGGGCTGGACAGAGGGGCAAAACGCAGGTGCTAGCAGGTATCTGGGCTGATCCCGCTAAGACTGCGTTTTTGGGAACCATAAACTGCTGGGGACGCAATTATAGATCTGATCAGATCAGATATTGATCTGTTGAGATACTATACCACTAAGGGAGGTGTATGCTTCACGCGTGGGTGTTAGAGCTACTGGTACCAACCTGACGCTGCCTGGGGTGTGACACAGACCCTCTCTGACGCTAAAACCTAATTGATATCACCCGCCGGGCGATCAGGGAGTTAAACCTTTATTGGGTTATATACGGCGGGTGCCCTGACACTATAAAAGCAAACTAACCAGCATCACCCGTAACACTTATACGGTGATCACTGGTGAAAGGGTTAACTAGGGGCAATCAGGGGGTTAAAACCTTTATTGGGTAATATATGGGGGTACCTGACGCTATATAAAAACCTGACGGGGAACCTAAATAACAAAATAACTAACTGGCTAACCAGTGTCACCAGTGACACTTATACGGTGATCACTGGTGAAAGGGTTAACTCTAGGGGCAATCAGGGGGTTAAAACCTTTATTAGATAATATATGGTGGTACCTGATGCTATAAACACCTGGCGGCGAACCTAAAAAAATAACTGACTACATAGCGGCACCAGCATAGCGAATACAGCGATCAGAAAAACGATTGCTTAGTGACACTGGCAAAAGGGGGTGAAAGGGTTACCTGGGGGGCGATCAAGGGGTTAAACCTTTATTAGGTAATATATGGGAGTACCTGACGCTATAAAAACCTGGCGGCGAACGTAAAAAAATAACTGACTACCTAGCGGCACCACCGACACTAAAACAGCGATCAAAAAAACGATTGCTTAGTGACACTGGCAAAAGGGGGTGAAAGGGTTACCTGGGGGGCGATCAAGGGGTTAAACCTTTTTAGGTAATATATGGGGGTACCCGACGCTATAAAAACCTGGCGGCGAACCTAAAAAAAAAACTGACTAACTAGCGCCCTGACACTAAAACAGGGGGTGAAAGAGTTACCTGGGGGGCGATCAAGGGGTTAAACCTTTATTAGGGGGGGTTAGGGGGCTACCCTGGACCTAAAACGAACTGCCCTGACACTTTTACAGTTACAAATGTCACTGTTTGCAGTGATCAGTAAATAAATGATCACTGCAATCAGTGACACTGTGACTGGGGGGTGATCTGGGGGTGACTGGGGGGGCGATCGTGTACCTATGTGTGCCTATGTGTCAGTGGGCTGTTGGTGCACTTACTTGATGTCTTCTCTCCACGGCGATCCGGTATATGTGAGCGCCGCAGGAGAGATGACATCACTTCCTCCTGCCTGTGTATACATTACACATGCAGAGGAAGCATTTGATTCGCCGGGAGCGATCGTGAGGGGGTGGCCAGAAACCAATGGCCGCCCCCTCATCACCGACCGTTACAGAGTGTTGTTAAAAGAAGAGGGGATGCTACACCATAGTAAACATGGCCCTGTCTCAGCTTTTTTGAGACATGTTGGTGCCATCAATTTCAAAATAACTTTTTTTTTTCTTCTTAATTTGGTACATTTTGTCATTTTAAGCATTTGCTATGTTTTCTACTTTCTATTGTAAATAAAATATGGTTTTATGAGATTTGAAAATGATTGCATTCTGTTCTTATGTTGATTTTTCACAGCGTCCCAACTTTATTTTTGAATTGGGGTTGTAAGAAAAAATTTGCCATAGATCTGGGGTCTCCAAACTTTTTAAACAAAGGGCCGGTTTACTGTCCTTCAGACCTTAGTGGGGCCAGACTGTGGCCATTGGGAATAGAAAATGTTCCAACATCAGTTGGAGTAAGCAATGCCCTATCTTTGCTGTCATTGGTAGGAATTGTGTCCCATCATTGGTATCATTGTGCCCCGTAGTTGGTGTCATTGATAGGAATTGGGCCCCATCAATGGTGTCATTGCTAAGAATTGGGCCCCGTTGTTGGTGTCAGTTAAAGAGTGCCCCAAGGGCCAGATAAAAACAAGCAATGGGCCACATCCATACTTGAAGGAAGCACTCTAAAGCTTATAAATTAACCTGTTGTCCACCGCCCACCGTCAAATGACGGTGGGCGGAAGACACTCTCGTTCTGACAGGACGTCATATGATGTCCTGCCTTTAAAACAAACTAGGGGGCGCGCGCGCGCCCGCCGCGTTGCTGGGGACCCGATGCGCGTGCCCAGCGGCCGCGATGGCCGCCGGGCACCCGCGATTGCCCAGTAACCGAGCAGGAAAGTGGATCTGTGTATGTAAACACACAGATCCACGTCCTGTCAGGGAGAGGGGACCGATGGTGTGTCCCTTGTACATAGGGACAACCATCGGTCACCTCCCCCAGTCAGTCCCCTCCCCCCACATTTAGAACACATTGAGGAAACATATTTAACCCCTTCCTCGCCCCCTAGTGTTAACCCCCTTCCCTGCCAGTCACATTTATACAGTAATCAATGCATTTTTATAGCAGGGATCGCTGTATAAATGTGAATGGTCCCACAAATGTGTCAAAAGTGTCCGATGTGTCCGCTGCAATATCGCAGTCACAATAAAAATCGCAGATCGCCGCCATTACTAGTTAAAAAAAAAAAATGCTATAAATCTATCCCCTATTTTGTAGACGCTATAACTTTTGCGCAAACCAATCAATACACGCTTATTGCGTTTTTTTGTACCAAAAATATGTAGAAGAATACGTATCGGCCTAAACTGAGGAAAATTTTAATTGAAAAAAAAAAATGGATATTTATTATAGCAAAAAGTAAAAAATATTGTGTTTTTTTCAAACTGGACGCTCTTCTTTTGTTTATAGCGCAAAAAATAAAAACCGCAGAGGTGATCAAATACCACCAAAAGAAAGCTCTATTTGTGGGAAAAAAAGGACGCAAATTTCCTTTGGGAGCCACGTCACACGACCGCGCAATTGTCATTCAAAGTGTGACAGCGCTGAAAGCTGAAAAATGGCTTGGGCAGGAAGGGGGTTTTCGTGCCTGGTAGGGAAGTGGTTAAACCACAGAAAAACAATGGCTAATTACGAGAACCTTCACCGATGGAGATGAGAAATGGGACCCAGCACGTCACACAATGGCAGAATCTAAAACAAAAGGAAGCATGACATACAAACAAGGGGCTCTAGGAGAGAGTTGGAGTCACATGCACATGAGTATGGAGCCAAGGGTTGGGATTTAGGGACATAAACACTAAAGTCCTGTACGCACGATCGGATTTCCTATGGATTGTAATCCGATGGATTTTTCCATCGGAAATCCGATGAAGCTGACTTCCATCAGTCTTGCCTACACACCATCAGTCAAAAATCAGACCGTCCCAAACGCTGTGACATAAAACACTCCGACAAGTGAAAAAATGAAGTTCAATGCTTCTGAGCATGCGTCGACTTGATTCTGAGCATGCATGGGTTTTTTGTCCGATGGAGTTCCACACAGACGATCAGAATTTGTTATCGTTTTTTTTCCCATCGGATAAATTTAAAACATGTTCTATTTTTTCTCACCGATGGAAAAAAGACCGAAGGGCCCATACACGATCGGTTTGTCCGATGAGAAAAGTCCATTGGACTGTTTTCATCGGTAAAACCGATCAAGTGTACACGGCATAAGAATGTCTTAAAGAGATTTAGTTTTACTTGACCAAATGGCAAAGTTACTTACATACTTGGACCTAATGGCACGCTTACCCAGTGAAGTGCTCTCCTCCAAAGATGCTACTTCAGCATCCCCCTCGTCATTTCACCCACAGCTTTTGCATCTGCTGTTGGGTTGTTTAGGGGGTCTGTTGTCTCCCATGTCTGCTTTTGGGCAGCCACAGATCCGATAACATCCCTGCAACCAGCTCCTTTCTTGATATTTTAACCACTTAACGACCGCCCACCGCCGATTTACGTCGGCAGAATGGCACCGACAGGCAGAATCACGTAGATCTACGTGATCGCCTTTGTGCAGTTGGGGGGTCCATCCGGACCCCCCTTCACTGCAGTGAGCGGCCGTTAAGTGTTCGGGAGCGATCAGGCATGAGGGGGCGGCCGCTCGATTCCGCCCCCCCCTCGCGATCGCTCCCGGCCAATGAAAATGCTTCCTCCGCCATGTGATGTAAACACAGGCTGGAGGAAGTGATGTCATCTCCCTCGCCGCGGTCTTTTCGTTCCCGGCGCCGAGCAGAGAAGAAGCAGGTTAGTGCACCAACAGTCCACTGACACGTAGGTACACATAGGCACACAAATCACCCCCCAGTCACCCCCAGATCACCCCCCAGGTCACCCCAAAGCCCCCAATCACAGTGTCACTGATTGCAGTGATCATTTATTTTACTGATCACTGCATTTAGTGTCATCTGTGATTGTAAAAAGTTGCAGGGCAGTTAGGATTAGGCCCCTTTAGGTCCAGGGTAGCCCCCTAACCCCCCCTAATAAAGGTTTAACCCCTTGATCACCCCCCAGGTAACCCTTTCACCCCCTAACTTCAGCGTCACTAAGCGATTGTTTTTCCGATCGCTGTATTCGTGTTGCTGGTGTTTTAGATAGGCAGTTATTTTTTTTTAGGTTCGCCGCAGGTTTTTATTAGTGTCAGGTACCCCCATATATTATTTTAACCCCCTGATTGCCCCTAGAGTTAACCCTTTCACCAGTGATCGCCGTATAAGCGTCACTGGTGTCACTGGTTAGCCAGTAAGTTATTTAGTTATTTAGGTTACCCGTCAGGTTTTTATATAGTGTCAGGTACCCCCATATTTAACCTAATAAAGGTTTTAACCCCCTGATTGCCCCTAGTTAACCCTTTCACCAGTGATCACCATATAAAGGTTACGGGTGACGCTGGTTGATTAGTTTGCTTTTTATAGCATCAGGGCACCCGCCGTATATAACCCAATAAAGGTTTAACCCCCCTGATCGCCCGGCGGGTGAGATCAATTAGGTTTTAGCGCCAGAGAGGGTCTGCGTCGCCCCAGGCAGTGTTAGGTTAGTGACAGTAACGCTAACACCCACGTGCAAAGCATACACCCCCCTTAGTGGTATAGTATCTGATCAGATCTGATCAGATCTATACTAGCATCCCCAGCGGTTTAGGGTTCCCAAAAATGCAGTGTTAGCGGGATCAGCCCAGATACCTGCTAGTGCCTGCGTTTAGCCCCTCCGCCCAGCCCAGCCCAGCCCAGCCCACCCAAGTGCAGTATCGATCGATCACTGTCACTTACCAAACACAACACACATAACTGCAGCGTTCGCAGTGCTTGGGTTTTGGGGCCCTGTACGCGGCTAGGCTCCCAAAAAGTCCCACACATGTGGTATCCCCGTACTCAGGAAAAGCAGCAGAATGTATTTTGGGGTGCAATTCCACATATAACCATGGCATGTGTGAGCAATATATCATTTAGTGACAACTTTTTGTACATTTTTTTTTTCTTTTTGTCATTATTCAATCATTTGGGACAAAAAAAAAAATATTCAATGGGGTCAACATGCCTCTCAGCAAATAGCTTGGGGTGTCTACTTTCCAAAATGGGGTCATTTGGGGGGGTTTTGTGCCATCTTGGCATTTTATGGCCTTCAAAACTGTGATAGGTAGTGAGGAGTGAAATCAAAAATTTATGCCCTTAGAAACCTTGAAGGCGGTGCTTGGTTTTTGGGGTCCCGTACGCGGCTAGGCTCCCAAAAAGTCCCACACATGTGGTATCCCCGTACTCAGGAGAAGCAGCAGAATGTATTTTGGGGTGTAATTTCACATATGCCCATGGCATGTGTGAGCAATATATCATTTAGTGACAACTTTGTGCAAAAAAAAAAAGTTTGTCATATTCCCGCAACTTGTGGCAAAATATAAAATATTCCATGGACTGAACATGCCTCTCAGTAAATAGCTTGGGGTGTCTACTTTCCAAAATGGGGTCATTTGGGGGGGTTTTGTGCTATTTTGGCATTTTATGGCCTTCGAAACTGTGATAGGTAGTGAGGAGTGAAATCAAAAATTTGCGCCCTTAGAAATCCTGAAGGCGGTGCTTGGTTTCCGGGGTCCCGTACGTGGCTAGGCTCCTAAAAAGTCCCACACATGTGGTATCCCCGTACTCAGGAGAAGCAGCAGAATGTATTTTGGGGTGCAATTCCACATATAACCATGGAATGTGTGAGCAATATATCATTTAGTGACAACTTTTTGTAATTTTTTTTTTTTTTTGTCATTATTCAATCACTTGGGACAAAAAAAATATATTCAATGGGCTCAACATGCCTCTCAGCAATTTCCTTGGGGTGTCTACTTTCCAAAATGGGGTCATTTGGGGGGGTTTTGTACTGCCCTGCCATTTTAGCACCTCAAGAAATGAGATAGGCAGTCATAAATTTAAAGCTGTGTAAATTTCAGAAAATGTACCCTAGTTTGTAAACGCTATAACTTTTGCGCAAATCAATAAATATACGCTTATTGACATTTTTTTTACTAAAGACATGTGGCTGAATACATTTTGGCCTAAATGTATGACTAAAATTGAGTTTATTCGATTTTTCTTATAACAAAAAGTAGAAAATATCATTTTTTTTCAAAATTTTCGGTCTTTTTCTGTTTATATCGCAAAAAATAAAAATCGCAGAGGCAATCAAATACCATTAAAAGAAAGCTCTATTTGTGGGAAGAAAAGGACGCAAATTTCATTTGGGTACAACATTGCATGTCCGCACAATTTACAGTTAAAGCAGCACAGTGCCGAATCCCAAAAACAGGCCTGGTCCTAATGGCCCGAAATGGTCCGGGGCTTAAGTGGTTAAAGATGCTGCTGGGATGAGCCAGAAGTGTACACTGCACTGTCCGTGTTCCATAGGCAGCTAATTCAGAATAGACAATTTCTGGAAACAGGACATCTTTGGCAAGTGTCTTCTGCCCTAAAACTTTACTTCAGAGTAATTTTTTTCTATTTAAAAACTTTGGTTCCACATTATGTGCTCCCTTGCTTGATCCTGAAGAAGAATGTGACCGTTTATTCGGCCAATAAAATGATTAAAAAGACCATCCTTATTCCATCATTAATTAGTAGACATTCTCAGGTCTTGGATTTACAATTTAATATAATTTCAATATATTTCTTAACCTAATTCCCAGCTTTTCTTATTGGGTCAATGGAAAAAGTCAGTCAGAAAATAACACATTTGGAGGAGGAGATAAAGGCTTTTGATACTCATGATTTGGTAAGATTGTGTTTGTTTAGTATGGCACAGATTTGTAATAACTGGCAGCATCTTATTTTTCAAATATATATGATGATTTTATAATCTTTTGCTTTTTTTCTACTAGCATACATCACCTATTATATAAAGTAAAACACAAAATCGCTTATGAGTTATTCCTACAGGTATACATTAGAGTACCACGATTGTGAGAGAAAAATGGAGGCAGCCATTTATGACCTCTCAGGCCTTGTACACACGGCCGAGATTCTCGTTGAAAAAAACATGTCGTTTTTTTCGACGAGATTCTTGGACAAGAAACTTGTCCCGGCCGAGTGTACACACGCTCGTTTCAAAGAACCCGCGGTTCTTTGAATGGAGCGTACGCCATCTTGGTATACCCTACGTATGCCTATGAAGCTACCGCACATGCGTGCATGCGTCGAATTCATTTCGAACATGCGCGGGCTTCCGGGAGGACAGGTAAGTGTACACACACTCACTTTTCTCGTCGAGAAACATGCCGAGGAGAATCTCGACGAGAAAATAGAGAGCAGGTTCTCTATTTTCTCGTCGAGGTTTCTTGTCGGTTTTCTCGACGAGAAACCCGATAGCCGCGTACACACGACCGATTTACTCGGCAAGACCTCTCTGCCAGCAAGTTTCTTGCTGGTTCTTGCCGAGAAAATCGGCCGTGTGTACGAGGCCTCACTCTGAAAAAATGTTTTGTCTGACTGTAATAATAGGATTTCTATAACAGCTTACCTGTAAAATCCTTTTCTTTGAAGTACATCAAGGGACACAGAGCACTATAGTAATTACTATATGGGTTATACGCCCACCTTCAGGTGATGGACACTGGCATAATCAAGACAGGAAGTCCCCTCCCTATATAACCCCTCCCATACAGGGAGTACCTCAGTTTTTGTAGCAAAGCAATATATATATGTAGCAGGGTCCCCTTTAAGACTCTCGGGACTACCTTGCCCAGAATCCCTTTCGGCATGTTTCCCCCCCAGAGACTCATGGGAGGGGTTATAAAAGGAGGAGGCGAGGCTGGGCTCGGCCTTTTTGGGACACGAGACTTCAGTGACTGATCCTCCTGTGCGGATGTGCCGGAGTGCAAGGCCTGAAGCCTGAGGCCTTGCGCAGCACCAAAGAGCCTTCTACCCCACTGCGAGCCTGGGTGGCATCTGACTTCGCTTGTCTACAACCTTGGTTGGATCGGGGACCCGATCGCTGGAGACACTGTGTGTGTGAGGACACAGTTGGTGGAAGTTCCCGGACTGGGATCGCGTCCGGAGGGGTGAGAGGGCATATGCCCAGACCATATACTGTTGTTGCTAATGTGCCTATAGACTGCCGTGGCCCACAAGTTATTTCTGATACTCTCACTGGAGAACCTTATCAGAGCTGAACTCAGAGTTCATACAGTAAAGTGTTTATTTCATCTCTACCTTCCCATTGGATTACAAATGGTATTCTGTTAATGTGCACCACCTTTAAAGACTTGCCGGTGAAGAAACCATCATCCCCTATAGACTGAGTTTTAGATATCTGAGCCAGGCCTGGCCAGCTAGTTAGTTCATTTGGTTACTGCGTCACAGGACGCCTAGTTAACGGTCGCCCACGCGGCGCACCTTTACTGTTCATTCTAAATGCATAGTGTGTTATTGCTGCAGGGCTCTGCAATTTATTATCTGTGAACTGTTACCACTGTTAACTTTTCTTACCAAAAGCTTGAAGTAAATTTGATACCCTTTTCATTATTGTCTTGGTGTCCGGGTTTACTCATACAGTATAAGAAAATATATATTGCTGCCAATACTAACTGTGCCAGTAGGGGGTCGAGTACATTGCCGGGGGTTGGCGGAGCTGTTTTCAGGGCCCAAACTAAACTTGCGGCCTTCTTAGTTGAAGGTATCGCTACACGTGGGGGTTCTCGTCCGGGATCCTGATGCCGTGATTAAACGCCAGAGGTGCCGCCATGGACCCGCAAGGAATAAGAGCGTGGTGCGAAGTGGCTAAGACAGACCCAAGCCAGTCAGTGGTCATCAACCTACCAGGGGAGGAATGGTCAATTGAAACGATAGAGGAGTTAATGAAGTCAGTGGTCCCAGATCACACACCGTGGGTGATGGGAATAAAGTCAGACCCAGACATCTCATACCAGTATGCACTAGTGGAATACTTGGACGGGATGCCAGAGGCTTGTAAGTGCAACTGTGTACAGATGCCAGATAATAGATCCTATAGGTTGGCGCACGCAATTAAGAAGGAGCCATCACCGACGGGATCACCGCAGGCTGCGGCCCGTACCCCACCTGAAAGAGGAGACAGGACGACGCCTCCGGTGGTGCCTGCACCTGCCACTGCTATATTACCAGAACTGATAAATGCAATAGGGGATCTGCTGACCAAGTGTCAGAAGACGAGCACGGTCCATGTAGAGACTAGCTACCGGAGACTAAAGACATTCTCGGGGAAGCTCCCTGTCCCTGCAGGGGAAGAAGATTTTGACACCTGGGTGGAGCAGGCATTGCAGGCAGTAGAGGCATGGGAGGTGCCTGAAGCGCAGACGAGGCAAAGAGTGATGGAGAGCCTTAAAGGCGCAGCAGCAGAAGCAGTAAAAAGTTTTCGGTTTGGAAATGCAGATTGCACGGCTCAAGACTGTCTAGCCATGCTACAGGAAGAGTTTGGTCAATTGGAAAAGGTGACAGAGATGGTCTACCAATTTGAACATACTTTCCAACAACTGAAGGAGAAACTTTCAGAATATGTTAGGAGACTGAACAGGTTGCTGTGCAAGATTGTGTTAAAGAAGGGAATGAAGCCCCAAGATACAGATGCGGCAAGAATGAAACAAGTTTTAAAGGGAGCATTACGCTCGGATCCAGTCTGGCTGCACCTGAAAACCTCGGGAGGAGGAACGCTACTGACTTATGCTGACTTGATAAAAATCATCAGAGATGAGGAGGCACTACAACAGGACCAGCAAATGATTAAGGCAAATGTTGTACCCGCACAGGTGCTAGTCAATCCAGGGCTGACCCCTGAAAGAGACTCAGAGGTAGACACTCTAAAAGCTCAAATGTCCAAGGTGTTAGAAATGTTGACCTCTCTGATGGCAAAAGACACAGAGAGTCCCAAGAGAGAAGCACCAAGGAAGGAATTATTCCCAACTGCCTCAGCACCCGCATCTTTACAAGAATGGGGAGATATAGTCTGCTTTAACTGTGGAGGAATTGGCCATATTGCAGCTACATGTTCCAGTCCCAAGAAGAAGAAGAAGCTAGACAACCGCAAGCCGGCGGGAAACTCCAGAGGGCCCCGGTGAAGGAGTCAACCGGGTGCCCATCACTTTCAGTGAGCTCCAAGCTGAATGCGAAGCACAAGAAAAGAGGAGATAAAACACCTCAGAGGAAACGTAACATTCCTCAACAGAGATACACCCCAGAAAAAGGGGGCAAGACCCCTGAGAAGGGACACAGCACTCCCCAAAGGGGGTGCACACCTAAGAAGAATAATAGTATCCCTCAGCGGGTCCGTACACCCATTGAAAGGAGGGAAATCAATGCATACCAGGCTCAAGAAAGATTAAAGTTCAAAGGGAATTGGATGAGAGAGAGTCCGAAAGGAAAGGGTCAGAAGAAGGCGACCCCTGCCAGGCCATATCTGGAGAAGCTGGTAGGCCCATCTCCTATAGTGCCCATTCAAGTGGAGGGAGTCTACACCAGAGCCATCTTGGATACTGGGGCCCAAGTGACCCTGTTATACCAAGATTTCTACGATAAGCACTTGAGTCACCTGCCCATCCAGAAGATAGAGGGACTAGAGATATGTGGGATTGGAACCCAGAATTTCCCCTACGATGGCTATTTGCCTGTCAAGATGATCTTTGACCCATCTGTGGCTGGAAAAGCTGAAGTGTTTGACACCCTGGCGGTTGTGTGCCTTCGGCCGCCAGGAGCCAACAAGAGTTCCCTTATAATCGGGATGAACACGGACCTGGTCCGAAGACTTCTGACCCCTCTGGTGAAAGAGAAGGGGTCGGCGGCCACCAAGATCCACCCCATGCTGAAGACGGCTTACCAACGGCTGGTCCTAGAGCAGAAGACCCCTGGAGAGGGGATAGGGAAGGTGTGGAGACTTGGAAGAGAAGGGATAGTGTTGCAGCCCGGCGAAGTAACCTGTCTCAGAGCCACTGTGAAGCTTACTTGGGAGCAGCCTGGACCCTTTGTCATGTTGGAGTCTGACCCAAGGGAAGAGTCTCCCGGTCTGGAGGTGATACCAGAAGTGATTCCGCTGAAGGCCCTGAAGAAGGCCCATTGTAGAGTTCCAGTGAGTGTTAGGAACAATACAGATGGCCCCATGGAAATTCCAGCCAGGATGCTGCTGGGCCAAATGAGACCTGCTGCCCCTGTCAACTTGTCAGAAGTAAAGGGGGCGGGCGAAGGAGGAGATGCTTGGGAGAAGCTATCCATGGAAAACCCGAATCTGCCCAGGGCTTGGAAGGAGAGAGCCAAGGCCCAGTTGACCAGATGGGAGAAGATCTTCTCCAAAGATGAGTTCGATGTGGGGTGTGCAAGGAGTGCCACCCATCGGATCCGCCTCCAAGAAGATAAGCCCTTCAGAGAGAGGGTCAGGCGGGTCCCACTAGCGGATCTGGAGGATCTAAGGGAACAACTTGCAGAACTCAAAAGGACTGGTGTGATACGGGAGTCCAGAAGCCCCTATGCCTCCCCGATAGTGGTGGTCAGGAAGAAGAATGGATCGTTGAGGCTCTGTATTGACTACAGGACTCTTAACAGGAGAACCATACCCGACCAGTACACCACTCCGAGGATAGAGGATGCCCTACAGAGCTTGTCTGGAGCCAAGTGGTTCAGCGTTATGGATCTCAAGAGTGGGTACTATCAGATCCCTATGCACCCAGAAGACAAGGAGAAGACAGCTTTCATAACCCCAGTGGGATTCTTTGAATTCGACCGGATGCCCCAAGGTCTGTCTGGAGCCCCAGCTACTTTCCAACGTCTCATGGAGAAGACTGTAGGAGACATGAACCTTATTGAAGTCCTTGTATACCTGGACGATGTCATTGTCTTTGGAAGAACCCCGGAGGAACACGAGGGGAGGCTGGAAAAAGTCTTGGAGGAGACTCAGTGAGGAGGGACTCAAGCTTTCGCCTGAGAAGTGTCGGTTCTACCAGTCTTCTGTGAACTATCTGGGGCACATAGTGTCTGAAGAAGGGGTGGCCACAGACCCTGAGAAATTGGAGGCAGTTACCTCCTGGCCACGACCCAACACAGTAACAGAACTCAGATCCTTCTTAGGGTTCTGCTCTTATTACAGGAGGCTTGTGGAAGGATTTGCCCGAATTGCTAGACCATTGAATGAACTGCTCAAGACCGAGGGAGAAGAGGACGACTCGGGGCCCAGGAAGCCGGGAGAGTCAGTCAAAGATCAGTGGAACCAGAAATGTGAAGAGGCCTTCCAGGCATTGAAGAAGAGCCTAACCACTGCTCCAGTTTTGGCCTACGCAGACCCAACCAAACCCTATGAACTACACGTAGATGCTAGTCATGACGGTCTGGGAGGAGTACTTTATCAAGAACACGAAGGGCAACTACGGCCTGTTGCCTACGTGAGCAGGAGCCTGACCCCCTCTGAGAAAAACTACCCCACTCACAAGCTGGAGTTCCTGGCCCTTAAGTGGGCGGTAGTAGACAAACTCAAAGACTACCTGTATGGGGCGGAGTTCACTGTGAAGACCGACAACAACCCCCTGACCTACTTATTCACTACAGCAAAGCTGGACGCCACTGGACACAGGTGGCTGGCCGCATTGTCTGGATTCAATTTCAGCCTAAAATACAGGCCAGGGATTGGGAATCAAGATGCAGACGCTTTGTCCAGAAGATCTCATGGTCCCACCCATGACATGGAAGGCTGGGCTCAAGTGGCACCAGATGGAGTGCGGGCCCTATGTCAGGGGGCTGAATTGCAAGCTAGAGGGGGCTCAAGGGCGGAAGAGAGAGGAGTTACCATGGTAGGAGTCCCCAAACAATACTGTGGAGTAACTCAACTGGAGGAAGACCATCTGCCAAAGCTGTCTAAGAAGGAACTAAGATGTGACCAATTGGAGGACCCCATGGGGAAATTAGTTCTGGAAGCCCTGGAGAATCAGGATCCAAACAGACTTCTGAGTCACTCCTCAAAGGAAGCTCGCCTGTTGAGGAAAGAGTGGGACAGGCTACAGGTGCATCAGGGAGTGGTCTACCGAAGGGGCCCCTCTGATGACCTGGAAGATAAATGGCAATTGTTTCTTCCGGAAAAACACAGAGAGACTGTTCTGATTGCCCTACATGACAATCATGGCCACTTAGGGGCGGAAAGAACCTTTCAACTTGTCAGAAGTCGGTTCTATTGGCCTTGCATGAGGGCGGAAGTAGAAGAGTACTGCCATTCGTGTGCACGCTGCATCTAGAGGAAGACTTTACCCCATCAAGCTGCCCCAATGGGCCATTTACAAAGTCAAGGCCCAATGGATCTGGTATGCATTGATTTCCTCTGCCTCGAACCCGATCTGAGTGGACTAGGAAATGTTCTGGTGATAACCGATCATTTCACCCGGTATGCCCAAGCTTTCCCAACCAAAGACCAGAAGGCTTCCACAGTAGCCAAGGTACTTATGGAGAAGTATTTTGTCCATTATGGGCTGCCCCAGCGACTTCATTCAGATCAAGGAAGGGACTTTGAGAGTCGACTGATCCGGAAACTCCTGGATTCGTTGGTAATCAAGAAGACTCGAACTACACCTTACCACCCACAGGGGGATGCTCAGCCGGAGAGGTTTAACCGAACCTTGCTCAACATGTTGGGGACTCTGGAAAGTGAGAAGAAACAACATTGGAGCAAACACATAGCAGCTATAGTACATGCTTACAACTGCACCACCAGTGATGCTACAGGCTACTCCCCATATCGACTTATGTTTGGGAGAGAAGCGAGACTACCTGTAGACTTGACCTTTGGCACCTCTTTAGACCATTCCTCAGCCACATCCCACAAAGGATATGTGGACAGGCTCAGACACAGCCTGAAAGTAGCTTATGAACAAGCTCAAGCGGCCTCCGATCAAAGGGGAGCTCGAAACTAGTGATGAGCCGAACACCCCCGGGTTCGGTTCGCACCAGAACCCGCGAACGGACCGAAAGTTCGAACGAACATTAGAACCCTATTAAATACAATGGATGCGAACGTTCGAATTCTAAAGTGCTAATTATAAAAACTATTATGCATGTTATTGTCCTAAAAAGGGTTTGGGAACCCGGGTTCTGCACCAGGGGACATGTATCAATGCAAAAATAAGTTTTAAAAACGGTCGTTTTCCGGGAGCAGTCATTTTAATGATGCATAAAGTGAAAAAAAAAAAGTCAAATATTCCTTTAAATATCGTACCTGGGGGGTGTCTAAAGTATGCCTGTGAAGTGCCACGTGTTTCCCGTGTTTAGAACTGTCCCTGCACAAAATGACACTTCTAAAGGAAAAAAAAGCCATTTAAAACTGCTTGCGGCTTTAATGTAATGTCTGGTCCCGGTAATATGGATGAAAATCTTTAAGAAAAATGGCATAGCTACCCCATGACCCCCCCCCCCTACCCCAGCCCATTACCAGCCCCTTTGGGTCTTGTATGGATATTAAGGGGAACCCCGCACATAAAATAAAAAAGGCCCTATATACTCTGAACAGCCGTATACAGGCGGTGCATACAAGACAGGGACTGTAGGTTTGTTCTTATGTAGAATCTGTTTGTAATTTTGAACAGGTACATTGTTGAAGTGTAGCTCCAGACCAAAAATCTATTTTTAAACTTTTTGGAAAACATAGGTAAGGGTTATCACCCCTGTAACATTTGTTTTGCTGTCTGTGCCCCTGTTCAGAACATTTCACCTCACTTTCCGTCCTAATGACAACTGTTTTTGAAATGTGGTGTTTTTCTTGAAACAAGGATTGCTGATAAAGCATCAGTACAGAGGAGACACCTTTCTCCCATATTTATTCTTACAGGAGAGAATTTTCCTTCCTAGTGGTAGATTTCCTCTCACTTCCTGTTGTCTTCTTGCGTTTGCAAGTAGGAGTCGTTTGTAAGTTGGATGTTTGAAAGTAGGGACCTGCCGTATATACTCTGCAGAAATAGGCCCCTTAGTTGTTGGTGTTGGCACAACACTGTAAGCACTCACAGTTACTCTTGGTTGGTGCTGGAACGCCCTGCTGTCAACTATTATATCAGGAATTTTAATTACATATAATTGTTGAACAGTGGTAGTAAAAATTGGGCCTTTGATGGTGGTGCTGGTGCCACAACACTGTAAGCCCTGACAGTTACTCTTGGTGGGTGCAGCAATGGGCCCTGCTGTGAATTATTAGATCAAGAATTGTAATTACATGCCCCTGTTGAACAGGGGCTGAAAAATTGGGCCTTAGGCACTGGTGGCACAACACTGCAACCCTTCACAGATACTGTACTTGGAGCACAGCAATGAGCCCTGTTGCAAAGTATTGCTTCAAAAATTGTAATGACACGCCCCTGTTAAACAGGGGCTGAAAAATTGGGCCTTAGGCACTGGTGGCACAACACTGCAACTCCTCACAGATACTGTACTTGGAGCACAGCAATGAGCCCTGTTGCAAAGTATTGCTTCAAAAATTGTAATTACACGCCCCTGTTAAACAGGGGCTGAAAAATTGGGCGTTAGGCACTGGTGGCGGCACCCATAAACAAAAATGATCTTCCAAGCTATCATCATCAATCGTATCATTGAGGACTCGGAGGAGGAGGATAGCCAGTCAACATAACAGCACAGGCACTCAGCATCAGCATCAGTCTTGAAGGGATGTGACATTTTAAAATCAATTAGTCTGTTATATCAGCATCAGGTGTGTGGTAGCTGGTGGTGATCCAAGACTGGTTCATCTTGATGAAAGTCAGTCGATCAACCGAGTCGGTGGACAGGCGCACCCTGTGATCCGTGACAAATCCTCCAGCAGCACTGAATGTGCGTTCCGAAAGAACGCTGGATGCAGGACAGGCCAGTAGCTCAATTGCATACTGTGCAAGCTCTGGCCAGTGATCCATCCTCAAGACCCAGTAAGCCAGAGGATTTTCGGTGGGGAAGGTGTCCAAGTCTGACCTTGCCCCTAGATATTCCTGCACCATGTTTATCAGACGCTGGCGATGGTTGCTGGAACCGATCATACTTTGGGGCTGCGGACTAAAGAATTGTCTGAACGCATCGGTCAGACGGCCACCTTCCCCACCGCTCCTTCTTTGACTGGCCGAAGCCTCAGCAACTCGTTGTCCAGGACCAGGAGTTTGCAACCTCCCAGTCTCTGGGAACGCGTTGCACAGACCTTTCTGCAAGGCCTCCCGGAGTTGTCTCATCCTCTGCTCCCTCTGCGACGGTAACATAAGGTCCGCAACCTTACCCTTGTACCGTGGATCAAGGAGAGTGGCCAGCCAGTAATGGTCCCTCTCCTTGATCCGAAGAATACGAGGATCCTTCCGCAGACTTTGCAGGATCAGGGAGGCCATGCAGCGTAGGTTTGCTGAGGCATTCGCTCCGGAGTCCTCTGGGTCACTAAGGACGACATGATCCGCAGCCACCTCCTCCCAGCCACGTACAAGTCCACTGGTTTCTTGGGACTGTAAATCATCCCTAAAAGACTGCTGCTGATGATGCTGAGTGCCAGCCTCCACCTCCATGCTGACACAATCCTCCTCCTCCTCCTCCTCCTCCTCCTCCTCTTCCTGTGCGATGGGTGGGACAGAAGGAACACTGTCTGGGTAAAGGGGGCCTTGAGAGGCAAGGAAGTCCTCCTCTTCCTGCCTCTGTTCTGCCTCAAGTGCCCTGTCCATTATTCCACGCAGCGTGTGCTCCAACAGGTGGACAAGAGGTACAGTGTCACTGATGCATGCACTGTCACTGCTCACCATCCTCGTGGCCTCCTCAAATGGTGCCAGGACAGTGCATGCATCCCTGATCATGCCCCACTGGCGTGGAGAAAAAAAACCAAGCTCCCCTGACCCTGTCCTGGTGCCGTAGTCGCACAGGTACTCATTGATGGCCCTCTGCTGCGTGTGCAGCCGCTGCAGCATGGCCAACGTTGAGTTCCACCTGGTGGGCATGTCACATATAAGGCGGTTCTTGGGCAGGTTCAACTCCTTTTGCAGCTCAGCCAGGCGAGCACTGGCATTATAAGATCTGCGGAAATGCACACAGACTTTCCTGGCCTGCCTCAGGACATCCTGTAAGCCCGGGTACCTGCCCAAGAAGCGCTGCACCACCAGGTTAAGGACGTGAGCCACACAGGGCACATGGGTCAGTTGTCCCTGTCGGAGGGCGGAGAGGAGGTTGGTGCCATTGTCGCAAACCACCATTCCTGGCTTAAGCTGGCGTGGCGTCAACCACCTCTCGGCCTGGCCCTGCAGAGCAGACAGGACCTCTGCCCCAGTGTGGCTTCTGTCCCCCAAACACACCAGCGCAAGCACGGCATGGCATCTTTTTGCCTGCGTACTTGCGTAGCCCCGTGAACGGCTACGGAGCACCGCTGGTTCATAGGACAAACCACAGGAAGAGGCCATGGAGGAAGAAGAAGAGGAGGGGGTGGAGGAGAGAGGTGTGTCACAACCAGTAGTAGCATTTTGGAGGCGTGGCGGTGGGACAACCTCCAACACTACTGCACCTTGTCCTGAATCCTTCCCAGCTGCCAAAAGAGTGACCCAATGGGCCGTGAAAGAAAGGTAACGTCCCTGTCCATGCCTGCTGGACCATGAGTCAGCGGTAATATGCACCTTACCGCTGACCGCCCTGTCCAGCGAGGCCAAGACATTGCCTTCCACATGCCGGTAGAGAGCCGGAATAGCCTTCCGTGAGAAAAAGTGGCGTTTGGGAACCTGCCACTGAGGAACCGCACATTGCACAAACTCACGGAAGGGGGCCGAGTCTACCAACTGAAAAGGCAGCAGTTGAAGCGCTAGCAATTTAGCCAAGCTAGCATTCAACCGCTGGGCATGTGGATGGCTGGGAGTGAACTTCTTTCGACGGTCCAGCAGCTGGGGCAGGGAAATTTGCCTGCTAGAATCGGACGTCGGTGTACTGCTAGCAGAGTGGGCGCAAGTACTTGGCTGTGACACACCTAATTCTACACCTTCATTCCTCTCAGTGCATGTTTCAGAGAGGACTGAAGTTATAGTGGGGTTGGAGATCCCAGCTGATGCGGTGCAAGGAGAGGTCCGCTTTGTTCTTTGGTGTGGGTCTTTGAGGTAGGCTTGCCAACGAGCTGCATGGCAGGTCAACATATGTCTGGTCAGGCATGTGGTACCCAAGCGGCTGATGTTTTGGCCACGCGATATACGCTTGAGACATATGTTGCAAACAGCAGCTGTGCGATCTGATGCACTAGCCTCAAAAAAGGCCCACACCAAAGAACTTTTTGAATGACGGGCAGAGGCAGCGCCCTGCACAGGCGGAGCTCTGCGGTGTGATTCCGTCGGTGTACTGCCCTTACGCTGGCCACCAAAGGGCATCCTGCCTCGTTGGAGATGTGCCTCCTCCTCATCCTCCTCCTCCTCCTCTCTCCTATTAGGCACCCACGTGGAGTCATTGACCTCATCATCCCCTCCCTCCTCATCACTGGAGCCAATCTGGCAGTATGCTGCAGCTGCTGGAACATGACTGCCAGATTGGTGTCCTTCTTGAGCATCCCCTCTGTCTGCTCTCACGCTACTGCCTTCCTCTAGCTGGGTTTCATCATCAGACCCTTCGAAACGCTGGGCATCCTCCTGGAGCATGTACCCAACACTGTGCTGAAACAGTTCGGGGGACTCCTCAGGAGGAGGACATGGTGGGTCTAGGGAAGGAGTGACTGATGATTTGTCTGACATTGATACCAGGGAAGACGACGCTTTGGCAGCTGCTTTTCCAGTACCCTGAGCCTGGGTGAGAGAGGATGAGGAGGAGGAGGAGGGCTTGGTCATCCACTCTACCAAGTCTTCGGCATGATGTGGCTCAACATGTCCAGCTGCCGAAAAGAAGGACAAGCGTGTCCCATGGCCATGTGCTGATGACAATGCACCGCGTCCACGACCAGCACTGTTGCCCCCAGACACAGAGCCTGCTTGCCCTCTTTTATTGCCTCCTGAATGTCTGCCTCTCCTTGTTTGCCTTCCAGACATTCTAATAGATGGCCTGCAGGGAGATGGGAAAAAAGCAATAAGGGCTACCTTGAGGTGTCCTTCTCTGTCCCTTGAAACAAGGACTTTCACAGTGAAAGAAACTGACACTGTCCCTACCTAGAGTTTTCTGTCCCTAGAATAAATGTTTTTTTTAATCACAATATAGCACAAGGACAATTCACTCAATGTCTCTCCAGGTCCCTGGAAACAAGGACTTGCAGAGTGAAAGAAACTGACACTGTCCCTACCTAGAGTTTTCTGTCCCTAGAATAAATGTTTTTTTTAAGCACAATATAGCACAAGGACAATTAACTCACTGTCCTTACAGGTCCCTGGAAACAAGGACTTGCAGAGTGAAAAAAAAAAAACACTCTCCCTACCTACAGTTTTCTGTCCCTAGAAAAAATGTTTTTTTTTATCACAATATAGCACAAGGAAAATTAACTCACTGTCCTTACAGGTCCCTGGAAACAAGGACTTGCAGAGTGAAAGAAACTGACACTGTCCCTACCTAGAGTTTTCTGTCCCTAGAATAAATGTTTTTTTTAAGCACAATATAGCACAAGGACAATTAACTCACTGTCCTTACAGGTCCCTGGAAACAAGGACTTGCAGAGTGAAAGAAAAAAAACACTCTCCCTACCTACAGTTTTCTGTCCCTAGAAAAAATGTTTTTTTTAATCACAATATAGCACAAGGAAAATTAACTCACTGTCCTTACAGGTCCCTGGAAACAAGGACTTGCAGAGTGAAAGAAACTGACACTGTCCCTACCTAGAGTTTTCTGTCCCTAGAATAAATGTTTTTTTTAAGCACAATATAGCACAAGGACAATTAACTCACTGTCCTTACAGGTCCCTGGAAACAAGGACTTGCAGAGTGAAAGAAAAAAAACACTCTCCCTACCTACAGTTTTCTGTCCCTAGAAAAAATGTTTTTTTTAAGCACAATATAGCACAAGTAAAATTAACTCACTGTCCTTACAGGTCCCTGGAAACAAGGACTTGCAGAGTGAAAGAAAAAAAACACTCTCCCTACCTACAGTTTTCTGTCCCTAGAAAAAATGTTTTTTTTAATCACAATATAGCACAAGGAAAATTAACTCACTGTCCTTACAGGTCCCTGGAAACAAGGACTTGCAGAGTGAAAGAAACTGACACTGTCCCTACCTAGAGTTTTCTGTCCCTAGAATAAATGTTTTTTTTAAGCACAATATAGCACAAGGACAATTAACTCACTGTCCTTACAGGTCCCTGGAAACAAGGACTTGCAGAGTGAAAGAAAAAAAACACTCTCCCTACCTACAGTTTTCTGTCCCTAGAAAAAATGTTTTTTTTAATCACAATATAGCACAAGGAAAATTAACTCACTGTCCTTACAGGTCCCTGGAAACAAGGACTTGCAGAGTGAAAGAAACTGACACTGTCCCTACCTAGAGTTTTCTGTCCCTAGAATAAATGTTTTTTTTTAATCACAATATAGCACAAGGACAATTAACTCACTGTCCTTACAGGTCCCTGGAAACAAGGACTTGCAGAGTGAAAGAAACTGACACTGTCCCTACCTAGAGTTTTCTGTCCCTAGAATAAATGTTTTTTTTAAGCACAATATAGCACAAGGACAATTAACTCACTGTCCTTACAGGTCCCTGGAAACAAGGACTTGCAGAGTGAAAGAAAAAAAACACTCTCCCTACCTACAGTTTTCTGTCCCTAGAAAAAATGTTTTTTTTAAGCACAATATAGCACAAGTAAAATTAACTCACTGTCCTTACAGGTCCCTGGAAACAAGGACTTGCAGAGTGAAAGAAAAAAAACACTCTCCCTACCTACAGTTTTCTGTCCCTAGAAAAAATGTTTTTTTTAATCACAATATAGCACAAGGAAAATTAACTCACTGTCCTTACAGGTCCCTGGAAACAAGGACTTGCAGAGTGAAAGAAACTGACACTGTCCCTACCTAGAGTTTTCTGTCCCTAGAATAAATGTTTTTTTTAAGCACAATATAGCACAAGGACAATTAACTCACTGTCCTTACAGGTCCCTGGAAACAAGGACTTGCAGAGTGAAAGAAAAAAAACACTCTCCCTACCTACAGTTTTCTGTCCCTAGAAAAAATGTTTTTTTTAAGCACAATATAGCACAAGTAAAATTAACTCACTGTCCTTACAGGTCCCTGGAAACAAGGACTTGCAGAGTGAAAGAAAAAAAACACTCTCCCTACCTACAGTTTTCTGTCCCTAGAAAAAATGTTTTTTTTAATCACAATATAGCACAAGGAAAATTAACTCACTGTCCTTACAGGTCCCTGGAAACAAGGACTTGCAGAGTGAAAGAAACTGACACTGTCCCTACCTAGAGTTTTCTGTCCCTAGAATAAATGTTTTTTTTTAATCACAATATAGCACAAGGACAATTAACTCACTGTCCTTACAGGTCCCTGGAAACAAGGACTTGCAGAGTGAAAGAAACTGACACTGTCCCTACCTAGAGTTTTCTGTCCCTAGAATAAATGTTTTTTTTAAGCACAATATAGCACAAGGACAATTAACTCACTGTCCTTACAGGTCCCTGGAAACAAGGACTTGCAGAGTGAAAGAAAAAAAACACTCTCCCTACCTACAGTTTTCTGTCCCTAGAAAAAATGTTTTTTTTAAGCACAATATAGCACAAGTAAAATTAACTCACTGTCCTTACAGGTCCCTGGAAACAAGGACTTGCAGAGTGAAAGAAAAAAAACACTCTCCCTACCTACAGTTTTCTGTCCCTAGAAAAAATGTTTTTTTTAATCACAATATAGCACAAGGAAAATTAACTCACTGTCCTTACAGGTCCCTGGAAACAAGGACTTGCAGAGTGAAAGAAACTGACACTGTCCCTACCTAGAGTTTTCTGTCCCTAGAATAAATGTTTTTTTTAAGCACAATATAGCACAAGGACAATTAACTCACTGTCCTTACAGGTCCCTGGAAACAAGGACTTGCAGAGTGAAAGAAAAAAAACACTCTCCCTACCTACAGTTTTCTGTCCCTAGAAAAAATGTTTTTTTTAAGCACAATATAGCACAAGTAAAATTAACTCACTGTCCTTACAGGTCCCTGGAAACAAGGACTTGCAGAGTGAAAGAAAAAAAACACTCTCCCTACCTACAGTTTTCTGTCCCTAGAAAAAATGTTTTTTTTAATCACAATATAGCACAAGGAAAATTAACTCACTGTCCTTACAGGTCCCTGGAAACAAGGACTTGCAGAGTGAAAGAAACTGACACTGTCCCTACCTAGAGTTTTCTGTCCCTAGAATAAATGTTTTTTTTAATCACAATATAGCACAAGGACAATTAACTCACTGTCCTTACAGGTCCCTGGAAACAAGGACTTGCAGAGTGAAAGAAACTGACACTGTCCCTACCTAGAGTTTTCTGTCCCTAGAATAAATGTTTTTTTTAAGCACAATATAGCACAAGGACAATTAACTCACTGTCCTTACAGGTCCCTGGAAACAAGGACTTGCAGAGTGAAAGAAAAAAAACACTCTCCCTACCTACAGTTTTCTGTCCCTAGAAAAAATGTTTTTTTTAATCACAATATAGCACAAGGAAAATTAACTCACTGTCCTTACAGGTCCCTGGAAACAAGGACTTGCAGAGTGAAAGAAACTGACACTGTCCCTACCTAGAGTTTTCTGTCCCTAGAATAAATGTTTTTTTTAATCACAATATAGCACAAGGACAATTAACTCACTGTCCTTACAGGTCCCTGGAAACAAGGACTTGCAGAGTGAAAGAAACTGACACTGTCCCTACCTAGAGTTTTCTGTCCCTAGAATAAATGTTTTTTTTAAGCACAATATAGCACAAGGACAATTAACTCACTGTCCTTACAGGTCCCTGGAAACAAGGACTTGCAGAGTGAAAGAAACTGACACTGTCCCTACCTAGAGTTTTCTGTCCCTAGAATAAATGTTTTTTTTAAGCACACTATAGCAGAAGCACAAAACACACTGACACTCTCCCTACCTATCCTTCTCTTTCCCTAAACTAAAGGAATCCAGGTTAAGCAAGAAAGAAATAACAGTCACTGTCCCTGCCTATGCTACTCTATCCCTGCTCCGGAACACACTACACTGGGCCGCCGTGCTGGCGGCCTTTTATAGTGTGGGGCGTGTACTAAACACCCTCAGCAATAATTGGCCACAGGCATCCTGCCTGTGGCCAATCATTGCTCTCCTCGCTGCCGGCGCTGTGATTGGCCAAGCATGCGGGGTCACAGTGCATGCTTGGCCAATCACAGCGCCTGGATGACACTGCGATGGCGTAGTGCATTGTGGGCCGTTCGCGTCACTCGAATTTGGCGCGAACGGCCCAAATCGTTCGATCTTCGTCGAACGATCGAACAGCCAATGTTCGAGTCGAACGTATGTTCGACTCGAACACGAAGCTCATCCCTACTCGAAACAAAAGAAACTTCGACTTGAAGGTCCGGGTACAAGACCTGCAGCCCGGAGATCGAGTACTGCTACGCAATCTGGGGGTCCCTGGAAAACACAAACTTGCAGACAGATGGAGATCTGAACCCTATGTCATCTGTAGGAAGTTGCCGGGCCTACCTGTCTACAAGTTGAAGCCAGAAGGAAAGGTAGGCCCACTGAAGACGTGGCATCGGAACCACCTGCTCCCACTTGCTGAAGCAGTCAGGATACCTCCAGTGAGAGACTCCCCTGAACCAGTTTCTATTCTGGATACCCCCAGGCCAAAACACCCGGTCCCAGACCTCTCGGACTGAAGATATAAAAGCTTCTGAACTCAGTGGAGATGAGGAGGGAGAGCTTGACTGGCTGTGGCCTTCCCCAACTCAAGGGACTTCTGCTATAGATCTTCCAACTGCTGAAGACTCTATAGATACACAACTGAATGCAGAAGCCATTGAATTCATCCCATATAGTCCTTCATTTGATTACTGGGAAGATGCCCGTGATGTTTACCCTGAACAGGACCCTAGAGACTTTATGTATCCCTCGGCTCCTGAAGCAGATGTTACAGAGCCTGCCGTGTTGCCTGAGCCTGTTACAGAAGAAGAGCCTGTGGCGCCAGACCCAGAAACCTCAAGGGAACAAAGGGCCCGCAGAGTCATAAGGCCTCCCAGAAAGTTGACCTACCCACAAATGGGGAAGAGCTCAGAAGATTCTGTGATCACTGCTAGGAGGAGTGGAGAGAATCCGGATCCCTCCACTGTACATTTGGTAGAGGGCAACACCCACTCACCCTCTGGCACAGTTAGGCAGGTCACTCAGGATAGTATGACCTGTGGCAAAGGGAATCTAACCCCTCGGTTTTGGTGGGAATTCCCTATGCCAACCTCTTATGCAATGTTGTCTGGGGTTGTACGCAGTGTATGCTAAGGTTTCTTTGGGGACCAAAGAATTTAAGTGGGGGGAGTGTGTAGCGGGGCCCCCTTTAAGACTCTCGGGACTACCTTGCCCAGAATCCCTTTCGGCATGTTTCCACCCCAGAGACTCATGGGAGGGGTTATAAAAGGAGGAGGCGAGGCTGGGCTCGGCCTTTTTGGGACACGAGACTTCAGTGACTGATCCTCCTGTGCGGATGTGCCGGAGTGCAAGGCCTGAAGCCTGAGGCCTTGCGCAGCACCAAAGAGCCTTCCACCCCACTGCGAGCCTGGGTGGCATCTGACTTCGCTTGTCTACAACCTTGGTTGGATCGGGGACCCGATCGCTGGAGACACTGTGTGTGTGAGGACACAGTCGGTGGAAGTTCCCGGACTGGGATCGCGTCCGGAGGGGTGAGAGGGCGTATGCCCAGACCATATACTGTTGTTGCTAATGTGCCTATAGACTGCCGTGGCCCACAAGTTATTTCTGATACTCTCACTGGAGAACCTTATCAGAGCTGAACTCAGAGTTCATACAGTAAAGTGTTTATTTCATCTCTACCTTCCCATTGGATTACAAATGGTATTCTGTTAATGTGCACCACCTTTAAAGACTTGCCGGTGAAGAAACCATCATCCCCTATAGACTGAGTTTTAGATATCTGAGCCAGGCCTGGCCAGCTAGTTAGTTCATTTGGTTACTGCGTCACAACACACCTAGTTAACGGTCGTCCACGCGGCGCACCTTTACTGTTCATTCTAAATGCATAGTGTGTTATTGCTGCAGGGCTCTGCAATTTATTATCTGTGAACTGTTACCACTGTTAACTTTTCTTACCAAAAGCTTGAAGTAAATTTGATACCCTTTTCATTATTGTCTTGGTGTCTGGGTTTACTCATACAGTATAAGAAAATATACAGGTCCTTCTCAAAAAATTAACATATTGTGATAAAGTTCATTATTTTCTGTAATGTACTGATAAACATTAGACTTTCATATATTTTAGATTCATTACACACAACTGAAGTAGTTCAAGCCTTTTCTTGTTTTAATATTGATGATTTTGGCATACAGCTCATGACAACCCAAAATTCCTATCTCAAAAAATTAGCATATTTCATCCGACCAATAAAAGAAAAGTGTTTTTAATACAAAAAAAGTCAACCTTCAAATAATTATGTTCAGTTATGCACTCAATACTTGGTCGGGAATCCTTTTGCAGAAATGACTGCTTCAATGCGGCGTGGCATGGAGGCAACCAGCCTGTGGCACTGCTGAGGTGTTATGGAGGCCCAGGATGCTTCGATAGCGGCCTTAAGCTCATCCAGAGTGTTGGGTCTTGCGTCTCTCAACTTTCTCTTCCCAATATCCCACAGATTCTCTATGGGGTTCAGGTCAGGAGAGTTGGCAGGCCAATTGAGCACAGTAATACCATGGTCAGTAAACCATTTACCAGTGGTTTTGGCACTGTGAGCAGGTGCCAGGTCGTGCTGAAAAATGAAATCTTCATCTCCATAAAGCTTTTCAGCAGATGGAAGCATGAAGTGCTCCAAAATCTCCTGATAGCTAGCTGCATTGACCCTGCCCTTGATAAAACACAGTGGACCAACACCAGCAGCTGACATGGCACCCCAGACCATCACTGACTGTGGGTACTTGACACTGGACTTCAGGCATTTTGGCATTTCCCTCTCCCCAGTCTTCCTCCAGACTCTGGCACCTTGATTTCCGAATGACATGCAAAATTTGCTTTCATCCGAAAAAAGTACTTTGGACCACTGAGCAACAGTCCAGTGCTGCTTCTCTGTAGCCCAGGTCAGGCGCTTCTGCCGCTGTTTCTGGTTCAAAAGTGGCTTGACCTGGGGAATGCGGCACCTGTAGCCCATTTCCTGCACACGCCTGTTCACGGTGGCTCTGGATGTTTCTACTCCAGACTCAGTCCACTGCTTCCGCAGGTCCTCCAAGGTCTGGAATCGGTCCTTCTCCACAATCTTCTTCAGGGTCCGGTCACCTCTTCTCGTTGTGCAGCGTTTTCTGCCACACTTTTTCCTTCCCACAGACTTCCCACTGAGGTGCCTTGATACAGAACTCTGGGAACAGCCTATTTGTTCAGAAATTTCTTTCTGTGTCTTACCCTCTTGCTTGAGGGTGTCAATGATGGCCTTCTGGACAGCAGTCAGGTCGGCAGTCTTACCCATGATTGCGGTTTTGAGTAATGAACCAGGCTGGGAGTTTTTAAAAGCCTCAGGAATCTTTTGCAGGTGTTTAGAGTTAATTAGTTGATTCAGATGATTAGGTTAATAGCTCGTTTAGAGAACCTTTTCATGATATGCTAATTTTTTGAGATAGGAATTTTGGGTTTTCATGAGCTGTATGCCAAAATCATCAATATTAAAACAAGAAAAGGCTTGAACTACTTCAGTTGTGTGTAATGAATCTAAAATATATGAAAGTCTAATGTTTATCAGTACATTACAGAAAATAATGAACTTTATCACAATATGCTAATTTTTTGAGAAGGACCTGTATATTGCTGCCAATACTAACTGTGCCAGTAGGGGGTCGAGCACATTGCCGGGGGTTGGCGGAGCTGTTTTCAGGGCCCAAACTAAACTTGCGGCCTTCTTAGTTGAAGGTATCGCTACATATAAATATCCCAATAAGAGGGGAGCGACCTCTGTGTCCCGTGATGTACTTCAAAGAAAAGGATTTACAGGTAAGCTGTTATAAAAATCGTATTTTCTTTATCGTACATCACGGGGCACAGAACACTATAGTAATTACTATATGGGATGTCTCAAAGCAATGCCATCTGAGGCCGGGGAGGGAGACACACAAAATAAGCAAACCGCCATCAGACATGAGGACCTATACTGCTCCCTGCAGAATACTGAGCCCAAGGTGGCATCCTCTTGCTGACCTACATCCACCTGGTAGAAACTTGTGAATGTATGCATAAATTTGAGCCACAGACGCTTGCTGATGCACTGCCCAGGAAGCACTGACTGCCCTGGTAGAGTGCGCTCTAGGACGAAAAAGGCAGAATCTTCCCCTTTTAAAACATAAGCTTGAGCAATAACCTGACAAATCCACCTAGAAATGGTCGGTTTTGATGCCTGCCCTCTTCTGGGGCCTTCTGGCAACACAAAGCGTCAGTTTCCTGTATCTGGACAGTTGTTTCCAGATAAAAAATTAACTGCCCTTACTACGTCCAGAGAATTTAAAAACTCCTTATCTGCAGAACGTGGTTCTGGAAAAAACCGAAGGTAGGGAAACATCCTGGTTCATATGAAAAACCTGACAATACCTTAGGCAAAAGGGTTGGGTGAGGACGCAACCTCACCTTGTCCCTATGAAAATCAAGTATGGCTCCTTACAGGAAAAGTAGCCAATTCTGACACTCTTCTTGCAGAGGTTACCGCAACTAAGAACACCAATTTATTTGTCAAAAGAAGCAACAGAATATTGTGTATTGGCTCAAAGGGCTGTCTTTGCAAACCCGACAGAACTAGATCCAGATCCCATGGGCACAAGGGTGACCTAACTGGCAGACTTATCCGAGTTACCCCTAGTTAAGCCCTTGGAAAAATACTGTCAAGGCCGAGATCTGACCCTTGAGTACTCAAGGCCAGCTTAATTTCTACCCTCAACTGTAGGAAGGCAAGAATTCTATCTATGACATACTTCCGGGGATGCCAACCCTTGGTTTCACACCAGGAGGCATAGGCCCTCCGGACCCTATAAAAAAGGGTCCTAGAGGCCGGCTTTCTAGCATTAATCAGGGTTGTAATCACTGAACCCGAAAAGCTCTTGATTCTTTAGGATGTGGGTTTCAACACCCACACAGTCGAACTGTAAGGTAGGATGGCATACCGGCCCTTGCGACAGCAGGTCTGGACGAGATGGAAGAGTCCATTCTTGTAAATTCTTGGTTATCGACCACCAACTGAGACTCTGGCGCACTTTTGGGGCCAGATTCATTGGATAATCCAAAACTTGTGTTTTCTTGTGCCAAGCAGACAGAATACTGTATTGTAACAGTCTTGAATGAAACTAGGCATAGGGAATTGCTTTGAATGAAGTCACCATCTTCCCTAGCAACCTCATGTAAAGGCGAATGGAAGGACCCTTCCTTGCCCTGACCACCTGGACCAGCTCTTTTATAGGGTTAACTTTTGCCTGGGGCAATAATAGTCTTTCCTGGGCTGTATCTATGACCAAGCCCAAATACTCCACACTTCTGTCACATCACCCAAATCAATCCACCCAACAATCTGCAACCTATCAAAAATATGTGTAGCGCCCCTTTACTTTTCAGGGGTGCTATGTACTTAAATTTAGGGGGTTGGTCTGAGCTAGTAGCCAGGCTCAGACCACTTTGATTTGTTAGTGCTCGTTTCTGCCTATGTGATGTAGCCTGACACACAGTTCCCTGTGGCCTGTAGGTGGCACTGCCATATCAGGTCAGGGTTGAACGGTGGGTGACATTGCTATGCCTTAGGGTGTCCTCTCTCGGCAGCGGTGCGGTGGGCGTGGTTGGCCTGCTGTGCATGCTGGGAGAGGATACATAAGGGGCAGACCCCATTTTTTGGGGAGTCTGGAGTGGAGACTGGAGAGTGAGCGCCACCCGGCCCTCCAGACCAGGGGTGCACGCGTGTATCAGTCTCAGGCACCTTTAGCCTGGGGCTGAAACTCTACTAGTAGGCCCAGCACCTTTAGCTTGGGCCTATCTCCAAAAGAAGAATCCCAGGGTGCCCGGGAAAGGGTGGACCCGCTCTAAGAAGAGAAGACCGGGGAGGACCTTTCTGATGGACCGGTGAGAGTTAACGGTGAAAGAGAGGCCTGGTTACCTTATGGAGGGATTCAAAGATCCGTCACAGGCTTTGCAACGTGCTATCGCTGGCACCTGTCCTTGTGTTGCAATAGCTGAGGAGTTTGGGACTTAAAGATTCGGTGGCAGTTTTCTTTTGTTGTGCATGTGGTTATGCGCAATGTTTGGCTGGGGTATTTTCTTTTGTTGTGCATGTGGTTATGCGCAATGTTTGGCTGGGGTATGCCCCTATGGCCTTGTTTTGTAATTCAACAGTACAAAAAGCATTAATAAAAAGAATTAAAAAAAAAAAAAAAAAAAAAAAGATTCTGTGGCATGATCTCCCGATCGTATCTCTAGGAAAACCTAAAGTGAACGTTCGAGCATCACTCCGGCTGCTAGGATCCGCTCTTACAGGGGACTATCCGGGTGAGCTAAACCCATTCGGGATCGAGTGGCGACTATCGTACCAGTTGTGCCTGGACCTATCTCCCAAACCTTATTGTCCTTTCTCTCATCCACCTTTCCTGTCTGCTGAACTTGAACTTGCTTATCAAATAAACTCAGCGTTGGAGTTAAAGTGGTGTGGATATTGGCCTTCCTGGGGAGAAATAGAGACTTGTCCCTACATGCTAGGAGATGAGAACCAGTCTGATGGGAAACCTTGCTGTAGGACCCAAAATTGTTAACACCGCTCAACCTCCTCAAACAGGAGGGTACGGGCATATAGCGCGGTGTGCCTTGACCTGCGAGTGAGCCAAAGGCAGGGAACAGGTCTGTGTGCTACATATGTCAGAGTAATAATACTACAACATTAGCAGCGCTATTAAAACTATCAAGAATAAAACTTAAGAGGCGTGGCCTAGTGCGGGTTGTGATCAGACATGTTCCTGAGCAGCTCCGGTGTCTCCCTACACAATCCTGCTCCATCCTGATCACACATTGCCGGCAGATGACTCCTTCCATGCCTAAACACTCCGGGTGAGTCTCCTGAATCCCCGGAGGGCATTTTGGTGGATGGGAAAGCGGCGCGCAAAGAAATAATGCCCGCCGAGGATGAACATCACCACTGGTCAAGATGGCCACCGCAGCACTGTCCTCGGGCCTAGTGCATCGCCAGCCTCCACCCCAGACCTCTTTGGGGACAGCCAGGAGGTGTCCCCGCCGCCCTCACCGGAGAATCCGGACCCCGCAGCTGTCCGAGTACAAGCGACCCCGGCCCCAGGGGCCGCAACCGGCGGTAAGGAGCCCACTCTGGCGGAGGCTCTGGCCATCATTAAGGTAAACCACGTGGACCTGGTGGGGAAGGTGGATGGGCTAAAGATAGACTTTGCTATTATGCGGCAGGACATGCACAACCTGCGGGGTCGGGTCACTGAAACTGAGCAACGTATTAGTGACTTGGAGGACACGGTAGCACCTATCCTGCCCAAGATTGCCACCCTGGAAGACAAGGTCAATGACCTCGAAAACCGCTTGCGCAGGAATAACCTACGCCTGGTGGGGTTACCGGAGCGGGTGGAGGGATCTGACCCTGTTGCCTTCCTGGAGAGCTGGCTTGAACAAGAATTTGGCCGGGACCAGCTTTCCCCCTGCTTTGTGATTGAGAGGGCTCACCGGGTGCCTGGATGCCCCCTCCCTGAGGGCCGCCCCCCCGCACGATGGTGATCCGTCTTCTTAACTACAGAGACTCAATTTTGGGGGCCGCCAGGAGGAAGGGCAGTCTCCGGATTAACAACGCAGCGGTGTCCCTCTTCCCTGACTACTCTGCAACGGTCCGCAACCATAGAGCCTCCTATCAGCGTGTCAAGCAGAAGCTCCGGGAGAAAGATATTCAATACTCCATGCTGTTCCCCGCCACGCTCCGGGTCACCTACCAGGGTAAAACTTATTTTTTCCAGTCTCCACATGATGCCCTGTCCTGGTGGGAATCACTGCCTCATTCTCTTAAACCTCCTAAACCTCCTGCCTGATGTTGACCCTGCTGGATCTGATGTTTCCTTGTCACCCCTGTTTTTGTGGTAGTTTTCCCACTGACTTTTCTTTTTCATGTTTTGGTTCTATATTTTGCTGATTTATTGCTGCCGACTGTGGGTGATCAGACCACTCTCCTGAGGGAGAATACCTGGCCTTGGTCCTCCTGGCCTTGACCTAGCTGCCTTGGGGTTTTTACCCCCCCTCCTTTTTTTCCTTTTTGGAACATTGACTCTGAACACTGTCTTTTGACTTTTTTGTTTTTTGCTTTGACGCTCTTTTGCTTTCTGCAATAGGCCACGCGCCCCTCGCATGGTTTAAATTTGGGGTATAGGCCTTCTCCTCTTTTTTGGAGCAGGGCAGGGGTACTGTTGCCTTTTTTGGGCGCCTTTTTTCTTGTTGAATTTGGTTGTGCTTTTTATGTATGGAGTGTGTATGGATGTTTGTGTGTGCAGCACTGCGGCCTTCTTTTGTCCCTGTGGTGGTGGGGTGCTACCCGACTACCCCTTCTCTCTCCCTTCCTTCCTAGGCCCGGGGATTTTACGGCCGAACCTATGGCTGAGGTGACTATTTGCTTGTGGAATGTCTGCGGACTGAACTCCAAATGTAAAAAAGCGTCTGTTTTTGAGGCACTGAAGTGTGTTAAGCCTCATGTTCTATGCCTCCAGGAGACCCACCTCATGGGGTCCAAGGTGATGGCCCTCAGGAAACACTGGGTGGCTCATCACTATCAGTCCACTTACTCTAACTATGCCCCGGGGGGTGGCTGTCCTTGTCCGTAAGGGGTTACCTTTCCTATGTCACCAAGTTATCCTTGACCCTAAGGGTCAGTATGTCATCCTCCATGTATCCATCCATGAGACCGCCCTGATCTTGGTCGCGGTGTATCTCCCTCCCCTGGTCACGGCTGCAGTATTTTCTGAACTTTTGCCTCTCTGCCTACTTGCCCTATGCTAATCCTTGGGGATTTTAATTCAGTACTGAAACCTGAGTTAGATAGGCTGAAACCTTTACAGTCTGAATCAAAGTTGTTTCGGGAATGGTGCACTACTTATGGATATGTAGACATATGGCACTGGAAGTATCCCACTGCTAGAGTGTACTCCTGCCAGTCTAGGTCCTATGCCGCCCTCTCCAGATTTGACTACGCTCTGGCCACGGGGGACTTTCTCCCCTGTGTCCGGTCCGTGGACTACCTGTCCCAGACAGAATCCGACCACTCTATAGTACAGGTGGGTTTAGTTTTGGGTCACCGGCCTTTGTTTCGGACATGGCGTCTCAGTCCTCTCTGGATTTCCACGCCAGAGATCTCTGAGGCCATTCCGACCGACATGGCTGTCTACTGGTCCCTGAATCTGGGCTCAGCTTCCGGAGGCCCTACCTGGGATACCTTTAAGGCGGTAGTTAGGGGCTCTTATATCTCCCGGATTAAAATCTATAGATCCAAGGGGCGGGAGGCGCAGGATGCCCTCCAAAAGGCTCTCGAGGAGGATCGCACCCGCCATACGGGGGCTCCTTCCTCCGAGACTCCGGGAATGTTGACGGATGCCCACCGGGCGCTTCAACTTCACATGGTAGATCTGACTAAGAAACAGCAGCTATACCTCTCTGCTCGCATTCACGAGCATGGGGGGAAGAACGGTAGGCTCCTTGCGTATCTTGCGTATCTTGCCCACACTGATTTCCAGGATACCTCGATTGCCTCCATCCAACTTCCCGACGGCTCAACCACTTCTGACGCTCTAGTCATCAACCACACTTTTGCAGACTTTTATTGCACGTTGTACAGGAGTCCAGACACCCCTTCCGAACCTGACTTCCTAGGTTTTTTTGAATCCCTCGACCTCCCGATACTCAGCTGCTCCCAACAGTCTCTCTTAGATAAGCCCATTACTCTGGAGGAGGTCACTGCGGCCATAGGTCAATTGCCTTCCAATAAGACCCCGGGCTTGGACGGCCTCCCCTTGGAGTGGTATCAGGCCCACGTAGAGGTGTTGGCCCCCAGGCTCCTCAAGACATTTCAGGACTCCCTTAAACTTGGAAAGCTATCCGACTCTATGAATGAGGCCCTTATTGTGGTGATACCTAAGCCCGGTAAGGATAAGTTGCACTGCACTTCATATAGACCCATCTCTCTCCTTAACAGTGACGCTAAACTCCTAGAAAAAATACTTGCTCTTAGACTTCAGACGGTCATTCTGTCCCTCATACCCCCGGATCAATCCGGATTCATGCCTGGCAGGAGTACATTCGATAACATTCGCAGACTGTTCCTGCACATCCACAGGGCTGCACACGCAGAATGTAGTGGTTTGGTCCTCTCCTTAGACATACTAAAGGCTTTCGACATGGTTAGCTGGCCCTTTCTTTGGGAAGCTATGGCTAAGATGGGGATTGGACCAGGTTTTCTCAAATGGGCCCGTCTGTTGTATGCGGACCCGAGAGCTAGATTTCTCTCTACGCAGAGATGGCAGGGAGAGCTCCTTTGATAAATTGCTAAATCTCGGGTCTCCAGGTGGGCTGGGAGAAATCCCAGGCATTTGCCATCGGCCCCCCATGTTCAGTTGAATACTTATGGAGGTCACATGTTCAGCTAAAATCTTCTAAGACATGTGGCTGAATACATTTTGGCCTAAATGTATGACTAAAATTGAGTTTATTCGATTTTTCTTATAACAAAAAGTAGAAAATATCATTTTTTTTCAAAATTTTCGGTCTTTTTCTGTTTATATCGCAAAAAATAAAAATCGCAGAGGCAATCAAATACCATTAAAAGAAAGCTCTATGTGTGGGAAGAAAAGGACGCAAATTTCATTTGGGTACAACATTGCATGTCCGCACAATTTACAGTTAAAGCAGCGCAGTGCCGAATCCCAAAAACAGGCTTGGTCCTAATGGCCCGAAATGGTCCGGGGCTTAAGTGGTTAAATATCTGGGCATACAGATACATGCTGACCTCTCTATGTATGAGGAACTCAATGTCACCCCAATAGTTCAACAAATGACAGTCAAATTACATACCTGGTCATCGTTGCCCCTTAATCTAATTGGACGCATAAATATCTTTAAAATTATTTTTTTGCCGAAATTCCTTTATTGTTTCCGAGCCTCCCCAGTTTTTCTCTCCAAAAATGTTTTTGCAAAACTTGATTCCGCCCTCTTTGCTTTCATTTGGAACGGTTCCCAGCCCCGTATAGCCCGATCCTCCCTACAAGCAGCCAAGGCTGTGGGTGGACTGGCTTGCCCAAACCTGCGACACTATTTTCTCGCCTCCAAGCTCACCTTTGGTCATAACTGGATGCACTCGGACCCTCAGACCCCCTACACTGCTCGCCTGCTCTCCTTGTTCGAACCTCCTACTTCACTACGGGATGAATTACACAGATCTAGGATGGTTGAGCGCTCTAGACTCTCCCCTGTGGAGGTGGGTTTTATGGCCTGGAGGGAGGGGGGTAAAACGCTGTCCCAATCCTCCACTGGGGTTTTCGCCGCAGACTCCCCTGTGGCGGAACCCGAACCTTCCTGAGCTCTTTGGCCATCCAGACTCGGTGTGGTGGGCCCATTTTGGGGTCACACGTTTATCTCACGTAATTACAGGGAATTCACTGTTGTCATTTGAGACACTCAGGCTTAACTATGGTCTTGAAAATACATTTTTCTTTAAATATCTCCTATTGAGGCATGCCCTGCAAACACAGTTCGGGTCGTTGACCATAGAGCTCACGGACTCTTCCATTGAAGACCTCCTGTCGTTTCCAGAAATGACCAAGTTAGTGACGTCCTTTTATGGCCGCCTCCAGGGGGTGGGAGTAGATCCGTTTCAGAATTCTCACCGCAAATGGCTGTTGTATATGCCTGAGCTTTCTGAAGAGGATTGGGAGGAGGTAACGGAAATATGCTTCCAGGATATTATTAGCACTGCCGATCTATTGATACAGTTTAAGTTCATCCATCATTTACACTATACATCAGCTAGGCTGGTTAAGATGGGGCTGGGTCATGATGTTGCATGCGTTAGATGTAGTACAATTGCTGCTGATTTCTTTCATATGTTTTGGACATGCCCGGGACTCTCCGCCTTCTGGAAGAATTTATTTGCCTTTTGTGCTGACAAATTGCACCTGCCAATACCCCACACGCCAGAGGTTGGGTTGTTGGGGGTGCTGAATGACTATGTGCCTCGTGCTCATGCCAGGACTTTGCTACGCCTACTATTATTTTATGCACGGAAAACCATTCTACTGCACTGGAAGGACGCGGGCCCCCTTTCGGCTCACGCAGTCTTTCGACTTGTTCATGGTCTCCTCCCCAGATTCAAACTGATCTACAAGAGTAGAGCATGTCCTAAGAAATTTGCTTAGGTCTGGCAGCCATGGCTGGATGTCTCGAAGGACTTCTGGGGGGGTCCTCTCCTCACAGCTTCCTCAGTAAATTTTTTGTGCGGGATACTAATCATACATTTGGATGGCACTCACTGCACGAGTCACGGGGGTTATGTGGTCTACTGACCTTTAGTGATGTTGATGCTGTTAAGGGGTCGTTGTTGCTGTAAGGTTGTATGTTTTTGTGTGTGTGTGTGTGTGTGACTGGTTCTTATGTTTGTTTGTTTTTGGAGAACCTCTGTTACTGCAGTATGCCTATGCACTCCTCCACACTTTATGGCTGGTTTATGGCTGGTTTCATGTACTAGCTCAATTGCCAGACTGTACTGCTTTTGTTTTATTTTGTATTGTTTCTTTTGAAAATTTGAAAATAAACACCTTTAAAAAAAAAAAAAAAGAATAAAACTTAATAAATATATAAAAGATGTATATATGAAATCCGGAGAAATTAGCACAATACAAGCTTCAAGGCCGTTTAAAATATGGTGATTCACTTGGTGAACAGTCCATAAAAAAAGATGCCTAAAAAAAGGTGAATGTGATATAAATCATCCAAATAGGAAGGTATAAACACTCATTCCAGCTTGATACGATTTCCTCCACCACACCATTTTGTGTTCACGCCCTATGGGAAATCCACTTGCCAGATTGCACTGGTGTGTAAGCCTGTCAGTCCAAGGAGATAGTCACAGGATACTAGGCATTTCCATCTGTATTATGCTCGTCATGAGAGGGCATGGCTATGCAGCGCAGCTATTGTCTTTAAATACCCTGGCAACATCACGGAACCACACCTCCAGTGGTAACGTGTGTCAGGAACCAATTGGCAGTGCTCATTACCAGCCAATGGTACGTCATTCAGTGTGTATGCAAACATAAAAGTTCTATTGCACAGTGACATTGTAATTTGTAAATATCTTCTATTTTAAAAAACAAAAATGGCTACGGTACAACTCAAATAAATTGAGCGGATTACTATTTAACCATTTGCTTCTCTTCACTCCGTATGTGGTGCTATAAGCATATGCTGTGGTTTAACTCGATCACCGTACTTATGTTTGGCGGCACAGACCTCACTTTTATATTTATGTTTGCAGAGCAGAAGCTGACATTATAAACATAATATGCGCATTGTTCATTTAAATACATGATATGACGATTCATTTCACAAATCAGACGGACTCAAAACCACCGCAAATTGATATTGGTCACTCAGATCTTATCGTTCAGTGTATGGTGCTTATTTAGATATTTAACTTCATTACACACATAAACTTTACACATAATTAATCAATCACTATGTATGACTATTAGTGACTGACATGCGATTTGGCAATTATCTCAATGCCACTAAAGCTGGCTGAAAAAAATCTAAAATTGCTAAAAAAAAACACATTATTTAGATCTAAAATCGCACAGAAATCGCACATAAAATAATTGAATGTTGGATATATACATTTAATGCAATAATAAAATCTATCAAAAAACTACTGCTAAAATGTATATAAAACCTAGTTAAAAATCGCTTCAAAAACAATTTAAATCTAGTTCTACATTCATAACCCTCGGACTTAATGTGTCAATTAAGTATATCCATTTAGTCTCGCACTTTGATAATTCCCTAACTTGGTTGCAACCTCGCCAGAATTTTAAACCTGAGGGGTCACCTTTATGCTTGGTTTTAAAGTGCATTGAGACACTGTGGTCCTTATATCCAATTCTTATGTTATTTATGTGCTCGGACACACGTTTACCTAACATTCGTTTAGTGCGTCCGATATACATCAGATTGCATGGGCACTGAAGTGCATAGACAACATGTGTAGTCATACAGGAAATGAAATCCTTTATTTTAAAAACTTTTGAATTGGCTGTTGATTGAAATTCAGGAATTCCCCTTAGTCTGGTGTGGACTTGTCTGCACGATATGCATCTGCGACATGCAAAGAAACCAGGGTTATTCCAAAACATAGTTGATTTAGATGGAGGATCTAGTATTTTTTTCACTATCTTATCACCGAATGATTGTCCTTTTCTATAAATTAAAATGGGGACCTCAGGAATTGCTTTGGTCAAAACTTGATCAGAGGTTAATAGTGGCCAATATTTTTAAAAAATGAATTCCACTTCCTTGTATTGGGTATGATATCCACTGATGAACCCCCATTCGTGTTTGGTATTGGTTTGTTTTGGTCTATCGATAAGGCAATTACTTTGGGGTACTGTCATGTACCTGGGTGTATTTTAACCGGGATCTTCCTGGTCCCACAGCTGCAGCCTTACCTGTTGTGCCACGGAGCAGATCTAGACTTTTGGAAATGTCCTCTCAGTATTAAGCATTACCTTGGACTCACTAGCCCCACCTGCTGCCAGCTGTGGACGATTTTCAATCAAAGCAGCCCATAAAAAGGAAGTGATGCTATCTCTCAGCGCCCGCTTGTGTGGAATAGCTCCCTGGGTGTTGTGACTGCTTTTTGATCTTGATTTTTGTGTTGAACTTCTGCCTGAATTCCTGACTACTCTCTAGCCTGCTGATTTTGTACTTCACCGCTCATATATGACCTTTGCCTGCCTGACCACTCTCTGGATATCGATCGTGTACCATTTTGCCTGATCTGTTGCCAACCTAATCTGCCTGACTACATTTTCGCCTGAATCCTCAGCACACAAGTTCCACTTCGGACACTACCTATCACAGGTACCTTGCATTACAAACGGGCCACAATGACAGTGGACCCTGCTGAGATTGTTAAGGCGATTTCACATCAGGGACAATTGATTGGAGCTCATGAACAGCATCTTTCTTCCCTGGACGCCAAGTTAGATGAACTTTGTACTATGCTTAAATCTTGTTTGCCTGCTTCCTCTGCAACGGTCCAGACTCCGGATCCTACTCCTGCTACGTTCCAACACGCCTCTTCTGTACCACCCAAACTTCCCTTGCCTGACAAATTTGGTGGTGATACTGAGGACTGCAGAGGCTTTTTAAATGTTTGCCGTTTGCATTTCCGCAACAACCCTGGGACCTTTAGCACTTCGTCTGCCAAAGTGACTTTTGTAATTTCCTTGTTAAAGGGGAAGGCTCTGGCCTGGGTCTCTCCTTATCTGGAACGCAATGATCCTGTGCTTCAAGACGCTGACAAATTTCTGGCTTCTCTCCAGACTGTATTTGACAAGCCAGATAGAGCTTCTGCAGCTGAGTACTCACTCTTGGACATGCAACAAGGCACCAGGTCTGTGGCACAATATGCTATTGAGTTTCGTACCCTTGCTGCTGAGACTACTTGGGACTCAAGGGCATTACGTGTAGCCTTCCGAAAAGGTCTTGCAGATCGCATCAAAGACGAATTAGTCTATAAAGATTCCCCAGAAGACCTAGAGAAATTCATAGAGCTCTGTGTTCGTCTGGATGTCCAGTATCATGAAAGGTGCCAAGAGAGACTTACAGTAGAACTCGCAAGTTTCCTAGGCCAGTTTACCGTTTGGCCCCTAACTTCCAAGCACCACCTCAGCCAGAACCTGAAATCTCAGTTGAACCCCAGGCACCTGTGGGACCCATGGATGTAAGCCGTCTCCACCTAACTGAGTCTGAGAAACAAAGGAGGTGTGCATTGGGCCTATGCCTATACTGTGGACTTAAAGGACATTTATTATCTGTCTGCCCTTCCCATCCAGTAAAAGGCAGGGTCTAACCAGTGTTGGAGGAGCTGGCTTAGACCTTACAGGTATATCCTCCAAGACCAAGATTACCATTCCTGCAATTATCCATTTACCCTCTAAACTTGTCTCATGTGAGGCTTTTGTGGATTCTGGAGCTGCTGGCATATTCTTGGACTACACTTTTGCTAAAAAAAATAATATCCCATTTGTTCCAAAATCTAGACCCCTGAACATTACCACCGTGAATGGACAACCCTTGGGAGATGGCATTGTAAAATTTGAGACTATGACAATCACCCTTCAGGTAGGCGTACTCCACAAAGAGGAAGTTGTCTTGTCTCTTATTGATTCTCCACTTCTGCCTGTTATCCTTGGTTACCCATGGTTCCAACAACATAACCCTTCTTTTGATTGGGAAAATGGAGAACTAACCTCTTGGGGGTCGTTCTGTCTTTCAAACTGTTTGTCTCAACCCAAAAGACTTTCTGCTTGTATGTTGGCTTCCGTGGCCTTCCCACCTACCTTGCCTCATGAATACCATGCGTTTGCAGACGTATTTTGCAAGCAAAAGGCAGAGGTTTTACCTCCACATCGTTCTTTTGACTGTGCAATTAAATTGATTCCTGGAGCACCTCTTCCCAAAGGAAGGACCTATCCCCTGTCTTTGCCTGAACAAAAATCCATGGAGGAATACGTAAAAGACAACTTGGAAAGAGGTTTTATCCGACCCTCTTCTTCTCCAGTAGGGGTAGGTTTTTTCTTTGTTGAAAAAAAAGATGGGGGTCTTCGACCATGCATAGACTATCGAGGGTTAAATCAAATCACTGTAAAAGACTCCTACCCTTTGCCTCTCATTCTTGAACTGTTTCATGTACTTAAGGGAGCTGTTATCTTCTCCAAGCTAGACCTACGAGGGGCTTATAATCTGATTCGAATTAAAGACGGGGACGTGTGGAAGACAGCATTCAACACTCGTAATGGACATTTTGAATATCTGGTTATGCCATTTGGGTTGTGTAACGCCCCTGCTGTCTTCCAACGTTTCATGAATGACATTTTTCATGATTTCAGCAACAGTTTTGTGATCATCAACTTGGACGACATTTTAATCTTTTCCAAGACTCATCTAAAGCACATCTCGTATGTAAAGCAGGTATTGCAACGACTGAGAGAAAACCATCTTTACGCGAAGATTGAGAAATGCAGTTTCCATCAAAGCCGTATTACTTTCCTTGGATACATTATAAGTGCTGTCGGTTTCCAAATGGACCCTCAAAAACTTTCCGCTGTCTTGCAATGGCCCCAACCGACCACTTTAAGAGGGCTCCAAAGCTTTCTAGGGTTCGCAAATTACTACAGACGCTTCATCAAAGGTTTTGCCTCCATTGCGGCCCCCCTTACTGCTATGACTAAGAAACGTACAAATTGCAAGGTATGGTCCTCAGAAGCAGAATCGGCTTTCCAGCAATTAAAAGACATGTTCAGCAAAGCTCCAATTCTTCAGCATCCAAATCCCGATCTCCAGTACATAGTTGAGGTTGATGCCTCTGAGGTAGGAGCAGGTGCCGTGCTCTCCCAGAGACAGCCTAAGTCCGGTAGAATCCATCCAGTAGCATTTTTTTCTAGAAAGTTTTCTCCAGCGGAGATGAATTACGATTAGAGGTCGACCGATATGGGTTTTTCTCTGGCCGATGCCGATGCCGATATTTAGAAATTGAGGCGGCCGATGGCCGATTTTTGTGGCCGATATTTTAGGCCGATTTAAAAAAAAAAAAAAAAGAAAAAAAAACTCACCCACTCAACTCCTTGCTTACTCCTGTCACTCTAGCACACCCTTGATGTCCTCAGTACAGATGGCACTAGTTGGACCTGGCAGGTGGCACTGGTTTGGAACTGACAGATGGCACTGGCAGGTGGCACTGGTTTGGAACTGACAGATGGCACTGGCAGGTGGCACTGGTTTGGAACTGTCAGATGGCACTGGTTTGGAACTGACAGATGGCACTGGCAGGTGGCACTGGTTTGGAACTGTCAGATGGCACTGGTTTGGAACTGACAGATGGCACTGGTTGGCATTGGCAGGTGGCACTGGTTTGGAACTGACAGATGGCACTATTGGCACTGGCAGGTGGCACTGGTTTGGAACTGTCAGATGGCATTGGCACTAGCAGGTGGCACTGGTTTGGAACTGACAGATGGCACTAGTTTGGGACAGATGGCACTGGCAATTGGCACTGGCTGGCAGGGGCGGGTGGCAGGGGCGGGTGGCACTGGCTGGCAGGGGCGGGTGGCAGTGGTGGGTGGCACTGAGAGATGGCACTGATTGGCGGTGACACTGGCAGGTTTCACACTAAGCCGAGTGTAACTGTAACCAGTGCTGGGACAAGGTCATCCAGTGCCCAGGGCAAAGTGCGCCCCCTCGGGTTTCACACTGGTGCGCTTTGGTTTGACCACAGTGCGATTGTATGTGTGATTTACTTGCAGTTGTAGGTGTGCTTCTGATGAATTCTAGTGGACTGTGTGTTTTCTGATTGCGCATCAAAGATGCAGCACGCAAGACTGTAATTTGCTTTCGTGAAAACAGACAGTCTAATAGAATTGAATGGGAGCGCACCTAAAACTCTGGGTAAACTGAATATACAAATCGCACTGTGGCCAGACCACAGCACACCAGTGTGAACCTACTATTAGCCCCCCGTTCTCATTGACTGTGGCTTTGAAATTGTGCGACTTAACCTGAAATCGCACAATTTCAGAGCTGCATCTCAGTGCGACTTTGGGTTGTGACTTTGAAGACATCTGTGTGGCTATTGAAGTCACACCCTAAATAGCAAAAGTAGTGCATGTACTACTTTTTCAAATTTATGCGGCAACTCAAAGTCAGTGTCGCATTGATTTGAACAGTGCCTTGCCGGCAATAGGATGTGACTTGTCAAATTGCTACAATGTGAAGGGGGAGGGGGGGGGAGGTTAAGATATTATAAAAGAGAGAATGGTGAGGAGGTTGGGGTGGTAAATGTATGTGCTAATGTCTTTATTAGTGACAAAATGCAGGGAATGTGCTAGGCTGCATGGTGGGGACAGGACAACTATGAGAGCTAAAAGCAAACTGGGATGGAAAGGGTGTAAGATCTGTGTGTGTGGAACTCTGAGCTGAGACAGGACAGGAGGCAGCATAAGTGTAGTGAAGATTTATGGAGAGGACAGCAGATAAGATACGGGAAAAATTAACTAGGCAGGGGAGCGGGGATTGGTGCTGACTTACTGTGTGATCATGCAGCAAGGCAGAGAGCGATAAGTGCAGACGGGAGGAGCTGCCTGGACTGACCAGAGTAAAAGTAACAAGGAAGTGAAGTGATCTGCTACACCGCCCCGCCCCCTCCCCCCTACTCCCGACATCAAGCTGACAGCTTCTCTCTCCCTCTCTCTCCCTCCTCTCTGTTCACACACTCAGCGTGGCACTTGATGCTGCCAGAGCTGCTGAGTGTGGAGAAGAAAGGACAGGAGGGACGGCCAGTGTAAAATATCGGCCTAATTTTGATGATAATCGGCCCGATACCGATTTATCAAAAATGGCCAAATATCGGCCGATATATCGGCCAGCCGATATATCGGTCGACCTCTAATTACGATGTTGGGAATCGAGAACTACTGGCCATCAAATTGGCATTGTCTGAATGGTGACATCTTCTGGAAGGGGCTCCCAAACCTTTTTCTATCCTCACTGACCATAAAAACCTACTGTATCTTCAGACTGCAAGACGTTTGAACTCACGTCAGGCTCGATGGGCTCTGTTTTTCTCCCATTTTAATTTTGTTCTTTCTTATGTTCCTGGGCATAAAAACAAGAAAGCCGATGCTCTTTCCAGACAGTTCGCTACCTCCTGAAGAAGACCAACCTTCCGAGCAGTATATAATCCAATTTTTATCAAATTTTATCAGCGAAGTTTTATTAACGAATCTTATTGAAGCAGCATATTAATGTAATTTTATTGGGATATCTAGCTTTCTTATAAACAAGTTTTATAGATAGATTTTATACATAGACCCATATTATGCCTTACATGTATAAGTAATTGATTGCTATATTTTTATTTATTTTTTGGGAGTTGGAACGCTGTTTCATAGATTTGTAAAATATTGCAGGCATCACAGCGCATTCTCAATACGTTTACTACATATATATTTTAAGTTCACATTGCATTGTACTCATCTCAAACCCCGGAGGTAGAACATAAACAGTAGCAAACAAGTTTGGCCACCGGGGGCAATATGGGCTGCAGTCTGCAATCGAAACATGCCCATATAGCTCCAGACGCCAGCTGCAGGGGTGACTGTATTACGGGGTGATCTGGTTTATCTGGGATCATCCCTCACGATCAACACTTAGATGTCCCCTCGATATTCACATCAGCACTGCACAGCTGGTCCCGATGGGTTAACGCAGAGCGACCAATCAGGACGCAGCCCGAATACATATGCCAATCAGAGGGAGGCATATCGAGCTGCGCCTGGAAACACTTCCGCCCACATCAGGGCATGGACGCTTACTCGCTCAGTGCGCATGCGCGATGACGCAGGCACGCAGGGCGCGGTCTGACGTTCAGCCGAGGGGCGGGATCTGGCACTGTATATAATCCGGTTGCTATGACGGTTGGTCACGCCCTCAGAAGAAGTCAGGAAGTGACGAAACGTCAGGGCGTGACCAACACAGCTTAGCAAACCGGAAGTGACGCGGATGCGTTCCAGGACCTGCCTCACAGGAAACGCTGATAGGATCTGACGTCCAGCGTTCATCAGGGGCAAGTTCCTAGCGCTGAAGCGCTCGTTTTGTTCCATTTTATTGCCTGTACAATACATTATTGTGGTACGCAAATTATGTAAGGGGGGAACTAAAGGATCTTATTTTTCAATAAATTGTCTATACAATATTACCCTATGTGGACATATTCTTTACCCTTACATATACCTGTGTTATCGTGTGGAGTTTATGGTGGAGAAGAAAAGGAATTTTGATTGTATCATTGCTGAAGGAGGATGGTTTATCTAGGCTTGCATTTCTCTTATATCTGGTGAGTGCGCCCCCTGAAGGGGACTTTCGAAAATCCCCCCACGCGGTGTAATACACTTTGGTGAAAGGAGCACTAAGAATAAGAATTGGATTAAATACAACTAGACTCACCATCCACTGCTTCATCACCTATATAAGCAATTGTTATAGAAGACGAACATACAAACTTTTGTCCGTAGCGCTGCTACAGTTTTAGTCTGAACTCTTTTAAACGAGTTTTATAAACACTGTTTTTTTTAATAAGTATATAATCCCACCTCACAAAATTGTCGCACAGATCTCTACGGCTCTTTCCCAACAGTTACAAGAAACCCAGAATCGTGTTCCCCAAGGCTTTAAGATACCACCAGGTCGCCTGTTCGTAGCCCCTAGCCTCAGAAAACCTGTACTCCTCTGGGCACATTATGGTGTGTTATCTGGTCATCCTGGTGTCACCATCACTCTTAAGACCTTGCAGCGTCATGTCTGGTGGCCTCATATGAAAAGGAATGTTACTGACTATGTGGCTGCCTGTCCAACTTGTGCTGCTAATAAAGTACCCCGTACATTGCCTACTGGACTGTTACAACCACTTTCGGCACCTCGTCAGCCTTGGACCCATTTGACTATGGACTTCATTACAGACTTACCCAAGGGCATGTCTGCTATATGGGTCATAGTGGATCGCTTTTCCAAAATGTCTAATTTTGTGCCGCTCCCCGGATTACCTACAGCGGAAGCACTGTCTACTCTCTTCCTTTCCCATATTGTGAGATATCATGGCATACCTACCAATGTCGTCTCAGACCGCGAATCCCAGTTTGTTTCCCGATTCTGGAGAGCGTTCTGCAAGAAACTGGGAGTAACGCTTTCACTCTCTACCTCACATCACCCTCAAACAGATGGTCGAACCGAACGCATGAACCAGACCCTAGAAACCTATCTTCGACATTATGTCAATGCCTTACACTCCAACTGGTCTGAGTATTTGCCTTTAGCTGAGTTCGCCATTATTTCCCGTTGGCACAGTGCTCTTCATACCACACCATTCTACGCATCCCTAGGCTATCACCCTCAGACTTTTCCCCTACTTCAGCCTTCTTCTGGTGTACCAGCAGCAGATCAGCGGGTGAAAAATATTCTGCTGCACTGGAAAAAGATTTGCTTATTACTACGGAAGTCAGCAGGCAAGTATGCACTTTTTTCCAACAAACGAAGACGCCATATACCTCCATATGTGGTGGGGGACAGAGTTTGGCTATAAACCAAATATGTGAGACTGAAACAACCTTCTACCAAATTGGGCCCTCGATTCATTGGTCCTTACAGAATTATTGCTTGAGTCGGGCCAGTCTCCTATCGGTTGAAATTACCCTCCTCTCTCCGGATTCATCCTGTGTTCCACGTTTCCCTCCTCAAAAAAGCAATTTTCAATCGCTACTCCAGAACGCAACAGCTACCTCCTCCTGTTCTTGTTGATGGACAAAATGAGTTTGAAGTCTCCAAGATTCTTGATGACAGGGTCGTGGCCTTCGGTATCTGGTTCATTGGAAGGGATATCCCGTCATAGACCGTTCCTGGGTTCCAGCCAAAGATCTGCATGCCCCTTCTCTTATTAAAGACTTCCATGCCTCCTTTCCCACTTAGCCCTGCTAGGCCCCCAGAGGGGTCCACTGGGGAGGGGGCCCTGTCATGTACCTGGGTGTATTTGAACCGGGATCTTCCCCCCAGGCCGCCTACCTTATCATTAGAACGGCCGCAGAGCTGTCTGTTACTTTAACTTTTTTTTTTTCGCCAGTGACGAGTCTCCTCTCTGCCTGACAGCAGCTGGATGAGCAGAGCAGAGCAGAGCAGTGTATCAAAGCTCCTCCCCTCCTTCTCAGTCCGTTCTGTACACACACGAGGAGGAGCAGGAGGCGGGAGAAGGGACGCTCTGAATCTCAGGTCTGCACTCTGCACTAAAGTTTTTATTATGCTCTGTACTGTAGATGGAGGACGGAGGGGGAGAGTGTCTGGAAAGGAGGACAAGGTAGATGTCATATGAGTGATTGAGGGGTTAGGAGGATGTGCTGGGAGGGGGAAGGCAATGCTAGAACTTCAGTGTGGATTACATTTGAAATCTGGCAACCCCTCTCTTCCTTCCCAAAACACCCCTCCAGCACATATCCTACCCCCTACCCATCCCCCTTGCACTGGCTCTTTTCTCTCACAAAGCGCCCTCCCCCCCAGAACATATCTGACCCCCCAAGCACATATGGGCACAGTGGCTGCATTTGATGGGCACAGTGGCTGCATTTGATGTGGACAGTGGCTGCGTTTGATGGGGCACAGTGGCTGCATTTGATGGGGCACAGTGGCTGCATTTGATGGCACGGTGGCTGCATTTGATGGGGCACGGTGGCTGCGTTTGATGGGGCACCGTGGCTGCGTTTGATGGGGCACCGTGGCTGCATTTGATGGGGCACCGTGGCTGCATTTGATGGGGCACCGTGGCTGCGTTTGATGGGGCACCGTGGCTGCGTTTGATGGGGCACAGTGGCTGCGTTTGATGGGGCACAGTGGCTGCGTTTGATGGGGCACAGTGGCTGCGTTTGATGGGGCACAGTGGCTGCGTTTGATGGGGCACAGTGGCTGCGTTTGATGGCACGGTGGCTGCATTTGATGGGGACAGTGGCTGCATTTGATGGGCACAGTGGCTGCGTTTGATGGGCACAGTGGCTGCGTTTGATGGGGACAGTGGCTGCGTTTTATGGGGACAGTGGCTGCATTTGATGGGGGACAGTGGCTGCGTTTTATGGGGACAGTGGCTGCATTTGATGGGGGACAGTGGCTGCGTTTTATGGGGACAGTGGCTGCATTTGATGGGGGACAGTGGCTGCATTTGATGGGCACAGTGGCTGCATTTGATGGGGCACAGTGGCTGCATTTGATGGGGCACAGTGGCTGCATTTGATGGGGCACAGTGGCTGCATTTGATGGGGCACAGTGGCTGCATTTGATGGGGCACAGTGGCTGCATTTGATGGGGCACAGTGGCTGCATTTGATGGGGGACAGTGGCTGCATTTGATGGGGGACAGTGGCTGCATTTGATGGGGGACAGTGGCTGCATTTGATGGGCACAGTGGCTGCATTTGATGGGGCACAGTGGCTGCATTTGATGTTTCTTTTTTTTCAGAATCAGTTTGTTTGCGCCCCCCCAAACAAATTTGATCACCGACCGCCACTGCCCCCCAGCACATATCTATCTCTCCCCACCCCCCTGCTAGCACTAGCCCTCTCCCCAGGACATATCTGACCCCTGCATTCCATGCAGAACACTCGCAATTCAGCCACGTGAACTGTTTGCTGCGGCGAGCTATGCGCCACATTACTACTCTCTTTCAGGCCACCAAAAGTGTCCCAGGTCTTTTACAATCTTATAGGGTATACCCCCCCTCCCCCAAAAACAAATGCCGCTGCTAAAGTGTCGGGTTTTGCTTGAAGAAAAGATGGAAACCCTAGCAGGTCTGGGTTAAACAGTACTAAAAGGCGGTCGCTGACTGGCTGGCCTGCGCTGCACTCTAGGAGTTGTAATATTGCCGCACTGAAGTTCCTGGCAGTGGGAGCAAACTACAACTCCCACCTCCCAGGAGTCTCAGAGGCAACCAGCACGTCACACATGACCTGAGCAGTTGTGGGCTGGGACCAGGTGTTCTGTCATATTCTCCAACTCGTCAGATTCTCCAACAGAGTCTCCGGAGAGGCAGAGAAGACATGACTGAGATTCATCACCCCCCCCTCCTCCGAAGAGGCTGTGCAAGCAAAGTACCTAGCTGTAACACATACCCAGACCCTGACACGCCCCCAGCTGACCCCTCGCATCCCATGAGCACTGATCAGGCTATACTGATGATGGCACTGTCTGCATGGGTGAGGTGGCACTGATCAGGCTGCACAGATTATGGGCACTCTCTGCACTGGTGAGGCTGCACTGATGGGCACTCTCTGCACTGGTGAGGCTGCACTGATGGGCACTATCTGCTCTGGTGAGGCTGCATGGGTGGGCACTGATGAGGCTGCACTGATGGGCACTGATCAGGCTGCACTGGTGAGGTGGCACTGATCAGGCTGCACTGATGAGCACTGATCAGGCTGCACTGATGAGGCTACATTGATGGGCACCAATGATGGTAAGTTTAACCACTTCAGCCACGTAAGGATTTACCCGCTTCCTGACCAGGCCATTTTTTGCGATACTGCACTGCATTTCTTTAATTGACAATTGATGTGAGATGTTGTACCCAAACATAATTGACGTCCATTTTTTCCCACACATGGAGCTCTCTTTTATTGGTATTTGGTCACGGTTTTTATTTTTTGCGCTATAAACAAAAAAAGAGTGAAATTTTGAAAAAAAAAAATAGGATTTTTATAACAGCTTACCTGTAAAATCCTTTTCTTGGAGTACATCACGGGACACAGAGCGACATAGTCATTACTAATGGGTTATATAGATACCGTCAGGTGCTGGCACTGGCAACTTCCAAAACCGGAAGTACCCTCCCCTATATAAGCCCCTCCCATCCGGGAGCACCTCAGTTTTGTAGCAAAGCAATAAGTGTCCCCAAAGAGGGGCGGGAGCTCTGTGTCCCGTGATGTACTCCAAGAAAAGGATTTTACAGGTAAGCTGTTATAAAAATCCTATTTTCTTTCTCGTACATCACGGGACACAGAGCGACATAGTCATTACTAATGGGATGTCCTAAAGCAATGCCAAATGAGGGGGGGGATACACCATATATAAGCTGAGCGCTATCAGACATGAGGATCTTTTGCGGCCTGCAACACACTGCGCCCAAAGGCGACATCCTCCTGACTTCTAACGTCCACCTGGTAGAACCTAGTAAACGTGTGTACTGAAGACCATGTTGCGGCCTTACAGATTTGAGCCAGGGAGGCCTGGTGATGCACTGCCCATGAAGTTCCAACTGCTCTCGTGGAGTGCGCTCTAACTTTGAACGGAGGCGGTCTCCTTCTCAAGCCATAGGCTTGCATTATGACCTGTCGAATCCACTTGGCTAAAGTAGATTTTGACGCTGCCTGACCCTTTCTGGGGCCTTCCGGCAGAATAAACAAAGTATCCGTTCTGCGAATCTGAGCAGTGGCTTTTAGATAAGCTTTAACTGCTCTTACTACATCCAAAGAATGCAATAACTTTTCCTCTACCGAAGTAGGTTTGGGGAAAAAAGAAGGAAGAACCACATCTTGGTTCAAATGAAAACTCGATACCACCTTAGGAAGAAAGGCTGGATGAGGACGTAACACTACTCTGTCCTTATGGATAACCAGATATGGCTCCTTACAGGACATAGCTGCTAATTCCGATACTCTTTTAGCCGAACAAATGGCTACTAGAAAAATCAATTTCCTGGTGAGAAGCACCAAGGAAATATGCTGTAATGGTTCAAATGGTTGTTTCTGTAGAACCGACAGAACCAAGTTTAGATCCCATGGACATATGGGAATATTAACCGGAGGACTAATACGCATCACTCCTTGTATAAAGGCTTTGACTAGTGAATGCGAAGCCAAGGGCCTTTGAAAAAATATTGACAAGGCCGAAATCTGACCCTTGATAGTACTCAAGGCAAGCTTCCTATCTACAGCCCATTGTAGGAAGTCCAGAATCCTACCTATTACGTATTTACGTGGATGCCATTTCTTGGCCTCACACCAGGCGATGTACGCCTTCCAGATTCTATAGTAGATCTGCCTGGATACCGGCTTCCTGGCATTGATCATGGTAGATACCACAGAATTAGAGAGCCCTCTCTTTTTTAGAATGTGGGCTTCAATAGCCAGGCCGTCAAACCTAGGGCTGGTAAGGAAGGGTGGTATATCGGTCCTTGCGAAAGCAGGTCCGGACGATGTGGGAGGGTCCAAGGACTCCCCACAGACATCTTTACAATCTCCGCGTACCATGCTCTTCGGGGCCACGCTGGAGCCACCGGAATCACTGGTTTCTTTTCTACCCTGATTCTGCGGAGTAATCGAGGTAACCATTGTGGCGGTGTGAATGCATATATCAGCTTGAACTGATCCCAAGGGAACACTAGGGCATCCGAGCCGCAAGCTAGGGGATCCCTTGTCCGAGAGACAAACCTGTCCCCCTTTGCGTTGAATCTGGATGCTAGAAGATCTACATCCGATGTTCCCCACCGCTGACATATTGTCCAGAAAACCTCGGGGTGAAGGGACCCTTCCTCTGGGCCTAATTGCTGGCGACTTAGAAAGTCCGCCTTCCAATTCTCCACTCCTGGAATGAATACCGCAGATATGGCTGGGACATATTTTTCTGCCCATTTCAGGATGTAATTTACTTCCCTCTGGGCTGCACGACTCCTGGTGCCCCCCTGATGATTGATATATGCCACTGCTGTGGCATTGTCTGATTGAATTCTGACAGGGGACCCTTGGAGTTTGGATGTCCATGCTACTAGGGCATACCGGGCTGCTCGTATCTCTAAGAGATTGATGGGCAGGGCCTTTTCTGCATCCGACCATCTGCCCTGGAGAGACTATTGCTCCAGTACTGCTCCCCAGCCTATAAGGCTGGCATCTGTAGTGACCACCTTCCAAGAAATCGGACTGAAGGATTTCCTTTTTTCCAGATTCTGGGGAACCAACCACCAACGGAGGCTCTTGCGAACGGAAGGGGACAAGGACATTGTAAGTCTAGGGCCTGAACTTTTTTTGTTCCAGGCTGACAGTATGGCCCCTTGCAAATTCCTTGAATGGAATTGACCGTAGGGTACTGCTTCGAATGATGACACCATTTTTCCCAGCAGCCTCATATACAGGCGTATGGACGGCTGTCTTTTTTGTACCCACTAAGTGGATCAAATCTTTCAAAGACAACACCTTTCCTCGAGGCAAGAATATTTTTCTCTGGCCTGAATCCAACCTTAGCCCCCAGTATTCCAGACTTTTGACTGGTTTTTAGGGCTGACTTGTCTCGGTTGATAATCCAACCGTGAGATTCCAGATACTTGATTGTCTTGTGAACGACCACGTCTAGTTTTTTCACTGAGTGGTCTATCAGCAACAAGTCATCCAGATATGCCATTATCATTACACCTTGTGTTCTTAGATTGGCCAATAAAGGGCCAGAATTTTTGTAAACACTCGTGGTGCTGTGGCCAAACCGAAGGGTAAGGCTCTGAACTGAAAATGGCGCCCTTCTACTGCAAAGCGTATAAATTTTTGGTGGACTGGAAAGATGGGAATGTGCAAATAAGCATCTTTGATGTCGATCGCGGCTAACCAATCCTCCCCTTGTAGGGCAGTGGCCACCGATCGGATCGACTCCATCGGAAAGTCCTGATATACAGGAATTTGTATAGCCCTTTTAGAATTAATATGGGCCTCCCGTCCGCGTTTGCTTCGGGACTGTAAAGAGGTTTGAGTAAAACCCGAACCCTCATTCTTCCAGGGGAACCTCCATAATTACTCCTTGGAGCAATAGTTGTTCTAGTGCCAACAGGAGGGACTCTCTCTTCCGGGGATCCCTTGGCACGTTTGACCTCAAAAATGGGAAGGAGGAGAGTCTTTTAACTCCAAACTGTATCCCAAACCTACTGCGGAGAGCACCTATCTGTCTTGATCGTGTCCCGCCAGGTCTCTTGCGAACAACTGGAGTCCTCCCCCCACCCGACTGAGTGGGGGCTTCAATGAATTTAACTTTGGGGGAGGTTTTGTACCTCCCCTGACCCAGGGTTTCTCATTACCCTGCTACTGTCCCTGTTTTTTACCCCCGGGATTTGACCGAGGAGGCCGTCGGAACTGTTACACAGCCGATGCCCCAGGGACTGGAGAAGCAGGCCTCTTAAAGAGGGACCTCTAACTCTGTTTTTAACCGGCAAGAGCGTATTTTTACCGCTGGAAATTTTCTGGATATATTTGTCCAGGTTTTCCCTGAATAAGCGTTCACCATGAAATGGGACGCTAACCAGCCATTCTTTACAGGGAGCTTCAGCAGACCAGTTTTTGAGCCATAGGAGCCTACGCATATGTACTATAGACAGCGTAAGGCGGGAGGCCTGATGGACTGAATCCTTTATGGCGTCAACCGCAAAGCCTAAGGCTCTAGGTAGATCAGCTAGGGCAAAGCCTGCTGATCTGTCAAGTCCCTCAAGACCTGTTTCAACTGATCCTTCACTGCTTAGCAGACCCCAATAGCTGCTACTGCTGGTTGTATCACCAAGCAGATTTTCATAAGGACTCCAATCTTTTATCTATTGGGTTCTTGAACATTTGGACATTATCCACTGGACATGTCAGTGATTTATACATACAAGAGATGGCTGCGTCCACTGTAGGGACCTTCCATTTTTTTTTTTTTTTTTTTTTTTTGATGAACTTATCCTCCATGGGATAGACCACCGGAAATCTCTTGGGGGAATAAATATTTTCTCAGGACGTTCCCAATCCTGGTAAATGAGCCCTTTCAGTAAAGGGTGAAGTGGAAAAGAACAAACAGTCTGGGGGCTTCTAGCGACCCCAACGAGGATACAGTAGTGGTTGATGGTTCCGCAAGGTGCATTTTTAAATGCTGATCGGACCATGTTAGTCAGAGACTGAACCCATAATCTTTCAGCTTGAGATGCTGAGAAAAGGTTCCCCCACTGTTGATTCCTCTATAACAGAATCAACCTCCTCCTGATCCCCTTCAGGCAGGTCGATCCCTGTATGGGACTGTTGCTCTGCTAACAGGCACTCTGAAGGAGGAGACGGAGATCGGGCGTGCTTTCCCTGACAGGGAGGCAGCGATAAATGTTGACAATCTCTCTCTAATCCTCCCAGAGCTGAGGAAAAAACCTCCTCTGTTACATACACAGGAGCAGGTGAACTGAGGACAGCCACAGTACCAAGTACCCCTGCGGGGTCTCTACGGTCACTTACCTCTGAACTTCAGGGGAGACTGGTGCAGCAGAAGTATGTCCAAGATCCTCCGAGCCCGATGAGACCCCCTTCGCTTCCTGGAAGATTCAGTTCCGGAGCTTCTGGACGGCATATTCCTAAGCCTAAAGCTGAGGTATTCCAGCCGTAATACACCACTTTTACTGAGAATAGTCTAGCACAATTGCTGCTATATCACAGTTGGTGTCTACTAATGTGCCTTTCTAGGGGATGCCTGTATCAACCGCTTGCTGTATGCCCTTTTTTTTAAATGTTGCCAGCTCTGTCTCTGTACTTCAAGCTCACCACACAAAACTGTGGTTTTTACATGCTGGGAACGCCCGCACATGCGCAGAAGCGCTGCGGCGCACACAGAGCGTCATCCCCCAGGCTCCGCCCCCTTTCCTGGCTCACCTCTATATATAGAGGCGCGTGCACGCGCACGCGCGCGGCCACGTGCGCCTTCGGCGCTAATTTTGAAAAATGGAGACTAGGGACAAGAGCCAGGGCCCCTCTTTGCCGCAGGCCGGGGGATGGACGAGCATTGCAACATGGCAGAGGAAGCAGTTTCCCATAAGAGAACTCACCATCTGCCTGGACTTGCTCTGCTGAGAAGAAACTAGTCCACATGACAAGAAAACATTCCACAGCGGCCTCTAGTGGACAAACACAGGTACCGCAGTCTAATATCTTAAATATATATCTAAAAAATATTTTTTTTTTTTTTTTTTTTTTTTCTTGACCACCATTAAAAATTATTACATTTTTTTAGTAGTTACAGGCATGCACAGAATTTTGCGGGAATACCATTAGGTAACAGACAGAAAGACAAATTAGGCTTGGGGGTCCCCCAATAGAACCAAGTTCCTGGGGGCCCCCACTTACCTGTTCCCCGCCGCAGGACTTTGTTTGGTCCACAAAAGCCCAAACTTCACCTATCACGGCAGGCATTGTAATCAAACCTTCAGGGACCGGGTTCCCAAGGATTCCACTCCCCTGGACCTGTATAGCACCCTGCACAGAAAACATCTTGGTTGTGGGTATGACCAGAGCTCTGGATCCCAGGGTCCAGCTCTCCTAAGAGAAGCATTACAGGCAAAACCTTGCTCTTCTCTGCAAGGCCCGGGTACCGACCGTTTAGCTATGAAGCTTTTTTGGTCGGATCCGGAATAGCTTACTGAGGCCCAAAAGAACCTGTACGCAAGCTCAGTGAAAAACACATGTTTCTTCTTGGCCAACACCTTAGACACTGGCAAAAAACTGAGGTGCTCCCGGATGGGAGGGGCTTATATAGGGGAGGGTACTTCCGGTTTTGGAAGTTGCCAGTGCCAGCACCTGACGGTATCTATATAACCCATTAGTAATGACTATGTCGCTCTGTGTCCCGTGATGTACGAGAAAGAAAATATATTTTTTAATTTTTGCTATAATAAATATCCCCCCAAAAAATATATTTCTTCATCAGTCTAGACCAATATGTATTTTTTTACTTATTTTTGGTAAAAAAAAAAAAATCGCAATAATTGTGCATGGATTGGTCTGCGCAAAAGTTAGTGTCTACAAAATAGGGAATAGATTTATGACATTTTTATTTTTTTCTAGTAATGGCAGTGATCAGCAATTTTTAGCAGGACTGCGACATTGCGGCGGACAGATTGGAAACTTGACACTTTTTTGGGACCATTGACATTTATACAGCGATCAGAGCTAAAAATACCCACTGATTTTTGTATAAATGTCACTGGCAGGGAAGTGGTTAAAGTGGTTGTAAACCCCGTTTTTTTTATTAAACAACCTGCAAAACAAAGACATAATGAGCTAGTATGCATAGCATACTAGCTCATTATGAATCACTCACCTGAGATCGAAGCCCCTGCAGCGGTGCTCGGACACCTCCGTCGTGATGCCATCTTGCTCCCCTCTGCCTTCCGTGTATCGCCGCTCCGGCGCTGTTATTGGCCCAGGAGCGGCGATGACGTCACACGCATGTGCGCTCGGGCCGGCTAACTCCATTCAGAAATCCGGCTACTAAGCCGGCCCGCTAGTGCGCATGCGCGTGACGTCAGCGGTACTGGTTTTAAATGCAAATATCTTCTTAACCGTGTAGGTTAAGGAGATATTTCATGCACCTACAGGTAAGCCTTAATCTAGGCTTACCTGTAGGTGCATGTTGTGTAAGTGAGTTTACAACCACTTTAACACTAGGGGGCGATCAAGCGGTTAAGTGTTCCATAGGGAGGTGTTTCTAACTGGGGGGGGGGGGGTGTAGTGACTGGGAGTAGAGAGATCGATGTTCCTGATCACTTGGAACAGCAGATCTCTCTCTAACTCCCCTGTCAGAACAGGGATGTCTGTTTACATTGACAGATCCCCCTTCTGTCTCTCTCAGGAGCAATCGCGGGTCACCGGCAGATATCGCGGCCGCTGGCCACACGCATCGGCTCCAGCGGCACGCCGTGTGCGCCGGGGAGCCAACCTGCTGCCGTATAACGACAATGGCTGATCACCAAGGTGTTAATGGGCCACTTGACTGGACTTGCCCCCCTGGCCTAAAGCTGCCAGCCCTCCCCTGGCTGCAGCCTTACCTGTTGTGCCACGGAGCAGATCTAGACTTTTAAAATGTCCTCTCAGTATTAAGCATTACCTTGGACTCACTAGCCCCACCTGCTGCCAGCTGTGGACGATTTTCAATCAAAGCAGCCAATAAAAAGGAAGTGATGCTATCTCTCAGCGCCTATTTGTGTGGAATAGCTCCCTGGGTGTTGTGACTGCTTTTTGATTCTTGTGTTGAACTTCTGCCTGAATTCCTGACTACTCTCTAGCCTGCTGATTTTGTACTTCACCGCTCGTGTATGACCTTTGCCTGCCTGACCACTCTCTGGATATCGATCGTGTACCGTTTTGCCTGATCTGTTGCCAACCTAATCTGCCTGACTACGTTTTCACCTGAATCCTCAGCACACAAGTTCCACTTCGGACACTACCTATCACAGGTACCTTACAGGTACATTATATATTTCTTCTATTGTTTTATCCAAAGTACCTATTTTGTACCCTTTTTCAACAAAGCGTTTTTTCAAGACTTGAGATTGTTCCAAATATTCCTTATCATCAGTGTAATTCCGCTGCACTCTTGTGTCCTTTCGGAATGTTTATTAACCATGTGGGGTGATGACCACTGTGAATTGATAAATAACTGTTATGATCACTAGGTTTAAAAAAACAATTAGTAGTGATCTGATAATTAGTCAGCATCACAGTGACATTGAGGTAATTTATTAAAAAAAGAAAATAAATAAATGGGGTATGGTGCTGCTCACTGATCCTGGTAGGACCAGTACTAAAATGTATTGTGATGTGGCAAAGTAATAACGCTGTGTTCCTTAAATCAAAAAAATGGTACCAAGTAACACAACACAAATGATCATAAAAGCTATATAAAAATATACCAAGGTGACAAGTGTCTCATCTATGGCACCGCATAGCCATAAGCATCAAAAAATGAATAAATGATAAGTCCAATTATAACAGTGCAAGTATAACAGTGCAAATAGCTAGGTCTCCAAAATGAGGCACTAATCTGTGGCTACAGATTGCCTGACTGTGCCATCTGGCATAAGTCTAAGTAGGATTGGAAATATTGATAAGATAAACAGTCCTCTTCATAAAACTGGCAGGTAACGTTCTGATCTTCAATTAGGCATGCAGTTCATCCCCCACATGTGTCCCCACTCACCAGCTCCTATCACCCCCACAGGGGTAGATAGCATGAAGAGATATCCTGGTCACACGTGCAGGGAGAGATGTCAGCAGTGCAGATTCCCCAGGAGTTTTGAAGTGCCGTGGAAAGAAGGGCTTCCGATTGCCTCATTAATGAAAGCACAAAAAAGCTCCCATAGTGCGGTAAAAAACTTAAGCTTTATTAAAAATACGTATGTAAACCAGATCAAAAATAAAATAAAATAAAACACAGTCCCTAAATCGCGTTGGAAACCGCGATGGGTGCAGACTGGTGTTCGCAGCGTGCGTCCCAACTGCGTTCCAGCTGCACTTCTGGGTAAGCTTAACGTGGTGTGTGTATTGCGTAGCTCCGCCTTACGCATTTCGTCATTGGACTTTGTCTAGAGGCGGTACCACCATATGCTGCTTCCACGCTTAAAAGAGAAGAGCGTCACTTAAGACCCACCCATCCCCTCCGGGCCAACGAATCAAGCCATGGATTGGGAAATGTCATCAGCCAGTGGGCTGGTCACGATTGGATAGAATAAATCTATCTCCGTGGGAAATTTGTATCCCGGGCCATACTTTATATCAGGACGCTCTTACTAAAGTGATGTAACAAGATCAAGAGGCTGGGAAGTCTATCATGTACATAAACAATATATTACCATCTTAAACAGATATGTATATAAACATATGCAACACTCCATATATCTCATACATAACCAAAACTATGATATAGGTGCCATGCGCCCTCTATAGTGGAGCCAGGTTACTACACTGGATGCACAAGGCAAACCCAGCTAGTACCTAGTAAACATGTGAAAAAATATGTGAAAAAGTATTAGTAAATATTATGTGGGCTAAAATAGGCTAGGATATAAAGGTTTAACATAACTGTCAAATATATGTTGGCCGTAAAGCCATACCTTATATAGACTGCTATGTGTATGTAATACTAAATAGGCCAGGCTGAAAAAAGTGTTCTCTAACCCCCACTCAGGCTAAGGGGGTGTGGTAAAAAGAGACGTGATTATACATTAATAGGGCCCTTAAGCCCATGTGTACTATGTGCAAAATTTGTATGTATAGGAAATTATATGCATATATAGTGAATCACATATATATGCTCACACTCATTGTATGTAGTGACCAAATGTATTAGATTATATATTTACACTACATATTGTAGTAGATCTCCATCCTTGGGTCCAGGCCAAATACAATAACTACTGTGAGGGGGTTAGCTCGGCAGCTGGTGTATGTGACCCCCGGGATGGGCTCCCCACACAAAACAGGCCCAGCAAACGGAGGTTGTGGTTTTCAAAATCAAAAAGGTGCGGTTTATTTTCTATTTACAGTGACAAAACACAGCAAAGCAAAAGAAACATAACCAAAATAAATCCTGGTCAAGTTGACCTCTGACTAAACATACAGGTTTCCTAACTAACAACTGGGATCAGCCTAGTGCTGTCCTAGTCCCTAAGTCCCTGGTTTTAAATGTCCAAGCAAATAGCCACACAGGCTTTGTCTCACCGCACAGGGGTTCACTCTCCCTAGACAGTCCACACAGGTCTGGTTCCAGGCATGAGCTAACATCTAATGAAGCTGGGAGTTCTTATAGAGGCCTAAATGAGCTGACAAGCTTCAGCTGGTCTCATCAACTCCCTGTCTGCACGACGCCCAGCCCTCTCCCTAGAGGTATGAGTCATCCATGAGCCCACTAGCCTTATACAACTCTCCACCTAGTTGTATAAGTCGGCGTAAAGCCTGAATCTGGGCGAAATATATCTACCCCCCTGGATGCAACCAGGTGACTTTACCTTCCTGCTGTCACATACCCCCCCCTCTTGTTTTAACCTCGGGGTTGGAACACCAGCAATCAGGCATTCATGTACTCGAGACAAAGCATCCACATTCCCCATTTGAACGCCAGGGCGATGCTTTACTGTGAAGTTGAATTCCTGGAGGGCCAGGAACCACCTATTCACTCTTCTATTTGTTTCCTTGTTTTGAGCCATCCACTTTAACGGAGCGTGATCCGTAACCATGTCAAAGTGCCTACCTAGCAGGTAGTACCGAAGGGAATCTAGAGCCCACTTCACCGCTAAACACTCCTTTTCAACGGTGGCGTAATTTACCTCATGGGACTTCAACTTCCTGCTGAGGTAAATGACTGGGTGCTCTTCCCCATTCCAGACCTGGGACAATACTGCTCCTAACCCCACATCTGACGCATCACTTTGTACGACAAAGTCTTTAGAGAAGTCGGGTGAGTACAACACTGGCTGGCTACATAAGGCTTGTTTCAAGAATTGGAATGCTGCCTCAGCCTCGGGGGTCCATTTAATCATGACCGACCCTTTCCCCTTCGTCAGGTTGGTTAGGGGCACAGCCTTAGAAGCAAAGTGGGGAATGAATCGCCGATAATACCCAGCGATTCCCAGAAAGGCTCGTACCTGCTTCTTGCTGTTGGGACGTGGCCAACTCTGGATGGCCTCGACTTTGTTGAGTTGGGGTTTTATTACTCCCCTCCCAATGGTGTACCCAAGATATTTGGCCTCCTCCTGCCCAATGGTACACTTCTTGGGGTTAGCCGTAAACCCCGCTTCCCGAACAGAGTCCAGGACTGCTTGCACTTTTGGCAGATGTGAGGCCCAATCTGTGCTATGGACAATTACGTCATCCAGGTAAGCCGCAGCATACTTCCGATGGGGCCTCAGCATCTGGTCCATTTTCCGCTGGAATGTGGCCGGCGCATTCTGTAACCCGAACGGCATTCTTTTATATTGGAACGCCCCGTCTGGGGTTACAAATGCGGTTTTCTCTTTGGCCGACTTGGCCAGGGGGATTTGCCAATACCCTTTTGTGAGGTCAAGAGTCGTCATGTATCGGGCTGTTCCCAGCCGGTCGATCAACTCATCTATACGTGGCATGGGGTAGGTGTCAAATTTTGTAACTTTGTTCAACTGACGAAAATCGTTACAAAATCGCCAGCTCCCATCCGGTTTAGGCACCAACACGATGGGACTAGACCAATCACTTTGGGACTCCTCTATCACCCCTAAGTTCAGCATTTTCTGTACTTCCTCCCGTATTGCCTCCCGTCGAGCCTCTGGGATCCGATAGGGTTTTAACTTCACCCTTTCACCGGGCGGGGTAATGATGTCATGCTCTACCCCAGATGTTTGTCCCGGCAGCTCAGAGAATACCTCCTTGTTGCGAAGCACAAACTCCTTAACCTCCTGTTGTTGGGGTTGTGACAAGGTGGCTGCTATTCCAACCTCAGGAATCACGCAACCAGTTTGAGCTGGTGACCAAGTGTCTGCGACTAGGGACTCTCTATCCCTCCAGGCTTTCAACAGATTAACGTGATAGATCTGTTCGGGCTTTCGCCTTCCTGGTTGTCTGACCTTGTAATTCACTTCGCTCACTTTTTCCATTATCTCGTAGGGGCCTTGCCATTTGGCAAGGAATTTACTTTCAACCGTAGGGACAAGTACCAATATCCTATCCCCCGGGGAAAAGGTACGGGTCTTGGCTCCACGGTTGTATACTCTCTGCTGTGCCAACTGCGCTTGGGCCAAATGTTCCTTCACGATGGGCATTACCTGTGCAATTCGATCTTGCATCAGGGCGACATGCTCAATCACACTCCTGTGGGGAGAACTCTCACTTTCCCAAGTTTCCTTGGCAATATCCAACAGCCCTCTTGGGTGTCTCCCATACAGTAACTCAAAGGGGGAGAATCCCGTAGAGGATTGGGGCACCTCCCTAATAGCAAACATCAAATAAGGAAGTAAACAGTCCCAATCCTTTCCATCTCTATCCACCACTTTCTTCAACATTTGTTTTAGGGTTTTGTTGAATCTTTCAACCAGCCCATCGGTTTGGGGGTGATACACAGACGTACGCAATTGCGTCACTTTGAACAATTTACACAGCTCTTTCATAACCCGGGACATAAAGGGTGTACCTTGGTCCGTAAGCAGTTCTTTACAAATACCCACCCGGCTAAAAACAAGAGATAGCTCTTTGGCTATGGTTTTGGCCGAGGTATTTCGGAGAGGGATCGCTTCTGGATAACGGGTGGCATAGTCCATTATAACTAATATGTACTGGTGCCCCCTAGCGGACTTGATTATAGGACCTACCAAATCCATGGCGATCCTCTCAAACGGGACCTCAATGATGGGTAGAGGGACCAGCGGGCTACGGAAATGTGGCATCGGGGCCAACCTCTGACACACAGGGCAGGAGGAACAATAATTTTCTACGTCCTTCATCACCCCCGGCCAATAGAATCTCTGTAATACCCTCTCTCGGGTTTTCTCTGTCCCCAGATGACCTCCAAGAATGTGCCCATGGGCCAACTCCAACACCAACTTCCTGTAAGGTTTGGGCACCACAAGCTGCTCAACGGTTTCTTCTGCCCTTTTTGCCACCCGATACAGTAGGTCCTTCTCTACGCTGAAGTATGGGTAAGTGCAGGTATTATCTGGGTTCACTAACTCGCCATCTATTTTCACTACGTTTTCCCGTGCCTTTATTAGGGCGGGGTCTTTCAACTGTTCTGTGGCAAAGTTTTCCCTGTGAACCTCAAGATCAGAAAACTCCACAGACGGTAGGTTTTCGTCTGAGGAGGTGGGCTCCTCTCCAGTTTCTTGAGTCTCCCCTGCCAATACTGATAAGGGAAATTCCGGAGAGTCCTCACCACTCTCAGGGGAGTTCTGGCTATCACATTCCTGGTACATAGGGGCACCAGTGAGGGGCTCAGGATCATCCCACAGTTCCCAGAACTTCGGAAAATCCCTTCCCACAATGGCGTCATACGGTAACTGAGATACTAAGCCCACTGGATGAGAGAGGGTACCTTTGGGGGTCTCGAAACACACTGTAGTCACTGGATACTCTCGGGTGTCCCCATGCACACAAATAACAGCTACCTTGCTATTCCCAGAGACCTCTGTTTTAACTAACTCAGCCTTTATCAGGGTCACAAGGCTACCTGAATCCAGCAATACCACAACATTTCTACCATTAACACACATTTTGCATAAATGTTTCTCAGTTCCTCGAATGGCAGTGCATGCGACTGTCGCACACAGCGACTGACGTCTGCCCGTCAGAAAGTCACACTGCATGGGTTCCTCCACAACCGGGCAATTGGCTGCAATATGTCCCGCTTGCCGGCAGCGGTAGCAAACGATCCTTCTTGCCGCCTCTTGAGCCGCTGATTTCCCAGGCTGTTCTCGCCAAACTTGGGGTAGAGCTCCCACCCTCTCACTCTCTCCACCCTTACCCCTTGGAATCCTCTTATCCGCCCCTGGGGATGGTCTGGTCTTAGGGTGGAAAGTCCGAGTGTCTCTGGAAGAGGCCGTCAGGTTCTCTGTAGCCAAGTATTTCTCCACACGATCCACAAGACCATCGGCCGTCTCTGGGTCTCCATGGCTTACCCACTTTTGGATGGCAGTAGGAAGAGCTCTCAAAAACCGATCCATTACAACACGTTCCACAATCTTTGGTGCGGACAAAGTCTCTGGCTGTAGCCACTTTCTGCTCAGGTGAATGAGATCATACATTTGAGACCTGGGGGGTTTTCCAAGCTGGAAAGTCCAGTTATGCACACGCTGAGCCCGGACAGCCTGGGTGACACCCAGCCTTGCCAATATTTCAGCTTTTAGCATCACATAGTCTTTTGCTTGGTCAGGCTCTAGGTCATAGTAAGCCTTCTGCGATTCACCAGTTAACAGAGGAGCCACCAGTCCAGCCCACTGCTCCTCAGGCCACTTTTCTCTTTCAGCAGTCCTTTCAAATGTGGTCAAAAATACCTCTGGATCATCCTCTCCAGTCATTTTTGTCAATAAACGACTCACCCCAAAGGACGCGGTATTAGTGGGACGGCTTTCCTCACTGGTCTGCGGACGTTGCTGCATTACTGCTTCCATTTGTTGTAGTCTCTGCTCTTGCTTCTGTAACAGGTCTATGAAGCGGGCCTCAGATTGCTGCTGGGCTTGTTGATGAGCTTGCTGCTGGGCTGCAAGGCTCCTTTGCAAACCTGCATTTGTCTGCTGTTGATTGGCATTTGCTAGAGCCAGCTGTTTCAGTATCTCCTCCATGCTGGCTTAAAAAAAACTGCCACTGGTTCTCCACCAACTGTGAGGGGGTTAGCTCGGCAGCGGGTGTATGTGACCCCCGGGATGGGCTCCCCACACAAAACAGGCCCAGCAAACGGAGGTTGTGGTTTTCAAAATCAAAAAGGTGCGGTTTATTTTCTATTTACAGTGACAAAACACAGCAAAGCAAAAGAAACATAACCAAAATAAATCCTGGTCAAGTTGACCTCTGACTAAACATACAGGTTTCCTAACTAACAACTGGGATCAGCCTAGTGCTGTCCTAGTCCCTAAGTCCCTGGTTTTAAATGTCCAAGCAAATAGCCACACAGGCTTTGTCTCACCGCACAGGGGTTCACTCTCCCTAGACAGTCCACACAGGTCTGATTCCAGGCATGAGCTAACATCTAATGAAGCTGGGAGTTCTTATAGAGGCCTAAATGAGCTGACAAGCTTCAGCTGGTCTCATCAACTCCCTGTCTGCACGACGCCCAGCCCTCTCCCTAGAGGTATGAGTCATCCATGAGCCCACTAGCCTTATACAACTCTCCACCTAGTTGTATAAGTCGGCGTAAAGCCTGAATCTGGGCGAAATATATCTACCCCCCTGGATGCAACCAGGTGACTTTACCTTCCTGCTGTCACACTACCAATAAGCGATATCAGGAAAGAGTAGCAAAACAGGAATGGTGTGAATAAGTATTATGGGGAGGGGCTATATCCATAATCTCATGTGAGCAAAAACCATGCTTATTATGGATTAGCTATGAAGCAATTTTAATCTATGTCTATGTTCAACCCTTTGGGCGCCAAAGACCCGAGTCAATAGATCCAACTGGTTTCATTCTGGGAGATAAGAGTGGTTTTATTACCCCCCCTCCAATTATCTTTTATCAAGTCAATCCCATAGAATATGAGTCCAGTTGGGTCTCTCTTATGGAATACGTCAAAATGTTGTGAAAGATTATGTTTTGGAAACCCTTCCTTTATGTTGTTTATATGCTCCCTAATACGTACACACAATGGACATGTAGTCCGACCCACATATTGTAGGTGGCACGGGCACTCAATGGAGTAGGTGACATGAGTGCTGTTACATGTTATCAATTCACGAATTTTGTATTCCTTATAATCTGTCCTAGATTTAAATGTTTCTTTCCTGCGTGGCTGTTTCTTACTAACCCTGCATGCCAGACATCTTTGGCATTTATAGAAACCCTTCATTTCGGGAAAGATATTGACTGCTTTCGGTGCATTAATCACATTGTGCACAATGTGATTCCGCAAGTTCGGAGCTTTCCTGTACACAAAGGCTGGTTTGTTAGGTAAGACCATGGATAAGACTCTGTCTTCCTTAAGAATAGGCCAGTATTTCTTAATGATACCCTCAAAAGCCCTGTATTGGTTGTTGTACCCTGTAATAAATGCTAATTCCATTTTGTTCTTCTTAGTAGCATTTTTTTTCAACAGGCTAGATCTATCTTAGAGATCTCCTCCTTCATTTTGATCAAGGATGCCATCCCGTAGCCTTTTTCTTGAAATCTGTTGATAATAACATCTGCTTGCTGGTTGAAGTCTAGCAATGAACTACAGTTTCTTCGCAATCTCAGCATTTGTCCTTTAGGGACATTCCCCTTCCATTTAGGGTGATGGCAGCTGGAAGTCGGGATGTATCCGTTACGATCTGTAACTTTAAAGTAGGTTTTAGTATGGAGGAGATCCCCTTGTTTAAAAATCTCCAAGTCCAGATAGTCGATTTTTTTGTTGGTCACATTTTCCCGTAAAGGTCAGCCCATACCTGTTGGTATTTAGTTGTTGAAGGAAGGTTTGGAAGGTTTCCAGTGGTCCATCCCATAATATAACTAAGTCATCTATATACCTCCGGTACAATTTGACTTCAGGGAGGTTTCTATGATAAATGTATTCCTCTTCCCACATGGTCATTACGAGGTTCGCTACGCTAGGGGCATACTGCGCCCCCATAGCTACCCCCTTAGTTTGAACATAATAGGCCTTATCATGCCAGAAATAATTACACTCCATAGCCATTTTAAGGCCCTCTAAGATATAGTCTATCTGTTGTTGTCTCATGTTGGTACTCTCATGTAGTGCTTTTTCCACACCCTTTAGTCCATCTTCTTGGAAGATACTAGTGTAAAGGGAGTTCACATCTACTGTTGCCAGTAGAAAGTCCTGTGCACCCCTAATTTCCTGTATTTCCTGTATGAGTTGTAGACTGTCTCTTAGATATGATTTGCCTTCCTTTACAATTGGCTTCAAAAATGTGTCCAAGTATTCACCTAGTCTCGAAAATACAGAATTTATTCCACTTATTATCGGCCTTCCAGGTGGTTTGATTAGCCTTTTGTGAATTTTCGGCGTATAGTACATAACCGGGGTTTTTATAGAGTTGGATACCATATATTCGGCTTCTTTCGTATTCAGAATTCTCATCGCTAATCCTTTCTTTACATATTCTTTCAGTCTGTTCTCGAATGTGATTTTAGGGTTCCCCTTGAGCTTTTTATAAGTGTTCTCGATGCTCAGTAGGTTTTGCATTTCTTCTTCATAATCTTTCTTGTTTAAAATGACTAGCCCCCCCCCCCCCTTTATCGGCCGGTCTAATTACAACTTCATTCTTTTTCCCAATGTCTTTAATCGCTTTCCAGATCTCTTTTGTTTTAGTGTATTTCTTCCCTGGATTTTTCAGTTTTTGTAGATCATCTTCGACCATTCTTTTGAAGGCTCCTATACACTGATTACCTGGAGTGTTCGGGTTGAAAATCGAGTTGTTTTTTAAGCTTGTGTGTACATATTGTGTTTCCTCCATTATCCTAACATCCTTATTCAACGCAAAGTGTTTCTTCAAATTCAACTTACTTAAAAAATTTTGGAGGTCAATGAATACCTCGAATTTATTTAAAGGTTTATCAGGCGCGTATTTGAGCCCTAAATCCAACACCTTCATTTCCTCCTCAGTGAACTCTATATTACTAAGATTGTAGATGCCTTTCCCTAATATTCTCTTGGACGCTGTCGGGGTGTAATTTTTCCACACCCCAGAATTTTAAACCTGAGGGGTCACCTTTATGATTGTTTTTAAAGTGCATTGAGACACTGTGGTCCTTATATCCAATTCTTATGTTATTTATGTGCTCGGACACACATTTACCAAACATTGGTTTAGTGCATCTGATATACATCAGATTGCATGGGCACTGAAGTGCATAGACAACATGTGTAGTCATACAAGAAATGAAATCCTTTATTTTAAAAACTTTTGAATTGGCTGTTGATTGAAATTCAGTAATGCCTCTTAGTCTGGTGTGGACTTGTCTGCACGATATGCATTTGTGACATGCAAAGAAAGCGGGGTTATTCCAAAACATAGTTGGTTTAGATGGAGGATCTAGTATTTTTTTCACTATCTTATCACCGAATGATTGTCCTTTTCTATAAATGAAAACGGGGCTCTCAGGAATTGCTTTGGTCAAAACTCGATCAGAGGTTAATAGTGGCCAATATTTTTTTTACATTTATTCCACTTCCTTGTATTGAGTATGATATCCACTGATGAACCCCATTCGTGCTTGGTATTGTTTTTTTTTCCGGTCTATCGATAAGCCAATTACTTTGGGGTACATTATGTATTTCTTCTATTGTTTTATCCAAAGTACCTATTTTGTACCCTTTTTCAACAAAGCGTTTTTTCAAGACTTGAGATTGTTCCAAATATTCCTTATCATCAGTGTAATTCCACTGCACTCTTGTGAACTGTCCTTTCGGAATGTTTTTTAACCATGTGGGGTGATGACCACTGTGAATTGATAAATAACTGTTACGATCACTAGGTTTAAAAAAACATTTAGTAGTGATCTGATAATTAGTCAGCATCAGTGACATCAAGGTAACTTATTAGATTACGACTCCATTTACACTCCAACTTGATATTGTTTGTGTTATTATTCAGTTCAGACACAAAAGATTCTAAGGAGGATTCTGCCCCTTCCCAAATAAAAAACAGATCATCTATAAATCTTTTGTAAAAAAACAACTCTTTCCTCTGCTGTTTATATATGGATTTGTCTTCCCAGGGGCTCATAAATAGGTTGACTAAGGATGGTGCAAACTTGGCACCCATTGCTACACCCTTAGTCTGCATATAAAATTTACCAGCATACCAAAAATAATTATGGCTCAAACAGTAATCCAACGCAATTCCTAAAAATTTTTTTTGTGCAAATGGTAAGCCGTCTCTCTTGCTTAAGGTCCAAATTAGGGCTAGCAAAGCATCGTCATGATTTATGACTGTATAAAGAGATGCTACGTCTGCTGTAACTAAGAACACATCACCAGTTTTTGGTATATTAAGATCTTTCAAAACCTGTAAAAATTGTCTGGTGTCCTTTAAATACGCTCTTGTTTCCACCACGCTATGTTGCAGGAAGTTGTCCAAATACTGCCTTACACGGGCCGATACCGAGTTGATGCTATTTACTATCAGTCTAGCGGGTGGGTTATGAGGGTCTTTTTGTACCTTGGGTAGGGTGTACACTGTTTTTTCTTTTATATTCAATATCCTCGTATTGTATCCATACTCAACCAAGTTAGTCAGATCCTTGCGATAATCGTTCGTTGGGTCTTTGGTCAGTTGTGTGTAAGTGTTTTTATCTGATAACATGTCCATCAGTTGGGCGTGATAATATGCGCTGTCTAGAATCACCACTCCCCCACCCTTATCGGCGGGTCTTATGATGACATCTTTTCTTGCTTCCAGAGATTTAAGTCCATCCTCAATGTACCTTGGATTCACTTGTTTGTTTGGCACTAATTTCTCCACATCCTTTAAAACCATTAGTTTAAAAACATCAACGTGTTTGTTTGAGGGTTGCGGTGGGTTAAATAGCGACTTCTTCTTTAAACCGCTATCCATTCCTAGAGTGGTATTATCTATTTTTTTAGCCATACCCATGTTGATGCCCAAAAAGTATCTTTTCATGTTGATTTTCCTTATGTACTTTTGGACATCAATATAAACGTTGAATTTGTTGATAGATTTATTAGCTGCACATTTAAGTCCCGCATTTAGAATATTTATTTCTTTATTGTTCAATTGGACTTGTGCTAAGTTGTATATTCCCTCTAATCGATTCCCAGTTTTCTTTTGTTGGACTCTTAAGTCCCCCTCTACAGCCTCTATGCCTGATGTTCTTGTTGTTAGCAGTGGATTGGGTGTTTGTTCCCTTTGCGGAGGGTTCCACCATCCTTGTTCCCTGGGGTAAAGTCTGTCTCCTGGAGGCTTGTTGTTCCCTCAATTCCCTCTCTGTCCTCTTTGTACTCCCCCTCTACCTAAAAAAGGCTTACTGGGTTTGGGGGTGTCTTCATTATAATGATTTAACACTAGCATACACATTAGAAAAACAAATCCGTACCTGGTGGAATATCTGCACCTTTGAGCAGTATTTAAAAGACAAAATCATTATGAGAAGTCTCAGATAGGAAGTGACCCCACAGGACGGTCTGACAGATGAAGGATCAATGAGCGAATGGCTCGATTTCTTCAATGGTGTGGGTTTCAAGCTGTAACCAACAATAGCAGAAGTTGACCAAAGGGTGGCAGTAAAGAGCAAAAAAGAGCAGAAGAACCACGTGATTTTGGGAAAGTTTGCAGAAAAAGTACTGCCGTGTGTATGCTATGGGCGTTCCCGGCCAACGCCCTTCAAACAGAAAATACACGGAAAAGTCTGATTGTGTGTATGAGGCTTTAGAGTCCAAAAAAAGAAAAATGGGAATCGATTAGAGGGAATATACAACTTAGCACAAGTCCAATTGAACAATAAAGAAATAAATATTCTAAATTTGGGACTTAAATGTGCAGCTAATAAATCTATCAACAAATTCAACGTTTATATTGATGTCCAAAAGTACGTACAGAAAATCAACATGAAAAGATACTTTTTGGGCAACATCACGGGTATGGCTAAAAAAATTGATAATACCACTCTAGGAGTGGATAGCAGTTTAAAGAATAAGTCGCTATTTAACCCACCGCAACCCTCAAACACGTTGATGTTTTTAAACAAATGGTTTTAAAGGATGTGGAGAAATTAGTACCAAAGAAACAAGTGAATAGGGATGAGCCGACGAACACCCCTGGGTTCGGTTTGCACCAGAACCCGCAAACGGACCGAAAGTTCGCACGAACGTTAGAACCCTATTAAATACAATGTGTCACGTACCTGGTAGGTGAGCCCAACGTGCAGGAAGTGGCCTCTCGTAAACCTCTGGCTCGAGAACCCCTGATAGAGCAGACAGGGGCTCAAGAGGGCAAAGGGACACAAGTGCCTGGCAGGAACTGAAGCAGGTGGAGGTAAAAGCAGCAGTCTGCAGCTGAAGGTAGCTGATGGAGGCGTGCGGTGGTCCGCAGCAGACACTCGAGGACCAGGAGACAGGCTTGGAGAAGACAGGCCGGGTCAAACACAAGCGGGCAGATAGGTGCTGTCACGTACCTGACGGTGACGAGCCCGGTTAGCAGAGGGAGGCCTCCCTTACTGCTCCCACCGGCGGCCCCTGGTGGTATAACAGGAAGCACGGAGGTGGAAGGGGTAAGAGTGCCTGGCAGGATCAAGAACTACCGCAGGTGATCAGGAACCAGCAGGTGAGGAGGCAGGAACCAGGAACTACAGCAGGTGAGTGGACAGGAACCAGGAACTACAGCAGGTGAGTAGACAGGAACCAGGAACTCAGAAGATGACCCGGACCGGGAGGCACAGCAGGTAGACTGGAACCACTGGGCAGCAGCAGATGAACAGGAACCAGCAGATGAGCAGACAGGAACCAGCAGATGAGCAGACAGGAACCAGGAACTGCAGCAGGTGAGTAGACAGGAACCAGGAACTCAGCAGATGACCCGGACCGGGAGGCACAACAGGTAGACTGGAACCACTGGGCAGCAGCAGGTGAACAGGAACCAGCAGATGAGCAGACAGGAACCAGCAGATGAGCAGACAGGAACCAGCAGATGAGCAGACAGGAACCAGGAACTCAGCAGATGACCCGGACCGGGAGGCACAGCAGGTAAACTGGAACCACTAGGCAGCAGCAGGTGAACAGGAACCAGCAGATGAGCAGACAGGAACCAGCAGATGAGCAGACAGGAACCAGCAGATGAGCAGACAGGAACCAGGAACTCAGCAGATGACCCGGACCGGGAGGCACAGCAGGTAAACTGGAACCACTAGGCAGCAGCAGGTGAACAAGAGCCAAGGTCAGGCAGGATCGTCAGACAAGCCGGGGTCGGGTAAACTGGCAGGCAGCGAGGCACAAAAGGATCAGGCAATACCGAAGTCAGAAAACAGGCCGATGGTCAGGTACAGGCAGATAGCAGGAGGGTCACAGGAAGCCGGGTCAGATACAGGTAAACAAGGCAGATCAGGTCACTTGGGATAAATGCTGTAGAGCAGACAGCAGGGACTGTCTGCAAGTGAGGAGTTTAAATAGCCCTTCGGGCGTCACCTGCGGGGGCGGGAACCAGGAAGTCCAGGGCGTCTGTTCTTGACAGGGTTTCCATGACATTGCCCCCCCCCAAGGGGCAGCCTCCGGATGCCCCTAGGAGCAAACTTCTCGGGTGAGACCTCCTGAAGGCTTGTATCAGGTCTTTGGCGTGAATGTTCTCTTCGGGTTCCCAGGAGTTCTCCTCTGGTCCGTAACCCTTCCATTTTATTAAAAATTGACTCTGGCTATTTCTTCTTCGTGCGTCTAAAATAGCTTCTACCTCGAATTCCTGTTCCCCGTCTATGATGACGGGATCAGGGCGAGTCGGGGTCCGACCTGGGAATGGGTTGGAGACTGACGGTTTCAATAGAGAAACATGAAAAACAGGGTGGACCCTCAGGGAGTCGGGGACCTCCAGCTCGTAGGCCACCTCGTTGATTTTCCTTTTGATAGGAAAAGGCCCTAGAAACTTGGGGCCCAATTTCTTGGACGGGCAAGCCAATCTTAGATTGATGGTGGAAAGCCATACTTGGTCGCCCGGTGCCAGCGCTAATTCACCCCATCTCCTCCTGTCGTAGACCGTCTTGTTATACTCCTGAGTTCTTGCCATGGCTTCGCGTAGAAGCTGGTTGTTAGAGGAGAAGAAATTCACTTTTTCCAGAACTGCGGGCACTGAGCACTCAGGGAGAGAGTTGGGCAGAAATGTGGGGTGAAACCCGAAGTTCGCAAAAAAATGGGGTCTGGTTAGTTGCGGAGTGGATGGAGTTATTGTAGGAGAACTCCGCTAGCGGAAGCAGGGAGAGCCAGTCATTCTGAGCAAAGGAGGAGAAACAACGCAAATATTGCTCGAGGGTCTGATTTGTTCTCTCAGTCTGTCCGTTGGTTTGAGGGTGGTAAGCCGAAGAGAATGATAGCTCTATTCCCAGAGTCTTGCAGAGGGACCTCCAGAACCGGGAGGTAAATTGTACCCCCCGATCGGAGACTATATTAGCAGGTACCCCGTGGAGCCTGACGACTTCTTTAATGAACATTTGTGCAGTTTCCGGGGCCGAGGGGGTCCCTCTCATAGGAACAAAATGTGCCATCTTGGACAGACGGTCCACAATCACAAAGATGGGGAGTTCAACTATGAAGTCGATAGAAAGCATTTTCCACGGTCTCTCTGGAACGGGTAAGGGCTTCAGTAGTCCCCAGGCTTTGGATCTGGACCCTTTATTCCGGGTACATGTAGTACAGGACTCCACGAACCTCCTGCAGTCCTCGCGTAGTCGAGTCCACCAGAAGGTACGTTGTACCAACTCAGTGGTCTTAGCCACGCCAAAGTGCCCAGCAAGGGCATGATCATGGCAGAGCTCTAGCACGGTTATCTTTAGTTCTTCTGGTATGAATATCCTGTCTTGGTGCCAGAGTAATCCATCCTTGGTTTGCAGATCCAGTTCAGGAGAGGGTTCCTGTCTAGTGGTGGCTTGTCTGATCCGGGAGAGTAGGTCCTCCTGAAGTAGGAGAAAATTCCCAGGAGCGAGGATTGTATCGGGTGAGGAGAGTTCTTTGGATCCATGAAACATTCGGGACAAGGCGTCAGGTTTAGTGTTCTTGGCACCGGGGCGGTATGTCACATGGAAGGAGAACCGGGAAAAAAACAGGGCCCATCTGGCTTGTCGTGGTTTTAGTCTTTTTGCAGTTTTCAGGTACTCTAAGTTCTTATGGTCGGTGAATACTAAGATCGGGTGAGCAGCACCTTCAAGTAAGTACCTCCATTCTTCCAGGGCGGACTTAATCGCCAAGAGTTCCCGGTCTCCCACGTCATAGTTCTTTTCTGCCGCAGATAATTTGCGAGAAAAGAAAGCCACCGGATGAAGCAAAGCCTTGGTTCCTTGCCTCTGTGACAATATTGCCCCTACTGCAACCTCAGAAGCATCTACCTCAAGTACAAATGGTAGGGAGGAATCTGGGTGTTTTAAGATGGATGCAGAGGTGAAGAGCCCTTTAAGATCCTCAAAGGCCTTTTGGGCCTCAGGGGACCAGTGGAAGCGGGTACCTTGCTTGGTTAGCTGAGTAATGGGTGCAATGATGGTGGAGAACCCCCGGATGAATTTACGATAAAAGTTGGCGAATCCAACGAACCGTTGGATTCCCTTCTTATCCACTGGCGCTGGCCAGTCCAAGATTGCGGTGATCTTCTGTGGGTCCATCCTGATGCCTTCGCCAGAGATGATTAATCCCAGAAATGCTATGCTCTCCCGCTCAAACTCGCATTTCTCAGCCTTCGCATATAGTTTATGCTGCCGAAGCCGGTCTAACACACTTCTGACATGCCTGCGATGAGAGTCAAGGGAGGAAGAGAAGATTAGTATGTCATCTAAATAAGCAATCACAAAGAGATCTAAAAAGTCCCGAAGAACATCATTAATTAAATACTGGAAGGTGGCAGGGGCATTGCACAGCCCGATGGGCATCACTAAATATTCGAAATGTCTGAACCGGGAGCGGAAGGCGGTTTTCCACTCATCGCCCTCCTTGATTCGGACCAGGTTATAGGCTCCCCGGAGGTCAAGCTTAGTAAAAATAACGGCAGCTCCCAATCTTTGGAACAACTCTGGTACCAGAGGAAGAGGATAACGATTTTTAATGGTGACCTTATTTAGTTCACGGTAGTCCACACATGGCCTGAGGGTATGGTCCTTCTTTTCTACAAAGAAAATGCCTGCGCCTGCTGGCGACGTAGAGGGGCGAATGAACCCCTTTAAAAGGTTCTCATCGATGTAGTCCTTCAGGGCCCCCTGTTCCACCTCCGTTAAAGGGAAAATCCTACCGAAAGGAATAGCTGCTCCGGGAAGTAGATCAATGGGGCAGTCGTAGGCTCGGTGGGGTGGTAGTGTCTCTGCCCCCTGTTTACTAAACACATCGAGAAAGTCCAGGTAAGCGTCAGGGATGGCCTGACGTATTCCGGCCTCAGTGTCGGTACACATTAAGGTGGCAGGCCCAGGGGGTTTGTGTGAGCCACAGGACCGTTGGCAGTAGGAGGAAGGAAACGTGATCACCCCCGTGACCCAGTTAATGGTAGGATTATGGGCTTGTAGCCAGGGCATACCGAGAATTATGGGGAACAGTGGAGAGGAGATAATATCCAGCCGTAGATATTCTCGGTGCACCCCGGTAGAGGAGAAGACAGTGACAGGTAGGGGAGCCGTCTCTTCGACCACGGGCCCCGACTTGATAAGGGACCCATCAGCCAGGTGAACCCGTAGTCCATGGGTCTTGGGAAGTAGAGGAATAAGTTGAGTACGGGCAAAAGTTGAGTCCATGAAGCAACTACAAGCCCCAGAGTCAATAATTGCGACGACTTGCAGGGTCCTTCCTGGGAGCTGCAGGGAGATAGAAAGAGCGAAGTGAGAGGAGGATTTAGTCTGAGGGTTGATCACAGCAGGGAATACTGACAAGCACTTACGGAACTTCAGGGGACAGTTCCTAACGAAGTGACCGGGCTCCCCGCAGTACAGGCACAGGTTGTGCGCGCGTCGGCGTTGGCGTTCCTCCGGAGTAAGGGAAGGGCGGAGGACCCCAAGCTGCATGGGTTCAGGAGCATCGTACGAGGGGGTCAAGGGTGCTGCAGAAGCTGGGTGCGGATGACTGGGGACCCGGGGAAGCATCCAGGTCGGCCGGGTGAAGCCCGTGGCCCTCTCAACCCTCCGTTCCCTCAGGCGTCGGTCGATCTGAATTGTCAGATCGATCAGTAGGTTCAAATTTTCTGGTATTCCTACCCTAGCCAGTTCGTCCTTCAATGGGTCAGAAAGGCCTATGCGAAACTGGTGACGGAGGGCAGCGCCATTCCAGCTGGTGTCTGCGCTCCAGCGCCTGAATTCAGCTACATAATCTTCCGCTGCTCTGCGTCCCTGCTGAAGGGTCCGCAGGGCGTTCTCTGCAGTGGCCGAGAGCTGAGGGTCCTCGTACAATTGGGCAATGGCGTCAAAAAAAAGTGTAAGGCTGTCCAAGGACGCATCTTTGCGTTCTAGCAGGTGGTGGGCCCAGTTCTGTGGGTCTCCGGAAAGCAGCGAAATTACAAAGCCCACCTTGGTAGCTTCTAAGGAAAAGGTGCGGGGCTGTAAGGCAAAGTACAACTCACAAGAGTCCCGGGAAAGCCCTGAACTTGCTCCGGTCCCCGGAGAATCTTTCGGGTATAGGGACCCTGGGTTCAGGGGGAAGCATGACCACCGTGGGCGCAGCTCCTGCCCCGGCGGAAGAAGTGGAGGCACGTGGACCCCCTTGAGCTCCATCGGGGTTGGTGAGGGCCCGCACTTGTCCTTCCAGGTGAGTGTAGCCTTGCTGGAGGTTCTTAACGGCCTCGGTCAGTCCCGCCAGGTGTCGGCATAGTTCCTCCATAGGTGAGGCTCCCTGCTCGGGCTCAGACATGGCTGTCTGCTACTGTCACGTACCTGACGGTGACGAGCCCGGTTAGCAGAGGGAGGCCTCCCTTACGGCTCCCACCGGCGGCCCCTGGAGGTATAACAGGAAGCACGGAGGTGGAAGGGGTATGAGTGCCTGGCAGGATCAAGAACTACCGCAGGTGATCAGGAACCAGCAGGTGAGGAGGCAGGAACCAGGAACTACAGCAGGTGAGTGGACAGGAACCAGGAACTACAGCAGGTGAGTAGACAGGAACCAGGAACTCAGAAGATGACCCGGACTGGGAGGCACAGCAGGTAGACTGGAACCACTGGGCAGCAGCAGATGAACAGGAACCAGCAGATGAGCAGACAGGAACCAGCAGATGAGCAGACAGGAACCAGGAACTGCAGCAGGTGAGTAGACAGGAACCAGGAACTCAGCAGATGACCCGGACCGGGAGGCACAGCAGGTAGACTGGAACCACTGGGCAGCAGCAGGTGAACAGGAACCAGCAGATGAGCAGACAGGAACCAGCAGATGAGCAGACAGGAACCAGCAGATGAGCAGACAGGAACCAGGAACTCAGCAGATGACCCGGACCGGGAGGCACAGCAGGTAAACTGGAACCACTAGGCAGCAGCAGGTGAACAGGAACCAGCAGATGAGCAGACAGGAACCAGCAGATGAGCAGACAGGAACCAGCAGATGAGCAGACAGGAACCAGGAACTCAGCAGATGACCCGGACCGGGAGGCACAGCAGGTAAACTGGAACCACTAGGCAGCAGCAGGTGAACAAGAGCCAAGGTCAGGCAGGATCATCAGACAAGCCGGGGTCGGGTAAACTGGCAGGCAGCGAGGCACAAAAGGATCAGGCAATACCGAAGTCAGAAAACAGGCCGATGGTCAGGTACAGGCAGATAGCAGGAGGGTCACAGGAAGCCGGGTCAGATACAGGTAAACAAGGCAGATCAGGTCAAAGGAAAAACGTACCGCTCAAAAGCTTGAGAATTCACCAAATAGCTGCTTCCGCCCGGTCACTCACACAGGTGCTGGCTCTGCACTGATGCATGGGAGAAAAAGAAACCCTGGACTGCCGCACTCTGTATAGACAGTTATTTATTCCAAAATTTCAGGTAAAAAATCCAAATTACGTCACGAATTGACGCTTACTCATAGCTATGAGTAAGCGTCAATTCGTGACGTGAAACGCGTCAGCCACCCTTCCCTGCATGCATACTATCTGCGTTTGTTGTTTTGGATTTATGGATTTATTTTGAATTTGGATTTTTTACCTGAAATTTTGGAATAAATAACTGTCTATACAGAGTGCGGCAGTCCAGGGTTTCTTTTTCTCCCAAGGCAGATCAGGTCACTTGGGATAAACGCTGTAGAGCAGACAGCAGGGACTGTCTGCAAGTGAGGAGTTTAAATAGCCCTTCGGGCGTCACCTGCGGGGGCGGGAACCAGGAAGTCCAGGGCGTCTGTTCCTGACAGGGTTTCCATGACAGGTGCAAGCAGGATCCAGGAGTAGTTAAAGTCCAGGCCGGGTCAGTATATCAGGCGGGCAGCAAACTGGTTGAAAGGAGCAGGCAGGAGCGAAGTCGGGACGAGCCGGGATCAAGGCAGGCAGCAAACAGGAGAAGTCAAGGGAAGCCGGATCAGGTATCAGAGTAACACAATCAGAGGTTCAGGCAGTAAGGGTCTCAGGGGAACGCTGTAGACCGGACAGCAAAGATGCAAGGTGACAGCTCTCCTTAAATAGGCAGTCTTGGCGCCAAGAACCATCACAGGTCTCCTATGCACAGGTATTCTGAAACCCAGATTGCTGGGATGTTTGTGAGAACGTCATTCCTGACACAATGGATGCGAACGTTCGAAATCTAAAGTGCTAATTATAACGACTAATATGCATGTTATTGTCCTAAAAACGGTTTGGGAAGCCGGGTTCTGCACCAGGGGACATGTATTAATGCAAAAAGTTTTAAAAACGTCCGTTTTTCGGTAGCAGTCATTTTAATGATGCATAAAGTGAAAAAAAAAAAGTCAAATATTCCTTTAAATATCGTACCTGGGGGTGTCTAAAGTATGCCTGTGAAGTGCCACGTGTTTCCTGTGTTTAGAACTGTCCCTGCACAAAATGACATTTCTAAAGGAAAAAAAAGCCATTTAAAACTGCTTGCAGCTTTAATGTAATGTCTGGTCCCGGTAATATGGATGACATTTTTTGAGAAAAATGGCATAGCTACCCCAAAAATTGGGCCTTAGGCACTGGTGCTGGTGCCACGACACTGCAACCTCTCCCAGATACTCTAGTTGGAGTGCAGGAATGTAATTACATGCCCCTGTTAAACAGGGGCTGAAAAATTGGGCCTTAGCCACTGGTGGCGGCACCCAGAAACAAAAATGTTCTTCCAAGCTATCATCAATCGGATCATTGAGGAGGAGGATAGTCAGTCAACATAACAGGACAGTCACTCAGCATCAGCATCAGTCTTGAAGGGATGTGACATTTGAAAATAAATTAGTCTGTTATATCAGCTTCAGGTGTTTGGTAGCTGGTGGTGATCCAAGACTGGTTCATCTTTATGAAGGTCAGTCGATCAACCGAGTCGGTGGACAGGCGCACCCTGTGATCCGTGACAAATCCTCCAGCAGCACTGAATGTGCGTTCTGAAAGAACGCTGGATGCAGGACAGGCCAGTAGCTCAATTGCATACTGTGCAAGCTCTGGCCAGTGATCCATCCTCAAGACCCAGTAAGCCAGAGGATTTTCGGTGGGGAAGGTGTCCAAGTCTGACCTTGCCCCTAGGTATTCCTGCACCATGTATATCAGACGCTGGCGATGGTTGCTGGAACCGATCATACCTTGGGGCTGCGGACTAAAGAATTGTCTGAACGCATCGGTCAGATGGCCACCTTCCCCACCGCTCCTTATTTGACTGACCGAAGCCTCAGCAACTCGTTGTCCAGGACCAGGAGTTTGTAACCTCCCAGTCTCTGGGAACGCGTTGCACAGACCTTTCTGCAAGGCCTCCCGGAGTTGTCTCATCCTCTGCTCCCTCTGCGACGGTAAGATAAGGTCCGCAACCTTACCCTTGTACCGTGGATCAAGGAGAGTGGCCAGCCAGTAATGGTCCCTCTCCTTGATCCGAAGAATACAAGGATCCTTCCGCAGACTTTGCAGGATCAGGGAGGCCATGCAGCGTAGTTTAGCTGAGGCATTCGGTCCGGAGTCCTCGGTCACTAAGGACGACATGATCCGCAGCCACCTCCTCCCAGCCACGTACAAGTCCACAGGTTTCTTGGGACTGTAAATCATCCCTAAAAGACTGCTGCTGATGATGCTGAGTGCCAGGCTCCACCTCCATGCTGACACAATCCTCCTCCTCCTCCTCCTCTTCCTGTGCGATGGGTGGGACAGAAGGAACACTGTCTGGGTAAAGGGGGCCTTGAGAGGCAAGGAAGTCCTCCTCTTCCTGCCTCTGTTCTGCCTCAAGTGCCCTGTCCATTATTCCACGCAGTGTATGTTCCAACAGGTGGACAAGAGGTACAGTGTCACTGATGTTCCGAGGACAAAGCACAGGAAGAGGCCATGGAGGAAGAAGAAGAGGAGGGGGTGGAGGAGAGAGGTGTGTCACAACCAATAGTAGCATTTTGGAGGCGTGGCGGCGGAACAACCTCCAACACTACTGCACCAAGCTCCAGCAATACGGGCTAGCTTCAGGTGTATAATGTGCAGGAGGCACACTCCGCCCGCTGTAAGTGCTGCAAATGCCTGTTAGTGTAACACACCAGGAAAACACAGCAATGCGGGCTAGCTTCAGGTGTATATTTAGCAGGAAGCACACTCCGCCCGCTGTAAGTGCTGCAAATGCCTGTTAGTGTAACACACCAGGAAAACACAGCAATGCTGTCATGGATATGCATTAATGTCTGTCTGCCATCTTACCTTTCCTCCTCATGTGTTCATCTTAGAGGCCAGAACCCTTTCACCTGGCTTCCTTTATAATCTCCTCCCAGCCTGACTCCACCCCAGGCTCTATCACAGAACACTATATTAACCTGTGCACTGCAACCCTGCTTTGCTGATCAACGTGTTTGTTAGGCATTGTGTGTTTGGGTTCCTGCCTGCCGTGTGCTACGTCTGTCTCTCTGTTACATATTTGGCTTGTCCCCGACTATCCCTGTCTGCTCGTGACCCTTGACCTTCGGCTTGTCCTTCGTTATCCTTGTCTGCTTGTGGCCCTTGACCTTCAGCTTGTTATTCGTTACTCTTATATCTTGTGCTGCTGCTTCCCCTCTTTTCCCCTTATCCTACGGGGCGTGAGCTAGGAGACTCTAGGGGCCGCGACCTGGACCCAGCCTGCAGCATAACATCCTCACCACTAGAGGCTCATGAGAAGACCTGCTGGGTCTTAGACTCCGCGCCCTGGGGAATCTTGGCTCTAGCTTCCTATAGGATCCCGGTTGTGTGCCTCTGGTCCCGCTTTCCACAACCACCCAGTTTCCTATCCGCAGCAGTCAGCCATAGGGTTCACTACCTTGCGGTGCACTCCTGTCCCCCTACGGTGTGCATCTGTCACCTGGCCATAGGTGACCTGACAGTTTGATCAGCCATGAACCCGGCTGACATGCCGCTCCCCGCGGATGATCCATTGCAGGGCATAGTTCGCAGACTTGAAACCCAGGAATCGAATCAGACTCAGGTGATGCGATTCCTCCAGGATCTGGCTTCTCGATTCGAGCAGCTTCAGCCCTCCTTGGGAACCCCGAATCCGCAACCTCAAGTACAACCAGCGGCTGTACCTATCGCACCAGTCGCAGCCACACACTCACTAACACTGCCAGCTCCGTTCCGTTTCTCTGGGGACTCCAAGGCCTGCAGGGGGTTTCTCAGCCAATGCACGATTCATTTTGAGCTTCAGCCTCAAAACTTCCTGTCTGACCGGGCTAAGGTAGCCTATATCATTTCCCTCCTCTCCGGTGAAGCTGTAGCCTGGGCTGCCCCACTGTGGGAGAGGAATGATCCGGTGGTTTCCAGCCTGTCCGACTTCTTGAAGCTCTTTCGTAATATCTTCGAAGAGCCGGCTCGGGCTTCTTCAGCGGCTAGTGCTGTCTTACGTCTTCGCCAAGAATCTAGTTCAGTGGGACAATATGCTCTTCAGTTCCGTATCCACTAGACATGTGCACTGCCAAAAAATTCGTTAGTTTTCATTTTCGTTTCATTAGTTTTTTTTTTTTTTCGTTTTTCGGGTCATTCGTTATGATCGCAATTCGTAAATTCGTAAATTTGTACATTCGTAAATTTACACATTCGTAAATTTGTACATTCGTAAATTTGTACATTCGTAAATTTATACATTCGTAAATTTATACATTCGTAATTTCGGAAATTTGGAAATTCGATATTTTCGAAAACCCGAAAATTTGAAAATCTGAAAAAATAACTATTAAATTATAGGTATTGTAATTTCCTTTCAAATTTGGCTGTTAGCGAACGTAACGAATACAAATTTATCTGAAGTTACGCATAACCTGAAATAACAAATGCCGCATCTAAACAAATGGAACGGAACAAATTAATAATAATAATAATAAAACGTTTTTATTATTATTATTGTTATTTATTATTATTATTAATTCATTATGTTCCATTCGTTTAGATACGGCATTCATTATGTCGGAAAACAATTCGTAACTTCGTTAAGTTCACTAACAGCCAAATTTGAAAGGAAATTATAATACCTATAATTGAATAGTTAGTAATAGTTAAGTTATTAGTTAATTATTATTTCAGATTTCCGAATTTACTAATTTACGATTGTACGAATGTACAAATTTACGAATGTACGAATATTCGGAAATTCGTAAATTCAAATGTACGAATTTCCGGATAGTTGTACATTCGTAAATTCGTGCATTGGTAAATTCGTATATTCGTAAATTCGTACATTCGTAAATTTGAATTTACGAATATTCGTTAAAATTCGTTAAATGAGTTTTCGTTAATTCGGATATTTCCGAATTAACGAATTTGTCGAAATTCGTTAAAAAACGAATTCGGAACGAAACGAATTGCACATGTCTAGTATCCACACAGCTGAATTGAGCTGGAATAATAAGGCACTGGTCGCTACCTTTTTACATGGCCTCTCTGACCGAGTGAAAGACGAATTAGCGGGAAGAGCCATTCCCGTCGGTCTGGACGATGTAATTTCGTTATGCAATCAGATCGACATTCGTTTTCAAGAGAGGTCCTTAGAAAAAAAGACGCCAGCACTCTCTGGGTTCTAGCCAGTCTGAGCTCCCCTCCCTTCGTCCCGTGGAGCATTCTCTACCTGCTGAGGAACCTATGCAGCTGGGCCGGACCAGACTAACCCCCGAAGAACGTGCTAGGCGCAGAACTCTGGGCTTGTGCCTCTATTGTGGGGGCAAGGGTCATTTTCGTGACTCCTGCTCGCTTCGTCCGGGAAACGCTCGGGTCTAATACATTTGGAAGGTGGAGTATTGGACCCAGAAACATCACCTTCTCGCCTTCTCTTGCCGGTGTTCCTTCATGTAGGCACTTCTCCTCAGTCAACCCTTGCATATCTGGATTCCGGGGCTGCCGGCAATTTTATGGATTGGAGAACTGCTTCTTCTATGAAGCTTACCCTTTCACCTCTCACTACCCCATTGGTAGTCTCGGCAATTGATGGCACTGTTCTCCCAGGGGACCCTATTCGCTTCCAGACGCTACCCATTAGGATGTCGGTAGGGATTCTCCACCAGGAGTGGATATCCTTTTTTATTCTACCCAAGGCCTCTACCCCAGTTGTATTGGGCCTCCCTTGGCTACAGCTCCACTCTCAACATGTGGACTGGGTCTCTGGGCAGATCCTGGCCTGGGGTTCCTCATGTTTCTCGTCGTGTCTTCTCAAGGTGACCCCCAAGGAGAGTCTTCCGGTTGCTGCCACTTCTGTTTCTTCTGATCTTCCCGCTGCATACAGCGATTACCGGGATGTGTTCTGTAAGAAATCAGCTGAGGTGCTTCCTCCCCACAGGTCTTTTGACTGTGCTATTGATCTTGTCCCCGGAGCAACTCTACCCAGGGGTCGTACCTACCCTCTGTCCATCCCAGAGACCCAGGCCATGTCTGAGTATGTCGCAGAGAATCTGGAGAGAGGTTTCATCCGGAAATCCTCATCGCCTGCAGGGGCAGGGTTCTTTTTTGTTGCCAAAAAGGATGGTACCTTAAGACCCTGCATCGATTATCGGGGTTTAAATGCGGTTATTATTAAAAATCGATACCCCTTACCCTTAATATCTGAGCTATTCGATAGGTTGAAGGGTGCCTCCATTTTCACCAAGTTGGATCTCAGAGGCGCGTACAATCTCATTCGAATACGGGAGGGTGACGAATGGAAGACTGCATTCAACACTAGAGACGGGCATTACGAATACCTGGTGATGCCTTTTGGTCTGTGTAATGCTCCAGCCGTGTTTCAAAACTTTGTCAATGAAATCTTCAGAGATCTGCTGTACCAGTTTGTTGTCATCTATCTGGATGACATTCTGATCTTTTCTGAAAATCTGCTCGTCCACAGAAACCATGTCCGCACTGTACTTCAGCGTCTTAGAGAGAACAATCTCTATGCCAAGCTGGAGAAATGTTCCTTTGAATGTTCTGAGGTCCTGTTTCTGGGGTGCTTTGTCTCATGTTCGGGTCTTCGTATAGATCCTGGGAAGGTCTTGGCTATTACCAACTGGCCTCTTCCTGCTAGCCTCAAGGCCACACAGCGCTTTCTTGGCTTCACTAATTATTATAGGCAGTTCATAAGGAATTACTCTTCCATTGCCGCGCCTATTATCGCTTTGACCAAGAAGGGTGTGAATGCCAAAGACTGGCCTCCCGAAGCTGTCTCTGCATTTCACAACCTGAAACAGGCCTTTGTTTCTGGCCCCCTCTTGAGGAGACCAAATCCTGGGAATGCATTGCTTCTTCAAATCTTTGAGAAGAGACGTCAACCATGTGCGTTCTTCTCCAAAAAAAATTCTCAGGCAGAGAGGAATTGTGCCATCGGTGATCGGGAACTTCTCGCAATTAAATTGGCGTTAGAGGAGTGGCGTCATCTCTTGGAGGGTTCCCCTCACTCCATAACGATCTTTACAGATCACAAAAATTTACAGTATCTACAGAATGCTAAACGTCTGAATCCTAGACAGGCCAGGTGGAGTCTCTTCTTTGCCCGTTTTAATTTCACGATTACCTACAAACCTGGTTCCTGCAACGGTCGGGCTGATGCGCTCTCTAGGTCATTTGACACTTTGGACGAGGAGTCCGCCCCTGAACCTGAGCCGATCATTCCAACCTCATGCATTGTTGCCCACTCTACCACCCTGAAGTCAAAAATTCCGCCTGGTAAGACCTTTGTCCCCACTGAGCTAAGAGCTAAGATCCTTCGTTGGGGACATGATTCCAAGGTGGCAGGTCATTCTGGATTCCTCCGATCCTTCCTACTCATCAGTCGTCACTACTGGTGGCCTAATCTCCGCTCAGACGTCAAAGACTACGTTAAAGCTTGTCATGTCTTTACGATCTGCGTCTAGTGGACGTTTGGAGGGTGTTGCACCCCACGGCCCGTAACTATACCCACTTCTCCCATGTTCATCACACCTATAGTCGCATAGACTACCTATTGAGTGACCATAGCTGTCTGGATTGGTCCCCGGACTGCACCATAGACCCAATGGTCTGGTCCGACCACTCTCCTATACACATGACGTTCTCGCTCCCTTCCACTCCGATTAGGGAGTGGTCATGGCGCTTGAACGATTCGTTGCTTACGAATCCAGAATGTGTGACAAGGGTTTCGGATACAATATCTAACTTTTTTGCGGACCACGCTTCGGATACGACATCGTTGCCCTTTCAATGGGAGGCACTAAAGGCAGTTCTACGTGGTACCTTTATCCAAATGGGTACGCGTCTTAAAAAGGAGCGCTCAGCCGCCATAGAGGCAGCAAATCAAACGCTTAGAAACGTAGAAACTGAGCACAAACGGTCCCCGACAGTGACAACGCTGGCGGACGTTTCTAGGGCGCGATCACAACTCAGAGAACTTTATGAAGCCTCTGCACGCACATATGCAGATAAGCTCACTTTCCATCAATATAAGTTTCGAGATAAATGTGGTAGGCCATTGGCTCACTCCTTGCACCCAAAAGCAACTTCCGCCTTTGTGCCCCATATTCGGGGGGCGCAGGGAGAATTGGTCTCCTCACCCACTAAGATGGCTGAGGAATTCAGGGACTTTTATCAGTCCCTGTACAATATCCCTAAGGCTCAAGGGACAGGTTCCCCTTCTCCCGGGGTGGAAGACCAGTTGTCATATGTCTCGGAAACCGCGCTCCCCACCTTAGATGCTGACGCCATCGCTGATCTGGAAACCTCAATCACAGAAGACGAAGTTGCCAAAGCCATAGCGGGTACGCCGAGTGGAAAGAGCCCGGGCCCAGATGGCTTCACTCCTAAGTTCTACAAACTTTTTGCCGCCCTCCTCACACCCTTTCTAACTAAGATGTTCAACTCTTTGTCGGAGGGCTCAATGTTCCCTCCACAAACACTGGAGGCCCACATATCCCTCATCCCAAAGCCAGGCAAAGACCCTACTCTATGTGCAAGCTATAGGCCGATCTCTTTGATTGGGGTCGATTTGAAAGTCTTTGCTAAAATCCTAGCCAATAGATTACAACCATTGTTGCCTGGGATAATACACTTAGATCAGGTCGGCTTTGTGAGTGGCCGTGAGGCTAGGGACAATACCCTGAAGACCCTTCTTCTAACCAACTATGCCCGGTCCCACGATATCCCATTATGCCTCTTAACAGTCGATGCCGAAAAGGCATTCGACCGCGTAGACTGGCAGTTCCTTCGACTATCCCTGCAACAAATAGGCGTGGGAACTAATATGATAGCGAGAATAATGTCCCTTTACTCTTCTCCATATGCTAGGATTAGACTAAATGGCTCGCTATCTCCAGCCTTCTCTGTGTCTAACGGGACGCGACAGGGATGCCCACTGTCCCCCCTCCTCTATGTTCTCACTATGGAACATCTGGCTACTGCTCTACGTAACAATCCCTCTATCCAAGGCATAACAGTCGGGCCCACACATACTAAACTCGCCCTATTTGCAGATGATCTACTCATGTTCGTGACACACCCACACACATCCTTGCCCTCGGTATTACAGGAGTTTCAGAAATTTGGAGAAGTTAGCAACTTCAAGGTCAACTACAATAAATTGGAAATCCTTAACATATCCCTGTCTACGTCGGTCCTGCGAAGACTATAATTCTTCTTTCTCCTTCAAAACTGGTTCCCCCTCCATAAGGTACCTCGGAATTCAAATACCGGCGGATGCTTCCCAACTTTTCTCCCTGAATTTTGCCCCCCTACTTCTTAGGACCCAAGCAGATTTAATCAATTATGCGTCCAAACAGCTCTCATGGCTAGGTAGAGTGAATGCCCTGAAAATGGATGTTCTCCCTAGGTTCCTGTATTTGTTTCAGACCATCCCTATTCACATACCTAATTCGTATTTCAAGAAAATACGCCAGCTGTTCTCCAAATTTATTTGGAATGCGGCCCGTCCCAGGATACGATATGAAACACTTTCTCTTCCAAAGGCTCGGGGGGGGGGGGGGCTGGAGCCCCAGATGCCTCCCTATACCATAAAGCAGCGGTGCTCATCCGCATACTAGATTGGTTTCACCACTCTTCAACCAAGCTTTGGGTTCAATTGGAAAGCCACATGAACCCAATTGAACTCTCCGCTCTCCCATGGACCTTGTCCACGGTCCGGGGGGGTTCGGGCCCTCTTAATGACCTTACCCATCAAACGATCCAGATTTGGGATCGCATGTTGTCCAGAAGGGGCTTATCAAACCACATGGGGCCTATGACTCCCTTCTTTGGGACCCCGGCCTTTCCGCCAGCTATGTCTGTAACAGGATTCGGACCATGGCGAAAAGAGGATCATAGGCGACTTGCCCAGGTCCTTCGCGCAGACCCCACTTTGAGGTCAGATACCCATGCCGGTTCGACCTCCCGTCACCCCAAGCAGTGGCTTCAGAGGCAGCAGACTACTTCCTACATCCGGACTTTCCCATCTATTACAGACATCCTTGCTGAACCGACAAGATTCGAGGAACTGCTCATGCAGGTGGAACCTCCAACACATGTTATATCTCAACTGTACTCCCTTCTGCTCGGTATCTACTCCCCTGATCTCCCACCGTACACAGTGGCCTGGGAGACAGACCTACATCACCCTATCTCCCCTATTGACTGGCAAAAATGTTTTACCCTGTCACACAAACTGTCCCTAGCCACTAAGACCCAGGAGAAGGGGTTTAAACTGATAACGAGATGGTACAGATGTCCATCATCTATTAACCACTTCAATCTGGAAGTGTCGGATGCCTGCTGGCGGTGTCTCAGCTCCCAGGGAACCATGCTCCACATCTGGTGGGAATGCCCTCCTGTGCGGGGGTACTGGCAGCGGATTTTCACACTTTACTGCAAACTGATGGCGACCTCTATCCACCCTTCACCTGAGGTGGCTCTCTTGTCTATACTCCCTGGGTCATTCAAGTCCATCAGAAATGATGCATTGCGACACTTTCTGGCGGCGGCCAGAGTAGTGATTCCCCGTCATTGGAGATCGGCAACCATGCCTTCCCTGGGGGATTGGGCTATTGAAGTGGACCGCATTAGGGACCTCGAACGCCTGCTGGCGGAGGAAAATGGCAGAAGAGAACAGTTCTCGGTCACATTGACTTTGTGGTCTGTGTTCCGATACTCCTCTGAATTTATCTCCTGGGCGGAGTGTGCCCTGGACGAGGCCACCCTAGGACCTTGATGGAGTGATTTTGATTCCTTTTCCCTATCTGTTTGCCCCCTCCTATCTGCCCCTGCCCCTGACTCTGATTCTTTTTCTTTTCTCTACACCTAAATACACCTCTAGGAATCCAGTGAGACAACGTACCATGGCTTCAATTTACCTACTGTCAATAACCCATTGAGTGACCCTACGTCATATTCTCCAAGCAGATTTGTGTATAATCTCATCTGATGTGTTACATATGAGGGACCTATGATCCCCTCCACAGGAATACAGATAAAGGTTGCCTTACCTCACTTTTTTTTCTACAGGGACTGATATCACAAAAAATCTCACGGGGGTCCTCTTTCACAGGTGCCCAACCCTTTTATGTGTAATTTAGCCATGCTTTGTTTTGACACACATGATGCCTGTTGATGGTGTTCCCTATCAATGTTTGTAATGTTTAAGACAAAGTATGTATTTTTCTGTCTTTTTCTTGCATAAAATAAAATAAGATTGAATTAAAAGCTTGTCATGTCTGCGCTCAGTCCAAATCCTCCACAAGCTCCTGCTGGTCTCCTCATGCCCTTGCCCATTCCTAAGGAGCCCTGGGCTCATATTGCCATGGATTTTATCACCGACCTCCCACTGTCTGAGAATAATACAGTCATTTGGGTGGTAATCGATCGGTTCTCCAAGATGGCTCATTTTGTTCCTCTTCCTGGTCTTCCTTCTGCCCTTGCCTTGGTTCCCATTTTCATTCGAGAAATTCTCTGCCTTCATGGGGTTCCTTCTCATATTGTTTCCGACATATTGTTTCCGACAGGGGAGTCCAATTCACGTCTCGTTTTTGGAGAGCCTTTTGCAAATCCCTCAATATTGTCTTGGATTTTTCTTCTTCTTACCATCCCCAATCCAATGGACAGACTGAGAGGGTTAATCAGGAGTTAGAGGTCTTTCTTCGCACCTTTGTGTCTTCTCACCATGACGATTGGTCCTCTCTACTCCCGTGGGCAGAATTCTCCCATAACAATCATGTGAATACCAGTTCGCAGAAGACACCCTTTTTCACAGTTTATGGAAAACACCCTCAACTTCCTCTTCCCATGATCTGTTCTCCAGAAATTCCATCTTTTGGCTTCGGTTCAGGAGTCTCTCAATTCCGTTTGGGGTGACGTTCATGATTCCCTCCGGGCAGCTGCTGAAAAATTCAAAGGCTTTGCCGACCGCCGCAGGCATAAACCGCCTTCTCTTCAGCCAGGGGACAAAGTCTGGCTCTCTACCAGGAACATCAAGCTCCGAGTTCCTTCTCTGAAGTTTGCTCCACGATTCATTGGTCCATACATGGTAACTGCTAAACTGAATCCAGTTTGTTTCAAACTCCAGATTCCTAAAAGCCTTAAAATCACTAACTCCTTCCATGTTGCTCTTCTAAAGCCTTTAGTCCTCAATAAATTCTCTCGTCCTCTCCCTACCGTGGCGCCTGTCTCTGAGGATAATCAGGAGTACGAGATCAGTCAAATTCTGGACTCCCGACTCTGTAAAGGCGTTCTTCAGTACCTCGTTCATTGGAAAGGGTTTGGTCCTGAGGACAGGTCTTGGATCACTGCATCTGAGGTCTTTGCACCTCGTCTGTTAAAGGAGTTTCATCTGAAGTTTCCCTCTAAACCTGGGCCCAGGCGGGGAAGGGGGAGGCCTCGTAAGAGGGAGGGTACTGTCATGGATATGCATTAATGTCTGTCTGCCATCTTACCTTTCCTCCTCATATGTTCATCTTAGAGGCCAGAACCCTTTCACCTGGCTTTCTTTATAATCTCCTCCCAGCCTGACTCCACCCCAGGCTCTATCACAGAACACTATATTAACCTGTGCACTGCAAGCCTGCTTTGCTGATCAACGTGTTTGTTAGGCATTGTGTGTTTGGGTTCCTGCCTGCCGTGTGCTACGTCTGTCTCTCTGTTACAAATTTGGCTTGTCCCCGACTATCCCTGTCTGCTCGTGACCCTTGACCTTCGGCTTGTCCTTCGTTATCCTTGTCTGCTTGTGGCCCTTGACCTTCAGCTTGTTATTCGTTACTCTTATATCTTGTGCTGCTGCTTCCCCTCTTTTCCCCTTATCCTACGGGGCGTGAGCTAGGAGACTCTAGGGGCCGCGACCTGGACCCAGCCTGCAGCATAACATCCTCACCACTAGAGGCTCTGGAGAAGACCTGCTGGGTCTTAGACTCCACGCCCTGGGGAATCTTGGCTCTAGCTTCCTATAGGATCCCGGTTGTGCGCCTCTGGTCCCGCTTTCCACAACCACCCAGTTTCCTATCCGCAGCAGTCAGCCATAGGGTTCACTACCTTGCGGTGCACTCCTGTCCCCCTACGGTGTGCATCTGTCACCTGGCCATAGGTGACCTGACATATACGGGCTAGCTTCAGGTGTATAATGTGCAGGAGGCACACTCCGCCCGCTGTAAGTGCTGCAAATGCCTGTTAGTGTAACACACCAGGAAAACACAGCAATACGGGCTAGCTTCAGGTGTATATTTAGCAGGAAGCACACTCCGCCCACTGTAAGTGCTGCAAATGCCTGTTAGTGTAACACACCAGGAAAACACAGCAATACGGGCTAGCTTCAGGTGTATATTTAGCAGGAAGCACACTCCGCCCGCTGTAATTGCTGCAAATGCCTGTTAGTGTAACACACCAGGAAAACACAGCAATACGGGCTAGCTTCAGGTGTATATTTAGCAAGAAGCACACTCCGCCCGCTGTAAGTGCTGCAAATGCCTGTTAGTGTAACACACCAGGAAAACACAGCAATACGGGCTAGCTTCAGGTGTATAATGTGCAGGAGGCACACTCCGCCCGCTGTAAGTGCTGCAAATGCCTGTTAGTGTAACACACCAGGAAAACACAGCAATACGGGCTAGCTTCAGGTGTATATTTAGCAGGAAGCACACTCCGCCCGCTGTAAGTGCTGCAAATGCCTGTTAGTGTAACACACCAGGAAAACACAGCAATACGGGCTAGCTTCAGGTGTATATTTAGCAGGAAGCACACTCCGCCCGCTGTAAGTGCTGCAAATGCCTGTTAGTGTAACACACCAGGAAAACACAGCAATACGGGCTAGCTTCAGGTGTATATTTAGCAGGAAGCACACTCCGCCCGCTGTAAGTGCTGCAAATGCCTGTTAGTGTAACACCAGGAAAACACAGCAATACGGGCTAGCTTCAGGTGTATAATATGCAGGAGGCTTAGCAACAATGACACTGACACTGTCCCCTGCCTATCCTTCTCTCTCCCTGCACACAAGGTTTATCAAAGAATATGACACTGACACTCTCCCTGCCTATCCTTCTCTCTTCCTGCACACAAGGTTTAGCAAAGAATATGACACTGACACTCTCCCTGCCTATCCTTCTCTCTCCCTGCACACAAGGTTTAGCAAAGAATATGACACTGACACTGTCCCCTGCCTATCCTTCTCTCTCCCTGCACACAAGGTTTAGCAAAGAATATGACACTGACACTCTTTCTGCCTATCCTTCTCTCTCCCTACACACAAGAATAGCACAATGACACTGTCCCTGCCTATCTTTCTCTTTCCCTACGCCGGAACACACTACACAAGGCCGCTGCGCTGGCGGCCTTTTATAGTGTGGGGTGTGTGCTAAACCCCCTGAGCTATAATTGGCCACAGGCAACCTGCCTGTGGCCAATTATGGCTCTTCTAGCTGCCGGCGCTGTGATTGGCCAAGCATGCGGGGTCACAGTGCATGCTTGGCCAATCACAGCGCCGGGATTGCACTGCGATGGCGCAGTGTATTGTGGGCCGTTCGCGTCACTCGAATTTGGCGTGAATGGCCCAAATAGTTCGATCTTCGTCGAACAGCCGATGTTCGAGTCGAACGTACGTTCGACTCGAACACCGAGCTCATCCCTACAAGTGAATCCAAGGTACATTGAGGATGGACTTAAATCTCTGGAAGCAAGAAAAGATGTCATCATAAGACCCGCCGATAAGGGTGGGGGAGTGGTGATTCTAGACAGCGCATATTATCACGCCCAACTGATGGACATGTTATCAGATAAAAACACTTACACACAACTGACCAAAGACCCAACAAACGATTATCACAAGGATCTGACTAACTTGGTGGAGTATGGATACAATACGAGGATATTAAATATAAAATAAAAAAGGTACCTCATCCCAAGTTTCAGCCGCGTACCAACAGTGTACACCCTACCCAAGGTACAAAAAGACCCTCATAACCCACCCGCTAGACTGATAGTAAATAGCATCAACTCGGTATCGGCCCGTGTAGGGCAGTATTTGGACAACTTCCTGCAACATAGCGTGATGGAAACAAGAGCGTATTTAAAGGACACCAGACAATTTTTACAGCTTTTGAAAGATCTTAATATACCAAAAACTGGTGATGTGTTCTTAGTTACAGCAGACGTAGCATCTCTTTATACAGCCATAAATCATGACGATGCTTTGCTAGCCCTAAATTGGGCCCTAAGCAAGATAGACGACTTACCATTTGCACAAAAAAAGTTTTTAGGAATTGCGTTGGATTACTGTTTGAGCCATAATTATTTTTGATATGCTGGTAAATTTTATATGCAGACTAAGGGTGTAGCTATGGGTGCCAAGTTTGCACCATCCTTAGCCAACCTATTTATGAGCGCCTGGCAGAGGCGGCTCTCTAATTAGGCAAATTAGGCGGTCGCCTTAGGCCCCGCACTCCCAGGGGCCTCGCGACCGCCTAATTTGCCTGACGCGTGCGGGAGTTGGAGGGAAGGTTTCCCAGTCGGTGTCCCCAGGGCCGTCTCTCTGCCCGCTATTACTTTTACCCCTGCCAGGAGCGGACTGTTTACTTTAGCACAGCACTGCCGGAGGTGACGTCCCGGATTCAGTGGGTGGCTGACAGTCGCTCTATGTACTCCCCTCCCCCGACTCCTCCTCTTCTGCCGTGCTCTGCGGATCTCCTGCCATGTGCAGAGCCCGGATAATGCCAGCAGCGGCCGAGCAGCTTTCACAGGATAGACATCTGTAATGGAGGACGGGACCTCACCTGCCACTGCCAGACCAGGCTCCTGGCGATCATCGGGGAGACTGTCTGCGGTGCGGCTGAAGTTCAAGGTACAGCATGCCCGACGCCGCGGTCCTGCCCGATACTCACACATCCTGTGACCGTGCGACGTCACCCCTGACCGAAGGTGCTTCAATAATCACTGCTGCCAGCCGACCCAAACACAGCCCTGATGATATGTATGCCATCTGGCAAATGATGGCACCTACAGACCCCCTGTCATCTCATCACCATTATCCTCCTAATCATCTCCCTGTGCCTGACATCCCACCACCCCATCCCTGTCATCTTCATCCCCCTGCTCCCATCTGCCAGCTTTCCACCACCCCATCCCTGTCATCTTCATCCCTCCTGCACACGTCTGCCAGCTTTCCACCCCCGTCATCTTCATCCCCCTGCACCCATCTGCCAGCTTCCCACCACCCCATCCCTGTCATCTTCATCCCTCCTGCACACGTCTGCCAGCTTCCCACCCCTGTCATCTTCATCCCCCTGCTCCCATCTGCCAGCTTTCCACCACCCCATCCCTGTCATCTTCATCCCCCTGCACCCATCTGCCAGCTTCCCACCCCCCGTCATCTTCATCCCCCTGCACCCGTCTGCCAGCTTCCCACCACCCCATCCCTGTCATCTTCATCCCTCCTGCACACATCTGCCAGCTTCCCACCCCTGTCATCTTCATCCCCCTGCTCCCATCTGCCAGCTTTCCACCACCCCATCCCTGTCATCTTCATCCCCCTGCACCCATCTGCCAGCTTCCCACCCCTGTCATCTTCATCCCCCTGCTCCCATCTGCCAGCTTTCCACCACCCCATCCCTGTCAGCTTCATCCCCCTGCACCCATCTGCCAGCTTCCCACCCCCCGTCATCTTCATCCCCATGCACCCGTCTGCCAACTTCCCACCACCCCATCCCTGTCATCTTCATCCCTCCTGCACACGTCTGCCAGCTTCCCATCCCCGTCATCTTCATCCCCCTGCTCCCATCTGCCAGCTTTCCACCACCCCATCCCTGTCATCTTCATTCCCCTGCCAGCTTACCACCACCCCACCCCCTGTCATCTTCATCCCTCCTGCACCCATCTGTCAGCTTGCCACCCCCTGTCATCTTCATCCCCCTGCATCTGTCTGCCAGCTTCCCACCACCCCACCCCGTCATCTTCATCCCCCTTCACCCGTCTGCCAGCTTCCCACCACCCCACCCCCTGTCATCTTCATCCCTCCTGCACCCATCTGCCAGCTTCCCACCACCCCACCCCCTGTCATCTTCATCCCCCTACACCCATCTGCCAACTTCCCACCACCCCATCCCTGTCATCTTCCTCCCCCTGCCAGCTTACCACCACCCCACCCCCTGTCATCTTCATCCCTCCTGCACCCATCTGCCAGCTTGCCACCCCCTGTCATCTTCATCCCCCTGCATCTGTCTGCAGGCTTCCCACCACCCCACCCCCATCATCTTCATCCCCCCGCACCCATCTGCCAACTTTCCACCACCCCACCCCCGTCATCTTCATCCCCCTGCACCCGTCTGCCAGCTTCCCACCAACCCACACCCTGTCATCTTCATCTCTCCTGCACCCGTCTTCCAGCTTCCCACCACCCCACCCCCTGTCATCTTCATCCCCCTGAACCTATCTGCCAACTTCCCACCACTCCATCCCTGTCATCTTTATCCCCCCTGCACCCATCTGCCAGCTTCCCACCACCCCACCCCCTGTCATCTTCATCCCCCTACACCCATCTGCCAACTTTCCACCACCCCATCCCTGTCATCTTCATCCCCCTGCCAGCTTACCACCACCCCACCCCCTGTCATCTTCATCCCTCCTGCACCCATCTGCCAGCTTCCCACCCCCTGTCATCTTCATCCCCCTGCATCTGTCTGCCAGCTTCCCACCACCCCACCCCCATCATCTTCATCCCCCTGCACCCATCTGCCAACTTCCCACCACCCCACCCCCTGTCATCTTCATCCCTCCTGCACCCGTCTGCCAGCTTCCCACCACCCCACCCCCTGTCATCTTCATCCCCCTGCACCTATCTGCCAACTTCCCACCACCCCATCCCTGTCATCTTCATCCCTCCTGCACCTATCTGCCAGCTTCCCACCCCCTGTCATCTTCATCCCCCCTGCACCTGTCTGCCAGCTTCCCACCCCCCCTGCACCCGTAATTGTAATTGGTAATTGTAAGAGTAATTGGTAAGAGAAAATTCTAGAAACTGTGAATTTATAGTTCATAGGATTTAAGGCTCTTAATTTATGCAATTTATATAGTTATTTTTTTTATCGCTTGATTTATTTTTCCCATTTTGGGCGTGAATGGGGCCTCATGTCTAAGATTTGCCTAAGGCCTCACAAAGTCTAGAGCCGCCTCTGGCGCCTGGGAAGACAAATCCATATATAAACAGCAGAGGAAAGAGTCGTTTTAAAAAAAAAAGATTTATAGATGATCTGTTTTTTATTTGGGAAGGGGCAGAATCCTCCTTAGAATCTTTTGTGTCTGAACTGAATAATAACACAAACAATATCAAGTTGGAGTGTAAATGGAGTCGTAATCTAATAAATTACCTTGATGTCACTGATGCTGACTAATTATCAGATCACTACTAAATGTTTTTTTAAACCTAGTGATCGTAACAGTTATTTATCAATTCACAGTGGTCATCACCCCACATGGTTAAAAAACATTCCGAAAGGACAGTTCACAAGAGTGCAGCGGAATTACACTGATGATAAGGAATATTTGGAACAATCTCAAGTCTTGAAAAAACGCTTTGTTGAAAAAGGGTACAAAATAGGTACTTTGGATAAAACAATAGAAGAAATACATAATGTACCCCAAAGTAATTGCCTTATCGATAGACCGAAAAAAAAAACAATACCAAGCACGAATGGGGTTCATCAGTGGATATCATACTCAATACAAAGAAGTGGAATAAATTTAAAAAAAATATTGGCCACTATTAACCTATGATCGAGTTTTGACCAAAGCAATTCCTGAGAGCCCCGTTTTCATTTATAGAAAAGGACAATCATTTGGTGATAAGATAGTGAAAAAAATACTAGATCCTCCATCTAAACCAACTATGTTTTGGAATAACCCCGGTTTCTTTGCATGTCACAAATGCATATCGTGCAGACAAGTCCACACCAGACTAAGAGGCATTACTGAATTTCAATCAACAGCCAATTCAAAAGTTTTTAAAATAAAGGATTTCATTTCTTGTATGACTACACATGTTGTCTATGCACTTCAGTGCCCATGCAATCTGATGTATATCAGACGCACTAAACCAATGTTTGGTAAATGTGTGTCCGAGCACATAAATAACATAAGAATTGGATATAAGGACCACAGTGTCTCAATGCACTTTAAAAACAATCATAAAGGTGACCCCTCAAGTTTAAAATTCTGGGGTGTGGAAAAATTACATCCCGACTGGCGAGGTTGCAACCAAGTTAGGGAATTATCAAAGTGCGAGACTAAATGGATATACTTAACTGACACATTAAGTCAGAGGGGTGTGAATGTAGAACTACATTTAAATTGTTTTATAAGCGATTTTTAACTAGGTTTTATATACATTTTAGCAGTAGTTTATTGATAGATTTTAATATTGCATTAATTGTATATATCCAACATTCAATTATATGTGCGATTTCTGTGCGATTTTAGATCTAAATCATGTGTTTTTTTTTAGCAATTTTAGATTTTTTCCAGCCGGCTTTAGTGGCATTGAGATAATTGCCAAATCGCATGTCAGTCACTAATAGTCATACATAGTGATTGATTAATCGCTGCACCGATCACTCCCAGCTGTCCCCTGTGTCCTCCTCCGGCTTCCCAGGTCCTCCTCCAGCTCCCTGGGTCCTCCTCTGGGTCCTTTACCAGCTCCCTGGGTCCTCTGTGTCCTCCTCTGGTCCCCTCTTGTCCCAAATATATAATTTACCGGCTCCTTCCTTTTCTGAATGAACAGAGTCAGTGATCACTGACTGTCCATTCATAACTGAGCATAGTAAACTGTGTGGCACACAGCGCACCTGGCATTCGAGCGGGGGAGAGTGTTGAGTCAACATCGGAAGAAGAACAGAGGGAGAAGACAGCAGGGAAGACTGGGCAAAAGAGCGAGCAAAAGAGCAGAAGACAGCGGACAGAGGGAGAAGCAGAGAAGAGCTGGAGAGGGGAGAAGAAGTCGGAAGAGACGCCGGAGCTGATTAATACTTTATTTTAAAAACCTGTGTAGTGTGTTTTATATTTGTCACTTTTTTTTTTTTAGGTGAATGGGTATGAGTACAATGTACCCCATACTCATTCACATAGGGTGGGGGGCCATCAGAGTCCGATAAGCCCCCTGCTCGCAGACCCCGACAACCAACAGCCAGGGTTTTTGGGAAGAGGCCCTTGTCCTCATCAACATGAGGACAAGGTGCTTTGGGGTGGGGGGGCGCAGGGCCCCTCCTGACCCACAGCACCCACCCCCCCCCATGTTGAGGGCATGCAGCCTGGTATGGTTCAGGACCCCCTTTCCTGACTTGCCGGGCTCTGTGCTCGGATAAGGGTCTGGTATGGATTTTGGGAGGACCCCCACGCCGTTTTTCGGCGTAGGGGTTTTCCTTAAAATCCATACCAGACCAAAGGGTCTGGTATGCTCTTGGAGGGGGAACCCATGCCATTTTTTTTTTTTAATCTGGCGTGGAGTTCCACTTCAAAATCATCAGAGCACAAATGCCAAAGTCGTATCAGTCAAGACAGCGATTCGAATTTGATCTGACTTCAGTGATATTCAATGGGCTAAAGTAGGATCAAAGTCGGTACAATGTAGTGCAGGGAGCATTTTTTATTTTTTTTTATAAATTCTTTATTTTTCCTTTTTTCACAAGTTTCACATTACAAATGATTACATTTCATAACATTTACTTATTTCAACCAATACAGAAAAAGAAAAGAAATTATTACAATCTTGTAATTTCCCTATCTTCTAATTGCTTCATTAATTCCATACAACTTCTCTTTTCCTCTTTGATCTTTCTTTTGACCTTATTACCCACCCTCCTCCCTCCCCAGAAAACAAACAAAAAAAAAGCCAAATTGTCCTCTCCCATGCCCGGAGGAACGTAAATTCTTGTGGTATGTCTAAATTGATTAACATTGCATAAAAATAAGACAGTGAATGTCTCAGAGGTTTCCCTCTTAGGCATATCTGCTCAAATTTTGACAGTATTCTAACTTCTGTAAATATCCTTGCTTTTGTCCGTAGAAACGCTTCTAATTGCAACATCCGGAAAAAATCTAATTCTGGTGTGACCTCTCTTTCAATCTCTCTCTTTGTCATTAATCTGGCATCTTTTGAGAAATGAATAATCCTGCTAATGCCCCTTTGTCGTAGAGTGCCAAATTTTTGATCTATCAGCCCCGATTGGAATGCCTTAGTGCCCAAAATCGGAGTCATCAGACTCGGGTACATAGATATATTTGTTTTATCAAAAATCTTTTTGATTGTTTGTACAGTGGTACCTATCGTTGGGTGTTTCTTTATTTCTGCTGACATTTCAGTTTCTGGAATCCACACCAGACCTTACAACGGTATGTCTACCGTTGCTTGCTCCATTTTTATCCAGGGTTTCTTATTTTGCCCACACCACTCCACTACTCTGACTAGATGAGATGCTTCCTGATACTTTACTGGGTCCGGGAGCCCAATCCCTCCTTCTCCCTTGGGCAGTGACAAAATAGTTCTTCGTATCCTCGTCAGTTTCCCCGCCCAAATGAACTTCAGAAATCTTGACCTCAGGTCCCTTAAAAAGCTCTGGGGGATCTTAATTGGTAAAGTCTGTATTAGATACAAAAGTCTCGGTAGCACATTCATCTTTATTATGTTTGTCCGTCTAGACCAAGTAAAGATTTCCTTGTCCCATCTCAATAAATCTAGTTTTATTCGTCTCACCAATGTTACATAGTTAAATTCAAATGCGTTATTTAAGTTCCTCGTTATCTTAGTCCCTAGGTAACTTATATAGGGAGCATTTTTAAAGTCGGCCTGACTTGTATCGGACCAGTTAAGATGGCTCTCATAGTGAAACATTGCTTTTCACACGTCATGCGGCATGAGCTCCCAAAGTCGGAGCGTTTGTCGTACCAGTGTGAACCCTGGCCTAGCACAAAGTCAAAGTAATATCCTGTTCATTCAACTCGGATGTATGTAGGACGAATGTAGGACCGATGTAGGACTGATGTCGCAGAGCAAAGTAGGATGACAGTCGTATGACACTTGTGTCAGTGTAATTGCACTTGACTATTGATAACACAGAATAGTTCTCGCACGCTACAGTCGCTCACTGTAGGTTTTCACTCACTGAGCTCCCAGTCTCTCATTAGACTCTCAGACCCAATCAACCACTGGAACCCCTGAGCTCTTCCACTTCCATTACTCAGTATCTTCCTCAAGCATCACCCCTGATTCCCTGCTGGGTCCCTGGCTTGGCACTCACAGCTATTCCTCAAGCGTCATCCCTGCTGACCCGCTAGGTCCCTGGCTTGGCACTCACTGATGCTCCTCAAGCGTCACCTCTGCTGTCCCGCTGGGTCCCTGGCTTGGCACTTGCTGAAGTTTTCTGACTTCTTCACTGTCCCAGGCTGGTGAGAAGACTGCTCTGGTATTGGCTCCAGCTTACTCACAATGGTCTCCGGTTAAAGGTGGATGGTCCCTTAGTAGCAACTGCTTCCCCTCTACCTCCGATACTCTTGGTTGTTCTCCAATCCTGCAGTCCCAACACTGCCCCGCTTTTCCTGCTTCTGGATAGGTCCTCAGACAGCCTAGCAGCCAGATGACCCCGGCATAGGTCCCAGGCTTCCGGCCTAGCAGCCCGGGGCAGCAAAACACACGTTCACCCAGACAGCCATCCAGGTGGCACAGAACCCTGATCACCTGACTTCACCCAAATAAATAGACTCTCCAAGCAGGCCAAGGGACTAAAGAAACCCCCGCCAACTGGCTGAGACACCCCATCCATTCATAACCTGACCTTGCTAAGCCCTTGTCTATCTAACGTCACCAGCTTACACCCCAGTTGAAGTCCTGTAGGCCGAAACTTATTGCCTGCTATGCTCTGCACACTGCGCCTGTTTTATTAGCTTTTTGTGATCACATTTTACTGTACACATCTTGAGCGGTGTTTGTACCTTTTTTATAATAAACCCATATGTTGTTTGATCTACGCCATGTGGAAGCGTTCTTTTTTTTCTATCATGATTGCCATTTCATCATCGATGGATGACAGGTTTATGTATACTGCATATACCAGGAGATCGTGGCTCCTGTTTCTGGGATCGCTGGTTTGCTGCATGATTGCTGGTGTATGTCCCCAGCTTCCCAACTTCAGGAGATCGTGGCCTGTGATCCGGGTTTCCATCCATGTCTTTATGACTCACGGTCACTGGCGTGTGTGTCCACAGCTGATGGTAAGAGTATCTACCCCTCCCCTGGGTGGTGGAAGCACGGTCCTTGGTGTTTGAACCTTTGAACACTGGAACATTACCATTTATGTTTACAAGATCCACCTACTGTTTATACTTATCAAGGGCTATTCCAGTGAAACACATCATGACCTTCATCATTGATGGACTCTATATTGTGTTATAACTCGTTTATGTTTTTTGGATGATTCACTGATATAGCACATGCACTTGTTATATGTGTCTATATTGTTTGGACATCATGGTGTCACTTGACCCATGTCATCATTGTTCTCAATTTATTCACTGTTGAGCACATAATTATTTTTTGATACATACAGTGGGGAGAACAAGTATTTGAGACACTGCCGATTTTGAAGGTTTTCCTACTTACAAAGCATGTAGAGATCTGTAATTTTCATCATAGGTAAGTTCAACTGTGAGAGACGGAATCTAAAACAAAAATCAAGAAAATCACATTGTACGATTTTTAAGTAATTAATTTGCATTTTATTGCATGACATAAGTATTTGATACATCAGAAAAGCAGAACTTAATATTTGGTATAGAAGCCTTTGTTTGCAATTACAGAGATCATACGTTTCCTGTAGTTCTTGACCAGGTTTGCACACACTGCAGCAGGGATTTTGGCCCACTCCTCCATACAGAGCTCCTCCAGATCCTTCAGGTTTCAGGGCTGTCACTGGGCAATACGAACTTTCAGCTCCCTCCAAAGATTTTCCATTGGGTTCAGGTCTGGAGACTGGCTAGGCCACTCCAGGACCTTGAGATGCTTCTTACAGAGCCACTCCTTAGTTGCCCTGGCTGTGTGTTTCGGGTCGTTGTCATGCTGGAAGATCCAGCCACGACCCATCTTCAGTGCTCTTACTGAGGGAAGGAGGTTGTTGGCCAAGATCTCACGATACATGGCCCCATCCATCCTCCCCTCAATGCGGTGCAGTCGTCCTGTCCCCTTTGCAGAAAAGCATCCCCAAAGAATGATGTTTCCACCTCCATGCTTCACAGATGGGATGGTGTTCTTGGGGTTGTACTCATCCTTCTTCTTCCTCCAAACATGGCAAGTGGAGTTTAGACCAAAAAGCTCTTTTTTTATCTCATCAGACCATATGACCTTCTCCCATTCCTCTTCTGGATCATCCAGATGGTCATTGGCAAACTTCAGACGGGCCTGGACATGCACTGGCTTGAGCAGGGAGAACTTGCATGCACTGCAGGAATTTAATCCATGACGGCATAGTGTGTTACTAATGGTTTTCTTTGAGACTGTGGTCCCAGCTCTCTTTAGGTCATTGACCAGGTCTTGCCGTGTAGTTCTGGGCTGATCCCTCACCTTCCTCATGATCATTGATGCCACACGAGGTGAGATCTTGCATGGAGCCCCAGACAGAGGGAGATTGACCGTCATCTTGAACTTCTTCCATTTTCTAATAATTGCGCCAACAGTTGTTGCCTTCTCACAAAGCTGCTTGCCTATTGTCCTGCAGCCCATCCCAGCCTTGTGCCAGTCTACAATTTTATCCCTAATGTTCCTACACAGCTCTCTGGTCTTGGCCATTGTGGAGAGGTTGGAGTATGTTTGATTGTGTGGACAGGTGTCTTTTATACAGGTAACGAGTTCAAACAGGTACAGTTAATACATGTAATGAGTGGAGAGCAGGAGGGCTTCTTAAAGAAAAAATAACAGGTCTGTGAGAGCCGGAATTATTACTGGTTGGTAGGTGATCAAATACTTATGTCATGCAATAAAATGCAAATTAATTATTTAAAAATCATACAATGTGATTTTCGTTTTAGATCCCGTCTCTCACAGTTGAAGAGTACCTATGATAAAAATTACAGACCTCTACATGCTTTGTAAGTAGGAAAACCTGAAAAATTGGCAGTGTATCAAATACTTGTTCTCACTGTATATATGTACCCACATTATCTGGTTTAGCAAATGGTGCAGGGGTACACATGTACCTTTAGCGCTGCACATTTTCTATTCACTATCACATTCACATACAATTAGTCTTATTGTAGTGCTGGCAGCTTACTTTTAGCGTTGATAGCGCAGTCACTTTTTCCATCCAACTATCTAATGTCACCAGCATAACGCCACCTAGCAACAGAAGAGAGAAGGTGCGGTAAGTCCATAACTAGATAGGAATCATTTGATCTACTAACAATTAACCAGGGCAACTATTGCCTGGCGAACTAAATTTACTTAGCAACCCTGCCTAAACACCAGGGTGCCACACCAATATTGGTGCAGAAGTGAAAAGAATGCTGAGTTTGCTAAAAGCTGCCTGTGTCTCTGGTGACCATGAAAAGGGCTTCCCTTTTTCAGCTGGGTAATTTGTGCATGTTACATTGAAGAAATACCTTATGAATTTTCTGTAAAAGTTGGCAAAGCCAACAAACGATTGAATTCCTTTTATTGTTTTTTGGGACAGGCCACTTCACATCTGCTTTGATCCTTTTGGGGCCCATGGGCAACCCTTTCTGGAGGAATAATGTAACCCAAGAACTGGATCTGAGCTTGTTCAAACCTATATTTCTCTAATTTGATGTAAAGCTGTTTTTTTCTCAGTGATTCAAACCTTAAAAGATTATGTAAGCATGCTTGTGAAGCTCCTCTAGATTATTTGAAAAGATAAGGACATCATCTAAGTAGGCACGAAAAAACTGATACGAAATATCTTGTAACACGTATTTGATTATATGTTGAAATGTTGCAGTGGCATTGCCATGGCCAAATGGCATGCCCAAAAACTTGAATTGTTCATATCCAAACATATGGAGTTCTAAAGAAGTAGACGACATACACTAAAGGGGCGGAGCTTGGTAACCGATGACGTGGTGAGTGGTTTGCACCGAAAGTGCACTTTCAAGTGCAGTCGCTGTAGATCTGAGGCAAACATGCAAGGAAAAGAAAAAACAGCATTTTTGCTTGCACATGATTGGATGTTAAAATCAGCAGAGCTTCCCCTAATTTCAGAGCTTCCCCTCAGATCTACCGCGATCTACAGCGACTCCACTTACAAGTGCACTTGTAGTGCAGAGTGGATTTCCCTTTAGTAAATCAACCTCAGTGAGTGTTCTTAATTTGCGTTTAATTGTTTATGCCTGATTGTTTATTTTGATATGTGTTGCACTAATAGCTTCATGATTATAATTTACACAACCAGAGTTTTTTATTGGGATCGGGAGTGCTGCAATATTTTGGGTTATTAGATTTCAGTTTAGGGTGGAATGATATCACTTTTGAGTGCCAGCTAGCATCCGAGGAGTATTTCTAAGATATTTTTCAATTTGATTTTTTTTGATTTTTTAATATTGTTGGAGGGTGGTGTGTAGGTGTGTTTTTGCTTATTAGTTTGATCAGCATTGCTCTTTTTACAGACATCTTACAATTCACTATATTGTGGAAGCAGGTTGTCATACTGCTGAGTAGATACAGTACTTCCTCAACTTGTGATTCCTCAGGAGGTTAAGTAAAGACAACGTCCTGAGTTGCCTAGTACACATACAACTAGTGAAGAGGTTGCAACCACCTAAACGTAGGCTATATTATAAAAGGTGTAAATTTAAAGATGATGCACTCCCTCTATTGATGGTGGTGAAGGCACATCAGTGGTGTAGAATAGTATCCAGAATGCTGTGGGAACCATGCAGAGTTCGGCAGGCAAGCGGTCAGGCTGTGTGCAGAGATCGGCAGGCAAGCGGCTGGAGACAGTGGCGTCTCCAGCTTTCATATTTAGGGGGGCACATGGGGGGGGGGACAGGGACAAAAGTAGGGGGGGGGGCAACTATAAAATGCAATTATATATATTGTGAGGGGGTTAACTCGGTAGCGGGTGTGTGTGACCCCCTGGATGGGCTCCCCACACAAAAACAGGCCCAGCAGACGGAGGTTGTGGTTTTCAAGATCAAAAGGTGCGGTTTATTTCTCTATTTACAGTGACAAAAACACAGCAAAGCAAAAAGAAACATAAACAAAATAAATCCTGGTCAGCTTGACCTCTGACTAAACATGCAGGTTTCCCTAACTAACAACTGGGATCAGCCTGGTGCTGTCCTAGTCCCTAAGTCCCTGGTTTAGTAAATGTCCAAACAAATAGCCACACAGGCTTTGTCTCACCGCACAGGGGTTCACTCTCCCTAGACAGTCCACACAGGTCTGGGTCCAGGCATGAGCTAACACCTAATGAAGCTGGGAGTTTTTATAGAGGCCTTAAACGAGCTGACAAGCTTCAGCTGGTCTCATCAACTCCCTGCCTGCACGACGCCCAGCACTCTCCCTAGAGGTATGAATCATCCATGAGCCCACTAGCCTCAGCTGGGCTTCATCAACTCTCTCCCTAGTTGTATAAGTCGGCATAAAGCCTGAATCTGGGAGAAATATACCTACCCCCCTGGATGCAACCAGGTGACTTTACCTTCCTGCTGTCACATACCCCCCCCCTCTTGTTTTAACCTTGGGGTTGGAACACCAGCAATCAGGCATTCATGTACTCGAGACAAAGCATCCACATTCCCCATTTGAACGCCAGGGCGATGCTTTACTGTGAAGTTGAATTCCTGTAGGGCCAGGAACCACCTATTTACTCTTCTATTTGTCTCCTTGTTTTGAGCCATCCACTTTAACGGAGCGTGATCCGTAACCATGTCAAAGTGCCTACCTAGCAGATAGTACCGAAGGGAATCTAGAGCCCACTTCACCGCTAAACACTCCTTTTCAACCGTGGCGTAATTTACCTCATGGGACTTCAACTTCCTGCTGAGGTAAATGACTGGGTGCTCTTCCCCGTTCCAGACCTGGGACAATACTGCTCCTAACCCCACATCTGACGCATCACTTTGTACGACAAAGTCTTTAGAGAAGTCGGGTGAGTACAACACTGGCTGGCTACATAAGGCTTGTTTCAAGAATTGGAATGCTGCCTCAGCCTCGGGGGTCCATTTAATCATGACCGACCCTTTCCCTTTCGTCAGGTTGGTTAGCGGCACAGCCTTAGAAGCAAAGTGGGGAATGAAGCGCCGATAATAACCCGCGATTCCCAGAAAGGCTCGTACCTGCTTCTTGCTGTTGGGACGTGGCCAACTCTGGATGGCCTCGACTTTGTTGAGTTGGGGTTTTATTACTCCCATGCCAATGGTGTACCCAAGATATTTGGCCTCCTCCTGCCCAATGGTACACTTCTTGGGGTTAGCCGTAAACCCCGCTTCCCGGATAGAGTCTAGGACTGCTTGCACTTTTGGCAGATGTGAGGCCCAATCTGTGCTATGGACAATTACGTCATCCAGGTAAGCCGCAGCATACTTCCGATGGGGCCTCAGTATCTGGTCCATTTTCCGCTGGAATGTGGCCGGCGCATTCTGTAACCCGAACGGCATTCTCTTATATTGGAACGCCCCGTCTGGGGTTACAAATGCGGTTTTCTCTTTGGCCGACTTGGCCAGGGGGATTTGCCAATACCCTTTTGTGAGGTCAAGAGTCGTCATGTATCGGGCTGTTCCCAGCCGGTCGATCAACTCATCTATACGTGGCATGGGGTAGGTGTCAAATTTTGTAACTTTGTTCAACTGACGAAAATCGTTACAAAATCGCCAGCTCCCATCCGGTTTAGGCACCAACACAATGGGACTAGACCAATCACTTTGGGACTCCTCTATCACCCCTAAGTTCAGCATTTTCTGTACTTCCTCCCGTATTGCCTCCCGTCGGGCCTCTGGGATCCGATAGGGTTTTAACTTCACCCTTTCACCGGGCGGGGTAATAATATCATGCTCTACCCCAGATGTTTGTCCCGGCAGCTCAGAGAACACCTCCTTGTTGCGAAGCACAAACTCCTTAACCTCCTGTTGTTGGGGTTGTGACAAGGTGGCTGCTATTCCAACCTCCGGAATCACGCAACCAGTTTGAGCTGGTGACCAAGTTTCTGCGACTAGGGACTCTCTAGCCCTCCAGGCTTTCAACAGATTAACGTGATAGATCTGTTCGGGCTTTCGCCTTCCTGGTTGTCTGACCTTGTAATTCACTTCGCTCACTTTTTCCATTATCTCGTAGGGGCCTTGCCATTTGGCAAGGAATTTACTTTCAACCGTAGGGACAAGTACCAATATCCTATCCCCCGGGGAAAAGGTACGGGTCTTGGCTCCACGGTTGTACACTCTCTGCTTTGCCAACTGCGCTTGGGCCAAATGTTCCTTCACGATGGGCATTACCTGTGCAATTCGATCTTGCATCAGGGCGACATGCTCAATCACACTCCTGTGGGGAGAACTCTCACTTTCCCAAGTTTCCTTGGCAATATCCAACAGCCCTCTTGGGTGTCTCCCATACAGTAACTCAAAGGGGGAGAATCCCGTAGAGGATTGGGGCACCTCCCTAATAGCAAACATCAAATAAGGAAGTAGACAGTCCCAATCCTTTCCATCTCTATCCACCACTTTCTTCAACATTTGTTTTAGGGTTTTGTTGAATCTTTCAACCAGCCCATCGGTTTGGGGGTGATACACAGACGTACGCAATTACGTCACTTTGAACAATTTACACAGCTCTTTCATAACCCGGGACATAAAGGGTGTACCTTGGTCCGTAAGCAGTTCTTTACAAATACCCACCCGGCTAAAAACAAGAGATAGCTCTTTGGCTATGGTTTTGGCCGAGGTATTTCGGAGAGGGATCGCTTCTGGATAACGGGTGGCATAGTCCATTATAACTAATATGTACTGGTGCCCCCTAGCGGACTTGATTATAGGACCTACCAAATCCATTGCGATCCTCTCAAACGGGACCTCAATGATGGGTAGAGGGACCAGCGGGCTACGGAAATGTGGCATCGGGGCCGACCTCTGACACACAGGGCAGGAGGAACAATAATTTTCTATGTCCTTCATCACCCCAGGCCAATAGAATCTCTGTAATACCCTCTCTCGGGTTTTCTCTGTCCCCAGATGACCTCCAAGAATGTGCCCATGGGCCAACTCCAACACCAACTTCCTGTAAGGTTTGGGCACCACAAGCTGCTCAACGGTTTCTTCTGCCCTTTTTGCCACCCGATACAGTAGGTCCTTCTCTACGCTGAAGTATGGGTAAGTGCAGGTATTATCTGGGTTCACTAACTCGCCATCTATTTCCACTACGTTTTCCCGTGCCTTTATTAGGGCGGGGTCTTTTAACTGTTCTGTGGCAAAATTTTCCCTGTGAACCTCAAGATCAGAAAACTCCACAGACGGTAGGTTTTCGTCTGAGGAGGTGGGCTCCTCTCCAGTTTCTTGAGTCTCGCCTGCCAATACTGACAAGGGAAATTCTGGAGAGTCCTCACCACTCTCAGAGGAGTTCTGGCTATCACCTTCCTGGTACATAGGGGCACCAGTGGGGGGCTCAGGATCATCCCACAGTTCCCAGAACTTCGGAAAATCCCTTCCCACAATGGCATCATGCGGCAGTTGGGATACTAACCCCACTGGATGAGAGAGGGTACCTTTGGGGGTCTTGAAACATACTGTAGTCACTGGATACTCTCGGGTGTCCCCATGCACACAAATAACAGCTACCTTGCTATTCCCAGAGACCTCTGTTTTAACTAATTCAGCCTTTATCAGGGTCACAAGGCTACCTGAATCCAGTAATACCACAACATTTCTACCATTAATACACATTTTGCATAAATGTTTCTCAGTTCCCCGAATGGCAGTGCATGCGACTGTCGCACACAGCGACTGACGTCTGTCCGTCAGAAAGTCATATTGCATGGGTTCCTCCACAACCGGGCAATTTGCTGCAATATGTCCCGCTTGCCGGCAGCAGTAGCAAACAATCCATTTGGCTGCCTCTTGAGCCCCTGACTTCCCAGGCTGTTCTCGCCAAACTTTGGGTAGAGCTCCCACCCTCTCACTCTCTCCACCCTCACCCCTTGGAATCCTCTTATCCGCCCCTGGGGATGGTCTGGTCTTAGGGTGGAAAGTCCGAGAGTCTCTGGAAGAGGCCGTCAGGTTCTCTGCAGCCAAGTATCTCTCTACACGATCCACAAGTTTACCGGCCGTTTCTGGGTCTCCATGGCTTACCCACTTTTGAATGGCGGTAGGAAGAGCTCTCAAGAAACGATCCATCACAACACGTTCCACAATCTCCGGTGCGGACAAAGTCTCTGGCTGTAGCCACTTCCTGCTCAGGTGAATGAGATCATACATTTGAGACCTGGGGGGTTTTCCAAGCTGGAAAGTCCAGTTATGCACACGCTGAGCCCGGACAGCCAGGGTGACACCCAGCCTTGCCAATATTTCAGCTTTTAGCATCACATAGTCTTTTGCTTGGTCAGGCTCTAGGTCATAGTAAGCTTTCTGCGATTCACCAGTTAACAGAGGAGCCACCAGTCCAGCCCACTGCTCCTCAGGCCACTTTTCTCTTTCAGCAGTCCTTTCAAATGTGGTCAAAAATACCTCTGGATCATCCTCTCCAGTCATTTTTGTCAATAAACGACTCACCCCAAAGGACGCGGTATTAGTGGGACGGCTTTCCTCACTGGTCTGCGGACGTTGCTGCATTACTGCTTCCATCTGTTGTTGTAGTCTCTGCTCTTGCTTCTGCAACAGGTCTATGAAGCGGGCCTCAGATTGCTGCTGGGCTTGTTGCTGGGCTGCAAGGCTCTTTTGCAAACCTGCATTTGTCTGCTGTTGATTGGCATTTGCTAGAGCCAGCTGTTTCAGTATCTCCTCCATGCTGGCTTAAAAAAAAACTGCCCGCATTCTCCACCAACTGTGAGGGGGTTAACTCGGTAGCGGGTGTGTGTGACCCCCTGGATGGGCTCCCCACACAAAAACAGGCCCAGCAGACGGAGGTTGTGGTTTTCAAGATCAAAAGGTGCGGTTTATTTCTCTATTTACAGTGACAAAAACACAGCAAAGCAAAAAGAAACATAAACAAAATAAATCCTGGTCAGCTTGACCTCTGACTAAACATGCAGGTTTCCCTAACTAACAACTGGGATCAGCCTGGTGCTGTCCTAGTCCCTAAGTCCCTGGTTTAGTAAATGTCCAAACAAATAGCCACACAGGCTTTGTCTCACCGCACAGGGGTTCACTCTCCCTAGACAGTCCACACAGGTCTGGGTCCAGGCATGAGCAAACACCTAATGAAGCTGGGAGTTTTTATAGAGGCCTTAAACGAGCTGACAAGCTTCAGCTGGTCTCATCAACTCCCTGCCTGCACGACGCCCAGCACTCTCCCTAGAGGTATGAATCATCCATGAGCCCACTAGCCTCAGCTGGGCTTCATCAACTCTCTCCCTAGTTGTATAAGTCGGCATAAAGCCTGAATCTGGGAGAAATATACCTACCCCCCTGGATGCAACCAGGTGACTTTACCTTCCTGCTGTCACAATATATATATATATATATTGTGAGGGGGTTAGCTCGGCAGCGGGTGTGTGTGACCCCCGGGATGGGCTCCCCACACAAAAACAGGCCCAGCAGACGGAGGTTGTGGTTTTCAAAATCAAAAAGGTGCGGTTTATTTTCTATTTACAGTGACAAAAACACAGCAAAGCAAAAGAAACATAAACAAAATAAATCCTGGTCAATTTGACCTCTGACTAAACATACAGGTTTCCTAACTAACAACTGGGATCAGCCTAGTGCTGTCCTAGTCCCTAAGTCCCTGGTTTTAAATGTCCAAGCAAATAGCCACACAGGCTTTGTCTCACCGCACAAGGGTTCACTCTCTCCAGGAAGTCCACACAGGTCTGCTTCCAGGCATGAGCTAACATCTAATGAAGCTGGGAGTTCTTATAGAGGCCTAAATGAGCTGACAAGCTTCAGCTGGTCTCATCAACTCCCTGTCTGCATGACGCCCCACACTCTCCCTAGAGGTATGAGTCATCCATGAGCCCACTAGCCTTATACAACTCTCCACCTAGTTGTATAAGTCGGCGTAAAGCCTGAATCTGGGCGAAATATATCTACCCCCCTGGATGCAACCAGGTGACTTTACCTTCCTGCTGTCACATACCCCCCCCTCTTGTTTTAACCTCGGGGTTGGAACACCAGCAATCAGGCATTCATGTACTCGAGACAAAGCATCCACATTCCCCATTTGAACGCCAGGGCGATGCTTTACTGTGAAGTTGAATTCCTGGAGGGCCAGGAACCACCTATTCACTCTTCTATTTGTTTCCTTGTTTTGAGCCATCCACTTTAACGGAGCGTGATCCGTAACCATGTCAAAGTGCCTACCTAGCAGGTAGTACCGAAGGGAATCTAGAGCCCACTTCACCGCTAAACACTCCTTTTCAACGGTGGCGTAATTTACCTCATGGGACTTCAACTTCCTGCTGAGGTAAATGACTGGGTGCTCTTCCCCGTTCCAGACCTGGGACAATACTGCTCCTAACCCCACATCTGACACATCACTTTGTACGACAAAGTCTTTAGAGAAGTCGGGTGAGTACAACACTGGCTGGTTACATAAGGCTTGTTTCAAGAATTGGAATGCTGCCTCAGCCTCGGGGGTCCATTTAATCATGACCGACCCTTTCCCCTTCGTCAGGTTGGTTAGGGGCACAGCCTTAGAAGCAAAGTGGGGAATGAATCGCCGATAATACCCAGCGATTCCCAGAAAGGCTCGTACCTGCTTCTTGCTGTTGGGACGTGGCCAACTCTGGATGGCCTCGACTTTGTTGAGTTGGGGTTTTATTACTCCCCTCCCAATGGTGTACCCAAGATATTTGGCCTCCTCCTGCCCAATGGTACACTTCTTGGGGTTAGCCGTAAACCCCGCTTCCCGAACAGAGTCCAGGACTGCTTGCACTTTTGGCAGATGTGAGGCCCAATCTGTGCTATGGACAATTACGTCATCCAGGTAAGCCGCAGCATACTTCCGATGGGGCCTCAGCATCTGGTCCATTTTCCGCTGGAATGTGGCCGGCGCATTCTGTAACCCGAACGGCATTCTTTTATATTGGAACGCCCCGTCTGGGGTTACAAATGCGGTTTTCTCTTTGGCCGACTTGGCCAGGGGGATTTGCCAATACCCTTTTGTGAGGTCAAGAGTCGTCATGTATCGGGCTGTTCCCAGCCGGTCGATCAACTCATCTATACGTGGCATGGGGTAGGTGTCAAATTTTGTAACTTTGTTCAACTGACGAAAATCGTTACAAAATCGCCAGCTCCCATCCGGTTTAGGCACCAACACAATGGGACTAGACCAATCACTTTGGGACTCCTCTATCACCCCTAAGTTCAGCATTTTCTGTACTTCCTCCCGTATTGCCTCCCGTCGGGCCTCTGGGATCCGATAGGGTTTTAACTTCACCCTTTCACCGGGCGGGGTAATAATGTCATGCTCTACCCCAGATGTTTGTCCCGGCAGCTCAGAGAATACCTCCTTGTTGCGAAGCACAAACTCCTTAACCTCCTGTTGTTGGGGTTGTGACAAGGTGGCTGCGATTCCAACCTCAGGAATCACGCAACCAGTTTGAGCTGGTGACCAAGTGTCTGCGACTAGGGACTCTCTATCCCTACAGGCTTTCAACAGATTAACGTGATAGATCTGTTCGGGCTTTCGCCTTCCTGGTTGTCTGACCTTGTAATTCACTTCGCTCACTTTTTCCATTATCTCGTAGGGGCCTTGCCATTTGGCAAGGAATTTACTTTCAACCGTAGGGACCAGTACCAGTATCCTATCCCCCGGGGAAAAGGTACGGGTCTTGGCTCCACGGTTGTACACTCTCTGCTGTGCTAACTGCGCTTGGGCCAAATGTTCCTTCACGATGGGCATTACCTGTGCAATTCGGTCTTGCATCAGGGCGACATGCTCAATCACACTCCTGTGGGGAGAACTCTCACTTTCCCAAGTTTCCTTGGCAATATCCAACAGCCCTCTTGGGTGTCTCCCATACAGTAACTCAAAGGGGGAGAATCCCGTAGAGGATTGGGGCACCTCCCTAATAGCAAACATCAGATAAGGAAGTAGACAGTCCCAATCCTTTCCATCTCTATCCACCACTTTCTTCAACATTTGTTTTAGGGTTTTGTTGAATCTTTCAACCAGCCCATCGGTTTGGGGGTGATACACAGATGTACGTAATTGCGTCACTTTGAACAATTTACATAGCTCCTTCATAACCCGGGACATAAAGGGTGTACCTTGGTCCGTAAGCAGTTCTTTACAAATACCCACCCGGCTAAACACAAGAGATAGCTCTTTGGCTATGGTTTTGGCCGAGGTATTTCGGAGAGGGATCGCTTCTGGATAACGGGTGGCATAGTCCATTATAACTAATATGTACTGGTGCCCCCTAGCGGACTTGATTATAGGACCTACCAAATCCATGGCGATCCTCTCAAACGGGACCTCAATGATGGGTAGAGGGACCAGCGGGCTACGGAAATGTGGCATCGGGGCCGACCTCTGACACACAGAGCAGGAGGAACAATAATTTTCTATTTCCTTCATCACCCCCGGCCAATAGAATCTCTGTAATACCCTCTCTCGGGTTTTCTCTGTCCCCAGATGACCTCCAAGAATGTGCCCATGGGCCAACTCCAACACCAACTTCCTGTACGGTTTGGGCACCACAAGCTGCTCAACGGTTTCTTCTGCCCTTTTTGCCACCCGATACAGTAGGTCCTTCTCTACGCTGAAGTATGGGTAAGTGCAGGTATTATCTGGGTTCACTAACTCGCCATCTATTTTCACTACGTTTTCCCGTGCCTTTATTAGGGCGGGGTCTTTCAACTGTTCTGTGGCAAAGTTTTCCCTGTGAACCTCAAGATCAGAAAACTCCACAGACGGTAGGTTTTCGTCTGAGGAGGTGGGCTCCTCTCCAGTTTCTTGAGTCTCCCCTGCCAATACTGACAAGGGAAATTCCGGAGAGTCCTCACCACTCTCAGGGGAGTTCTGGCTATCACATTCCTGGTACATAGGGGCACCAGTGGGGGGCTCAGGATCATCCCACAGTTCCCAGAACTTCGGAAAATCCCTTCCCACAATGGCGTCATGCGGTAACTGAGATACTAAGCCCACTGGATGAGAGAGGGTACCTTTGGGGGTCTCGAAACACACTGTAGTCACTGGATACTCACGGGTGTCCCCATGCACACAAATAACAGCTACCTTGCTATTCCCAGAGACCTCTGTTTTAACTAACTCAGCCTTTATCAGGGTCACAAGGCTACCTGAATCCAGCAATACCACAACATTTCTACCATTAACACACATTTTGCATAAATGTTTCTCAGTTCCTCGAATGGCAGTGCATGCGACTGTCGCACACAGCGACTGACGTCTGCCCGTCAGAAAGTCACACTGCATGGGTTCCTCCACAACCGGGCAATTTGCTGCAATATGTCCCGCTTGCCGGCAGCGGTAGCAAACGATCCTTCTTGCCGCCTCTTGAGCCGCTGATTTCCCAGGCTGTTCTCGCCAAACTTGGGGTAGAGCTCCCACCCTCTCCCTCTCTCCACCCTTACCCCTTGGAATCATCTTATCCGCCCCTGGGGATGGTCTGGTCTTAGGGTGGAAAGTCCGAGTGTCTCTGGAAGAGACCGTCAGGTTCTCTGTAGCCAAGTATTTCTCCACACGATCCACAAGACCATCGGCCGTCTCTGGGTCTCCATGGCTTACCCACTTTTGGATGGCAGTAGGAAGAGCTCTCAAAAACCGATCCATTACAACACGTTCCACAATCTTTGGTGCGGACAAAGTCTCTGGCTGTAGCCACTTTCTGCTCAGGTGAATGAGATCATACATTTGAGACCTGGGGGGTTTTCCAAGCTGGAAAGTCCAGTTATGCACACGCTGAGCCCGGACAGCCAGGGTGACACCCAGCCTTGCCAATATTTCAGCTTTTAGCATCACATAGTCTTTTGCTTGGTTAGGCTCTAGGTCATAGTAAGCTTTCTGCGATTCACCAGTTAACAGAGGAGCCACTAGTCCAGCCCACTGCTCCTCAGGCCACTTTTCTCTTTCAGCGGTCCTTTCAAATGTGGTCAAAAATACCTCTGGATCATCCTCTCCAGTCATTTTTGTCAATAAACGACTCACCCCAAAGGACGCGGTATTAGTGGGATGGCTTTCCTCACTGGTCTGCGGACGTTGCTGCATTACTGCTTCCATCTGTTGTTGTAGTCTCTGCTCTTGCTTCTGCAACAGGTCTATGAAGCGGGCCTCAGATTGCTGCTGGGCTTGTTGCTGAGCCTCCAGACTCTGTTGCAAAGTTGCGTTTGTCTGCTGCTGGGCTGCAAGGCTCTGTTGATGAGCTTGCTGCTGGGCTGCGAAGTTCTGTTGTTGAGCTGCAAGGCTCTGTTGATGAGCTGCAAGGCTCTTTTGCAAACCTGCATTTGTCTGCTGTTGATTGGCATTTGCTAGAGCCAGCTGTTTCAGTATCTCCTCCATGCTGGCTTAAAAAAAACTGCCACTGGTTCTCCACCAACTGTGAGGGGGTTAGCTCGGCAGCGGGTGTGTGTGACCCCCGGGATGGGCTCCCCACACAAAAACAGGCCCAGCAGACGGAGGTTGTGGTTTTCAAAATCAAAAAGGTGCGGTTTATTTTCTATTTACAGTGACAAAAACACAGCAAAGCAAAAGAAACATAAACAAAATAAATCCTGGTCAATTTGACCTCTGACTAAACATACAGGTTTCCTAACTAACAACTGGGATCAGCCTAGTGCTGTCCTAGTCCCTAAGTCCCTGGTTTTAAATGTCCAAGCAAATAGCCACACAGGCTTTGTCTCACCGCACAAGGGTTCACTCTCTCCAGGAAGTCCACACAGGTCTGCTTCCAGGCATGAGCTAACATCTAATGAAGCTGGGTGTTCTTATAGAGGCCTAAATGAGCTGACAAGCTTCAGCTGGTCTCATCAACTCCCTGTCTGCACGACGCCCCACACTCTCCCTAGAGGTATGAGTCATCCATGAGCCCACTAGCCTTATACAACTCTCCACCTAGTTGTATAAGTCGGCGTAAAGCCTGAATCTGGGCGAAATATATCTACCCCCCTGGATGCAACCAGGTGACTTTACCTTCCTGCTGTCACAATATATATATATATATATATATACATCTATATCCTGGAGCCCTTAACTACGATCCCACAATGGGCCCTTTCACATGTTCTGCAGTGAACTCCCTTCCTACTATACTGGGGCCCCCCAGGGTGGCAGAAAACAAGAGATATATGTCACCAGCACACCAAGAAAATATAAGGGTCCAAAGCAGTGGGAGATCTATCAGAGTTGCAAAGGTTGTCTTGCCACGGGGCCCTGGTGTTCTGCCACTGTGGGGTTCCCCAGCTGTCCTGCCCCCGCTATTGACAGCACTGGTCTGGCATCTGTCTCCTTGACAGCGGCGGAAGTCTATTAGGACCTAGTGCTGGTGACATTATGGGTGCATGCAGGGGAAGGCTGGCACTATTGGTTATAGAGAGCCGAGCCCCCAGATGGTCATCTAGCAGCAGTAATGCTGTATAACCTTCTCTGTTGACATGCTGATCGGGATGTGATCCAGGTGATGCTCCCAGTCAGATCTAATAAACACAGTATTTATTAGCATCAAGAGTACAACCACATATATATAATCAACCGTATGTTCAGCAGCCATGTGGGCTCTATGCATGTAAAGTGTGGGCTTTGATCAATAAAATCACTGATATTTAACACTAGGATTTGACTAGGAGCATCACCTGGATTGCATCACGATCAGCATGTCAGAGAAGGCTCCACTGCTGCTAAGCAACCTGCAGGGAGCTTAGCTGTCTACAACCAATAGAGATGGGCTCAGGTGTGTTTGAAATCCCACATGCCCGATCCCGCCAGGAAGCCGACACTCCACAGTGCTAATCACAGCCAGTGAGACATTTCCTGATCTGTGCAGCTGCAGGCCGGGAAATGTCTCACTGCCTGTGATTAGCGCTGTGCAGTGTGGGCTTCCTGGCAGGCTCTGGCATGTGGAATTTTGAACAAGCCCAGCCCATCTGTCACGTACCTGGTAGGAGTCTGATATGACAAGGTCGGCCTCCCTTGTATCTCCTACCCAAGCCCCACTGAAGGTGGGACAGATGGTGGCTAGGGTCAGGAGGAACACGAGTGCCAGGGAATGTTGCTTGTAGAACCTGCGGTGGAAGTAGTAGGCTCGGTGGTACCAGCAGGACAGCAGGTGAAGAGCTGCGGTGGAAGCTAAGGAGGAACTCCAACCAGTTTGCAGGTTCAGGCTTGGTGGCTTGTCAGTACTTCCTATGGTCAGGAGACAGGAGAGCACTGGACACAGGAGAGCTGAGACCATAGAGAGCCAGCGCAGGTTTCCAGAGGCAGTGTCAGACCTGGGCAAATGATGGAAGCGGAGTCGTGGAGATAGCCGGGTTCGGTAACAGGCGGGCTGCAGAGTAAAAGGCATAAGCAGGAGGAAGGTCAGATGCAGGCCATAGTCGGGTACCAGTAATCAAGCAATCAGAGTCCAGAAGCAGAGTCCGAGGAAGCTGGGATCAGTAACAGGTATCAAGCAGGTTATAGCAGGGTTCAGAGTAACAGGACACAGCTGAAGACCAGTCAGCACTTGTGGAAAGTCAGAGCACCCTTTAAATAGGCCGTCTGGCGCCAACTGGTGTTAGGGACGCGCTCCTGCGCGTGCACGCCGTTCATTGTGCACGCGCATGCGCATTGGCGCACGCATATGCGCCATACGTGAATCAGCAGTTCTCTTACACCATCTCTAACAACAAATTGTGCTGGCCCTCCTGTACATCAACCCCATAAAGTAACCAGCACTGGGTTCCAATGTGCTGCCGCCGCTGCCATGGAGACAGAGACCAGCGCTGTGAATAGCCGGGACAGGACAGCAACTCTGGTTGTTCCAGCACTGGTCCACACTGGGAGGATTCCCCCATCCACCTATAATGTGTAGATGGGGGAATTGGATCATTTATTTTTATTTTTTTCATTCAACCTAATAGTTGAATGAAAAAAAGTGATCAATGTATGGGCTGCCTAAGAACTAAGACCAGCCATAGACAGTTTAAATCTCAGCTGGTTCAGCAGGAACTGGCTGAGATTTGAACCATTAATGAGCAGATTCTCTTATGATTATCACTAGTGGTTGCTATAGCCACTAGTGATAATAACTGTTTGTCGGGAGAATACAATTGCTGGGCAGGAGGGATATTCCCCTGTCAGCACTGTCTGTGTTGATGGGGGAATCATGCAAGTTTATTTCCTGCAATCTGTGGATGCAGGAAAGAAATTTGCACCATATATTACCTGCCTAACTGAAAGTGAAAGTAAATTGTGAATGTCTTGAAAGAACAGGAGAGGGGGAGGGAGACAGATGGGGGAGAGAAGGGATGGAGATAATGCAGTTCAGTGATTACAGTGTACTGCAGTCTGCAGTGCACACACTTACCCATGGGTCCAGGCTAGAATCTCAGGCATCATTCACACACAGCCAGGAATGCTGCTGATTTTCATATTTCCCGCCCACACATCCCCTCTCTTCAGATTCAGCACGCCGGGATAGTGTGGGCGGGACTGGAAGGAGGAAGAGAAGCTGTATTCCTTCCTGCTCGTATGTGAGGGGGGGTGGCTGGACTCGCTGGGCTGTGAAAGAGCAGTGGTCAGAGCTGGGGATGATGAAGATGGGGGGGTGTATTTAGATTGGGCACAGTGAGAGCTGTGGGGGGAGATATGGATTAAGGGGAGCTGTAGATAAGGGTGCAGAGGTGACATGTGGAGGGGCAGAGCGATAGTCTGTGGATGGGTTGTGCAGAGCAGAGGTGAGATAGTCTGCGGAGGGGATGTGCAGAGGTGAGATAGTCTGCGGAGGGGATGTGCAGAGGTGCAGACAGACAATCTGTGGATGGGGGGTGCAGAGGTGAAATTTGGAGGGTCAGAGACAATCTGTGGATGGGGGGTACAGAGGTGACATATTGTTAGTGAGTGAGCTGTGGAAGGGGAGGAGAGAAGGTGAGTTGAGGATGGAAATGCTAATTTTTTTCTGCACAATGTGTGATACACACTCCTTTAGCACTGCACAATATTTACTGCTGTGTGTTATGTACTCCTGAGTCCAGTTGACTGGGGAGGGTGGGTTCCTGCACCTATTCTCTGAGAAAAAATGCTCTGAATATAAGACAGTGTCACACAAAACACCAGCTTCCACCACCAATATATGCTCAGTCTTATAATATAACTGTGCAGGGAGAGAAAGAGGAGCTTTCAGAAGTCATCAGCGATGTGTGGGTGGGCGGGACAGAGCAGCTATCGCACACCAGCCAATTATTTGGCTTCTTAAGAAAAGGGGCCTTCTCGTCCCTCATCCCTCACCTTTGACCTTCTCATCCCTCATCCCTCACCTTCGACCTTCTCGTCCCTCATCCCTCACCTTCGAGCTTCTCGTCCCTCACCTTTGACCTTCTTGTCCCTCATCCCTCACCTTTGACCTTCTCGTCCCTCATCCCTCACCTTTGACCTTCTCGTCCCTCATCCCTCACCTTTGACCTTCTCGTCCCTCATCCCTCACCTTTGACCTTCTCGTCCCTCATCCCTCACCTTTTGACCTTCTCGTCCCTCATCCCTCACCTTTTGACCTTCTCGTCCCTCATCCCTCACCTTTGACCTTCTCGTCCCTCATCCCTCACCTTTGACCTTCTCGTCCCTCATCCCTCACCTTTGACCTTCTCGTCCCTCATCCCTCACCTTTGACCTTCTCGTCCCTCATCCCTCACCTTTGACCTTCTCGTCCCTCATCCCTCACCTTTTGACCTTCTCGTCCCTCATCCCTCACCTTTGACCTTCTCGTCCCTCATCCCTCACCTTTGACCTTCTCGTCCCTCATCCCTCACCTTTGACCTTCTCGTCCCTCATCCCTCACCTTCGACCTTCTCGTCCCTCATCCCTCACCTTCGACCTTCTCGTCCCTCATCCCTCACCTTCGACCTTCTCGTCCCTCATCCCTTACCTTCGACCTTCTCATCCCTCATCCCTCATTTTGTTGCTGAGATTTTTTTATTTTTTTTTAAAAGCTGCATAGAAAAAAAGTAGCCGCTGAGTGTATATGTATGTGTGTGTGTGTATATATATATATACACACAGACACACAGAACAAGATAAATATATAACAAAAGATATATATATATTACTTGAATAATATTTCTTCTACATGCAGTATATTTACTGGTTCCTGGAGGGAGGAGGGAAGGAGAGGTTTACATAGATAAGGACAACTTCCACTGACACTGCCGTTGCTATGGAAACCTGACTTGAAACCTATTACACTGCTTGTGCAGCACTGAGCATGTGCGAAATTTGCAAGTCTGAAATCCAGGAAGATTGAAGCCCTGTACACACGATCAGATATCCTATGGATTTTCGTCTGATGGATTTGTCCATCAGAAATCTGATGAAACTGTTTTCCATCAGTCTTGCCCACACACCATCAGTCTAAAAACCGACCGTTCCAAACGTGGTGACGTAAAACACTCCGATGAGCTGAGAAAAATGAAATTCAATGCTACTGAGCATGTGTCGACTTGATTCTGAGCATGCTTGGGTTTTTTATCTGATGGATTTCCCCACAGACGATCGGAAATTGCCATCAGTTTTTTATCCATCAGATAATTTTAAAACATGTTCTATTTTTTAAAACTGATGGAAAAAAGACTGATGGGTCCCATACACAATCGGTTTGTCTGATGAAAACAATTCATCAGACGGTTTTCATCAGTCAAACTGATCGTGTGTACAGGGCTATACAGTCTGGCTTCAGATGCCCACACTTAAGATGGCCACGGTCTATTTCTAGTTTATAAACGTTCTAAATGCTGTAATAACCTAACAAAACGGACCTTAGTTTACAGACTAACTTTACTAGTATACATTAAGCTTGTGTATTATAGGGGTATTTTTATTTAAAAAGTGTAATTTCGGCCGGAACACCCCTTTAAGTAATTGAGGCATATGTGTATCAGAGTTTACAGATGCGCTATCACCATAATGTAACCATAATGTAAATCCAGTAGTTTCCTCTGCTGATCATGGATCCTCTTTTTGATCTTTCACATTTTAAAATTCAGAACATTTTTCTCCATAAGTAACACCAGACCTTTGCTAGAATGTAATTTGCTGCCAAAAAGGGGCCACAGCAGCTGTTACATTGGACGCTGTGTTGTGGTCAGATTACTCAGGAGCATAGTTAGTGATGAAGCCAAAGTCAATAGCCAAAGGTACCAGGTTTAAATTGGAGAGCAATAAAAGTGGTTGGTGAATTGGCAGCCAAGAATCAGTACATGACTAGTGGTATTAAGGGCACAGTGTAACAGTAGGTATAGTGGTATAAGCACAATAATCTGCCAAATGGGGTGCAGATGCATTTTGGAAGTTTGGAGGAGTATAGAGAAGTAAGGAGTTTAGCAGAAAACTATGTTTTAATGGAGATAAATTAGATCAGACAAGGAACTATCTAGAGCACAGGTGTCAAACACAAGGCCCGCGGGCCGAATCCGGCCCTCCAGGCCATTTCATGTGGCCCTCCCACCTCTTCTGCAGCTGACGGAGAGCTCCAGCCCTCCTCTGGTCCTCCTCCAGACCCTTACTTTCTGCTTTCAAGCACTGCATCCAGCTTTTTCCCAGCAGCAGCATAAGGTAAGGGGGGTGCACTGTGATGTAAGGGAGAGTGGGAGACTCAACTTCTGATGGAGGGATGGCTCTTGACATTTAATGTAAGGGGAGGGGATGCACTGGACATCTAATCTTACAGATACAACTGGCCCTTTTGAGGGCAATCATAATGTTGATGCGGCCCATGATGAAATTGAGCTTGACACCCTTGATCTAAAGCTCCAGGTGGCTAGTAGGAAAAGCTACTGCTAGGCACAACAGAGACCCCGGGTTTGGATCCAGATCATGACACCACCGTAACTAAGTCAGTTGCCGTGTTCCCCAATGGATGATAGAGAAAACATGTTTGGCTGGGATAAGACTTTAAAAATAAATAATATGTAATCTAACAGTTTTGCTACAGTCTCAGTAAATCAGCTGCAGTGTAAGTATTATCATTACTTAGGACACTTTTCTATTTACAAGCATAAGATATGTAGCTAAGCACTCTAGGTACAATATATTGCAAAGATGACAGATGGAATATTCAGTCAGTGAAAGTGTCTCCCATGTTATCGTATTGCAAAACATGTTTTAAGATATATGTTGATGCAGGTGATAGAGACTTCAGAGCTTCATGGAATGCTATCCCTTCATGAGCAACATTCATCAAACTATAAAGTTACTGGATCAAGCAAATTGAAGAAAAGTGAACAAATAAAAGGTACTTACTTTACAATGACTTATTTTAGCTTTCTTTTTATTTATGGTGTGAGGTATAGCATTCAGAGATGAAACACTGCACAATAGGATAGGTTACCTGTTTTAGTATGACCTATATTCAGTAGGTCATCTCCTGTCTGCAATGGTTAAAACCTATTGTGATGTGTGTGCTACTGTAGAATAAGATGTGGCATTGTCTTCAGAAAAAGACTTGTGAAGGTTGGAGGTTTTAAAATGTAGCCAGCTAGCCTATGTTTTGTAATCATAATCAGCCCTTTTAAGACTAGTCGTTTCTCCCATCAAATATGTGCAAAAAGTAGAATTTAAATGTGCAACCTTAAAAGCAAAGCAATCACAGTGCTAATAAATTCATATATGTACACACATACACACATGTGTAAAAAACTGGAACAAAGTCCTGTGCTAGAAAAAATAGGATTTTTGTACTCACTGTAAAATCCGTTTCTCTGGCATCCATGGACTGACACAGCGTGTCTTTACACTTTACACGTGGGTTATGTCCCTGCTTGCAGGAGAAGACCTAGGCAGAATGTGAGATGTTATACATACATTCTAAAAAGCCAGAGCTGAACAGCCCCGCCCAGGGGGGCGGTCCCTCCGGACATAACCCTCCCACTGCAGTCAGCAGACCTCAGTTCGTAACAAAGCAGTACAAACTTAAAAAGAAGGGTGGGTGCTGTGTCAGTCCATGGATGCCAGAGAAACGGATTTTACGGTGAGTACAAAAATCCTATTTTCTCTTGTCATCCATGGACTGTGTGAGGGGGTTAGCTCGGTAGCGGGTGTGTGTGACCCCCTGGATGGGCTCCCCACACAAAAACAGGCCCAGCAGACGGAGGTTGTGGTTTTCAAGATCAAAAGGTGCGGTTTATTTCTCTATTTACAGTGACAAAAACACAGCAAAGCAAAAAGAAACATAAACAAAATAAATCCTGGTCAGCTTGACCTCTGACTAAACATGCAGGTTTCCCTAACTAACAACTGGGATCAGCCTGGTGCTGTCCTAGTCCCTAAGTCCCTGGTTTAGTAAATGTCCAAACAAATAGCCACACAGGCTTTGTCTCACCGCACAGGGGTTCACTCTCCCTAGACAGTCCACACAGGTCTGGTTCCAGGCATGAGCAAACACCTAATGAAGCTGGGAGTTTTTATAGAGGCCTTAAACGAGCTGACAAGCTTCAGCTGGTCTCATCAACTCCCTGCCTGCACGACGCCCAGCACTCTCCCTAGAGGTATGAATCATCCATGAGCCCACTAGCCTCAGCTGGGCTTCATCAACTCTCTCCCTAGTTGTATAAGTCGGCATAAAGCCTGAATCTGGGAGAAATATACCTACCCCCCTGGATGCAACCAGGTGACTTTACCTTCCTGCTGTCACATACCCCCCCCTCTTGTTTTAACCTTGGGGTTGGAACACCAGCAATCAGGCATTCATGTACTCGAGACAAAGCATCCACATTCCCCATTTGAACGCCAGGGCGATGCTTTACTGTGAAGTTGAATTCCTGTAGGGCCAGGAACCACCTATTTACTCTTCTATTTGTCTCCTTGTTTTGAGCCATCCACTTTAACGGAGCGTGATCCGTAACCATGTCAAAGTGCCTACCTAGCAGATAGTACCGAAGGGAATCTAGAGCCCACTTCACCGCTAAACACTCCTTTTCAACCGTGGCGTAATTTACCTCATGGGACTTCAACTTCCTGCTGAGGTAAATGACTGGGTGCTCTTCCCCGTTCCAGACCTGGGACAATACTGCTCCTAACCCCACATCTGACGCATCACTTTGTACGACAAAGTCTTTAGAGAAGTCGGGTGAGTACAACACTGGCTGGCTACATAAGGCTTGTTTCAAGAATTGGAATGCTGCCTCAGCCTCGGGGGTCCATTTAATCATGACCGACCCTTTCCCTTTCGTCAGGTTGGTTAGGGGCACAGCCTTAGAAGCAAAGTGGGGAATGAAGCGCCGATAATAACCCGCGATTCCCAGAAAGGCTCGTACCTGCTTCTTGCTGTTGGGACGTGGCCAACTCTGGATGGCCTCGACTTTGTTGAGTTGGGGTTTTATTACTCCCCTGCCAATGGTGTACCCAAGAAATTTGGCCTCCTCCTGCCCAATGGTACACTTCTTGGGGTTAGCCGTAAACCCCGCTTCCCGGATAGAGTCTAGGACTGCTTGCACTTTTGGCAGATGTGAGGCCCAATCTGTGCTATGGACAATTACGTCATCCAGGTAAGCCGCAGCATACTTCCGATGGGGCCTCAGTATCTGGTCCATTTTCCGCTGGAATGTGGCCGGCGCATTCTGTAACCCGAACGGCATTCTCTTATATTGGAACGCCCCGTCTGGGGTTACAAATGCGGTTTTCTCTTTGGCCGACTTGGCCAGGGGAATTTAAAATAGGATTTTTGTACTCACCGTAAAATCCGTTTCTCTGGCATCCATGGACTGACACAGCACCCACCCTTCTTTTTAAGTTTGTACTGCTTTGTTACGAATTTGGTGGGCCAGAGCAATAGTGTCTGGAGGAAGATTATGCTCCTGTACAGTTTGGTGCAAAATTTTTGCCCATTCCGTGAGTGTCTGAGACACAAGGGTCGCCGCTACTACGGGCCGTAGGGCGGATCCCAACAAGGCGAACATGGCTCTACTCACCACCTCTGACCTCCTGTCAGTGGGGTCCTTAAACGCAGGAGTCCCCTCCATCGGGAGAGTGGTGGCCTTGTTTAAACGGGCGACTGGAGGGTCGACCACTGGGGGAGAAGCCCACTTTTTAAGCAGGGCATCCTCAAAGGGGTATCTGATAGACAAACACCGCGGGACCATGAAAGTCTTCTGCGGCTTTTCCCAGACCTGGTCAATGAGCTGGTCAAAGAAAGGTACATATGGAAAAACCTTTTTTAGAAGGCTTGGCCTTAAAAGAACCAAAGGAGACTGCCTCTGCCTGAGATTCTGCAGCCGCAGCATTCAGCCTGAGAGTGTCCCTCACAGCATCAATGAGTTCACTAACAAGCGCCCTGTCATTTACTGACTCAGAACTGGAGTCTTCCTCACAAGGAATGTCCTGTTCAAAACCATCCAAATATTCAGAGCTAGGGTCCTGAGCAGCAGCAGCTAGGCCCATATCTGAATCAGAGTACTCCCCTTGTGGAGATAAAGTGGGGAGAGGGCACTTTTTTGCTCCCTTGCGCTCGCACACCGCTTCCATCCTGGTCAGAAATGATTCCAGGACTGCCGACAACTGGTCCATGGGGACCGCAGGTGCTGGAGCACTGCCTGTTGCCTCTGGCATGTGAGGGGAAGCTGGTGACACTGACTCCATAATGTCCCTCTCTGAGACTCCTCAGAAAAAAAGTCCACCCACAGGCTGCGCTGACCGAGTAGGGGAATGCCCAGGGGACCCACCAACCTGACCAGGACCACTCGGTTCCGCTGCCCTGTCTCTCTGCGCGGCGCTGCTCAGCGTGAGTGAGCTGAGAGGAGAGAGTATGAGGAGATTTGCGCCGTTCCGAGCGGCGATAGAGGCCAACCTAGTGTTTGAAAAGCGTGCGGCTACAAAAAAATGGCCGCCGCAATGTGCTCCGGTGGACCACGGCAAGATGGCCGCCAATGTGAAATAAAGCACACACACCAAACATGGCGCCGAACGGCGCCCAGGCCCCCACAAATCCAAAAAAACAGCCCCAGCGAAATGCAGAGCAGCATGAGCCCCCCCCAGGACAGTATGGCCCCCAGGCACCCCACACAGCACAGCGCCAGCAATGGTGACAGAGAGTGACAACAAAAAAGCAGGGGGAGACAGGGAAAATCCCCCACACAAGAAACACACAGCATGTACTCACCTGCAGCCAGGAGAGACTACTTACCAGTCCCCTGAGGGACCCACTGGTGTGTTTCTGACAGAACTATCACAGTGCGGTACTGAGTAGCTGTCAGCCCGGTCCACCGCGAAAGATACAGCCGGACTGTTCAATCTTGAGAGGACCGCGGAGCGTGAAGCCCACCGGCCACCCCTGGAGTCGTGGGGCATGTCGTGAACTGAGTCTCACACACAAGGCAAGGATCAGCACGCTCGATGGTCGGACAGGGAAGACTACGAGGATATCTTGTACCCAACCTGTTGCCCAGCCGACAGTTGATAGAAGATCTCAAAAATAAAATAAGAAAAAATTCCAAAAGGAATAAAAAATAGGTCAGGAGACTGGCTCCTGAGAGAGCCATGTCTTCTCCTTCTGCTAGGCAGAAAAAAACTGAGGTCTGCTGACTGCAGTGGGAGGGTTATGTCCGGAGGGACCGCCCCCCTGGGCGGGGCTGTTCAGCTCTGGCTTTTTAGAATGTATGTATAACATCTCACATTCTGCCTAGGTCTTCTCCTGCAAGCAGGGACATAACCCACGTGTAAAGTGTAAAGACACGCTGTGTCAGTCCATGGATGACAAGAGAAATAATAATAGTAATGTCCTGTGTGCAAGTGCCACTGGTGACAATGGATGATTATATATAAAGAAAGTTCCCATAGGATTAGTTCATAAGCCAAACGAACAACCAACTCTGATGGTCTAAGGGTAGTAAAACTCTTCCAGACAGCTGTAGGTAGAAATCCACATCCAACTTGTTCAAGTAAAGAATGGAAGAAATAGCAGCTTACCGGATCAGATGGATCTCTGTCACGGAGATCTATGGGGGCTCAAGCTCATGTAGTAATCCCACAGGCAATCCGCAAAGGAACACCAGAATCAGATGGTGTCTCACCCTTCACCGATTCTTCCCAAGAGTAAACTCCCTCCAGGTGTCAGCTGGTGCAAAATTGCTCATACAGCGCGATAAATGTTTAAATGAAAGAAGAAAAAAATAAAAACCTCACGGTGCAATACTTTTTTACAAAGTAGGATAACCTTTATTGATCCTGGGTAAAAATTTACATCAAATGGGTTTCAAAAAAGTGAGCGGCAAGCTCAAAAACAAAACAGTACTTCAGCTGCGGTCTGTACCGATCAGCTGTAGCGTAGTGACGTCACGATCAACAGCTGCACCCAACGCTGCTTTCGTCGTAAGAGGCGTCCACTGGGAAAGGAGGCCTCCTTGGATGTGGATTTCTACCTACAGCTGTCTGGAAGAGGATTTCTACCCTTAGACCATCAGAGTTGGTTGTTCGTTTGGCTTATGAACTAATCCTATGGGAACTTTCTTTATATATAATCATCCTGCTTCACACAAGTTTTTTTCACCAGTGGCACTTGCACACAGGACATTATTATTATTTTTCTAGCACAGGACTTTGTTCCAGTTTTTTACACATGTGTGTGTGTACATATATGAATTTATTAGCACTGTGATTGCTTTGCTTTTAAGGTTGCGCATTTATATTCTCCTTTTTGCACATATTTATCTAGCGGTTATTCCAGCTATTTGTATTTGCAGCACCTATCAATTTATTATTTCATATAAGATTATTATTATTTTTATATAGATAATAGTTCACTGTTTAAAATCATCACTGTTATTTTTTAAGGTCAGCGCAGATTTTTTCGCTTTTTTACTCCCATCAAATATGTCTTACAAACTTGCGATATCCATTCCACCAAACGTGGACGTTTGGTGGTTTTATAGTATTTGGGTGTCAGACTCTTGGCTGCATTCAGGAAGTGTTTGTAGTATCAGTGATTTCATATATTTGGAGGGAGATATAGATGTGTTGTAAAATAAGAGAACCTGGGGTCCAATGAAAGAGTCACAGTGGTAATTTTCACTGTCAGTAATCTGTTTCCAATAATATTCAATTAGTGGACACTGCTACCAACTACAGGAGAGGGCACAATGGAGAAACCCATGGGTCCCTTCTACTTGGTGTCTGTACCACTGAGGTAGGAGTTTAAAATGTGACTTGCTCTTGCCCAAATCACGTAGTCAGGCAGAGGTAGCCCCCAGCCTTACAGTGCTGCCTTATGCTACCCTAATAACCCCTAAACTCTGCGTCATCTACTACTGACCTCTGAACTCTGCTTCACGTACTCCTGACCCCTGAATTCTGCCTCGTTTACTACTGAGCCCTGAACTCTGTCTCACATACTCCTAAACCCTGAACTCTGCCTCATTTACTACTGACTTCTGAACTCTGCCTCACTTAAAATGAACCCACAAACTCTGTCTTACCCTTTTACTGACCCCTGAACTCTGCCTCATTTACTGCTAAACGTTTATGTCACTTACTACTGAACCCCTGCCCTCTGTGTCCCTTTAAGCCACAGTAAATTTTCAGCACAATGCAAATCACATCCCATTTTAGCTTTCAGAAATGTTCCCCCCTAATTAAGCTTACTGATTAGGTGCAAAGGGCATCACCTTTTGTCACTCTAGCAATTGAGAGCTAATCCCCTTCCCCACCTTCCTTTTTCCTAATTATCTATGGCCCTGCCTGTGTGAATGGAGGAATCTGATCATTTTTTTTCAGCCCACTGCCTGATAGAAAAAAACAAAGTCATCTTTATCCAGCTTTATGACGAGTATTTAGGTATCAGTGCTTGACACAGAGAGTTTAAGTATTCCTGCTTTCAGTATGTAAAGGTAGGTTGGGAGGTTTGGTGTGCTATTGCTAGAAGCAGTTTATACAGCAAAGAGATACATTAAAAGGGGCCTCATGTGGGCAAGAATACTTTTCACTCCAAAAGTCAAGGGTTAAATGCACCCACCTATTTCGTATTTCTGAAATATCAAGTGCCTTGCCACCTTGTATGGTAAGATCACAGTGGATCTTCTATGGGCCAGTATTGGAAAGTGCTCTCATTTAGACCTGGAGATGTAACCCAATCTGTAATACAACTGTAAATTTCTTCATTGTTTATATTGTAAACATAATAAAATATTTGTAAAAGAGTCACTGAACTGTGTAACCAGCAGGTTTCTTTCATCAAAAAAGTAAACTGAGAACCATTAAAACATTAAAAGGAGTCCTTAAAGCAGAAGTAAACCCATTGATTTAACAGTTTAAAAAAGCAGTTACATTCCCGGCATGCCGGGAATGCCAACTGTCACATTGGTTGTTGTCTCAATCAAACTGTCAAACCATCCAATGGCTGGTGTCATAACTGATCACATGTGCAGCATCATGGCTGTTGAAGATTAAACAGAGGCCAAGATGGCAGCTTCCTTGCCTTAAAATGATAGGAGGGTTTACCTCCACTTTAAGCTTTACCTGCTAACTCAAAAACAGAAAGCACATTTAATATGCTACACATATTCATCTTTTTCTGACTTAAAATATATATGTTTTCTAAATATTCTGTTAGTCTAGACCATGCCAACCAAATAAAGAAACTACAGGGAAGATTTAATAAAACTGGTGCACACGGAATATGGTGCATCTATGCATAGTAACCAATTTGCTTTTAGTTTTTTTGTCAAAGCTTAATTGAACAAGCTGAAGTTAGAAGCAGATTCTGTGTGCAACAGTTTTAGTAAATCTCCCCCATGTATTAAATACCTTTTTAGTCCCCTGAAGAATTGGCCCAAAAGACTCTTGGTAGTAAAACTCTAAATTCATAAATTTTAACTGTTTCTTTTTTTGGTAACCAGAGCGAGAAAGAAAGGACTTGCAGAGGTTCACACAAGAATTCCAGATTTCTATGAGAAATATGAAATCTGCAGTGTATCAACAATCTCATAGAAACCCTAAGAAAGTAAGAATGGTTAAAATTGTAAATATGAAGAAGTTTGTTTTATTCAAAAATGTTTCTTTGTATTTTAACAAAGAATGGCTGGTAAAGCCATAACTAGAATAAGCATTTGAATAGGACCTTCAAGGAAATATGTACTGAGGTATGGATACTGTCATTGCTGACCTCCCCTTCTCAAAATACTGCTTACTTTGCTGTCATGCGTATCCAACAGGGACGTGTGGTGAGGTCAGTGGTTGGTGAGGCACAGGCTAGTATCAGAGCCAGATGCACACAGGTTACATATTCACAAGTTACATATTTGATTCTCGTTATGTAGGCGATTGCAGTTCTACTAGTTATACTCATTTAACAAAAATATTTTTATAAACGCTGTCCCTTTAAGATGATTTTCAGTCACCCTTTTTGTTGATGCTGGAAACAATATTACAATATTACTAGCAAAGATGACAAAGATTGTAAAATAAAACATGTCTCTTTATTTTCTGAAGCCAGAAATATAACAGAAATATAACAGTAGTATTCAGTAATAAACAAGTAAACAGTATCAGAGTATTACTCGGCGTAACATCATCTTTCACATTAAACAAAAAACAACTTTAGTGTTTTTGTTTTTTTAATTCATGAAACGATTTTTTCCCCACAAAAAACGCGTTTAAAAAATTGCTGCGCAAATACCCTGTGACATAAAAAGTTGCAACGCCCACCATTTTATTCCCAAGGGTGTCTGCTAATATATATATATATATATATATATATATATATATATATATATACATACATATAATGTTTGGGGGTTCTGGATAATTTTCTAGCAAAATTTTTTATATTTTTACATGTAGGAGAGAAGTGTCAGAATTGGCCTGGGTGGCAAGTGGTTATTTACCATAAATAGGTAATATGTAAATAATTATTATTTATTGCTTTTAAGGTAATTTACTAAATTTCCAAAAACTGTACTCAAGCAGGCAGGTGGCTTAATGGACAAATTTATAAATACAAAAGCAATGCGCTGTAGAATGCAAAAATATCCAATAGTAGAGCTGCTACTTAAATAACATAAACATAACAAGACATGAAAAACATAAATTATCTAGCAGTGTATATATAATATAATCCACAGTAGTGCTCTCAAATGTGTCCAAAAAAAAAAAAAAAATCCTAATAATGAAATATATATATATATATATATATATATATATATATATATATATATATATATATATATATATACATAATGAGAAAGTCTTGTGAATCCACACCAAAAAGACATCCTCCATCGCAGTGATGAATGGGAGATCAACTCTCATGTGTTTGCAACTCTCAGGTGTTTGCAATATCTCCTAAACCTACACGGTTTAGGAGATATTTGCCAAAAGGTATACACCGTTGTCTACGGCGCATGTGCACCGTAGACGACGGTGCATTCACAGTGAGAATCCCCATTCACAAATCCGGCTTTGCCGGATTTGACGGCTCCCGCGCGCATGCGCGGAGTGACGTCTTCGCCGCTCCGGCCAATCACAGCACCGGAGCGGCGCTGTGATTGGCTGGAGCGGCGATACCCGGAAGTAACCTTCCGGGTATCTGTGGAGAGATGGCTGTGGCTGGAGGGGGAGACGAGGACGGCTTCGGGGGCTTCGATCTAAGGTAAGTAATGCATAATGAGCTAGTATGCTAGTCATACTAGCTCATTATGGCTTTGTCTTGCAGGTGTTTTTAAAAAAAAATAAAAAATTCTGGGTTTACAACCACTTTAAGAAACAAGCTCACCAGAGGATGTTGCCATTCAATCTCATGTTTGGGAAAAAGGCTCAAAGAGTATATTCAACAGCTGCTGTAAACTGCCACACTCCGTTCACATGCCCGGATTTAACTCCACATGTAGAAAATAAAGGGAGAAATGGAGCCTCCAATAGTGTAAAATCATTTGAGATATTGATCTATTTAAAATATATATTGCACGTACATCAAATACAGTTAAAACCAGCCTTTTTGTAACATAGTACAAGACATCAAACAATAGTATATGAATAAAACAGTCCAATCCCTGGATCATTAAGATACTAAAACAGCGCTAAAAACTTAACGATAAGCATGTGGCCAGCACCACAGTTAAACGTCTTATGAGTAGTAGATGATAGTGTGGAGCAGTTCAAAAAACGTCAAGTGTCAGTTATCGGTTGTCCTAGCGTGCACCTTCCACCAGAAAACAATATCTGTATTCCACCTCGTGATGCACACTCCCCCAGGGGGTCAAACTCACCAGAACCTCTATTGAGAGAAGCCTTTAATTTAGGTGTTCATCAGCCAATTTGCTCTGGATCCTCACCATCAATAAAGGTCCACTGGTACAGGGGCTCCAACACAAGTCATAAAACACAAGAATGGTTGCACTTAGCGTAATATGTTTATGACCAAACTCCCCATAGATCAGAAGACCCCTTAATACTAGCTATGTACATAAAACATAAATCAACAAGCATGAAAATGTGACCCAAGAGGGCGCTATCACCGTGATCAGCCGTCCAGGAGGAAGCGTGCGTCTCCTTGCAGACACTGCGGTCACTTCCGGGTAACGAACTGTAGATGGTGGAGCGCAAGAGTGACTTCCGGGATGTCGTGCGGGTCACGCCCTGATGCGTTTCGTCACTTCCGACATCAACAGAGGGCGTGACCGCACGACATCTCGACAGGCTTAAATCTCCCCACCCTCAGCGCATCGGCCAATCCAGCGCACATAGCAACAGATGACAGGCGCTAGTCTCTGTCGCCTGATTGGACGCGGACAGCCCAATGCTTTCTATGGAGCGCGGAGGTATACAATAAAATGTAAATTAAGTACAGCCTCAATGAATGCACTTTGCTAAAAACAATAATGATGATGGTGGGATAAAAGCACCCAGAACAACACATAAAATATAATAAGCGCATAAATATAATGGTGACAGAATATATAGTGGTAATGTTCCGAACTCAAGCTTAAAGAGGATCAAACATTACACACGCATAATAATAGAGTATTGTGTCTAGTTATTTTGATATTGAATGGTTGAATATTGAATGGTTGCAGACACATTCTTTAAAACCATAAATGGTGAATAAGTATCAATAAATAGACTTATAATAGAGAGGTAAATACATTGTGGACCATAATAGATTTAGAGAGAGTATAGCCACTAAAAATGTATATAAAAATAATCTTATAAAAATATAAAAAAAATATATAAAATATACTTTTTTTTAAAATCTGCATAATTTCTATATGTATAAAAAACCTTAGTATGTTTAAGATTTGATAAGAGAGAACCAACATGATCAGAAAAAAAGGAGAAAAAAGGGCTTAAATATATAAAATGTGGGCTAGTAGTCACTAATAAAACAATTGATGTCTAGATCGACATTTAACCCTTTAGGCACTAATGTATCGACCAAGAAGATCCATTGATTGTCACATTTAGAGAGTTCTCTCACTAGATTAGAACCTCTCCAGAAAGGTTTTAAATGGTCAATACCCCAAAATTTTAGCCCAGAGGGATCCTGGTTGTAGTGAATTTTAAAGTGTAGTGACACATTATAATCCTTGAACCCTATTTTAATGTTCTACAATCCGTATTCTTAGCAGTCTTTTTGTGCGGCCTATATAGATCAATCCGCAAGGGCACTGGAGTGCATACACCACATATGCCGTATTGCAGGTAATGAACTCCTTAATTCTGAATTCTTTGTGATTGGAGGTAGACATAAAATTATCGAGAGCTCTTATTGGCATTCTGACTTCTTTGCATGCACGACATTTTCTACATGCGTAGAACCCGTCTTTATCCCAAAAGGAGGGGGGTCTGCATGGAGGATCTATAACCTTTTTTACGATTTTGTCCGCAAAACTGGGTGCCCTTCTATAGATGAATCCGAGATCAGGTGGTAGTGAAGGTTTAAGCACCCTAACCATGAGCAAGATATGCCAATGGGATACGAAAATTTCCTCCACTTCCTTATATTGGAAGTGAAACCCCGAAATAAAGCTCCATTCTTTTTTTTTAGCAGAAAGAAGTTTTATTAGACAAATCAGCATCACATTACAGTTACGTCACAGAAATTACAGCAATGTAGAAATCAGAATGTCAGGAGTGTATGAAGCTCCATTCTTGATTATTAGTATTCAAAGGATGTATCAAATCCCTCAAAAATTAATCTCTTGGAACTGAGGCAACACTCTCAATAATCGGGTCCAGATTCTTTTCACAGTAGCCTTTTTCCACAAATTTCTTCTTAATAACCAGAGGAGTCAAAATCTTCATCTTTTGTGCAGTTTCTCCTCACTCTGGTTAATTGTCCCTTTGGGATGTTTCTTAACCACATAGGGTGGTGTCCACTTTGAATCGGTAAGTAACTATTTGAGTCTGTCTGCATAAAGTATATTGAAGTACCCAATTTGTTCCCTTGCCTGTAGATATTAACATCGAGAAAGGGAATACTGCTTTCGCTGAATTCGCTGGTTAATTTTATATTATTAGTGTTGCGGTTTAATTCTTCCAGAACTTCATGTAGAGATGTCATCGTTCCTGACCAAATAAAGAGGTTGTCTATATATCTTCTGTATAGTAACAGTTTGTCCTTCTTTACAGAAAATATTGTTTTGTCCTCCCATTCTCCCAGGAACAAGTTTGCTATGCTTGGGGCAAACTTGGCACCCATTGTGACACCACGTTTCTGGGAATAGAAGTTGCCATTGTACCAGAAGTAGTTATGGCCAAGACAAAAATCGAGGGCATTCCGTATAAACACCTTCTGGTTGTGTGCTATGTCATCCCTCTTGCACAAGCCCCAATTTAGGGCTAATAGGGCATCGTCATGCTGAATAATAGTATAGAGGGAAGACACGTCTGCCGTTACCAGGTATACCTCTTCTATATCTGATAGGTCAATTTCTTGTAGGAGCTGTAGTAGGTTTTTTGTATCCCGTAAATATGCTTTAGTTTGTATAACACTGTTCTGTAGAAAGAGATCCAAGTATTGCCCCATCCATGTTGCAATCGAGCCTATCCCATTAACAATAGGTCTCCCGGGAGGGCATTGTAAATCCTTGTGTATCTTCGGAAGGGTGTATATAGTCGGATTCTGCTGCTAGTCAGAACCAAGTATTTTCTCTCTTTACTGGATAGGACTCCTATTAAGTACCCTGATTCAACCAAAACCTTCAGATCATTTTCGTATTGTGTGGTGGGATCTCTGTCCAATTTCTTGTATGTGTCTACATCCATTAACATCTCGGTCAATTGGGTATAGTAAAAATCTTTTGTGAGTATTAGAACTCCACCGCCTTTATCTGCAGGTCTTATAACCATATCTTAAATTTTTTCCAACAATTCAATGCCCTCTTGTATGTGTTGTGGCTTTACATCCTTCTTTGGAATCAGAACTTCTAGATCTCATAAAACTAGCCCTTTGAAAACTTCCACTTGCTGATTAGTGCCATTTAGAGGATTAAAAAGTGACTTGTTGCGTAATCCACTATCAGTGGTTACTGAAGCCAAGCTGGTAACAGGTTGGGAATTTTTATTCAAAAAATGCTTCTTCATATTTATTTTTCTCATGTACTTATGTACATTTAGAAATATGTCGAATTTGTTGATTGGTCTTTTTAAGCCGCATTTCAGACCCAAGTTCAAAATGTTGGTTTCTTTATGTGTCAAATTAACATCCGTCAGGTTGAAGATTCCTCCTAATCCTGCTCTCTCCTTCTTTTTCTGGATCCTTCATCCAGCTCTGCAGCCCCCGGTACTTCCCTCCTTGGGCCAGGATACTGGGTTCGCTTCCTCTCCCAATATGGTGGTTCTCTCCATTGTGGTCCCCTGTGCGCCTGTATTGGTTGGGAGTGCATTGGTGGTCTTCCACTCCGGGGGGGGGGGGAATCCTTGACCTTGTTTCTGCCATCCTCTCCCTCTCCCTAAAAAAGGGCATGGGGATTGATATCTCTCTCTGTCTTCATGTTGCCATAAAGCATCATATCTATTGTGTACTGGAACGTGGTATTGATTATTGTATGTTGAATGATATTAGGAGTTTGTGGAACCCCCTCTTGATGTTCTCCTAATAGGGGTAGACTGCTCCAATGGTGGATGCATAGGTCCCTCTATTCTCAGATGATCCCTTATGGGGGGATCATTAGTATTTGGATGCTGGGGTCTCCCTGTATGGTTTTCTATTTGTGCAACATCCATATTCATATCATTCACCACTGGACCTTTTACTTGTTGCCAGAGATATTAAAGCCCCGTACACACGATCGGTTTGACTGATGAAAACCGTCCGATGGATGTTTTTCATCAGACCAACCGATCGTGTATGGGACCCATTGGTCTTTTTTCCATCGGTTTTAAAAAATAGAACATGTTTTAAATTTTTCCGATGGATAAAAAACCGATCGAAAACTCAGATCGTCTATGGGCAAGTCCATCGGATCAAAAACCCACGCATGCTCAGAATCAAGTCGACGCATGCTCAGAAGCATTAAACTTCATTTTTCTCGGCTCATCGGAGTGTTTTACGTCACCGCGTTTGGAACAGTCGGTTTTTTGACTGATGGTGTGTGGGCAAGACTGATGAAAAACAGTTTCATCGGATTTCCGATGGACAAATCCATCGGACGAAAATCCATAGGTTATCCAATCGTGTGTACAGGGCTATAGAGTTTGAATGGAAATCTCCCACATCTCTATGAAATTTCTTAGTCTTTTTGCTCTGTGTGTCCTTATACACTTTTTCCAGTTTCTTTTTAACCACTCCAGCCCCGGACCATTAAGGTGGTCAAAGACCAGGCCACTTTTTGCGATTCAGCACTGCGTCGCTTTAATTCACAATTGTGCGGTCGTGCGTCATGGCTCCCAAACAAAATTGACGTCCTTTTTTTCCCACAAAGAGCTTTCTTGTGGTGGTATTTGATCACATCTGCGCTTTTTATTTTTTGCTCTATCAACAAAAATAGAGCGACAATTTTGAAAAAAACTCTATATTTTTTACTTTTTGCTATAATAACTATCCCCAAAAAATATATAATTATTTTTCCTCAGTTTAGGCCGATATTTATTCTTCTACATATTTTTGGTAAAAAAAATCTCAATAAGCGTTTATTGATTGGTTTGCGCAAAAAAAAAGGGGATAGTTTTATGGCATTTTTATAATATTATTATTATTTTTTTTACTAGTAATGGCGGCGATCAGTAATTTTTTTCGTGACTGCGACATTATGGCGGACACATCGGACACATCGGACACTTTTGACACATTTTTGGGACCATTGTCATTTTTACAGCGATCAGTGCTATAAAAATGCACTGATTACTGTGAAAATGACACTGGCAGTGAAGGGGTTAACCACTAGGTGGCACTGTAGGGGTTAAGTGTTCCCTGCATAGTGTTTCTTACTGTAGGGGGGATGGGCTCTGTCACATGACACCGATCTCCGCTCCGAATACACAGAGCCGAGATCAGTGTCATTGTCACTAGTCAGAGCAGGGAGATGCTTGTTTACACAAGCATCTCCTGCTCTATACCTCCGTGAGACGATCGCGGGGATACCCGCGGCGATCGAGTCCGCGGGACCCGCGGTCCGACTCACGGGGGAGGTGGCAGGGTTGCGAGCGCGCTGGCGGCGGCGCGCTCCCGACCACACGGCCGGCATTTAAAGGGCCACGTACAGGTACGTTATTATGCCTGTCCGTGCCATTCTGCCGACGTATATCTACAGTGCGTGGTCCTTAAGTGGTTAATACGTGTGTTAAAATCTGTCACCTGCTGAGAATCTTTAACCTCCCTGCCGGTATTCCCGAGTCTGGCTCGGGGTGAGATTTCAGTACCATTAGCGGTAACCCCGAGCCAGACTCGGGCTGCATCGCAGGATACAGGGAAAGTTACTTACCTTGTTCCCTGGATTCTGCAATGTCTCCCCGCTGTGTGTGCGAGCTGTCTCCTCGCTCGATTCACACAGTGCCCGAGTGCCGCCGAGCTCCATTCCCTGCGACGTTGCGGCGTATACTCCAACATCCGAGACATAAAGGTAAGGATTGAATACTCTTACCACAAACCAGGGATAAATAGGCTTGGACGGAGCATAGGATATCCTCTTAGTCTAAGAGGGATATCCTATGCTCCGGCCTGCTGAGGATTGGGTTCATTACGGTTTATATCTCTCATCTGGGATCATCAACATTGGTTTATGACTACGTCCTTTGTGATACCTGGAAGTCGTGTCAGGAGTGTCTTCACTGGAGATCCTGCCTAGGAGTTCCCGTCCAAGCCTATTTATCCCTGGTTTGTGGTTAGAGTAATCAATCCTTACCTTTATGTCTCGGATGTTGGAGTATACATCAAGTGTGATTCTTGTGTGTTAATACAGCCCATCTAGCACGTGTGATCTTTGTGTTGTACAGCTCATCCAGCACGTTTTTTGCAACTGTATAACAGAGACTTTTTTTCTTCACTTCACTATAGACACTTTAATGGTTGTTACATAAGATGGTTCTTCATCTAGGTTCTGTCACTATAACTAGAACATATGTCTTGTATTTACTAGTAGATACTATTTTTTTTTTTTTTTATAATCTGTTTTTTTTCTTCTTTCTGAGAAATAAATACTTAGGACAAGACATGTCCAACATAATGCAGTAGACCGGAGCATCAACCTTGCAGGGTTGTTAAACAATAAGAACAGAAATACATATGGTGGTCAGGAAAAGAAAACAAGTACAACTACTAAAACAGTAATAGCATGCAAAGCCTGTGAGGGCCCTAAAGGCCTCTACAGGGCCATATGGCAAATACGGGGAGCGACTTCCTGTAAAACTGGGGGGGAATATACGTCCAGTAGAGAGATTAGCTGCCCGCCGGACGACACGTACCCCGGTGGCGAACCGGGGGGGGGCCGTCCCCAAGAGTGTACCTAGGGGAACAAAAAATAAATAAAAATATATAGCCTGAGGAACTTGTTCATGACCCCGTGGCCCACGGTCGGGGCAGAGGGGGGGGGGCACGACAGCCTCCATCAAACCACCCTCAGCCCTCCACGCACCAGGGGGATCACAACAAAGGGGCAACAGTACACAGACTCAGGCGGGACAACAGGTACCTATGAAGAACAGGGGCCCGTTGTGATAGCATACAGATTCCGCCCAGCCCAGCCATTAACTGCAAATCATATAGTCTCAACTTATCAACAATACAATAGAGGAAAGAGAAAGGCGCTTTAGAGGGGTACAGAAGAAAGGGGGGTGGGGGGAAAAAAAGAAGGGGGGGAAGGGTAAGGGGGAGGGGAGCGAACGGAGCGTACCTGCAAATCTGTAAGAGACGGTATCTCCATCCACACCGAGCACACCACATCCAATCGAAGCCATCAATATAACTGAACCACAGCGGCTGTTGTCCTACAGGGGGCTAGCTCCTCGCCCACTAAGAACTCAGCAGCCTACGAGCTTTAAGGGACGGTTCTGCTAGTTCCAATAGTGCAGTGTCTAAGCTAGAGGGTACAAAGTTAGGGTCTGAAACATAATCGGTCCAAGGCGCCCAGATACCAAGAAACCGGTCCTGGGAATACCGGCAGGTCGCCACCCAGTCCTCCGCCTCTCCGATTGCACTCACCCCTCGGACCCATTCCTCTCGGGTGGGGACCCTGGACTGTTTCCAGTAAATTGGCAGCAGGCGCCTGGCTGCGTTAAGCAGATGGGGCAGCACACTTTTCTTATAATGGCTGCGTGGGATTGATGGGACATGCAGGAGAAAGTGCACCGGAGAGAAGGGAACGTCTATCCCTGTTATTTCCTTTATTTGGTCTTTTACATCCAGCCAGAAGGGTTTGAGTAGGGGGCACTCCTACCATATATGAATAAGCGTACCCCTGTGTCCACACCCGCGCCAGCACAGTCCAGATTCAGAGGGGTAGATACAAGCCATGTCTGCTGGCACACGGTACCAGCGGGACAGGATTTTAAAGTTTGTTTCTTGAGTTTTTGAGTCCATGGAGGACGAATGGGTGAGACGATACAGGTAAGCCAATTGTGTATCGGTGAAGTCCTGTGCTAGGTCTCTCTCCCATCTCCGAATATAGGCGGATGTGGTCTGAGGGGCAGCAGAACCCAGTAGGCGGTATAGTTCTGACACAAGGTGGGGGGTGGGTTCGTCGTTTATGAAGAGGCGCTCAAACGGGGTAAGGGAGGAAGGGTCTCTAATCGTGTGGCCGTGTGTCTCAAAGAAGTGATGCAGCTGCCTATAGCGCCAGAAGTTCATTCTTGGGCCACTGCGCCCAGCAGGCAGGGCGTCATAGCTCAGAAGTTTGCCGTCCTTCATAAGCTTGCCACAACTGGCGTTACCATCGTCCACCCACGGCCCAAAAAAGGCCATCTGTTCCCCCGGGGGGAACCACAGAAAACCGCCCAACGGGGCCAGCGGGGACATGGGGGGGGCCAATTTCAGCAAAGTATTAGTTCTGTCCCAAACTGAGAGCACATGCGCCGTCAGCGGGGAAGTAGTCTCAGACAACCCCCTATGTCCCTTAGGCAGCCACGGCGCGTAAGATAGGTTCCTGCCTGCAAGGCATTTCTCCAAGGAAACCCATAGTTTTGAGTGAGTATGGAAACGCCAGTTGAGTATTCTCTGAAGAGCTATCGCTCTGTAGTACCGTCTGATATCCGGGATCCCCAAGCCGCCCTCCCATTTCGAACGCTTTAACACTCTGAGGGCTATTTGAGGTTTACGTGCGTTCCACACAAACTCAGTCAACATACTAGACAGGCGGTCAAAGAATAGTCTGGGTAGAGGGATTGGTAGCATCTGTAAGTAAAAAAGGATTCGGGGCAAGACATTCATTTTTAAGATGTTCACCCGTCCTAACCAGGTAAAAGCCGTCTGCGTCCAGTGGGATAGGTCTTTTCTGATCTTGGCAAGCAGGGGGGGGGGGGGTAATTGTCTGTATATAGTGCGTCAAAGCGGTCTGTGAGTTGCACTCCCAGGTAACGCAAGGATGTTCTGGCCCAGGCAAAGGGGAAAGCTTCTTTAAGTCTCGTCGCTAGATGGGGGGACAGGCAGGTAGGGAGGATCTCAGATTTCGTAAAAAAAAATTGAAATTGGAGAGCGTTCCAAAATGTTTAAGTTCCTTCATCAGGTTAGGCAGCGAGATCAAGGGGTCTGCCAGGTGGAAAAGGATATCATCGGCATAAGCCGAGAGCTTATGCTCCGTATTTTCAACCTGTAGGCCTTTAATGTCTTTGCTGGCCCGCACAGTGCGGAGCAGAGGCTCTAGTACCAGGGCGAACAAGAGGGGCGATAGGGGACACCCCTGTCGTGTACCATTCCTGATGGGGAAGCGAGAAGAGAGAGTTCCGTTCACTTTGACTTGTGCACACGGGGTGGAGTACAGGGCCAGAATTAACGCTAGCATTCGCGGTCCCAGTCCCAAATGTCCGAGTACCGCCTTCAGGTATGACCAGTCAACGCGGTCAAATGCCTTTTCCGCGTCCGTCGATAGGATAATATAGGGTTGGGGGTCTGGACGGGTGCGAGCCCAATGTATGAGTTGGACTGCTCTAAAGGAGTTATCCCGAGCTTCCCTACCCAATATAAAGCCTGTTTGGTCAGGGTGTATGATACCTGGTAGCAGATGTTTGAGTCTATTTGCTAAAATTTTTGCAAGGATCTTCACATCCAAATTGAGCAAAGAGATGGGGCGGTAGCTCTGAGGGGCGGCAGGGTCCTTGCCCTCCTTCGGGATGTCCCGCAATGGTCCCCTTCAGGAACACATACCTACCCAGGGTGTCTACTTTAGCGTCTGTGGGCTGAAAGGGACAAGACTTGTGTATGGCTATGGCCGTACCTCTGGATTTAGGTGTCGGGGAGGTGCTGAGGAACCATTGGTTAAAGAGGTGTGTGGGTAGTTTGGGAAGTGACTGGGACGTAAAGTGAGTCTCTTGAAGGAAGACCACCTGTGCCTTTAACCGTTTTAACTCCCACCAGAGCTTACTACGTTTGTGAGGGGAGCAGAGGCCTCTGACGTTATAGGAACTTACCTGTAAAGTAGCCATAGGAAGAGTCGAAGAAGGTCGGGTTGTCGGCAGCCGCGGTGTGCACGGTGCGGAAGGAGATGCGGTAGATCACTCCTAAGAAAGAGGGGTGGAGAAAGGGGGAGAAGGGAGGGGGATGAAGGGAAGGGGGATAGGGAAAGAAGGGGGGAACAGAGAAGAGAGAAAGAAAAGGAAAAAGGGAAAAAGAAAAAAAATAAACAAAAGACATTAGACAAATATAAGAACAGAGCAAACAAAACACAGTGGCCAAAGCCATCTGGAATTATAGAACTACTAAGGGCCCTGTCCGGGACCCCATCTCCAAAAAGGAGGGGGGCCCGGACCCCAGCCCGAGATCCCAATGGGGATAAATACCCAAAACGAGGGGTGGCCTACTAGGGGTACGTGGGCCAACATAGGAGGAGGGTGATGGGGCGCCCGCCGCCGTCCACCACATCTAACATGGTGCGGTGAAGGAGGGGGGGAGAATTGGGTGGCCAACGGTGGGGTAATCCCGGAGGACATGGGAACCACCAGGCCAGGGGCAAGTGGAGAGAGTCGGGCCAGTGCTGACTAGCAGCCTCCTCACCCTGCCGTACGGTAAAAAAGAAAAGCGGGTGAGCATGGCACGTCTCTTAAAACGCAGGAAAGTTCGGGATCTAATGAGCAAAAGAGTTTCCTTCTGTCAAAGAGAGATGAGCCGTCAGTCTCTGGCGGGGGCCGGGTCCAGGGAGGACTCGGAGGAGCGCCGTCCACGGCCCCGTCTGCGGTTCCTACGCTTGGCCGACTGCCACGGCCCCGGAGTCGGTAGTTTGGTGGTGGGAAGATCTGGCGCAGTCCTCCAATCCGGGAAATCCACCGGATCCAAATCCAGAGAGGAAAGGAAATTTGGCAGGTCATCTTTCGTGCGAAGAGTCACGGTCTTGCCCGCCTTAGTGACCTGGAGAAAGAAGGGGAAACCCCAGCGATATTGCAAGCCGGCATCTTGGATAGCAGCCAGGAGAGGGCAAAGCGATCTACGCTGCATGAGAGTGCGTCGAGAGATATCCTGGTAGAAGGCCAAGTGCGCACCATCAAAGTCAAAGTATGGCTTGCCACGCATTTTTTGCATGATGCGGTCTTTAAGCGTATACTTGTGGAGTTTGCAAATGATGTCCCTCGGATTGTTCACATCTTGGGATGGAGGCTTCAGTGCTCTGTGCGCACGGTCTATCTCAATAGTGGCTGTAGCAGGGAGCCCCAGTATCTCCTTAAAAACACCTTCAAGGGTAGGAATAATGTCTCTGGCCCCCGTCGCTTCAGGCAGGCCTCTGATCCTGATGTTTGCCCTTGCGACTGCGATTTTCCATATCATCTAATTGGCCGAGCAGGGCGTCAATCTGGTGATCCTGAGTAATGCATTTATCCTGCAGCATGGAGATGACAGGGAGGGCATCATCTAACTTCTGTTCCAGGGACTCTACTCTATTCCCCAGGTGAGAGGTGTCAGTTTTAAGCTGTGCAATATCCTCTTTGAAGGCTCTCTCAACCCGGTCCGCAAAACGCTCCAGGTCGGCCTTGGTGGGGAGAGACCAAATATGGCGCCTAATGTCCATGTCGTCTAGGGGGTCAGGTGCTTCGGAGTCACCCAGTGGAGATGAGGGGGATCCAGGAGAGATCGGGGCCGCCGATTCACTCACCGACCTCGGAGAAGGTATGGGGGAGCCCGCCCGTAGCTGAGGCTGGGAGGTGGCTGCCTGGGATGCCTTAGCCGCGGTCTGGGCCTTCACGGCCGGCACCATCTTTGGAGCCTCGCGGCGCCGCTTGTAGGGCTCCGTGAGGAAAGAATCCAGCTGCCCCTGCTTGGTGCAATCGGTCCTCGGAGGTTGCGAGGACGCCCGGTTCCTGTGTGACATGGTAGGAGTCACTCAAAGCAGATACCTCTCCCGTATCTAAGATGTAGTGCGGCGGTGGAACGGAGCGGCAGAGACACACTTCCTCACTCCTCCATGGTCAGGACACGCCCCAGTAGATACTATTTATGTTCACTTAACATTATTTATATGATGTTTTTTCAGTGTAGCTACGTCTGAGTGGAATCTTCTAATCACCATAGAGTAACACTTGGTAGCTTCCCTGTTTTTAGCGCCGGATTTTTTATTTTTCATTTATATGTATTTACCTTAAATAAACGTACTTTCACCTATTTCTGTTTGTGGTTTCCTCTGTTGCAGTCCACATAGTTCTGATCACATCTGATTCCTGACAGAATACCAGGGGCATCCCTGATCAGAAGTGGCTGCACAGGGGAACCATTTTTTGTTTCAGTTTGTTTGCAAACATGAATACCGATGAGGTTATTTATTTTTCTCTGCTGACATCTGAAAGTGGTGATTATTACCGCCAGGCTTTGAAAGGATGGTCTAGTGATCAGTTGTTTGCAGTTATCCGATCGGCTCACTCCCTGGTCGATCAGGGTTATATACTGTTTGGGGAGGTGCAGCCTTTGATCAAGATTTGTACTAAGCTAGCCCTGCCCTATATTCCAGAGAACCATGATGATTTCACTCCTCCTTTTAATATGAATCAGGTTATATCCCTAGTATGGCTTTTTGAAGATGATCCCGCCGATTTTTGTGAACACTACTCAGCTTGTTCCCCACAGGTGATTGCTGAGTGCATTGAGTCTGCTCAGTCTTTTGTTAGACAGGGAGATTTAAAACTACAGTTTGTACAACCAATACTCTTGGCATGGTCTGATATGTTACAATCAATCCCAGCCAACCCACAACAAACCACTTCTACCATTAGACACCTACCTGCTCAAAAGTATTTTCTCCCATCACCCATGGCAACCCCAGTCGCAGCTCAGTACACACTGCTTCCCACCAGATACCAATATCCAGTCTCTGCTCCCTGTACCTATCCAGCATTCAACCCACCTGTCTTCTCAGCTGCCTACAAACTCACAAGAACTTCCTCCAGCTACTGTTACCTCTTCTCTGCCATATCCCAATCCTCCTTTCCAGTCTGCTGCACCCCTTACCTACAGAGCTTCAGTGGCTAAGCCCAAGAAAAGACAAAAGTTTTTTCCAACCAAAACGACCTTGCCAGTAACCCAACCTGCCTCCACACCAAACAACCTGCTCCAGTCTGCTTGCATGCCAGCTGAACCTGATAACCCACCTGATTCTGCCAAACCTCTGCTTGCTTTCCAGCCAATGTTTCCGCCTGAAGTTCCTGTGCCCCAGTCTGCTGTCCAGTCTGACGCCCCAGTTCCTGTATGCCAGCCTGAAGTTCCTGTATGCCAGCCTGAAGTCCTGATGCCAGTGTTCCAGCCTGATGTCCTGGTGCCTTCCTTCCAGCCTGATGTCCTGGTGCCTTCCTTCCAGCCTGATGTCCTGGTGCCTTCCTTCCAGCCTGATGTCCTGGTGCCTTCCTTCCAGCCTGATGTCCTGGTGCCTACCTTCCAGCCTAATGTCCTGGTGCCTGCCTTCCAGCCTAATGTCCTGGTGCCTACCTTCCAGCCTAATGTCCTGGTGCTTGCCTTCCAGCCTGTCTCAGTGCCTGCCTTCCAGCCTGATATCTCGGTGCATGCCTTCCAGCCTGAAGTCCCGGTGTCCGAGCCTGAAGTCCCGGTGTCCCAGCCTGAAGTCCCGGTGTCCCAGCCTGAAGTCCCGGTGCCCGTTTCCCGGCCTGAGGTTGTGGTGCCCGTTTCCCGGCCTGAGGTTGTGGTGCCCGTTTCCCGGCCTGAGGTTGTGGCGCCCGTTTCCAGGCCTGAGATGTTCCTGCCTGCTGCCCAGCCTGATTTACCCTTACCTGCTGCCCATGTTGATGTGCCCGCTGCCCAGCTTGATGTTCCTGTACCTGCTGCCCAGCTTGATGTGCCTGCTGCCCAGCTTGATGTGCCCGTTCCTGCTGCCCAGTTTGATGTTTCTGCTGCCCAGCTTGATGTGCCCATGCTTGCTGCCCAGCTTGATGTGCCCATGCTTGCTGCCCAGCTTGATGTGCCCGTTCCTGCTGCCCAGTTTGATGTACCCATACCTGCTGCCCAGCTTGATTTTCCTGCTGCCCAGCTTGATTTTCCTGCTGCCCAGCTTGATGTACCTGTACCTGATACTCAGCTTGAGGTTCCTGTGCCTGCTACCCAGCCTGACGTACTTTTTGCCAAGCCTGATGTGTCTGTACCCGCTGCTCAGCTCGAGCTGCACCTTGCCCGGTTTAAAGCCATGGACCTTCCTCATGCCCAACCTGATGTGACTTTGTCCACTGCCAGGCTTGACGCCATGGACTTTCCCCAGCAACGGCTAGTTGGAGCGCCCGGAGGTCGCTCCTTCGAGGGGGGGTACTGTAAGGAAATGTTCTATCCGCTGGTAATATCTATCATTTGGCGTGCAGTACTGGGGTCCACCAGCAGGTGTCTCCTGGCAGTTTGGAACTGTCAGGGGAGCTTCTACCTGCTGGTGTTATGTCATCTTTGGGCCGCAGTACTGGCGTCCACCAGCGGATGGATCCTGGCAGCGTGGTGCAGATTTTACCTTCTGCAATCAGGGGTCACCTGAGCTTGTTAGCTGGTAATACTATAAATACTCGGCAAGTGCACACACATACTGCCCGGGTATCGTCCTCGTGCCCTGAAATGCAGCCTGTTTACCTGAACCCTGAACCCTAATTCCTGTATCCTAAACCTGTTGTATCTGTTCCTGCATGCCTGGATCCTTGCTCTGCAGCCTGATTGCTTACTTCTTGTCCCTGTCTGTCTACTCCTGGCCCCCCATCTGCTGATCTCTTGTTAATGATCCTGGCCTGGCTTGACTACGATTCTGGTTTCCCCTTTTGCTACATATGCTTGTTGGTTACTGTCACTGTTTGGTTGTTTGGTTGTTCACTTGTTGTATTGGTGGTGTATTCACATTTATATGTATTTGCCTTAAATAAACGTACTTTCACCTATTTCTGTTTGCGGTTTCCTCTGTTGCAGTCCACATAGTTTTGATCACATCTGATTCCTGACAGGAAGTCTTCAAAGGGCTAGTTTTACGAGATCTAGAAGGTCTGATTCCAAAGAAGGATGTAAACCCATGACACATACAAGTGGGCATTGAATTGTTCGAAAAAAAGGAAAGATCTGGTTATAAGACCTGCGGATAAAGGCGGTGGTGTTAGCCCTTCCTTCTCTGCGCTGGTCACTCAGCTGTCGACTAATTGCCAGCTTCTATCTCTCCACAGTGACTCACCTGTTGATGATCCGGCTCGTCAGTCCTGCCTACTTAAAGCCTTCCAGTTCACTTTCTCTCTGCCTTCGCCTTGTCAAGATCACAGAGACTTTCTCCTGCGTTCCTGTGGAAGACTACTCGGCTGACGTCCCTTCTGGCTACTGATCCTGCTTGCTGTACTACTAAGTTTATCTCGGGCTCTCTGACATTGGCTTGGCCGACTACCCGATCCGGTTACTGAACTCTGGCTATGTTTTGACCACGCTTTCTCTGTTTACCTTTTTATTATTATTATTAAACAAGTGTGATTTAACTGTACTTCTGTCTCGATCTGATTCATGGTTTCTGACAGGTGGAGTTGTAAAACTCACGAAAGATTTTTACCATACCCAATTGACGGAGATGTTAATGGATGGAGACACATACAAGAAATTGAACAGAGATCCCACCACACAATACGAAAACGATCTGAAGGTTTTGGTTGAATCAGGGTACTCAACAGCAGTCCTATCCAGTAAAGAGAGAAAATACTTAGTTCCGAGTAGCAGCAGAATCCCGACTATATACACCCTTCCGAAGATACACAAGGATTTACAATGCCCTCCCGGGAGACCTATTGTTAATGGGATAGGCTCGATCGCATCACGGATGGGGCAATACTTGGATCTCTTTCTACAGAACAGTGTTATACAAACTAAAGCATATTTACGGGATACAAAAAAACCTACTACAGCTCCTACAAGAGCTATGAGTAAGCACTGAAATTACAGTGTGAAACGCATTAGCTTGTCTGCTCTCATTCTTTGCTGTGGTTTGGATTTCTGTGATTTTCCAATAAAGGAACTGTTTTTGGAGTGCGGCTGTCCAATAGTTTCCTTCCATTTTTCAGCTCCTACAAGAAATTGACCTATCAGACAAAGAAGAGGTATACCTGGTAACGGCAGACGTGTCTTCCCTCTATACTATTATTCAGCATGACGATGCCCTACTAGCCCTAAATTTGGCCTTGTGCAAGAGGGATGACATGGCACACAACCAGAAGGTGTTTATGCGGAATGCCCTCGATTTTTGTCTTGGTCATAACTACTTCTGGTACAATGGCAACTTCTATTCCCAGAAACGTGGTGTCGCAATGGGCGCCAAGTTTGCCCCAAGCATAGCAAACTTGTTCATGGGAGAATGGGAGGGCAAAACAATATTTTCTGTAAAGAGGGACCAACTGTTACTATACAGAAGATATATAGACGACCTCTTCTTTATTTGGTCAGGAACGATGACATCTCTACATGAATTTCTGGAAGAATTAAACCGCAACACTAATAATATAAAATTAACCAGTGAATTCAGCGAAAGCAGTATTCACTTTCTCGATGTCAATATCTACAGGTAGGGGAACAAATTGGGTACTTCAATATACTTTAAGCCGACAGACTCAAATAATTACTTACCAATTCAAAGTGGACACCACCCTATGTGGTTAAGAAACATCCCAAAGGGACAATTTACCAGAGTGAGGAGAAACTGCACAAAAGATGAAGATTTTGACTCATAAGCTCTGGTTATTAAGAAGAAATTTGTGGAAAAAGGCTACAGTGAAAAGAATCTGGACCGTATCATTGAGAGCGTTGCCTAAGTTCCAAGAGATGCATTCTGAGGGATGTGATACATCCTCCGAATACTAATAATCAAGAATATAGCTTCATTTCGGGGTTTCACTTCCAATATAAGGAAGTGGAGGAAATTTTCAGATCCCATTGGCATATCTTGCTCATGGATAGGGTGCTTAACCACTTCCCGCCCCGTCAATAGCAAATTGACGTCCGGGAAGTGGTTGCATTATCCACACTGGACGTCTATTGACGCCCTGCAGGATAATGCCTCCCTCGGACACAGCGCTTCCCCGATCACGGTAAACAGCCAATTTCATTGGCTGTTTACCATGTGATCGGCTGTGTCAAAGTCACAGCCGATCACATGTCACAACAGACTCGGCGGCGCGCTCCGTGCGCGCCGCCAGAGGCTTGCAAAGCGGGGATCGGGGAAGGCGAGTGTCCCTTGGACACAGCGCGTCCCCGATCATGGTAAACAGCCAATGAATTGGCTGTTTACCACGTGACCGGCTGTGTCCAATCACAGCTGGTCACAAATGTAAACAAACCGCAGGAGTTACTACCTGATCCCTGCTCTCTCCTCACACACCGATCTGTGAGGAGAGAGCAGAGATCAGTAAGTTAGCTCAGTGTAGTTTGTCTACATTCTTTTACAGTGCACAACACGCCCCCCCCAATAAAGAGGACCTGTCACACAGCCCAGCACATCAATCAGCCCAGCCAATCAGCTCATCTGTCAATCAATCAGCCCATCTGTCAATCAATCAGCCCACCTGTTAATCAATCAGCCCACCTGTCAATCAATCAGCCCATCTGTCAATCAATCAGCCCATCTGTCAATCAATCAATCAGCCCATCTGTCAATCAATCAATCAGCCCATCTGTCAATCATCTGTCACAGACCCCCCTCCATCAGTACCGCCATTGGTACCGCCACACAGGCTACCAGTACCGCCATCGGTACCACTACCAGTACCGCCACCAATATCACCACTAGTACCGCCATCAGGCCCAGCATCTATACTGCCACACAGGCCCGCTACCAGTATCACCACTAGTGCCGCCATCGGTACCACCACCAGTACCACCACCCGTACCACCGTCGGTAGTGCCACCACCACCTGTACCACCACCTGTACCGCCATCGGTACCATCACCACCCGTACCACTATCGGTACCACCACCACCTGTACCGCCATCGGTAACACAACCACCCGTACCGCCACCTGTACCGCCACCACCACCACCCGTACCGCCATCGCTACCACCACCACCCATGCCGCCACCTGTACCGCCTTTGGTACCGCCACCACCACCACCCGTACCGCCATCGGTACCACCACCACCTGTACCGCCATTGGTACCACCCATACCGCCATTGGTACCACCACCACCCATACCGCCATCGCTACCACCACCACCACCCGTACTGCCACCTGTACCACCATCGGTACCGCCACCACCACCACCCATACCGCCACCACCACCACCCGTACCGCCATCGGTACCACCACTACCTGTACCGCCATTGGTACCACCACCACCCATACCGCCATCGGTACCACCACACAGGCCCACCACTAATACCTCCATCGGTACTACCACACAGACCGCCACCACTACCACCAGCAGTACCATTACACAGGCCCACCAATAAGCACTGCCATAATGTCCCAAAGGGTTTACACACCTGAGGAGGCATATGCCATTCTTGCCATGTCGGATGATGAGAGCAGCGGGGAGCTCCCATTATCCGATTCTGGTTCGGAATACGAGCCAGTGGAGGATAGTGGCTCAGAGTCCGAGTCCCCGGAGGAAACCGTCCCTCCCAAAAGAATGCGATCAGCACCAAGATCAGCACCAAGATCAGGAGAACTGCCCACCACCAGCAGCGCCATACCCCAGGAAGAGGAGCCCAGTACAAGTAATGGAAATGCACGCCCAACCCGAAGAATCCAGCCCCAGTCCTACCTTCCCGATGCCCTGACAAACCCCTTATGGTTGCCTGCCAACTCAGGATCCGCTATCATCCCCCCTTTCACCGCACAGCCAGGTGTGCAGCCCGACACTACAAATTTTTCTAAATTTGATTATTTTTGTTTATTTTTCCCACAAGATTTGCTGCAGAATATAGTGGATCAAACGAATCTGTATGCATCCCAATTTATTGCTGCCAACCCCGATTCTTCCTACGCCCGCATGTTCCTGTGGCGGCGTCTAACATTGGACGAATTTAAATTATTTTTGGGCCTTATGTTCAATATGGGGCTTACAAAAAAGAACGAAGTCCATGCATATTGGTCCAAACGCCCCATCCAACACATGCCCATATATTCCTCTGTCATGTCCAGGAAAAGATACGACATGATTATGCGCTTTCTCCACTTCAATGACAATTCACAGTGCCCTCCCCGAGATCATCCCAACTACGACAAATTGTGCAAGATACGCCCCCTAATCAATGCCTTTTCCCAGCGATTTGAAGAAGTTTTCATCCCAGACCAAAATATTTGTGTGGACGAGTCCCTCGTACATTTCACCGGCCGACTGCAGTTCAAGCAGTACATACCAAGCAAGAGAGCCAGGTATGGGTTAAAATTAAATAAATTATGTGATCGAGCCACTGGATGCGTCTTCAAATTCAGGATCTACGAAGGCAAAGACTCTCAGCTCCAGCCCCGTGATTGCCCCACATATATTGGAACCAGTGGGAAAATTGTCTGGGAGTTGGCATACCCCCTGTTCGGAAAAGGTTACCATTTATATGTTGACAATTATTATACCAGCCTGCCCCTTTTTCGCCACCTTTACAGTAATCAAACCCCGGCCTGCGGTACCTTAAAAAAAAAAACGGAAGGGATTCCCACAAATTTATTGACCAAAAAATTGCGACCTGGAGAATCGGCATTCATGAGGAACGAGGAGGTGTTGGCCATGAAGTGGAGGGACAAGAAAGATGTCCACATCCTCTCTATGATCCACAATGACACCATGGTGGAGATCCCAAGAAGATGCGGCCCCATTGTAAAGCCCGAATGTGTCCACGACTACAATTTGTACATGGGGGGTGGATTTAAACGACCAGATGCTACAGCCCTACTTATCAACAAGAAAGTCCCGTTATTGGCACAAAAAAGTTGCGTTTCACCTGTTTCACATGGCCCTTTTTAATTCGTTTGTCTGCTACCAAAAAGCAACTCAAAATCACCAACTCCACTACCTCCAATATATCGAAGATATCATCGATGCCCTCATTTACCAACAAGATCTCGCCCCAGGAAGCATTCGCTCTGATAGTGTGAGTCGGCTTCACGAGCGACACTATCCCTTTAGCATCCCCCCACAGAATCTGGAAGAAGATGCCAAAAGAAATGCTGTGTATGCAGCAGAGGAGGAGTAAGAAGAGACACCAGCTATTATTGTCTCGATTGTCCCTCCCAACCTGGCCTGTGCATCGGAAATTGCTTCAAAAATTATCATACATCCATTAGTTCCCCTTATTATTAACAGACTCCCATTTGCCTGCTACCATGTTACTAACTACCTTCCATGTTAATTAACTGACCCTGGCCTGTTTACCGACGATGTCTTTGCTTGCCGATTTAAACCACGTTTCTGACCTCCACGTGCACCAACCTCAGCCTGTTTACCGACGATGCCTCTGCCTGCCGATTCAAACCACGTTTCTGACTTCCACGTGTACCGACCTTGGCCTGTTAATCGACCATGTTTTTGCCTGCCACTTGGACTGATCTTTTGGCCATCTACTTTTAGTACACAGGGGTCTCACATATGTGAGGGGCTTCAGAATAGCGTTCTGAGTAGAGAAAACCAGTTTTTCGTTTTCTGTGCTCCAAGAACAGGGTCTGGTTGCCCGGAGGCTTCAAAGCGATTTGGGTGGGAGAAGCCTCTACCCCTGTCCCCCTGGCCCTAAGCTTGATGGTCCTTCCTGCTGCCTGGACCAATACTTTGACTGTGCTGACCATATTACTGCCTGTAATGACCCATGACATTATGGACCATGTTTCTTCCTGCTGCTTGGACCAATACTTTGGCTGTGTTGACCATATATCTGCCTGCTGCCTCTACTGACTTTGGACAGCATTTCTGCCGGGACACCTCTGCCTGCTACCTGGCTGTGCTGACAGTATCTCTGCCTGTGCGAACTATGGACAGTATTCCTGCCTGCTGCCTGGATGATTGCTTTTGCTGTCGCTGACCTCATCCCTGCCTGGAACGATGCTCTCCTCTGTGGACCACTGCTCTTCTAAAACCACAGGTAATCTTTTGTTATTTGGTATGTACCTGCTATGTGTTAGATATATGAAGGGCCTTCAAAAATGTGATCGGTAGTCAGAAAATGATATGTGCAATTATTGCTGCTAGAATGCCTGGAGGTGCTACTTGGATGTTGGGCCTCTGTATGTGGCCAGGCTGTGTAAAAGTCTCAAACATGTGGTATCGCCATACTCAGGAGGAGTAGCAGAATGCATTTTGGGGTGTCATTTTTGGGGTGTCATTTTTGCTATGTACATATTATGTGTTAGAAATATCTTATAAATTGACAACTTTGTGTAAAAAAAATGCATTTTCATTTTTTATCCACATTTTCCAAAACCTTCTGGAAAAAATGAACCATTCAAAAGACTCATAATGCTTCATAGATTATACGTTGGGGTGTGTGCTTTCCAAAATGGGGTCATTTTGTGGAAAATTCTATTGTCCTGGTGCTCCAGGGCCTTCAAATTGTAATAGGTGGTTGAGAAAGGATATGTGCGATTTATGCTTGTAGAATGCCTGAAAGTGCTACTTCAATGTTGGGCCTCTGTATGTGGCCAGGCTGTGTAAAAGTCTCACACATGTGGTATCGCTACACTCAGGAGGAGTAGCAGAATGTATTTTGGGGTGTAGTTGCAATTATGCATATGCTGTGTGAGAGAAAAAAACTGTTAATATGACCAGTTTGTGTAAAAAAAAAAAAAAAAATCCAAATTTTCCCAAGAATTGTGGGAAAAAAATACAACTTCAAAAAACTCACCATGCCTCTTAGTAAATACCTTGGACTGTCTACTTTCCAAAAAGGGGTAATTTTGGGGTATTTGTACTTTCCTGGCTTGTTAGTGTCTCACGAAATGAGATATGCCTTCAGTACATCAGGCGTGATCAGATGTGATACATTTTCAGTGATTGCCACCATAGTTTGTAGACTCTATAACTTTCACAAAGACCAAATAATATACACTAATTTGGGTTATTTTTACCAAAGATATGTAGCAGTATACATTTTGGCACAAATTTATGAAGAAAAACTACTTATTTGCAAAATTTTACAATAGAAACTAAAAAAAGTGTTTTTTTAAAAAAAAAATTGCTGTTTTTTTGCTTATATCGCAAAAAATAAAAAACCCAGTGGCGATTAAATACCACCAAAATAAAGCTCTATTTGTGAGAAGAAAATGATAAAAATTTTGTTTGGATACAGTGTAGCATGACTGAGTAATTGTCATTCATAGTGTGAGAGTACTGAAAGCTGAAAATTGGTCTGGGCGGGAAGGTGCATAAGTGCATGGTATTGAAGTGGTTAAACCTTCACTACCACCTAAACCCCGATTCATCTATAGAAGGGCACCCAGTTTTGCGGACAAAATCGTAGATAGATCCTCCATGCAGACCCCCCTCCTTTTGGGATAAAGACGCGTTCTACGCATGTAGAAAATGTTGTGCATGCAAAGAAGTCAAACACAAAGGTTTCTGCGCTGCTACTAAGTGCAAATAAAAAAGCGGCTGCAAAACCTGTGGACAAAAAGGTGCATAGAACAAAAAAACAAAAAAATTGCAGCGCTAAGTGGGTGTGTGTCAAACAAATAAATGAGTGAAAATGCAAGGAAGAACTAAATAATTCCCTGTGTGAATAACAATACAGTTTTTAGAAGAGTCCTTGATGGGTGGTCCTCAAAAACACACATTCAAACAATTATAAAAAATAAAAAATAAAGGTCCAATGGTGTTCCACAATAATCCAAAAAATCTGTGATGATTGGAAAACACTTCCAAATCGATGATAAAGGAAAAAAAGTAAAAAATAGGGGAGCCACAACCAATATAAAGGAGGCTTACCAGACTTAGTGGACCCTACTGAACATGTGTCCAGAGGGTCAACATAGGCTCAAGGTGTGTATTCCTGAAGGGTCAACAGTTGATAGTTGAGCCAAAGGGTGTCTCTCGCAGCAGCTCACAGTGAAGAGGTTAATCGAAACTTGAGAGACGATAACTCAATGGTGTTTTGAACCGAATCAATGCCACAATGTAAAATGAAAAGAGAGAAGAGGGCACATAGCGTAATACTGCTGAAACAGTATATTTTAATGTAGGTAATTACACTTACATTCAAGTAGTTAAAAAGCGCTTCATGAAAATCAATGGCAACAGTGGAAAATCCCGACGCGTTTCGCAAGAAATTTGCATCATCTGGGGTATGCATCCACTGCTGCCTCCACACATTATATAGACAACATAACCCCCTAATAGGGTAAGAGTAACCTCACCTGTGAATTCATCACATGAGCAATCAATTCCTGGGTCATCCAAAATGGCTCCTCAGCGTCTGCTTCCTGCCTCTACGTGGGGTCATGAATGATGCTCAATGTTGATAAATATTCCAGGGGTATGTGGTCTTATAAAGTAAAAATGTAAATATATATGGAATTAAAAAGCCATACATAAATGGCAGGGGGGTGGGCAGACAAAGTTCTGGCCACCACACTTGGCCTATACATTAAATATGACCAACATGGTGTATCGTGTGCCCAAGCACACAGGCCAGGCACAGGAAATGGACCAAATGTGGTCCATGGGGTGACCATACACAGACTAGTGTGTGAAAAGCAGAACGTCCGTGCTAATCGCGTCATGTCCTGCAGCACACCGTCATGTGTTTCAAGCATGGCATATATAATGAATATGGCCAGCATGGTGTGTCATGTACACAGGCCAGGCGCAGGAAATAGGTTGAATATGATCCTTGGGGTGACCGTGCAAAGATGATAGACTGACATGCAGAAAGCAGGACGTCCGCGCTAATCGCGTCACGTTCCGCAACGCACCGTCATATGACTCATGTGGCATCACGTGATGCGCTCCAGGCGCAATCGCGTGATGCGTTCCAAACAAGGGGGCCGGCGTGACACGTCCGCCCTCCGCACCGACGTGATGTCGTGAGGGCTGGGCGTCTACACCAACTCATCATTCTCCACATGTGACCTGTACGGCATCACGTGATGCGCTCTAGGCGCAATCACGTGATGCGTTCCAGGGGAAAGACGGCGTGATACGTCCGCCCTCCACACCGACGTAATGTCGTGAGGGCTGGACGTTTGCACCGACCACATCCCATCCCACATGTGACCTGTGCAGCATCACGTGATGCGCTCCAGCCGCAATCACACCGTGCGTTCCACACACAATGTGGTGACAGGCAAGGAACAAGTAGGAGACAGCAATGCGCTCCCCCATAAAATAAACACACAGTCAAAGTCTCAAAGAGACAAAGACCAAATGTGCCTATTGAGTTTCTCTAAAAGAAAGTTAGTCAATAAAACAATAATGAATTGTCATGACCCTTAACTGTATATCATAACAATCTTGTATAAAAAAATTAAATTGAAATATCAAGTCTATATAAAAAAAAGCCCCGGAGATATTAATCTCCATAGCAATTAGGAGCGACTAGACTAGATGGCAAATCATGGATACACATACATATAAAACAAACCAGAAAATGAATTTTAAAATCCATCCAATAAGTTTTAATTAAATTGAATTTCGATTAAATTGAATTAGTGGGGAAGCTTCATGGATTGAAGAAATGGAGGGCAACAAATGTTGCAGGAAAAGGACCTAACAGGCCAGCCACTCACTAAATGAATCCACAGATAAGGCAACCCCTCACATCTTGCAATGAAGAAATACATTAATTTCAATTAAAAAATTAATCTTATATATCTAGAACAAATATGTATGTAACAGCCCTCACACAGATTGATCCCTAAGCGTATTGAATTTGTAATATGTGTAGAAAAAAAACTGAAAAAAGAGAGAAAGAAAAAGATGAGAACATAGAAAAACCCACACTAAGAGACAAATTGAGTAACAAATATGTCATTAGGATTTATTAATGAAGGAATTTATATCCCACTCGACGTTCAGGCCAAGAGGCCTGTGTGTCTGGAGTTCATAAATCCAGTATGTTTCAAGTTGTGAAACACCCCTAGTTTTGGCCCCACCCCTCCATGGTGGTATATAATGGTCAATAATAAGAAACTGGCTGCCTGCCGGGTTTCTGTTATGACATAGCTTATAATGTCTGGGTACTGTGTGGTGAACATCACCACCCAAAATCAAAGCCACGTGTTCGCCCACCCTTACCGAAAACGTTCGGATGGTGCGACCCACGTACTGTTTGCCACATGGGCATGTGATTAAATATACAATGTATGTGGTGGCACAAGTGCAAAATTGTTTGATGGGGTAGGTTCTACCAGTCACGGTTGACCTAAATGTCAATGATTTTCCTCTCCCCGAAATATTGTATTTGCACACATTGCACCTTTTGCAGGGATGATAGCCTACTAATTGGTGAAAAAAAGATGGGCGTACGGGGGGATTAATGATGTTAGGAGCTATAGCGCTCTGAAGAGTTGGCGCCCCTCTGAACACTATTTTGGCCTGATCAGGTAATACAGTATTCAGAACACTATCATTTTTCAAAATACCCCAATGTTTGGCTATAATAGCTTTTACTTTTTTATGTTGGGTGGAAAAGGCAGTGACCATGGACCATTTATAGCTCTCATCCACTTCCCGCTTTGGTTTTATCTCCAGCAGAGAACTCCTTTCAGTCTCTAGAGTCAACATAAGGTCTCTGTCAATGACAGCAGGATCATAACCCTTGTCAATGAATCTACCTTTGAGGATTTTAGCCTGAGAAATAAACATATCCGTGTCAGTGCAGTTTCTCCGCAGCCTAATGAATTGACTGCGGGGAACTGAACTGAGCCAAGATCTATGATGGCAGCTATCATGAGGGATAAAGCCATTACGGTCAGTCTTTTTAAAAAAAGTTTGAAATTGAAACTGCCGGTTAGTGATGTTAATTTCAAGATCCAGGAACTGAATCCTGTCTTGACTAGCTGTATAGGAAAGAGAAATCCCTCTATTATTGGAGTTGAGATGGTTCATAAAGGTCTCTAAGGACGCCATGCTGCCATCCCAGAGGAGGAGGATGTCGTCTATATATCTAGCCCACAACACCAATGACGTGGCGCCCTGGGCATAGACGACATCCTCCTCCCACTTGGCCATGAAAAGGTTGGCCAGACTGGGGGCATATTTAGCTGCCATCATAGATCTTGGCTCAGTTCAGTTCCCCGCAGTCAATTCATTAGGCTGCGGAGAAACTGCACTGACACGGATATGTTTATTTCTCAGGCTAAAATCCTCAAAGGTAGATTCATTGACAAGGGTTATGATCCTGCTGTCATTGACAGAGACCTTATGTTGACTCTAGAGACTGAAAGGAGTTCTCTGCTGGAGATAAAACCAAAGCGGGAAGTGGATGAGAGCTATAAATGGTCCATGGTCACTGCCTTTTCCACCCAACATAAAAAAGTAAAAGCTATTATAGCCAAACATTGGGGTATTTTGAAAAATGATAGTGTTCTGAATACTGTATTACCTGATCAGGCCAAAATAGTGTTCAGAGGGGCGCCAACTCTTCAGAGCGCTATAGCTCCTAACATCATTAATCCCCCCGTACGCCCATCTTTTTTTCACCAATTAGTAGGCTATCATCCCTGCAAAAGGTGCAATGTGTGCAAATACAATATTTCGGGGAGAGGAAAATCATTGACATTTAGGTCAACCGTGACTGGTAGAACCTACCCCATCAAACAATTTTGCACTTGTGCCACCACATACATTGTATATTTAATCACATGCCCATGTGGCAAACAGTACGTGGGTTGCACCATCCGAACGTTTTCGGTAAGGGTGGGCGAACACGTGGCTTTGATTTTGGGTGGTGATGTTCACCACACAGTACCCAGACATTATAAGCTATGTCATAACAGAAACCCGGCAGGCAGCCAGTTTCTTATTATTGACCATTATATACCACCATGGAGGGGTGGGGCCAAAACTAGGGGTGTTTCACAACTTGAAACATACTGGATTTATGAACTCCAGACACACAGGCCTCTTGGCCTGAACGTCGAGTGGGATATAAATTCCTTCATTAATAAATCCTAATGACATATTTGTTACTCAATTTGTCTCTTAGTGTGGGTTTTTCTATGTTCTCATCTTTTTCTTTCTCTCTTTTTTCAGTTTTTTTCTACACATATTACAAATTCAATACGCTTAGGGATCAATCTGCGTGAGGGCTGTTACATACATATTTGTTCTAGATATATAAGATTAATTTTTTAATTGAAATTAATGTATTTCTTCATTGCAAGATGTGAGGGGTTGCCTTATCTGTGGATTCATTTAGTGAGTGGCTGGCCTGTTAGGTCCTTTTCCTGCAACATTTGTTGCCCTCCATTTCTTCAATCCATGAAGCTTCCCCACTAATTCAATTTAATCGAAATTCAATTTAATTAAAACTTATTGGATGGATTTTAAAATTCATTTTCTGGTTTGTTTTATATGTATGTGTATCCATGATTTGCCATCTAGTCTAGTCGCTCCTAATTGCTATGGAGATTATTATCTCCGGGGCTTTTGTTTATATAGACTTGATATTTCAATTTAATTTTTTTATACAAGATTGTTATGATATACAGTTAAGGGTCATGACAATTCATTATTGTTTTATTGACTAACTTTCTTTTAGAGAAACTCAATAGGCACATTTGGTCTTTGTCTCTTTGAGACTTTGACTGTGTGTTTATTTTATGGGGGAGCGCATTGCTGTCTCCTACTTGTTCCTTGCCTGTCACCACATTGTGTGTGGAACGCACGGTGTGATTGCGGCTGGAGCGCATCACGTGATGCTGCACAGGTCACATGTGGGGTGGGATGTAGTCGGTGCAAACGTCCAGCCCTCACGACATTACGTCGGTGTGGAGGGCGGACGTATCACGCCGTCTTTCCCCTGGAACGCATCACGTGATTGCGCCTAGAGCGCATCACGTGATGCCGTACAGGTCACATGTGGAGAATGATGAGTTGGTGTAGACGCCCAGCCCTCACGACATCACGTTGGTGCGGAGGGCGGACGTGTCACGCCGGCCCCCTTGTTTGGAACGCATCACGCGATTGCGCCTGGAGCGCATCACGTGATGCCACATGAGTCATATGACGGTGCGTTGCGGGACGTGACGCGATTAGCGCGGACGTCCTGCTTTCTGCATGTCAGTCTATCATCTTTGCACGGTCACCCCAAGGATCATATTCAACCTATTTCCTGCGCCTGGCCTGTGTACATGACACACCATGCTGGCCATATTCATTATATATGCCATGCTTGAAACACATGACGGTGTGCTGCAGGACATGACGCGATTAGCACGGACGTTCTGCTTTTCACACACTAGTCTGTGTATGGTCACCCCATGGACCACATTTGGTCCATTTCCTGTGCCTGGCCTGTGTGCTTGGGCACACGATACACCATGTTGGTCATATTTAATGTATAGGCCAAGTGTGGTGGCCAGAACTTTGTCTGCCCACCCCCCTGCCATTTATGTATGGCTTTTTAATTCCATATATATTTACATTTTTACTTTATAAGACCACATACCCCTGGAATATTTATCAACATTGAGCATCATTCATGACCCCACGTAGAGGCAGGAAGCAGACGCTGAGGAGCCATTTTGGATGACCCAGGAATTGATTGCTCATGTGATGAATTCACAGGTGAGGTTACTCTTACCCTATTAGGGGGTTATGTTGTCTATATAATGTGTGGAGGCAGCAGTGGATGCATACCCCAGATGATGCAAATTTCTTGCGAAACGCGTCGGGATTTTCCACTGTTGCCATTGATTTTCATGAAGCGCTTTTTAACTACTTGAATGTAAGTGTAATTACCTACATTAAAATATACTGTTTCAGCAGTATTACGCTATGTGCCCTCTTCTCTCTTTTCATTTTACATTGTGGCATTGAGTTATCGTCTCTCAAGTTTCGATTAACCTCTTCACTGTGAGCTGCTGCGAGAGACACCCTTTGGCTCAACTATCAACTGTTGACCCTTCAGGAATACACACCTTGAGCCTATGTTGACCCTCTGGACACATGTTCAGTAGGGTCCACTAAGTCTGGTAAGCCTCCTTTATATTGGTTGTGGCTCCCCTATTTTTTACTTTTTTTCCTTTATCATCGATTTGGAAGTGTTTTCCAATCATCACAGATTTTTTGGATTATTGTGGAACACCATTGGACCTTTATTTTTTATTTTTTATAATTGTTTGAATGTGTGTTTTTGAGGACCACCCATCAAGGACTCTTCTAAAAACTGTATTGTTATTCACACAGGGAATTATTTAGTTCTTCCTTGCATTTTCACTCATTTATTTGTTTGACACACACCCACTTAGCGCTGCAATTTTTTTGTTTTTTTGTTTTCATGCAAAGAAGTCAGAATGCCGATAAGAGCTCTCGATAAAGATAAAAAGGGGGGGACAGAAACCCGTCCCTCTCTCGCCTCATCCTCCCTCCCCCCACTCCGCCCTATTGTACTTTCATTTTTTCCTATGCTGATACTTTCATTTTTTAACTATTTGGTATAGGAATGTCTAATTTTTTACAGAATTCCGGTATCTCTTGTATGAATTTCAGTCTTGCAGAGATATCCTTTTTCTCCCGATCAGGCATGCTGGGAAGCCCCAATTATACTGGATCTCGTGTTCCTGCAGGACTTTCAATAAAGGTTTTAAGTTTCTTCTTCTTTTCTTTTTTTTTCTTTTAAAATAATTCCCTCTCCCCCCCTCCCTCCACGCCATCCCTGGCTGCGGTGGAGTAAGTCTGCTCTATCCCTACTCACTCCATTCCCTCTACTTGAGTCATGTGTTTTCCTACTGTGCCCTTCTGTGTCACTTAAACAATGCCCCCTCCTACTTCCAAAAAGGCCACCGATGGCCATAGTTACTATTCTTTTTTTTAATGTGGAGAAAAAAAAAATAATATATATATATATATATATGTATTAATTTTGTGCCTCGTGGTTAAGTATTAATTACCCATAATTGTGTGTAGCGGCCCCCATGGCCTAATTCCCCAACTTAAGTGCCAACAAACAAGCTTAAAAAAAAAAAAAAAAAAAGGGAATAGGGGAGGGATCCCCTCTCCTACTTCCACGTGTTTATTGATTCCCCTCTACCCAGACCTCATAAGAGGCCACTAATGGCCATGGTGTTAAAAATAGATGATTATACCTTGTGATATCTTCACCTGTGTTTACATTCAAGCGATCCTCCTGACCTACTCTTCCCCCGTAAATAAATAAATAAATAATTTTAAAAAAAAAAGGTGATATCCTCGCAGTGATCATGTACAATCTATGTACAATCTATGTCCAAATACTACTTTAAATCCCTCTTCTCTTGTGTGTGCCCTATTCCTTGTCATCCACCCCCCTTCCCATCCCTCCCCTCACTATTTCAACGTGACTTAACTCCCTCTTTCTCTCCTAATTAGGGGTAGACATCTCACTACACACTATCAAAGCCGTAAGAATTTATTAGGGAGGTCAATGAGAGAGGGGGGGGGAAGGAAAAATCTAAATTAAGAAATAACATAAGAAGGAAAATATATCAATCCTGGTCAAGGTTCATGGTCGGCTCTTTATTCTTCTATAGCTGAAACCATAAGCAACTATACTGGGGATCTTATGGATTTGCTACGCCCCCTGCTTTCCCACTCCATGTCTCTTATCCTCAGCCCATCTCAGGTGCACACTGTATCCAGCCTGCCCATGTCTTATCAAATTCCCCTTTTTTGTCTTTCACTACTTGCGTCCACCTTTCGGCTAGTGTTGGACAGGCGGTCTGTTTCCAAAATCTGGGGATTAATAATTTAGCTGCGTTCAATAAGTGTGGTGTGATACTCTTCCTGTAGGTTTTAAAGGAGCCGGGTGTTCCATGGAATAGGAAGCATAGGACGTAAACTCCATAGGTCTAGGGGTCAACCTCTCAATCCATGGTGCGATTGATAACCCGAATGTTTTAATCCTGGGGCATTCCCACCACAAGTGGAGAAATGTACCCCATCTGCCACTGGGTACATCTGAGTTAAACTTACTGGCGTCCTGTACCACCTGGTCATAAATTTATAAGCCATTTCCTGAACGTACGAACTTATAGATGTAAAATAGGTTGATTTGATCATTTTTTTTAATTTGTTCCTCTGACAGTTCTTTATTTAACTCTCTTTCCCATTCCCTGATAAAGTATGGGACTGTACTCTTTTGGGCTCCTAGTATCAATCTGTACATCTGAGATAACAGATGCCTAGCGTCCCTCAAGCGCACACACTGGCCCTCAAACACCGTAATTGAGTTTAATGATCTCAGTAGAGGTTTCATCTTGTTAAAGAAACCTGTCATTTGATAGTATCTCCAACCTGATGTGGGTATATTCCCTAGGGCCGCAACCAGCTCTGAATAGGCTGCTTAGGTTCCCCGCGGGGCGAATTTACCAAACGTGGTATCTCCATCCCGACCCCATGCCCCCAGGAATCCCCCTCCCTCCCCTGGCGGGAACCATTTTTTCCTATGCTGATACTTTCATTTTTTAACTATTTACAGAATTCCGGTATCTCTTGTATGAATCTCAGTCTTGCCGAGATATCCTTTTTTCTCCCGATCAGGCATGCTGGGAAGCCCCAATTATACTGGATCTCGTGTTCCTGCAGGACTTTCAATAAAGGTTTTAAGTTTCTTCTTCTTTTCAACATTTCTTGGGACAAGTCTTGGTAGATTTGAATACCGTAATATTTTCTCCCAGTTTTATTGGCGACTTTCCCCTCAGGTTTCTCCATAGTTGATTTTTCTCCTCCCAACTTTCAAATCGCACAATGATGTCTCTTGGGTTCTCCTGTGATATTTCTTTCGGTCTTCTTATTCTGTGGGCTCTTTCTATTCCTATTGGAGATGATATTTCTCTGTCCAGCAATGGGTTGCAAATTTTCATTATTATTTCTGACAAGTTTTCAGGCTGGGATGAATCAGGGCCCTCGCGGATTCTAATGTTCTTCCTTCTATCTCTATTTTCTTGGTCTTCTAATTTGTATGCTTGTTCCTGTTGTTCTCTTGTTATGAGTTTTATTTCTCCCTCCAATTTTTTTATAATGGTTGCATTACAGTCTGTTTTTTTTCTCCACTTCCTCCACTCTTTCACGCATATGCCCCATGTTTTTTTGTATTATCTCCATTTGCGATTTTAGCGATTTTTCCAGAGCCGAGAACATACCTTCTATTTCTATTTTTGTTGGAAGTAGCGACTTATTTTGTTGTTCCTCATCTTTTCTCTGCTCAGGCTCTATTTCTACCTCTTGTTCTATTCTAGACTCTGATATTGTATCAGTGTCTGTAGGTAGTTTGTTCTGGGCTTTTTTCTTTTCTTTCTTCTTCTCTTTATCTGTCTGGTTGCTTTTAGTTCCTTGTTTTTCCACCGCCTGCTTGTCTCCATTTCCTCCATGGGTTACATATCTGTTCATTGGGCCTGGGCTGGGGGTCAGGCTCAGGCAGGGGGATTTTGGGGTCGCCCCCCCTCTTACTCCTTTTCCTCTCTTGCTCATGTTTTTCACAAGCTCTATTCTGCTCTATTCACAGTCCCAGAGCACACTCCCAATATCAGTTTTTTAGGAGATCCCCCGTTGTCCTGGGGGGGGGGTGGTATGCTGCTTATATTTCTTTTAGTGTCTATATTTTATTTTACAGCTTCCAGCCTCCACCAAAGTGCTCCCAGTTGCTCACCACAATGTCTCTATCAATCTATTGAGGCCGTTTTCAACACCATGCCGTCCCCAACCCACCGGTTCTGGTTCAGTTCAGCACAGGTAAGTAAGAGCAATCGAAAATTACAGCTTGTCAGTGTTGTCAATATTTTCAATAATTTATATATGTCTCCCTGCTGGTGTCCAGCTCTGGTACAGGATATCACAGACAAGTCCAGGCAAATGAAGAAAAAAAAATCAACTTTTAAGTGATCTTGTTATGCCTGTAGTGTTTACTCCCAACACCAAGTCCTCAATCAGCTCTTCTCTGGTGGGGAATGACTGGTGGAAAATAACTGGCAATAATAATGTGCCTTCAGGCTTTTAAATTGGTCACAACTGACCCACAGGTAAAACGTCTCAAGGCAAATAAGGACAGATGATACTTCCAAATATTTAGTACTTAATAGTACTCACCGTTTCCTGGAGGAGAGGGAAGGAGGGAAGGGGGGTCAATACCAGCAGATGGAGACGAGCGGGTATGATGAAAGAAAATAAATAAGCGTATGCCTGTAATGCTTACTCCCATCACCGAATCCTTAATCAGCTCATCTCGCTTCCAGGTATGGAGGAGGAGGAGGGGGGGTCATTCCCAGCAGATGGAGACAAGCGGTATGTTGAGAGGAAAAAAAAATAAGCGTAGGCAACAGAGGAGGGCTCCCGTAGTTTCCTACTGTACCTCAAGAGCGGGTTTGAAACTGCCGCTCTATCCGGGTCCAGGATACACCATCCGCTGCCCGCAATCTTCAGCTGTTTTGATCGGTCCCGGGTTCCATTCGGCTCTTTCCGGTCCCCCTACGGCAACCCTACTCCACCGTCAATGCTCAGCGTGGCGTGGCTGCGTCCTGGCGGCGTCCTACGCGGAGAGTGAGAAACACCACTCCCGCAGTCATCCACAGCTAAGGAACCTCTTGGTGAGCCGGCTGCTTCTCTATGGAGCGGATCCTACGGTAATCCCCGAAGTCAGCCCGGTTCTTCCGGGGGGGGGGGGTAGGTGATCTGCGGGGGGGGGGGGTTATCAGTCTCGTCATTCATTCTCTAGAGCGGGGTTGGAGACCAAGTGTCTCGTCTACGTGCTACGCAAAAAGGACTACACATATTGCTTATCGGTGCACGAGACATACTCAAGACTTGATCATATTTTGGTGGATCATAGGGTATTGGAATATGTAGTTGAAACTTCAATAGGCATATTATCAATCTCAGACCATGTCCCAGTAATAGTAAAAATATGATTTAATGACATAGAGCAAAAAAAGGGGACATGGAGATTAAACAAAGATCTTATAGATGATATAGAATTAAGTTAGATAATAACAAAGGAAATTGAACAATATTTTAGGATAAACAATACACCAGAAGTGAGCTCAGCAACAATATGGGAAGCCCATAAGGCGTACATCAGGGGAAAACTGACCTCCAAAGGGCGGGGAAAAAGGAGAGAGAACTAACGATGAAAGATACAATAAATGAATTGCATGAACTAGAACAAAAACAAAAAACACATCAAGAAAGGGAAATATATCAAAAGATAGTAATCAAGAGGGGCCAACTTAGAGACCTGATGGAACAGGAAACTAGAAAAACATTTAAGAATGTCGCAAAAGAAAGATACAAATGGGGGAACAAACCTGGGAAATATTTGGCCAGATTATCCAAAGAAAAAAAAAAAACTCTAATTATATAGAAAAGATAAAGAATCAGAAAGGAGAGATGAAGCATAAAACATCTGAAATTGCAAACGTCTTTAAGACATATTTCAGTACACTATAATCCATTAGAACAAACGAGACCCGAAAGGAAGAAGAAAGTAGAAAAATTTAAATATGGAAATACTTAGAGGAAGCTAATCTACCAAAGATCGCCCAAGATAGTGCTGAGCTCCTAGAAGGCCCAATTACACAGGAGGAAATATATAAAGCTCTTCAAGAAACGCGGGGGGAAAAAGTCCAGGTCCGGATGGATTCCCGATTAAGTACTATAAAAAATGTAAAGAACTACTGGGCCCAGAACTTTGTAATTACTTAAACAGAATAAGGGAGGATGAAGAAATAAGAAAATAATCACTCCTTGCCAATATTTCAATTATACCAAAAGCAGGAAAAGATGGAACTATTTGCTCCAACTACCGGCCAATAGCGCTGCTAAATGCAGACACAAAAGTTTATGCAAAAATATTGGCAACGAGGATAAAAACCCTAATGCTGGAACTGATAAATGTGGACCAGGCGGGCATCGTAGCAGGAAGGGAAGAGCTAATAGCATAAGAACAGTACTATTAATGCGTAAAGATAAAGAGAAGAAACCCCCAGTCGTACTCATGTCAATAGATGCTGAAAAAGCATTCGCCCGAGTTGACTGGGGGTTTATGACGGATACACTCCAGAGTATAGGCCTGAGACCCAGATTTGTGAGATGGGTAAATAATCTATACAACCACCCTACGGCAAGGGTTTGTCACGCCGTGTCTGGGATTTGATCCCAGGGCCTGGTGTTCATAGACTGTTTTCCTATGTCCTGAACCACCAGTGAACTGGTTTTATGTTAGCATCGTAGTTATGTTCTTTTTCACTAGTGGGGATGTTTGCTCCACCCTGGGACCAGCTGTCAGCAGTCTTCTCATTAGTGTCCCTATATATTCCCACTTCCCCTTCCTGTCCGTGCCTTAGGATAGGTTCCTGTTTATGGATGCTCTTGCTTTTTGGTTACCTACTTGGCTCATCTTGACTACGATTCCTGGATTATCCCTTGAACCTGGTTAACCTTGCTGCCGACCCTCCCTGGCTTGTTCTGACTACGTTACCTGGATTGTCCTTTTCCCTCCTGGGATCCTGTCTTCTGCCTACTAACCGTGAGTTGTTGCTGGGGGTTGTGGTTAGGCTATCTGCACCTCCCTTTGTGGTTCCTTATTTCCTGTCTGTGGGAGATCTCAGCCGTCCCTCCACCTGACACCGGGATAACAAGACTACCGGTCAGGAAAGCGGAGGGACGGTTGTAGTTTCCTGGCAGACCTGACATTATCCTAAGGCCAGATGGACCTCAGCGAGCTGGTGCAGGCAGTCTCTCTACAGGGTCAGATGTTGGGTGAGCAGGCTAATCATGTACAGTCATTGGAGGAGAAATTGGGTGCCATCGCTACTCTGTTATCTACTTTGGCCTCGGCACATGGTACTAGTCCTGCTACACCAAAAAATCTTGAGTCTGGGGTTGGGGAACCTGTAGTTGTGTCTAAATCTGTGGGCTCTCCCGCTCCAAAGATACCTCTCCCCGATAAGTATGATGGGAACCCCTTGGATTGCAGGGGATTTCTCAACCATTGCCGGTTGCATTTTAAAAATCAACCTTCTGTGTTTACTTCTACCCAAGCCAAGGTGACATTTATTATTTCCTTGCTTAAGGGTAGAGCTCTGTCCTGGGTGTCGCCTCTTCTTGAGAAAGATTCTCCTGTACTTACTGATTACCCCACGTTTATGCAAACCGTTGAGAGAATATTTGACGTTCCTGACAGAGTAAGGGCAGCTGAGGCCAGTATTCTTGACTTACACCAGGGTAAACGCACAGTAGCATCTTATGCAATAGAATTCCGCACACTTGCGGCAGATACTTCCTGGGATAATTGCGCCCTTAAGGCCGCCTTCCGCAGAGGTCTAGCGGAACGCATTAAGGACGAATTAACTTACCGTGAGATCCCAGTGGCATTGGAGGATTTCATCAATTTGTGTATCCTCGTGGATACTCGCTTCTCTGAACGCCAGTCTGAGAGGGAGCGTCAGAGACAATTTTTTCCTCCAACCGCCGGGTTTGAGGAAGAACCCATGGATGTAGGGGCTGTGCGTTTGTCTGATGATGAACGTACCAAACGCAGAACTCTAGGCCTCTGTCTATTTTGTGGTAAGCCGGGTCACTTCCTGCATTCTTGTCCGATGCGACTGAAAAAACTCCCGGGCTTAATGGGAGATCAAGGAGCCCCATTAGGCCACACTGTTTTGAAACCTCCTCTAGAGAGATTAGTAGTACCCGTATTATTATCTTGGAACAATAAGAGCTACTCCACCGTTGCCTTTGTTGATTCGGGTGCAAGTGGGGTATTTCTCGATGCAACGCTGGTTAAGAGTCTTCAGATTCCGACGGTTCCGAAAGATCCACCTCTGTGTGTAACTACTCTTGGCGGAGAACCTCTTGGTGATGGACTTATCTCTCTAGAGACCAAGCCCCTTTCCGTTCTAGTGGGGGCTCTGCATTCTGAAGAGCTATCATTTAATGTCATTCCGTCTCCTAAGTATCCTGTAATTCTTGGGTTCCCTTGGTTATGTAAACATAACCCATCTATTGACTGGTCCTCTGGTCAAATTTCTGCCTGGAGCACCTTTTGTCATGTTCACTGTATCCAAAAGTTTATACGTAATAAAGTGTCCATTCTTGGGGTCTCTACTGTCCCTGAATTACCGGAGGCTTATGCCGGGTTTGCTGACGTATTTTCTGAAAAAGAAGCAGAGGGCCTCCCTCCACACCGCCCGTATGACTGTGCTATTGACTTGCTTCCCGGTTCTCCTCTTCCTAAGGGGAGAACCTATCCTCTTAACCTTGCGGAAACCAAGGCTATGGAGGAATACATTGAAGACAGTCTGAAAAAGGGTTTCATCCGGCCTTCCTCCTCTCCTGTGGGAGCAGGCTTCTTTTTCGTGGAGAAAAAGGATGGAGGACTTAGACCCTGCGTTGACTACAGATCTCTCAACCGTATTACTGTAAAAAATCGGTATCCGTTGCCCTTAATTACTGAGCTGTTTGACCGTGTCCAGGGGTCAAAGATCTTTACCAAATTGGATCTTCGGTCTGCATATAACCTCATTAGAATTAAAGCAGGAGATGAATGGAAGACAGCTTTTAATACCAGAAGGGGGCATTATGAGTGTCTTGTGATGCCTTTTGGGCTTTGCAATGCTCCCGCGGTATTTCAAGAGTTTGTGAATGATATTTTCAGGGATCTACTTGACTCTTTTGTTGTTGTCTATTTAGATGATATACTCATTCACTCTAAAGACTTAAAGCTTCACCGTGGCCATGTTTGCACTGTTCTCCAACGTTTAAGAGATCATAAGCTGTACGCCAAACCTTCCAAGTGCTCTTTTGAACAAACGGAAATACCTTTCTTAGGTTATATAATTTCTTCTAATGGATTCCAGATGGACTCCAAGAAACTCAATGCTATCTTACAATGGCCTAGACCTTCTACCTTAAAGGAAATACAGTGTTTTATTGGATTTTGTAACTACTACCGCAAATTCATCAAGAATTTCTCCAAAATTTTGGCTCCCATCACCGTCCTCACAAAAAAAGGGACCAAATGCTCTCAGTAGCCTCCTGAAGCTCTGGAGGCTTTCGACCTTCTAAAATCTGCTTTTTGCTCTGCTCCTGTTCTTCGCCATCCTCAGCCTTCGGCTCAATATTTCTTGGAAGTTGATGCCTCCGAAGTAGGGGCCGGAGCAGTATTATCCCAACGAGAACCCACTTCTAACAAGTTGCATCCGGTTGCCTTTTTCTCCAAGAAGTTCTCTGCTGCAGAACAAAAATATGACATATGGAATAGAGAACTTTTAGCTATAAAATTAGCATTTTCCGAATGGAGACATCTTTTAGAAGGTACGGAACTTCCTGTTGTGGTTCAAACTGACCATAAGAACCTTATCTACTTAGAGAAGGCCCAAAGACTGAATCCCAGACAAGCCCGCTGGGCGTTATTCTTCACCCGATTCAACTTTGTAGTGACGTACATTCCTGGCACCAAGAACACCAAGGCCGATGCCCTGTCTCGGCAATTCCCTTGTGAGAATCTGCAAATACCTCCTGATCATATTGTTCCTCCGGAACGAATTATTGCACAACTGGATACTGCTTTACAAAGGAACTTGTTGGCCGCACAGTCTCGGGCACCTTCTAATCTCTCAGTTCCACCCAATACCTTGTTTGTTCCCCTAGAATTACGAAAAGAAGTGTTACAGTGGGCCCATGGCCAGATGGTATCCGGACACCCTGGTATCAACCAAACCTTCCTACGTTTGAAGTCCCTGGTTTGGTGGCCTACTCTAAAAAAGGATGTTATAGCCTTTGTTAGAGCCTGTTCGGTTTGTGCTGCCATCAAAATGCATCGTTCTGTTCCTCAAGGTCTACTTCAACCGTTACCTGTTCCTCGTGCTCCCTGGACTCATATCAGCATGGATTTTATCGTGGACTTGCCCACCTCCAGTGGAAATACCGTAATTTGGGTGATAGTGGACCGATTTTCAAAGTTGGCCCACTTCATTCCCATGCCCGCACTACCTTCTGCCCCAAGTCTGGCTTTATCCTTTATTGAGAATGTCATCCGCTTACACGGCATCCCTGTTGATATTGTTAGCGATAGAGGCCCTCAATTCATATCCTCGTTCTGGAGGGCCATTTGCAAACATCTGGGGATCAAGAATTCCCTGTCCTCTGGATACCATCCTCAATCTAATGGCCAGACAGAGAGGGTCAATCAAGATTTGGAGATCTACCTACGAGCTTATATCAATGCTGAACATGACAACTGGAGCGAGATGTTACCTCTAGCAGAACTAGCACACAATTCGCAGTGGCACTCTTCCCTTAGATGTTCCCCTTTCCAAGCTGCCTTTGGGTATCAACCCAGGGTTCTCCCCTTCCAGTCTTCCTTGGTGGAGGTACCTGCGGCAGCCAACATGGTATCAAGATTGACTACGCACTGGAGAAACATAAGACAGGTTCTGCTTCAGTCTGTACATAGATACAAGGGGTATGCAGATCGTCACAGAAAACCTGCACCCCGCTATCGTCTTAATCAGCTGGTTTGGTTGTCCACCAAGAACATGAAACTGCGACAACCTTCCTCCAAGTTAGGTCCTAGATTTATAGGACCTTTTCGCATTCTCTGTCAGGTCAACCCTGTGGCTTATAAACTACGCTTGCCCCTTCATCTTCGTATTCCCAATACATTTCATGTATCTTTGCTTAAGCCCTTTGTCAAGAATAGATTCTCTCTCCCCTCTAGATGTCCCTCTCCAGTCTCTGTGGATGACCATCAAGAGTATGAAGTTGGCAAAATTCTGGATTCCCGACATAGGGGTAGACAATTACAATATCTGGTGGACTGGAAGGGCTACTCCATTGCAGAGAGGACTTGGGTGCCTGCTCGTGATGTTCATGCCCCACGGCTGGTCAAGTCCTTCCACGACAGGCACCCATCCAAACCCAAATAGGTTTGGGGGCATCTTTGTGTGGGGGGTACTGTCACGCCGTGTCTGGGATTTGATCCCAGGGCCTGGTGTTCATAGACTGTTTTCCTATGTCCTGAACCACCAGTGAACTGGTTTTATGTTAGCATCGTAGTTATGTTCTTTTTCACTAGTGGGGATGTTTGCTCCACCCTAGGACCAGCTGTCAGCAGTCTTCTCATTAGTGTCCCTATATATTCCCACTTCCCCTTCCTGTCCGTGCCTTAGGATAGGTTCCTGTTTATGGATGCTCTTGCTTTTTGGTTACCTTCTTGGCTCGTCTTGACTACGATTCCTGGATTATCCCTTGAACCTGGTTAACCTTGCTGCCGACCCTCCCTGGCTTGTTCTGACTACGTTACCTGGATTGTCCTTTTCCCTCCTGGGATCCTGTCTTCTGCCTACTAACCGTGAGTTGTTGCTGGGGGTTGTGGTTAGGCTATCTGCACCTCCCTTTGTGGTTCCTTATTTCCTGTCTGTGGGAGATCTCAGCCGTCCCTCCACCTGACACCGGGATAACAAGACTACCGGTCAGGAAAGCGGAGGGACGGTTGTAGTTTCCTGGCAGACCTGACAGGGTTAAGGTAAATGGGAGTGTGTCTGTTTTTGAGATGTTCACTGGAACTAGACAGGGGTGTCCACTCTCACCTCTCCTGTATGTAATATCATTAGAACCATTATTAGCAAAAATACGGAAAAATACGGATATAGGAGATGTGAGAGTGGGGGAGGAGGAACATAAGGTGGCTGCGTATGCAGACGACATACTACTACTATACCTAACTAAACCAAGGCTGTCCCTGCCCAATGTAATAGGAGAAATAAAAAAATATGGAGAACTTTCGAACTTTAAAATTAACCCCATACAAACTGTAATCTTAAATTTAGGAAGTAGATAAAAGTGAAGAAAAAGGAAGGAAGGAATTCCCATTCACCTGGGAGACAAAAGCATTAGCATACCTAGGAATTAAAATAACACCTACCGTTACCGTATATACTTGAGTATAAGCCGACCCGAATATAAGCCGAGTGTCACGTACCTGATGGTAGTGAGCCCGAATTGCAGGGGACGGCCTCCTTTACGGCTCCCACTCCCGGCCCCCTGGTAAGGTAACAGTTGGCACAGGAGTAAGGAGTGGCACGGGTGCCTGGCAGGATCAACTGTGGTGAGGTGGTGATTCAAACACCCGGAAGCTTCCTTGCAGAATACCGGAACTGGAACGGCTAGCAGGCTGGATCGGAAGTAGCACAGCAGACTGGATCGGTCTCGCAGACTGGATCGGAAGAAGCACAGCAGACAGGATTAGCTAGCAGGCAGGTTCAGCTTAGCAGGCTGGATCTGGGACAGCTCAGCAGACTGGATCGGTCTCGCAGACTGGATCGGAAGAAGCACAGCAGACAGGATCAGCTAGCAGGCAGGTTCAGCTTAGCAGGCTGGATCTGGGACAGCTCAGCAGACTGGATCGGTTTAGCAAACTGGATCGGAACCAGGAACAGGGTAGTAAACAGGCCGGGTCAGATATCAGGCGGGCAGCAGAAGTACAGGATGCAGGCAAAGGGTAGTCACAACAAGCCGGGGTCGGGTGCAGGCAGATAACAGGTTGGTCAAGGTAAGCCGGGTCTTTTAGCACAGGTATGGTCTCAGATCAGGGTTTAGCACACAACGCTGTAGAGCAGACAGCAGGGACTGTCTGTAAATGACAGGTTTAAATAGTCTCTCTGGCGCCACCCGCTGGACGCACGCGCGAACGGAGACCAGGAAGTCCGGGGCGCCTGTTTCTGGCAGGATCTCCATAACATTGCCCCCCCCAAGGGGCAGCCTCCGGATGCCCATCCGGGCGAACTTTTCAGGGTGAGACCTTTTAAAGGACTGTACCAGACTCTTAGTGTGGATGTTCCCCTCGGGCTCCCAAGAATTCTCTTCGGGTCCATACCCCTTCCACTTTATCAAAAACTGGTTCTGGTTCCTTCTCCTCCTGTAATCCAGGATAGCCTCTACTTCAAACTCCTCTTCCCCGTCTATAATAACAGGGTCAGGGGTAACAGAGCTTCGGCCAGGAAAGGGATTGGAAATAGATGGTTTCAACAGTGACACATGGAATACTGGGTGGATCTTCAGTGAATCCGGGAGTTCCAGTTCAAAAGCCACTTCATTGATTTTCCTTTTAACCGGAAAAGGTCCTAGGAACTTGGGACCCAATTTCTTTGAAGGGCATGCCATCCTCAAGTTCACTGTAGACAGCCACACCAGGTCACCGGGTACCAGTACCAACTCACCCCGTCTCTTCTTGTCAAAAGTTAATTTGTTGTGTTCCTGGGTCCTGGTCATAGTTTCCTGCAAAAGTTGGTTATTGGTGGAAAATAAATTTATTTTCTCCTGTACTGCTGATACCGCACATTCGGGAAGAGAATTGGGTAGGAATGAAGGGTGAAAACCAAAGTTGGCAAAGAACGGGGTCTGCTTGGTGGCGGAGTGGATGGAGTTGTTGTAGGCGAATTCGGCCAAAGGAAGCAGGGAAATCCAGTTATCTTGTGTAAAAGAGGAGAAGCAGCGCAGGTACTGCTCCAGAGTTTGGTTAGTCCTCTCAGTCTGTCCATTGGTCTGGGGGTGATAGGCGGAAGAGAATGACAGTTCTATATCCAAGGCCTTACAGAGGGACCTCCAGAAGCGGGAGGTGAACTGTACCCCTCGATCTGAAACAATGTTGGCTGGTACCCCGTGGAGTCTGACGATTTCCTTGATAAATGCCTGTGCTGTTTCAGGGGCAGAGGGAGTGCCTTTCATAGGAATAAAGTGTGCCATTTTGGACAGACGATCGACTATCACAAAGATAGTGGTATGATCTTCTTCTGGAGGTAACTCGACAATGAAGTCTATGGATAACATCCTCCATGGTCTGTCTGGAACAGGCAAAGGTCTTAATAAGCCCCAGGCCTTGGTTCTATGAGTCTTGTTCCTGATGCAGGTAGTGCAGGACTCCACAAATTCTTTACAATCTTCCCGTAATTGAGGCCACCAAAAGGTACGCTGTACCAAGTCGGTGGTCTTCGCTATGCCAAAGTGCCCGGCTAATGCATGGTCGTGGCAGAGTTCCAGGACAGATACTCGTAGATCGTCGGGGATATAGATCTTGTCCTTATGCCAGAGCAACCCGTCCTTAACCTGCAGTTCCAATTCAGGAGAGGGCAACTGCCCTGCGGAGGCTTGTTTAAGTCTGGAGAGCAGGTTTTCCTGAAGCAAGAGGAAATTCCCAGGGGCAAGGATGGTATCCGGAAGTGAAACTTCTTTGGGTTTGTGAAACATCCGAGACAAGGCGTCAGGCTTAGTGTTCTTGGAGCCTGGACGATACGTGACATGGAACGAAAACCTGGAGAAAAAGAGCGCCCATCTGGCCTGTCGTGGTTTCAGTCTCTTTGCGGATCTCAGATATTCCAGGTTCTTATGGTCAGTAAATATCAGAATTGGATGGGCAGCTCCCTCCAGCAGATAGCGCCATTCTTCTAGCGCAGACTTAATCGCCAGCAACTCCCGATCCCCCACATCGTAGTTCCTCTCTGCTGTTGACAACTTGCGTGAGAAGAAGGCCACTGGGTGAAGCAGGGCCTTGGTTCCTTGTCTCTGGGACAATATTGCCCCTACAGCGATTTTGGATGCGTCTACCTCGAGGACGAATGGCAAAGAGGAATCCGGATGCTTTAAGACGGAGGCAGAGGTAAAAAGTCCCTTAAGGGCCTCAAAGGCCTTTTGGGCCTCGGAGGACCAATGGAAGCGGTTCCCCTGTTGGGTTAATTGAGTGATTGGTGCAATGATGGCCGAGAATCCTCTGATGAACTTGCGGTAAAAATTGGCAAAGCCGACAAAACATTGGATTCCCTTCTTGTCTGTAGGGACTGGCCAGTCTAGGATTGCAGCAATCTTCTGGGGGTCCATCTCGATGCCCTCACTGGAGATGATTAATCCCAAGAATGGTATACTTCCCTGCTCGAACGCACATTTTTCGGCTTTCGCATATAGGCCATGTTGTCGAAGCCGGGCTAACACACTCTTGACATGCCTGCGATGAGATTCGAGGGAGGAAGAGAAAATTAATATGTCGTCTAGATAGACGATAACAAATAAGTCCAGAAAGTCCCGAAGGGCATCATTATGAAGTATTGAAACGTGGCGGGGGCATTGCACAACCCGAAAGGCATCACCAAATACTCGAAGTGCCCAAATCGAGTACGGAAAGCAGTCTTCCACTCATCTCCGTCCCTGATGCGGACCAAATTATAGGCTCCACGGAGATCAAGCTTGGTGAAGACATTGGCAGCCCCCAGTCTCTGGAATAACTCTGGCATCAAAGGAAGGGGATAACGGTTCTTCACCGTAATTTTATTTAATTTGCGGTAATCCACGCAAGGACGAAGGGTATGGTCCTTTTTCTCAACGAAAAAGATGCCCGCGCCTGCTGGAGACGTGGATGGGCGAATAAACCCCTTCTTCAGGTTCTCGTCAACGTATTCCCTTAGTGCCCCCTGTTCAACCTCTGTCAACGGAAAAATCCTTCCAAATGGGATTTCAGCCCCAGGTAATAGTTCAATGGGGCAGTCGTAGGCTCGATGGGGTGGTAGAACCTCCGCCCGTTGTTTACTGAATACATCCAGGTACTCATGATAGACTTCTGGAATAGACTGACGTAATTCAGCTTCTGAATCCAGGCAGAGCAGGTTAGACGGCCCATGAGGGGCGTGAGAGCCACAGAACTGCTGGCAGTAAGGTGACGAGAAGGTGACTTCCCCTGTGGCCCAGTTGATGGCAGGGTTGTGAGCTTGCAGCCAGGGCATAACGAGGATCACAGGGAATAATGGAGAAGAGATGATGTCCATACGTAACAGTTCGTGGTGGGAGCTGGAAATGACAGCAGAAATAGGAGCAGTCTCTAGAACTACAGGGCCGGATTTAATAGCAGACCCATCAGCCAGGTGAACAGAGAGTCCATGGGTCTTGGGAAGGAGAGGAATCCGATGTTTAGCAGCGAATGAAGAGTCCATGAAACAACTGCAGGCCCCAGAATCAATAATGGCGGGGGTTGGTAGGGTCTTTCCTGAAAGCTGCAATGAGACTGAAAGGGCCAGGTGAGATGTGGTCTTGGCTATAGGACCCGTGTATTCAGGAATTATAGAGAGACATTTACGGAGCTTCAGAGGGCAGTTCCTAACGTAATGTCCGGGCCCTCCGCAATACAGACACAGATTGTTCATCCGACGACGTTGTCGCTCCTCCGGGGTAAGGGAAGGACGAAGAACCCCAAGCTGCATGGGCTCAGGTGCGTTGGGTGCGGAAGCTGGTGATGCAGCAGGTACTGGGTGCAGGTGACTTGGAGCCCTTGGGAGCATCCAGGTTGGGTGAGAAAACCCTGTAACTCTCTCAGCCCTTCGTTCTCTTAGGCGTCGATCGATCTGTATGGTTAAATCGATCAACGCATTCAAAGTCTGTGGCACCCAAACTCTAGCCAGCTCATCTTTCAGAGAATCAGAGAGTCCCATGCGGAACTGGTGACGGAGAGCGGCATCGTTCCAGTCTGTATCTGCGCTCCACCGCCTAAACTCGGCCACGTAGTCCTCTGCCGCCCTGCGTCCCTGCTGAAGGGTACGCAAAGTCGCTTCTGCAGTTGCTGAAAGCTGGGGATCCTCGTATAGCTGAGCCATAGCGTCAAAGAAGGAGGCAAGGTTGGTCAGAACTATGTCCTTTCGTTCCAGGAGACGGTGGGCCCAGGCTTGGGGGTCCCCGGTAAGCAGGGAAACCACAAAGCCCACTTTAGTGATTTCCAGAGCGAAGGTTCGTGGCTGGAGGGTGAAGTATAGTTCGCAGGAGTTGCGAAAAGCCCTAAAGCTACTTCGATTTCCGGAAAATCTTTCGGGTGCAGGGACCCTAGGTTCTGGAGGAAGCATTACTATTGTTTGGGTTGGCTCAGTCCCAGAGTAAGAGGTGGAAGCATGGGGAAATCCTTGGGTTCCGGTAGCGTTGGGAAGAACCAGTAACCGTTCTTCCAGCCGGGTGTAGTTTTGTTGAAGGTCCTTGACTGCTTCGGTTAGATCTGCCAGATGCTGACACAGATCTTCCATAGGGGAGGCTCCCTGCTCAGGCTCAGGCATGGCTGTCTGCTACTGTCACGTACCTGATGGTAGTGAGCCCGAATTGCAGGGGACGGCCTCCCTTACGGCTCCCACTCCCGGCCCCCTGGTAAGGTAACAGTTGGCACAGGAGTAAGGAGTGGCACGGGTGCCTGGCAGGATCAACTGTGGTGAGGTGGTGATTCAAACACCCGGAAGCTTCCTTGCAGAATACCGGAACTGGAACGGCTAGCAGGCTGGATCGGAAGTAGCACAGCAGACTGGATCGGTCTCGCAGACTGGATCGGAAGAAGCACAGCAGACAGGATCAGCTAGCAGGCAGGTTCAGCTTAGCAGGCTGGATCTGGGACAGCTCAGCAGACTGGATCGGTCTCGCAGACTGGATCGGAAGAAGCACAGCAGACAGGATCAGCTAGCAGGCAGGTTCAGCTTAGCAGGCTGGATATGGGACAGCTCAGCAGACTGGATCGGTTTAGCAAACTGGATCAGAACCAGGAACAGGGTAGTAAACAGGCCGGGTCAGATATCAGGCGGGCAGCAGAAGTACAGGATGCAGGCAAAGGGTAGTCACAACAAGCCGGGGTCGGGTGCAGGCAGATAACAGGTTGGTCAAGGTAAGCCGGGTCTTTTAGCACAGGTATGGTCTCAGATCAGGGTTTAGCACACAACGCTGTAGAGCAGACAGCAGGGACTGTCTTTAAATGACAGGTTTAAATAGTCTCTCTGGCGCCACCCGCTGGACGCACGCGCGAACGGAGACCAGGAAGTCCGGGGCGCCTGTTTCTGGCAGGATCTCCATGACACCGAGGCACCTAATTTTACCACAAAAAACTGGGAAAACGTATTGACTCGAGTATAAGCCTAGGGTGTCCATCTGCATGCCTCACTGCGCCTCACTTTGCCTTACTGTGTCCATGTGCATGCCTCACTGTGCCCGTGCCTCACTGTGCCCATGCCTCACCGTGTTCATGACTAGACTGACGTTTAACATGGGAGTCTATGGAAGGGGTACCCGGCTTTGATAAATCGGTGCTCCCCGGCCGTAGGTCTCCCAGACAAAAAAACATGCACACTTATAGAGGAGAAATGGGGCTACATGTGTGCCAAGTTACGGGTCCAGGGAACCTACGACCGTTCGGTACCAGGTCCCCAAATTCACCGGAGAAGTGACCATTTAACATTGGAGTCTATGGAAGGGGTGCCCGGCTTTGAAAAATCGTTGCTCCCCGGCCGTAGGTCCCCCGGACAACAAACTTTGCACACTTGTAGAGGAAGAGTGAGGCTACATGTGTGGCAGGTTTGGTACCGGGTCCCCAAAGTCCGGGAGATCAGGCACAAAAAAGGTGACTCGAGTATAAGCCAAAGGGGGGCAGCATTTTCAGCACAAAAAAATGTGCTGAAAAACTCGGCTTATACTCGAGTATATACGGTACTTTCGAAAAACTTTCTCCGGCCAACTACATTCCCTTTAATTAATGAGATAAAACAAGATGTGAAAAACATAGCGAGGAGACCTATTTCTTGGATAGGAAGGATTAATGTATTAAAAATGATGATCGTACCAAAAATAACTTATAAATTCCAGATGCTTCCCATAGGAATACCACAAAGCTTTTTTAAGATAATTAAAACTATAATTTTGAAATATATTTAGCAGGGTAAAAAGGCCAGAGTAAACTTTGCACTTTTAAGTCAGAAAAAAAAATGGGGGGCTGGGACTCCCAGATGTAAAAAGATACTACAACGCGGTCATATTAGCAAGATTAGCAGAATGGGCAAATCCGTATACTAAAAAGAAGTGGGTACAAATGGAAGACACATTAAGCACGACACATTTACACAAAAACATTTGGATACCCCAAAATTAAGATCATTAGACACAGATACTCACATTAACTAGAGAAGGGAAATTGAGACCCATCCCAGCCTGAAAGCATCCCAAAATACCTCCATCCCTAAATAATGTGTAAAAATGCAGGAAAGTAGTGGAGTTGGGACTTTAATTGAGGTATAAGTTTATAATAAATGAAATAAGATAAATAACTTGGATGTCATGGTTCCCTCTAAATTGGCATGATACGGTATAAGTAAACCAGTAATCACAATACATTTATGATACAGAAATGTAATCACAAAGGAACAATTCATAATCATCATTAATTTAATAACACATGATTAGTTGGGGAACATGATTAATGACATACAAACATAGTAATAAATCAATGAATAATAAATATGTAAGCAATAACAACATGATCAACACGTATGTAATTGATAAATAATAATATGGGCTGATGTAGAGCATCCGAGGATGTAAACTCTACGCGTTTCATCGTCGCCTACCACTCATCAGGAGTTTGGATGCATGAAAGTAATCTAGAATGAGATAAATGAAAAAATTTGTTGTGGTAGTTTCTGGGGATCCACTAGTCCCCATGGACAAACCCAATGCAGTAAGAAAAGGTAAGATCTCGGCTCATTGGCGTCAAGTTTAGTGTGCCTGGTATCCGGCGTCGTCTGACGCCGCTCCACCGTGGCGCGCTGGTTCCATCTCTCGCCTTGCAGGGGATTTGATGGACCCCAGCATTAGCGAGTTAATTCAGGACGTTGGCGGGGTTCTGCCCAGAACCGGGGGCTATATAACAGTGGGTGGCGGACCGCTGTCTCTCTCTGCCGGCCACCATTCCATAGTGATACCATCTGCTTGCTTTGCCTCTGGAAGCTCAGGTAAATGGGGCATTTGACATCGTCCTCGTCATATACTTTCAACCCAGTCATGCACACAGCTAACTCTATTGATCCTTACACACACACATTGTACATTTGTTCATGCACATACATCCATACATACTGACACACATTCAAACTTACATCTATACTTTCACATATATACACTTGTTTACCTTCATTTGACAAAAAACTTTTTATTCTCTTTTATTCACTTATATACCATCTACGCATGGTTATGCTCCTTCATGTGCATTTGATATGCAGATACATCAAATTATACTTACTCTCACTATGTCAGCATTTTATCATTTATTTATCATGTAACAGCTTTCTTTCACTTTTTTCACGCATTTTCACCTTCACCACACTCCATTATACCTCCATATTGACACATTTCTCATACCTTCATTTTTTTCCATCTTCATACAGACTTATCCAATCATTATACAAGCACCCTTTCCGGGCATGGTGGCTCGCGGCGAGCGATGGGTCTGCCCCCCACGACCCCCCGTATACCCTGGCCAGCGGATCTCCCGCCTCAACCCGGGGTGAGACTTCGTACGCGGCATCACCTTCCAGGCCTTTCCCCAATTAAGGTCTCAGTACACGAGCTGTCTGGCAAGGTATAATATTGCTACATTTTTTTATTCCTTTTTTCTTACCTTTCCTTACTGCATTGGGTTTGTCCATGGGGACTAGTGGATCCCCAGAAACTACCACAACAAATTTTTCCATTTATCTCATTCTAGATTACTTTCACGCACCCAAACTCCTGATGAGTGGTAGGCGACCATGAAATGCGTAAAGTTTACATTCTCGGATGCTCTACATCAGCCCATATTATTATTTATTAATTACATACGTGTTGATCATGTTGTTATTACTTACATATTTATTATTCATTGATTTATTTATTACTATGTTTGTATGTCATTAATCATGTTCCCTAACTAATCATGTGTTATTAAATTAATAATGATTATGAATTGTTCCTTTGTGATTACATTTCTGTATCATAAATGTATTGTGATTACTGGTTTACTTATACCGTATCATGCCAATTTAGAGGGAAACATGACATCCAAGTTATTTATCTTATTTCATTTATTATACCCTTATACCTCAATTAAAGTCCCAACTCCACTACTTTCCTGCATTTTTTCACCTTATAACTAAAAACGTATTTAGAGTATGGGATACAATTCACCAGCGTGAAAAATGGAAATATAACTCCCCGCTAATTCCATTATCGGGCACTATTTTTTTTTATTCCAGGGAATGGGACACGGTTGGGAAAGCAATTGGGAACTACACAACTTAGGGATATAACTACACAAGGTAAAATAAGGACAAGACAAGAGTTAAAAACGGTGGATGGGGATCAGCAGTTTAGCGAATGGGAGTATTTTCAGTTAAAGCACTTAGTAAGCACCATAGCACAACCAATTAGAGATGAAAAAACACTAAATCCAATGGAAAAGCTTTGTAGTATAGAAAAACCCTTGAAACATGGCATGTCTCAAATCTATGAAATACTAACAGAATTAGAAACACTGGGAACATTGGCATGTATAGAAAAATGGGGACAGAACGTGGCCAAAAAGCTGGAAGAACCACACATGATAGGGGAAGTATTTAATTTCGCACCCGATATAGCGACAATTGAAGTAAACTATAAATGTATGGTACATTGGCACTTGACCCCAGAGAGAATGAATAAAATCCATTCAAATAACTCTCCACTATGTTGGAGGAACTGTAAACTAAAACGAACGACGATGCATATTTGGTGGGATTGCCCGAAAATAAAAGAGTATTGGGAGGAAGTTTTAGAGTACATAGAAGAAACAACTGGCGAGAAGATTCCACAAAACCCCTGGACCTGTCTGTTCCACGGTACAAACAAAAAAAAAATGGGATGGGAAATGGGAAAATTCAGTAAATGCGTATGTTCTTTTTGATATTAACTTTTTATACACCAATGTGGGTGTGTTTTGTACTTGAACAATTTTCTAATAAAGAATAAAAAGAAAAAAAAAAACTAGCTCTCAAATTTATGTCTACCTCCAATCACAAAGAATTCAGAATTAAGGAGTTCATTACCTGCAATACGGCATATGTGGTGTATGCATTCCAGTGCCCTTGTGGATTGATCTATATAGGCCGCACAAAAAGACTGCTAAGAATACGGATTGCAGAACATATAGCCAACATTAAAATAGGGTTCAAGGATCATAATGTGTCACTACACTTTAAAACTCACCACAACCAGGATCCCTCTGGGCTTACATTTTGCAGTATTGACCATTTAAAACCTTTCTGGAGAGGTTCTAATCTAGTGAGAGAACTCTCTAAACGTGAGACTCAATGGATCTTCTTGGTCGATACATTATTGCCTAAAGGGTTAAATGTCGATCTAGACATCAATTGTTTTATTAGTGACTACTAGCCCACATTTTATATATTTAAGCCCTTTTTTCTCCTTTTTTTCTGATCATGTTGGTTCTCTCTTATCAAATCTTAAACATACTAAGGTTTTGTATACATATAGAAATATGCAGATTTAAAAAAAAAAGTATATTTTATATATATTTTATTTATATTTTTATAAGATTATTTTTAATATAAATTTTTAGTGCCTATACTCTCTCTATATCTATTATGGTCCACAATGTATTTACCTCTCTATTATAAGTCTATTTATTGATACTTATTCACCATTTATGATTTTAAAGAATGTGTCTGCAACCATTCAATATCAAAATAACTAGACACAATACTCTATTATTATGCGTGTGTAATGTTTGAGCCTCTTTAAGCTTGAGTTCGGAACATTACCACTATATATTCTGTCACCATTATATTTATGCGCTTATTATATTTTACATGTGTTGTTCTGGGTGCTTTTTATCCCACCATCATTATTGTTTTTAGCAAAGTGCAATTAATTGAGGCTGTACTTAAAAAGTATAGAAAGCTTTGTGCTGTCAGTGTCCAATCAGGCGACAGAGACTAGCACCTGTCATCTGTTGGTATGTGCGCTGGATTGGCCGATGCGCTGAGGGCAGGGAGATTTAAACCTGTTGAGATGTCGTGCAGTCGCGCCCTCTGAAGTTGGAAGTGATGAAACGCGTCAGGGCGTGACCCGCAGGACATCCCGGAAGTGACGCTTGCGCTCCACCATCTACCGTTCGTTACCCGAAAGTAACCGCGTTGTCTGCAAGGAGACGCACGCTTCCTCCTGGATGGCTTATCACGGTGATAGCACCCTCTTGGGTCACATTTTCATGCTTGTTGATTTATGTTTTATGTACGTAGCTAGTATTAAGGGGTCTTCTGATGTATGGGGAGTTTGGTCATAATAAACAAGATTACGCTATGTGCAACCATTCTTGTGTTTTATGACTTGTGTTGGAGCCCCCGTACCAGTGGACCTTTATTGATGGCGAGGATCTAGAGCAAACTGGCTGATGAACACCTAACTTAAAGGCTTCTCTCAGTAGAGGTTCTGGTGAGTTTGACCCCCTGGGGAAGTGTGCATCACAAGGTGGAATACAGATATTGTTTTCTGGTGGAAGGTGCACGCTAGGACAACCGATAACTGACACTTGATGTTTTTTGAACTGCTCCACACTATCATCTACTACTCATAAGACTTTTAACTGTGGTGCTGGCCACATGCTGTCAGGACCTGGGACCTCGTCGGTGTCTGGCATTCACTCTTCCCACTGAGCTATCTGGGATGCTGGACAGCTCCCTGCCTGATCTGCTGGACAAACCTATCTGATCCAATGGACAACCCTGCCTTGAGTCTTGATTACTGTTGAACCTTGAACTCCCTGCTCCTCCCATGAACTTCCTATATAAGCCTTGTCTCAGCACTTCCTCTTTGCCAGTTTATTGTGCCTTCTCAGCCAGTGCCTAGCTCTTGACATCCCTGCTGCCATCTGTATTTTGCTACCACTCGTGATTGACCCTTGGCTTGTTCTTTGACTACTCTGCTGCCTGATCCCAACCTGCAACCACTCGTGATTGACCTTTTGGCTTGTTACTGACCACGCAGCTGTTTAATCCTTATCTGCTTATCCGCCACTGGACCCCGGCCTGCTCACACCCTGGTGGGTCTAACCTGAGGACCGCGACCTGGTACTAGCTTGCAGCTAAATCCATCTCCACCATCCGGAGCTCTGGGGAAAACCAGCTAGTACTTAGACTTCGCACCTCAGGTGAGCATGTGTCATCTGCCAGAAGTGACTGCCTTTATACCTGTCCTGCAACTGCTATAGCAACTGGTCTTCAAGCCCGACGCCTGATCGTGACAGAATAACCTGGCCTAAAACATGGAGGCCGCTATAGCAAATGCTGTGGTTCCTTTCAGGCAGCAAATTGCGAAGCTGCAGGAGTTTGGTGTCACCTACCAAGAAAAATTTGCCGAACTGGAAAGTGTAGTGAAAGGGCAATGTGAAGAGATCCATGCCCTGCAAAAACAATTGCTGGACCTACATTCCCGAGATGATGCTAATGCACATATGCCTCACCCACCCAAGTTTAATGGAGATCGCCACCATTACAGAGGTTTTCTTAACCAGTGTCGCATATATTTCCAAATGCGACCCGCTGCATTCACTTCTGGAAAACAGAAGGTAATGTTTGTTATCAACCTCCTGACTGGGGAAGCATTAGCCTGGGCCTCCCCTTATATAGAACAAGACAGTGCCACGCTGAATAGTTTCCAGACTTTTGAGGCTGCGATGAATCAGGGTTTTGATGATCCCAATCGCTGTGCTACTGCTGAAGCAAAGTTGCATAGTTTACGGCAGGTTAAACGTTCTGTTGCTGAGTACACAGCTGAATTCAGACGTTGGATCGCAGATACCACTTGGAACCCAGCAGTCAGTACCGCCAAGGGCTTTCTGAACAGGTAAAATATGAGCTTGCCAGATTGGAGACTCCTAATGATCTTGAGGCCTTCATCCAACTATATATTCGAATTGATCAAAGACTTACAGAAAGGAGGAAGGAGAGACTGGGAATGTTTGGAAGCAATGGTGGCATGCGTTTCTCTGCTAGTCAATTTGTTCAAAAGGATCCAAGAGTTTCTTCAGATTCTGACACAGCTGAACCTATGCAGGTTGGTGCAATTAAGAGATCCATTTCTACTTAGGAGAAAGAGAGAAGACGTTCAAAAAACCTGTGTTTATATTGCGGGGACTCTGGGCATTACGCAGTCAACTGTCCGAACAAGGTTAGAAGAACAATTGCGGCGACTGATGTGATTTTGCCTGAACAAATAAACTATTACCCAGTCGATCTCCCCATTGATTCATGAAGAGAATAAAGTAAATTCTGTACTGTCCCATTTTATCATCCCTATTAAACTCATCTTTGATGGTATTGAAATTCCTTGCTCTGCTATGCTGGACTCTGGGGCTGGGGGGAACTTTATGGACATAGACTTTGCCCACAGTAATAATATCCAAACAAGAAATAAGTCTGCTCCTATCGATATGGAGACGGTCGATGGTTCACCCTTAACTTCCGTACCTGTTACCCATGAGACAGTCCCTTTGGTACTGCAATTTGAGGCTAATCATCATGAGACCATCAGTTTTCAGCTGATTACATCACCCAAATTTCCCGTCATCCTGGGCATTCCTTGGTTTTCCAGCCATAATCCCTCCATCAACTGGGAAGCACGGATTATAAACTTTACATCCCCCCATTGCGAGGAATTCTGTAGAGAACCTTGTCAAACAAGTTCTTTGCCAGTCAAGGAATCACAGGTGGATGTTGATACTACGCAGTCCTATGACAACCTGCCTCCACAATATCATGAGTTCCGGGATGTCTGTGATAAGAAGAATGCCGATCAGTTACCTCCTCATCGCCCATACGATTGTCCGATTGAACTGCTCCCAGGGGCTGAAATACCTTTTGGTCGCCTTTTCAATCTTTCAGAACCTGAATTAAAAGTTCTCAGGGAATGGATTGATGAGAATTTAGAAAAGTGCTTCATTAGACCCTCAATGTCTCCTGCAGGGGCAGCCCTGTTCTTTGTTGCAAAGAAAGATTCCACCTTGCGTCCATGCACTGACTACCGTGACCTTAATAAAATCACTATTAAAAACCGCTATCCACTTCCTTTAATTTCTGAAACGTTGGAAAGACTCTGCTCTGCCAAAGTCTTCACAAAACTAGACTTACGGGGGGCATATAACCTCATCCGCATGCGTCAAGGAGACGAATGGAAAACCGCCTTTAGAACCAGATGTGGCCATTTTGAGTCCCTGGTTATGCCTTTTGGCCTCTGCAACGTCCCTGCCACTTTCCAATACTTCATCAATGATGCTTTTCGAGACCTATTGGACCAGTTTGTGATTGCTTATCTGGATGATATTCTCATCTTTTCTAATAACCTGGAGGAACATCGCAAACATGTGTAGCGGGGTGTCATTTTACCCGCAGGACTAAATTTCCCGGGATGGTTTGCGGCACCCAGGGTGCCATTCCCCACGCAAGGACTGCTTAGGTGGACTTTAACAGGGAAGGGCGGGGCTCGTGTCTCTCTCTTGGAATGCCGCCCTGCTTGCAAGAGGATCTCCTACACTCACCTGCTGCGCGCGCTAGGCCTGAAGCCTGGGTCTCGCGTTCCTGTTCCAGAGAGCTTCCGTTCCGCTGGGGAGTCTGCAGAGCATCCGACCCACCTGAGGTGCCATCATCTTCTGAAGGACCAAAGACTCGGTGCATCGCGGACCACTGTGATGCCACTCACAGTAGCGGAGGAACCGGACAGGAGTCGGTTCGGTTAGGGTGAGAGAGCGCCTGCTCGGAACCTTAAATCAATAACATTGCCTAGGCCTTCTATTGAACATAGTTATACTTTGGAGAGACTGTTGTCCTGAACTGAGTTTGCCAGTCTCTCCAGTTTGTCAAGTTAGCGGTTATTCACAAACCCCCTTATTGGATTACAATCTGTTTCTCTATGTGTGCCACCGACAGTTGCTAGCGAAGATTCCTCACCAAACTATACCCACAGTTATAGTCAGGCCTGACTGGGTAATTAGGACATTGCTGGGCGCCATTTCTTTGCTCACGAGGGAGGATAGCTGCAGCGGGGTTAATACCATTTTTATTGCCTAACTGAATGTCATATGCATATAGTGTGTACACCTTTATTGCAGGGATCTTCATAAGATATTGTACTCAAATTACTCTTTTATATTGTTGCTTACAGTAAACCGTTATAGTTAAGTAACTTGGTTGTGAGTGTCCATTATTGTGCTGGTATACAAAAGGGGGTTGTACTGTGTAATATATATGTATAGAGATAGTACAGTTATACCACTACTTTCCCTCTTTCTAACTGTGTCACGAGAGAAGTCAGAGCCGATTGTCAGGGGTTGGTAGCAGTGCATTACAGGGGCCCAAACAAACAAGCAGCCCTCTTAAGCTGAGGGTATCGCTACACGTGGGGGCTCGGTCCGGGACCCGTGTATATTGCACGCTGCGATCAAGGCGGCCTGACATACCAGAATGGACTCGCAGGCAGTAATAGAATGGTGCGCAGAGGAGGACGTGGATCCACTCCGGGCGGTAGCTATTGAGCTCCCGGGAGAGATCCGGGAGAAAGAAGAGATAAACCAATTGATAATGTTAATATCTCCAAAATGGAAAGTGTGACAGGAGGGTCACTTTGGACACAGGGTGAGCCAGGAAATAATGGACATTAAGAAATATATCTTGGGCTACCTAAAATGGGTCTGTAATATTTATCCACCATATCCCCAAGGATAACTGTAAAGGACTATTTACTGTTTCTGAACTCAACAGGTTAATTGAGAGATACTGAGGTGTTCAGCCTCAATCACCTGTCTGCCTATTGTAATGCTAATCCCAGCTTCTAAAAGACCTGTTCATTGTTTGTGGTGATTTACATTCTATTGTCCATTGTGGTTTGGGGGAATTAAGCCTATAATTATAGGTTGTGGAACTAGCAGCAGACGGGTTAATTGAAGAGATGTTGATGAATCACCTGACCTGTATCACCATTGTCATTGGACAGTTTAACCCGCCCTGTTCCCCCAAGGATGGGAGGGAAGGGTTTTGAAGAGAAATGTGTTACCATGTGTTTTGAAAATAAAGTCATTCCCTGTTTTGGAACTTGAAATACAGAGCGTTGTCTCGTATCTCTGGAAGGATTAATCCTATGGGAAGTGGTCGCCTGGCTGTGGAGGGTCGATAGTGGTTGTGTGTTCAGAGAGGGAATATTGTAAACGGCGTTACCCCCTTTCGTATTTGGGATGCCGTTACAGAAAGCATGGCCGGTAGATGTGAAGTCAAATGCCTCGGGGACATATGCGCTAATAGAGTGGACAAGAGGAGTCCCAGAGGAGTTCAAAGGGCAAAGTATAAAAGACATAAATGACAGAACGTATCGCTTAGTGCATACTGGGGCTGTGAAGAAAGAGTCCCCAGGGACCTCCCCACAGTTATCTCCGTCACTCTTCTCCAAAATGGGAGGCAGTAGCGAAATGAAAGCACCAAAGTCACCCCTGACCGCCATAGGTCCTGAACTGTTGACTGCTTTGGGGGACTTTGTTGTTAAATGCCAAAAAAACAACACAGTACATGTGGAAGCTGGGTACCGGAAACTCCGGGTGTTTTCAGGAACACAACCTGTGCCACCCGGGGAGGAAGATTTCGATACTTGGATCGAGCAGGCAATGCAGGCAGAAGAAGGTTGGGAAGTCCCAGAAGCGCAGAAGAAGCAGCGCATCAGTGAGAGCTTGAAAGGCCCTGCTGCTGAGGCGGTGAAAAATCTTAGGTGCAGCAATGCTGTGTGTACAGCAATGGATTATTTGTCTATGTTGCAGGAAGAGTTTGGCCAGCTGGAGAAGGTGTCAGACTTGGAAGGTATGTTCAAATTTATACATCAACAGCCAAAGGAAAAGTTGTCCGAGTATGTCCGGAGACTGAATAGAATGCTGTGCCAGATTGTACTGAGAAAAGGAATGCAGCCACAGGTCATAGATGCTACCAGGATGAAACAGATCCTTAGGGGAGCCTTTTGGTCGGATCCAGTTTGGCTCCACCTGAAGACCTCCGACGGAGTCATGGCCCTGAACTACACAGACCTTGTGCAGATCATAAGGGACGAAGAGGCCTTGATGAAGGATCAAGAGGGGTTTGAGAAAACCACCCCACCTGTTTCGGTAGGAGTCAGAACGACAGTAGTTACAGAACGTGACCCAGAGGTAGAAACTTTGAAGTCCCAAATGGCCCAAGTACTGGACTTATTGAATCCTTTATTGGCCAAGAACTCTGGAGTCAAGGAGAAGGAAGAGATCCGGAGGGAACCGGATCGGAATGTCCCTATTCCAGCCTCCCCAAAGATCAGGAAGGAAATTATCTGCTTAAATTGTGGAGGAGTTGGCCACCCTGATAGAAGGTGCCCCAGTCCAAGGAAGAACAGAGGCACTCAATACCAGCCGGCGGAAAACTTCAGAGGGCCCCGGTGAAGGAGTCAGCCGGGCGCCCGCTACCTACAGAAAGCTCCAAGAAGGTTCAGAGACAAGCAGAGAAAAAAAAGAAGGGCAACAATGCCCCTCCTAAAAACTCCCATACTGTCTGTCGGGAGTTGCAATTTGACAACCAGGAAAAGATCAATGCATACCAGGTTCAAAAAGGGTTGAGATCCAGGGAGAAATGGAAAAAGAAGAAAAAAACATTGGAAAAGTAAAAAAATCCAAAGGAGAAAAAGCCTCCAAAGAAGTTCCCGGATAAATTAGTTGGACCCTCCCCTCTAGTCTCAGTTCAAGTGGAGGGAGTCTACGCAAAGGCACTCTTAGACACAGGAGCCCAAGTGACTCTCTTATACCGAGACTTTTATCAGAAGCATTTAAGTCACGTACATTTGCAGAAGCTGGAAGACCTGAAGATAGGGGGGATTGGCACTCGCAGTTTCCCCTTTCGATCAGGCTGGCCTTTGACCCCTCGGTGACCGGGAAGGCCGAAGCTTTTGACACTTTGGCGGTGGTTTGCCCTCGCCCACCAGGAGCCAACACGATGTCCATGTTGATAGGGACCAACACTGACTTGGTCCAGAGACTGCTGACCTCGTTGGTGCAAGAACGGAGTTCTCCCAGACAGAAGTTTCACCCCATGCTGCAACAGGTCTACCAGAAGATGATCCTGGAGCAAAAGGCCCCGGAAGAGGGGTTGGGAAGAGTCTGGAGACTGTCTAGGAGAGAGAAGATACTACATCCTGGTGAGGTGACCTGTCTTCAGGCTACAGTAAAACTCTCCTGGGAGCAGCCAGGTCCCTTTTGTGGTCGTAGAACCAGATCCCTCCAATACTCACCAAGGATTGGAAGTACTCCCTGAAGTGGTCCCGTTGAGGGCACTGAAGAAAGCAAAGATACAGATTCCAGTAAGTGTCAAATGTCACAAATTCTCCTGTGAAGATCCCAGCCCGGGTGCTATTGGGCAAGGTAAACCCTGCCACCCCAGTGACCCTGTCTGAATTGAAATCAAAAGATGAAGAAGCCACCTTGTAAGAGCTTTGCCTTGAAGATACAGCCTTGCCACAGAAATGGAAGGAGAGAGCCAAGGCTCAGCTGACTCGGTGGAGGAGAATATTCTCTGAAGATGAGTTTGATGTGGGGTGTGCGAGGAGTGCCACCCATAAAATCCGTTTTCAAGAAGACAAGCCCTTCCGGGAAAGGGTTCGAAGAGTTCCACTGGCTGATCTGGAAGATTTGTGGGAGCAGTTGGCAGAGCTAAAGAGAACAGGGGTCATTAAAGAGTCCAGAAGTCCCTATGCCTCCCCCATTGTGGTGGTAAGGAAGAAAAAACGGGTCGCTGAGACTCTGCATAGACTATAGGACTCTTAACCGGAGGACCATTCCTGACCAGTATACTACCCCCAGGATAGAAGATGCTTTGCAGAGTCTGTCTGGGGCCAAGTGGTTCAGTGTCATGGACCTGAAGAGTGGGTATTATCAAATCCCCATGCACCCTGAAGATAAGGAGAAGACGGCCTTCATCACCCCGGTGGGGTTCTATGAGTTTAATAGGATGCCCCAGGGTCTGTCAGGAGCCCCTGCTACCTTCCAGAGGTTAATGGAGAAGACCGTTGGGGACATAAATCTGATTGAAGTCCTGGTATACCTAGACGACTTCATTGTCTTCGGGAAGACTCTAGAGGAACATGAAGCAAGATTGGAGAAAGTCCTGAAACGACTTAGCGAGGAGGGACTTAAACTTTCCAGAGAAAAATGCCAGTTCTATCAGTCCTCGGTCCACTATCTAGGGCACATAGTATCTGCTGAAGGAGTGTCTACGGACCCTGATAAACTGGAGGCAGTCACCTCCTGGCCCAGACCAACTACAGTGACTGAGCTCAGGTCCTTCTTAGGTTTCTGTTCCTACTACCGTAGATTTGTGGAAGACCCCTAAATGAGCTACTGAAGACGGAAGGAGAAGAGGATGATACTGGTCCCAGGAAGTCTGGAGAGTCTGTGGAAGACCAGTGGACAGGGGAGTGCGAAGAAGCCTTCCAGATGTTAAAGAAGAGTCTTACCACTGCACCAGTCCTGGCCTATGCTGATCCAAAGAAGCCTTATGAACTGCATGTGGATGCCAGCCATGATGGCCTAGGAGGGGTGCTATATCAAGAATATGAGGGGCAGTTGCGCCCAGTTGCCTATGTTAGCAGAAGTTTGGCACCCACTGAAAAGAACTACCCCACCCACAAGTTGGAGTTCCTGGCCCTAAAGTGGGCAGTCGTGGATAAACTCAGAGATTACCTGTATGGAGCTGACTTCACAGTAAGGATTGACAATAATCCACTCACCTATCTCCTCACTACGGCCAAGCTGGATGCCACTGGTCACCGTTGGTTGGCCGCCCTAGCCGGGTTCAACTTCAGCCTGAAGTATAGGCCGGGAGCAGGAAACCGTGATGCGGACGCATTGTCCAGAAGAGGCCATACACCCACCCACCGTCCAGAAGATTGGACCCAGGTAACCCCAGATGGGGTATGGGCCCTGTTTCAAGGAGTACAACTTCAAGCTAGTGGTGGGTCAAGGGCTGAAGAGATCTGTGTTTCTGCCGTGGGGGTGCCTAAGTGTTACTGCAATGTGACCCAAGTGGGAGAGGATGACCTACCCAAATTGTCCAAGAAGGACTTGAGGAAAGACCAGCTGGAAGACCCTTGGGGAAGATTAGCACTGGAGACCTTGGAAGACCAGGATCCAGAAAGACTTCTGAAGAACCCTTCAAAGGTGGCCCGGTTGGTCCACAAGGAATGGGACAAGTTGCAGGTTCATCAAGGGGTGGTCTACCGAAGGGGCCCCTCTGATGATCTGGAAGATAAGTGGCAGCTATTTCTGCCGGAAAAGTACAGAAGAACCGTCTTAGCTGCCTTACATGATGATCATGGCCACTTGGGGCTGAACGAACATTCCAACTTGTAAGGGATAGGTTCTATTGGCCTTGTATGCGGGCTGAAGTGGAGGAATACTGCCACTCCTGTGCACGCTGTATCCAGAGGAAGACATTGCCACGTCAAGCTGCCCCAATGGGCCATCTGCAGAGTCAAGGACCCTTGGACTTGGTGTGCATTGACTTTCTCTGTCTCGAACCTGACCTAAGTGGACAAGGAAATGTTCTGGTGATAACCGACCATTTCACCCGTTATGCCCAAGCTTTTCCAGGCAAAGATCAGAAGGCTTCCACTGTAGCTAAAATCTTTTTTTTTTTTTTACTTTATATTCTTTATTGTTTTTCCATGTTACAAAAAATGCATACACATAATATGCTTAAAAATAATGTTCTACAGTTAGTCACCCCCCCCCCACCCTAACCAATCTCTTTTCACATACCAAAAACAGAGAAAGACAAAACCAAAAAATACATTCTACCACACTCTTATGTTATTGCCGAGAAAGAACTATATTGCTTTTACTTTATTTAGTTTTCTCTCTCCCCCTGCTTCTTTTCCCCTTTTCCCTTCCTTCCTCTTAATCTTCTAACATATTTAACTTCTCTGCCCAAGGTCCATAGCTTCTCTTTCTGCCCCTCCTCTATCCGCCCTTCCTATATCAGCCATCTGGTTTCCGCCTTTAGGTCCATTCTTTTACTCTTCTTCCTTACCGCGCCCGTTAGGGCGGACACCCCATTTTCCTCAACCAGGGATCCCACATTGTTTTACATTTTTTATAGTTACCCCTTTTGGTCAAAACTACTTTTTCCTTCCACATTGTTGCATTTATTATATTGACCCACTCTACTGATGTCGGTGCTTTCTGTGCTTGCCAGTTTTGTGCTATTACCTTCCTGGCCTGGAACAGGCATCTCAGCACTACTTCCGGAATGTCTTTTTGTCCGTGTCTCTCCTCTATACCCAATAGGCACACCCTGGCCTCCAGTTCCAGAGCTGTCCCAAAGGTCGTATTTATGATGTGCAATACCTTAGCCCAGTACCTTTGTAACTTCGGGCACTTCCACATCATGTGTATGAGGTCCCCTGTATCTTGGCATCTGGGGCACTTATCATCTGCTCTCCTTTCAAACATGTGTAGCCTCTTTGGGGTGTAATAAACTCTGTGCATTAAGAACAGATGTGACACTCTCTGTGATGGGGAGAGTGATACCACTGTCCCCTGTTCCAGTATCCGTTCCCATTGTGCAGTGGTTATAGGGCCTATATCCTCTTCCCACTTTGCTTTATTCTTACCCAACCTCTTCTCAGTTATAAAACCCCCCTTAATCTGTGAATATAATTCTGAAATAAGGCCTTTTGATGTTCCTGTCTTAATTAACCGTTGGAGGTGGGGAATTCTTTGCCAGCACACCGGGTGTGTTTTAAATTGGACTTGAAGTGCATGTCTTATCTGCAGATAAGTATAAAACAAAGAGTTTGGGATGGCATACTCTCTCCTTAGTTCTGAAAATGCTTTTAATGTATTGCCTTCATATAACTGTGTTTAATCTGGTTATACCTCTCTTTTCCCATTCCTTTAACTTTCCCATAGCTTGGATTTCTGCTAGGTATTTATTTTCCCATAGAGGTGTATATTCTGTTAACCCTTTATACCCCATAGCTTGTTTACCTTCCCGCCATGTTCTTATGGCCGCCTTCAGTGTTGGATTCTTAACAGGAAAAGAATCAGCCTCCAAGTTTTCTATTATGGTATTATGTGGGGCCCCCATTAACATCATTTTCCCACTGGCCCCTCCTCCTCCCTCTATTGTACATCCCCTCAGGTGCTGTAGCTGGGCCGCTATAAAATAACTATAAGGGTGTGGGATAGCCAGCCCTCCCTCTTTTATTGACAGCTGTAATACTTGGAGACTGATTCTTGCCCTGCCCTTCTTCCAGATTAATTCCCTGAAAAGGGTCTCTATTTTTTGGAACCAGGCCTTCCCAATCCATACTGGGGCGTTATGAAGCACGTAAAGTAGCTGTGGCATCCAAATCATCTTAATAAGATTACTTCTTCCCGCTACTGACAGAGGAAGACGTTCCCAGATGTCGGCCTTTTGCTTAAACTTAGCTAGTAGTGGCTTTAAATTATTATCAATGTATTGTTCTGGGTCTCGTGTCACCACTATCCCCAGGTAATCCATTTTTTCCGCCACCTTTAATAGAGGGATGCCTTCACAGACAGTGTTATCTACTGGATCCACCGGCAGAAGTACAGACTTCTCCCAGTTTATCACCAGGCCCGAGAATCGACCAAATACTTCTACCATCTGTATCGCCATTTTTAGTGACGTTGAGGAATCCCCCAGAAAAAGCAAGATATCATCCGCGTAAAGTGCGATTTTCTCCTCCCCCATTTTCCTCTGAAATCCCTGTATTGCCTTTTGGGATCTGATCGCTATTGCTAAGGGCTCTATTGCTACTGCGAAGAGAAGGGGGGACAGGGGACATCCCTGCCTTGTCCCCCCTTTCTAACCTAAAACTCTTTGAGTATTCATTGTTAATTTTTATTTTTGCGCTTGGGGAGTTATAAAGCGTTTTTACCCATTTAATAAAGACAGAGCCAAATCCAAATTTCTCTAACACATGCCAGAGGTAGCCCCATTCTAGGCTATCAAAAGCCTTGGTAGCATCCAGGGATAAGATAGCTCTGCCGCTTCTATTCTCAGTTGGCGTCTGTAAGTTCAGATACAATCTTCTGATATTGGTGCTGGTAGCCCTATTAGGGATGAATCCGGATTGATCCGGATGTATTAATTTCTGAATATATTTATTCATCCTGGCTGCCAGCACTTTAGCCAATATCTTAACGTCTGAACACAGCAATGAAATTGGTCTATAAGATGAGGTGTCTAATTGATCTTTCCCCTCTTTTTGGAGTACTATTATGGTGGCCTCTGACATTGAGGCTGGCAGCTTCCCCCCTTCTACCACCCAATTCAGCACCCTTAACAGTTCCGGGAGGAGCACCTCCCCGTACTGTTTGTAAATTTCCACCGGTAGACCGTCTGGCCCGGGGGACTTTTGATTAGACATTTCCGCTACTGCTAATTGGAGTTCCTCTAGGGTTATCGGGGACTCTATAGCTCTTCTATCTTCCTCAGTTAAGGCCGGTGTTTCTATCCCCCCCAGAAATTCATCCATTTGTAACGTCTCATCTTCCCTCTTTGACTTATATAAGTCCTGATAATAAGCCTCAAATGTTTCCAAAATTTCAGATGACTGAGAGGATATCTCTCCCCCCACCTTACTTATTGCAGGGATACTAGAGGGGGCTGAGTTAGTTTTAGCCAATAGGGCCAGTGTATGACCTACACTCTCCCCTTCTGCAAAGGTACTCTGTCTTTGAAATAGACGTTTGTTCTCTACTTTCCTTACCACTGCCATTTTGTACTCCTGTTGTTTCTCAAGCCATTTCCTTTGTTTCATCAACGTTGGATCCTCCACATATTGTTCTTCTGCTTCTCTCACCTCTTTCCTAATCTTCTCTTCCCATTCCCTAGAGTTTTTTTTAATTTTGGCTATTTGTTGAATCAGTACTACCCTAAGGAAGGCCTTTAGGGTGTCCCATATCACTCCCACCGGCGCTGTCCCTTCGTTAAAGCCCACCATCTCACTCAATTTTATATTTATCTCCTCTGGTTTTCCCATTAGTTCTAACCAGAAGGGGCTTATTTTCCAGTTGCTTGGAGGGCACTTTTTCCCTGTGTTTATAGTCAGCACAAGTGGTGAGTGATCCGACACCCCTCTTGGGCAATAAACAATTTTGCTAACCCGTTTCAGACTCATCTCGTTTCCCAAGGCCATATCTATTCTAGATAATGTGGAATATGAGCTTGAGAAACAGGAGTACTGCCTCTCATCTGGGTTTCCCGTTCTCCAGATATCGCACCATCCGACCTCTTTCAAAAACTGGGTTAAACATCCCTCTCCCCTCCCGATCATCCGTATCCCTGGTGGAAATCTGTCTACTGTCCTGTCCAATACTGCGTTAAAGTCCCCAACTGCTATTATATAGCTTTCTTCCTTATTTAGCGCAAATTCCGCAAATTTATACAGAATCTCCATATTAAAAGGTGGCGGAACATAGATATTTGCCAATGCATATGGTTAATTTTCTATCAAGCAATGCAAAAAAATAAAGCACCCCAATTCATCCAACCTGACCTCTCTACAAACAAAAGACACCCCCCTTTTCACCAGTATACTCACCCCCCTAGAGTAAGAAGAATAAACTGAATGATACTGGCATTGATATTTCCTATTGAATAATTTCACCTTTGTTTCTTTTGTTAAATGGGTCTCTTGGATGCAAATTACCTTCACCCCGTACCATTCAAATGTGGAAAATATTACAGGTCTTTTTATCGGGTCACCCAACCCCCGGACATTCCAGGAGCCTATATTAAATGTTTTGGGCCGCATACCAATACAGTTGCATAATAACTACAAAAAAAGGAAAAACAAGCATATAGGAGCAAGAGACCCATCTGGGCCCCACAGAGTTCAACCTTGGGCAAAAAAGAGTTCCATATTCCATTGTACAAAAAAGGAGGAGGTGCTAAACCAGAATAAACTTCGGGAGAAAACCCTAATGTACCAATCACAATAAAAAAGAAAAAAACAGCAAAAAACAAAGAAAAAAAATGAAAAAATAAACAGATACAGAGAAAACCAATTACTCTGCTATTCCCTTTTTGTCCCTGATCTGTTACTAAATTAATTTTCTTTAAGTGTAAAAAACAACCCATCTTTTAATTTAAACTGTGATATTCATAATTTTGTGCACCAAACGGGGAAGCCTTACTTCCTATCATAAAAAAAAAAGGAAAAAAAAGGAAAAAAAAAATTAATAGTGCAAAAAAATAAAGGAAAAATTACTTCTTTTAAATGTGTCTTTGCTAAAATGTGGGTTACCCCGAATTACCTTCATCTCATGTTTCCCTCTCTCCTGTGTTTGAAATGTGACATTTGTGAATTTGTACATTTTTACCCCCCCCCTTCTGTCTCCTACTAACCCCCCACCCACCCTCCCTCCACCCCCAGCCTATCTAGGCATACCCTAGAGGCTGTACTTGTGACCACTACCTGCCATCCCTCCCTTTCATACCCCTCCAAATTCATATCCTCTTATGACCTTCCCCCTCCTCTCCCACTGTCCCCCCCCCTTTCCTCCCAAAGAAAAAAAAAGAATTTTTGTGCATCGGAGAGCTTCATATTTAGTGTTTCCTGTTCATGCATTCATGTGTTTGGTGCTCATGTGTTTGTAGCTAAAATCTTAGTAGAGAAGTACTTTGTGCACTATGGACTGCCACAACGCTTGCACTCTGACCAAGGGAGGGACTTTGAGAGTCGATTGATCAAGAAACTGTTGGACTCTTTGGGTATCAAGAAGACCCGCACCACCCCTTATCACCCTCAGGGTGACGCTCAGCCAGAGAGGTTCAACAGGACTCTATTAAATATGTTGGGGATGCTAAGTAGTGAACAGAAGCAGCACTGAAGCAAGCATATAGCGGCCATCGTGCACGCCTACAACAGTACCACTAGCGATGCCACAGGGTACTCTCCATACCGCCTTATGTTTGGCAGGGAAGCAAGACTGCCTGTGGATCTGGCATTTGGCATATCCACGGATCGCACTTCAGCCACCTCACACAAGGGCTACGTTGACAGGCTGAGGAGGAGTTTGAAGTTGGCTTTTGAACAGGCTCAAGTGGCCTCAGAACAAAAAGGAGCCCGGAACAAGAGGAACTTTGACCTCAAGGTTCAAATCCAGGACCCCCAGCCAGGGGACCGAGTGCTGCTGCGCAACCTAGGATTTCCAGGGAAGCATAAGTTAGCGGACAGATGGAGACCTGAACCCTATGTGATCTGTAAGACGTTACCAGATTTGCCGGTGTATCAGCTAAAACCAGAAGGGAAGGTAGGGCCACTGAAGACATGGCACAGAAACCATTTACTCCCACTTTCGGAAGCGGTCCGGATACCTTCTGTAGAAGATTCCCCTGAACCATCCTCAAGTTTGGAGACACCTAGGCCAAACACTCGGTCTCAGGTCTCTCAGTCTAGAGAAGCGGATGCCTCGGATCAGAGTTTGGAAGAAGAGCTCGGATGGTTGTGGCCTTCTCAGACCCCAGAACCCATGTCTATAGATCTTCCACCATCTGAAGGCACTGTGGACAGTACATTGAACGTGGAAGCCACTGAGTTTGTTCCGTCTAGTCCTCTGGTTGAAGAGTGGGAAGATGCCACATGGTCACCTTCTGTTGATCATCAAGATTACTCCTCACATCTGCCTATACCTGATTTGGATGTACCAGAAGTATTGGAGCCCAGTGTGCCCACTTTAGAGGAAGATGCAGTGAGGGATGTAACAGTCACCCCAAGAGAACAAAGGGCCAAAAGAGTTATTCGTCCTCCTCGGAAGTTAACCTACACCCAGATGGGGAAAAGTTCTGAGGATACAGTAACCACTGCTAGAAGGACTTTGCCAACACCTGATCCTTCTGCTGTGCATTTGGTGGAAGGCAACCCCAGCTCTCTCTGGCACAGTTAGACGGGTCAACCCCTTTGATTTAACCAGTGGGCAGGACAAACTCCCTTCCCCATTCTGGTGGAAGTTTCCTCTGCCAACTTCTCTAGCTGCCCTTAATGAGTCTGTGTTTTCCTACTGTTGATACTGTCTTTGAGGGACCAAAGATTTCAAGTGGGGGGAGTGTGTAGCGGGGTGTCGTTTTACCCGCAGGACTACATTTCCCGGGATGCTTTGCGGCACCCAGGGTGCCATTCCCCGCGCAAGGACTGCTGGGGTGGACTTTAAAAGGGAAGGGCGGGGCTCGTGTCTCTCTCTTGGAACGCCGCCCTCCTTGCAAGAGGATCTCCTGCACTCACCTGCTGCGCGCGCTATGCCTGAAGCCTGGGTCTCGCGTTCCTGTTCCAGAGAGCTTCCGTTCCGCTGGGGAGTCTGCAGAGCATCCGACCCACCTGGGGTGCCATCATCTTCTGAAGGACCAAAGACTCTGTGCATCGCGGACCACTGTGACGCCACTCACAGTAGCGGAGGAACCGGACAGGAGTCGGTTCGGTTAGGGTGAGAGAGCGCCTGCTCGGAACCTTAAATCAATAACTTTGCCTAGGCCTTCTATTGAACATAGTTATACTTTGGAGAGACTGTTGTCCTGAACTGAGTTTGCCAGTCTCTCCAGTTTGCCAAGTTAGCGGTTATTCACAAACCCCCCTTATTGGATTACAATCTGTTTCTCTATGTGCACCACCGACAGTTGCTAGCGAACATTCTTCACCAAACTATACCCACAGTTATAGTCAGGCCTGACTGGGTAATTATGACATTGCTGGGCGCCATTTCTTTGCTCACAAGGGAGGACAGCTGCAGCGGGGTTAATACCATTTTTATTGCCTAACTGAATGTCATATGCATATAGTGTGTACACCTTTATTGCAGGGATCTGAATAAGATATTGTACTCAGATTACTCTTTTATATTGTTGCTTACAGTAAACCGTTATAGTTAAGTAACTTGGTTGTGAGTGTCAATTATTGTGCTGTGTGACAGCAGGAAGGTAAAGTCACCTGGTTGCATCCAGGGGGGTAGGTATATTTCTCCCAGATTCAGGCTTTATGCCGACTTATACAACTAGGGAGAGAGTTGATGAAGCCCAGCTGAGGCTAGTGGGCTCATGGATGATTCATACCTCTAGGGAGAGTGCTGGGCGTCGTGCAGGCAGGGAGTTGATGAGACCAGCTGAAGCTTGTCAGCTCGTTTAAGGCCTCTATAAAAACTCCCAGCTTCATTAGGTGTTTGCTCATGCCTGGACCCAGACCTGTGTGGACTGTCTAGGGAGAGTGAACCCCTGTGCGGTGAGACAAAGCCTGTGTGGCTATTTGTTTGGACATTTACTAAACCAGGGACTTAGGGACTAGGACAGCACCAGGCTGATCCCAGTTGTTAGTTAGGGAAACCTGCATGTTTAGTCAGAGGTCAAGCTGACCAGGATTTATTTTGTTTATGTTTCTTTTTGCTTTGCTGTGTTTTTGTCACTGTAAATAGAGAAATAAACCGCACCTTTTGATCTTGAAAACCACAACCTCCGTCTGCTGGGCCTGTTTTTGTGTGGGGAGCCCATCCAGGGGGTCACACACACCCGCTACCGAGCTAACCCCCTCACAGTTGGTGGAGAACCAGTGGCAGTTTTTTTTTAAGCCAGCATGGAGGAGATACTGAAACAGCTGGCTCTAGCAAATGCCAATCAACAGCAGACAAATGCAGGTTTGCAAAAGAGCCTTGCAGCTCAACAACAGAGCTTCGCAGCCCAGCAACAAGCCCAGCAGCAATCTGAGGCCCGCTTCATAGACCTGTTGCAGAAGCAAGAGCAGAGACTACAACAACAGATGGAAGCAGTAATGCAGCAACGTCCGCAGACCAGTGAGGAAAGCCGTCCCACTAATACCGCGTCCTTTGGGGTGAGTCGTTTATTGACAAAAATGACTGGAGAGGATGATCCAGAGGTATTTTTGACCACATTTGAAAGGACTGCTGAAAGAGAAAAGTGGCCTGAGGAGCAGTGGGCTGGACTGGTGGCTCCTCTGTTAACTGGTGAATCGCAGAAAGCTTACTATGACCTAGAGCCTGACCAAGCAAAAGACTATGTGATGCTAAAAGCTGAAATATTGGCAAGGCTGGGTGTCACCCTGGCTGTCCGGGCTCAGCGTGTGCATAACTGGACTTTCCAGCTTGGAAAACCCCCCAGGTCTCAAATGTATGATCTCCTTCACCTGAGCAGGAAGTGGCTACAGCCAGAGACTTTGTCCGCACCGGAGATTGTGGAACGTGTTGTGATGGATCGTTTCTTGAGAGCTCTTCCTACCGCCATTCAAAAGTGGGTAAGCCATGGAGACCCAGAAACGGCCGGTAAACTTGTGGATCGTGTAGAGAGATACTTGGCTGCAGAGAACCTGACGGCCTCTTCCAGAGACTCTCGGACTTTCCACCCTAAGACCAGACCATCCCCAGGGGCGGATAAGATGATTCCAAGGGGTGAGGGTGGAGAGAGTGAGAGGGTGGGAGCTCTGCCCAGGGTTTGGCGAGAACAGCCTGGGAAGTCGGGGGCTCAAGAGGCAAAAGGATTGTTTGCTACCGCTGCCGGCAAGCGGGACATATTGCAGCAAATTGCCCGGTTGTGGAGGAACCCATGCAATGTGACTTTCTGACGGACAGACGTCAGTCGCTGTGTGCGACAGTCGCATGCACTGCCATTCGGGGAACTGAGAAACATTTATGCAAAATGTGTATTAATGGTAGAAATGTTGTGGTATTACTGGATTCAGGTAGCCTTGTGACCCTGATAAAGGCTGAATTAGTTAAAACAGAGGTCTCTGGGAATAGCAAGGTAGCTGTTATTTGTGTGCATGGGGACACCCGAGAGTATCCAGTGACTACAGTGTGTTTCAAGACCCCCAAAGGTACCCTCTCTCATCCAGTGGGGTTAGTATCTCAACTACCGCATGATGCCATTGTGGGAAGGGATTTTTCGAAGTTCTGGGAACTGTGGGATGATCCTGAGCCCCCCACTGGTGCCCCTATGTACCAGGAAGGTGATAGCCAGAACTCCTCTGAGAGTGGTGAGGACTCTCCAGAATTTCCCTTGTCAGTATTGGCAGGCGAGACTCAAGAAACTGGAGAGGAGCCCACCTCCTCAGACGAAAACCTACCGTCTGTGGAGTTTTCTGATCTTGAGGTTCACAGGGAAAATTTTGCCACAGAACAGTTAAAAGACCCCGCCCTAATAAAGGCACGGGAAAACGTAGTGGAAATAGATGGCGAGTTAGTGAACCCAGATAATACCTGCACTTACCCATACTTCAGCGTAGAGAAGGACCTACTGTATCGGGTGGCAAAAAGGCAGAAGAAACCGTTGAGCAGCTTGTGGTGCCCAAACCTTACAGGAAGTTGGTGTTGGAGTTGGCCCATGGGCACATTCTTGGAGGTCATCTGGGGACAGAGAAAACCCGAGAGAGGGTATTACAGAGATTCTATTGGCCTGGGGTGATGAAGGACATAGAAAATTATTGTTCCTCCTGCCCTGTGTGTCAGAGGTCGGCCCCGATGCCACATTTCCGTAGCCCGCTGGTCCCTCTACCCATCATTGAGGTCCCGTTTGAGAGGATCGCAATGGATTTGGTAGGTCCTATAATCAAGTCCGCTAGGGGGCACCAGTACATATTAGTTATAATGGACTATGCCACCCGTTATCCAGAAGCGATCCCTCTCCGAAATACCTCGGCCAAAACCATAGCCAAAGAGCTATCTCTTGTTTTTAGCCGGGTGGGTATTTGTAAAGAACTGCTTACGGACCAAGGTACACCCTTTATGTCCCGGGTTATGAAAGAGCTGTGTAAATTGTTCAAAGTGACGCAATTACGTACGTCTGTGTATCACCCCCAAACCGATGGGCTGGTTGAAAGATTCAACAAAACCCTAAAACAAATGTTGAAGAAAGTGGTGGATAGAGATGGAAAGGATTGGGACTGTCTACTTCCTTATTTGATGTTTGCTATTAGGGAGGTGCCCCAATCCTCTACGGGATTCTCCCCCTTTGAGTTACTGTATGGGAGACACCCAAGAGGGCTGTTGGATATTGCCAAGGAAACTTGGGAAAGTGAGAGTTCTCCCCACAGGAGTGTGATTGAGCATGTCGCCCTGATGCAAGATCGAATTGCACAGGTAATGCCCATCGTGAAGGAACATTTGGCCCAAGCACAGTTGGCACAGCAGAGAGTGTACAACCATGGAGCCAAGACCCGTACCTTTTCCCCGGGGGATAGGATATTGGTACTTGTCCCTACGGTTGAAAGTAAATTCCTTGCCAAATGGCAAGGCCCCTACGAGATAATGGAAAAAGTGAGCGAAGTGAATTACAAGGTCAGACAACCAGGAAGGCGAAAGCCCGAACAGATCTATCACGTTAATCTGTTGAAAGCCTGGAGGGATAGAGAGTCCCTAGTCGCAGAACCTTGGTCACCAGCTCAAACTGGTTGCGTGATTCCGGAGGTTGGAATAGCAGCCACCTTGTCACAACCCCAACAACAGGAGGTTAAGGAGTTTGTGCTTCGCAACAAGGAGGTGTTCTCTGAGCTGCCGGGACAAACATCTGGGGTAGAGCATGATATTATTACCCCGCCCGGTGAAAGGGTGAAGTTAAAACCCTATCGGATCCCAGAGGCCCGACGGGAAGCAATACGGGAGGAAGTACAGAAAATGCTGAACTTAGGGGTGATAGAGGAGTCCCAAAGTGATTGGTCTAGTCCCATTGTGTTGGTGCCTAAACCGGATGGGAGCTGGCGATTTTGTAACGATTTTCGTCAGTTGAACAAAGTTACAAAATTTGACACCTACCCCATGCCACGTATAGATGAGTTGATCGACCGGCTGGGAACAGCCCGATACATGACGACTCTTGACCTCACAAAAGGGTATTGGCAAATTCCCCTGGCCAAGTCGGCCAAAGAGAAAACCGCATTTGTAACCCCAGACGGGGCGTTCCAATATAAGAGAATGCCGTTCGGGTTACAGAATGCGCCGGCCACATTCCAGCGGAAAATGGACCAGATACTGAGGCCCCATCGGAAGTATGCTGCGGCTTACCTGGATGACGTAATTGTCCATAGCACAGATTGGGCCTCACATCTGCCAAAAGTGCAAGCAGTCCTAGACTCTATCCGGGAAGCGGGGTTTACGGCTAACCCCAAGAAGTGTACCATTGGGCAGGAGGAGGCCAAATATCTTGGGTACACCATTGGCAGGGGAGTAATAAAACCCCAACTCAACAAAGTCGAGGCCATCCAGAGTTGGCCACGTCCCAACAGCAAGAAGCAGGTACGAGCCTTTCTGGGAATCGCGGGTTATTATCGGCGCTTCATTCCCCACTTTGCTTCTAAGGCTGTGCCCCTAACCAACCTGACGAAAGGGAAAGGGTCGGTCATGATTAAATGGACCCCCGAGGCTGAGGCAGCATTCCAATTCTTGAAACAAGCCTTATGTAGTCAGCCAGTGTTGTACTCACCTGACTTCTCTAAAGACTTTGTCGTACAAAGTGATGCGTCAGATGTGGGGTTAGGAGCAGTATTGTCCCAGGTCTGGAACGGGGAAGAGCACCCAGTCATTTACCTCAGCAGGAAGTTGAAGTCCCATGAGGTAAATTACGCCACGGTTGAAAAGGAGTGTTTAGCGGTGAAGTGGGCTCTAGATTCCCTTCGGTACTATCTGCTAGGTAGGCACTTTGACATGGTTACGGATCACGCTCCGTTAAAGTGGATGGCTCAAAACAAGGAGACAAATAGAAGAGTAAATAGGTGGTTCCTGGCCCTACAGGAATTCAACTTCACAGTAAAGCATCGCCCTGGCGTTCAAATGGGGAATGTGGATGCTTTGTCTCGAGTACATGAATGCCTGATTGCTGGTGTTCCAACCCCAAGGTTAAAACAAGAGGGGGGGGTATGTGACAGCAGGAAGGTAAAGTCACCTGGTTGCATCCAGGGGGGTAGGTATATTTCTCCCAGATTCAGGCTTTATGCCGACTTATACAACTAGGGAGAGAGTTGATGAAGCCCAGCTGAGGCTAGTGGGCTCATGGATGATTCATACCTCTAGGGAGAGTGCTGGGCGTCGTGCAGGCAGGGAGTTGATGAGACCAGCTGAAGCTTGTCAGCTCGTTTAAGGCCTCTTTAAAAACTCCCAGCTTCATTAGGTGTTTGCTCATGCCTGGACCCAGACCTATGTGGACTGTCTAGGGAGAGTGAACCCCTGTGCGGTGAGACAAAGCCTGTGTGGCTATTTGTTTGGACATTTACTAAACCAGGGACTTAGGGACTAGGACAGCACCAGGCTGATCCCAGTTGTTAGTTAGGGAAACCTGCATGTTTAGTCAGAGGTCAAGCTGACCAGGATTTATTTTGTTTATGTTTCTTTTTGCTTTGCTGTGTTTTTGTCACTGTAAATAGAGAAATAAACCGCACCTTTTGATCTTGAAAACCACAACCTCCGTCTGCTGGGCCTGTTTTTGTGTGGGGAGCCCATCCAGGGGGTCACACACACCCGCTACCGAGCTAACCCCCTCACAGCTGGTATACAAAGGGGGTTGTACTGTGTAATATATATGTATAGAATGTTACGGAGATAGTCATAACCTCGCTTAAATGCTTACTATAAGTGATTAAACCTTTTGTCTATATAAAATGAAATCAAACGATAGCGGTGCAAAAAGAGAAAACAATTACATTTATTTTTACAGAAATGATACCACCTCATAGCAAGATGATACCAATGTTACACAATACAAAATAGGAACATTGCTCTAACCTAAAATTATATCACCTATGACCAATGTTACATGATAATACCAATAGGAATATTGCTATGACAAACATGATACCAATGTTACATGATAATAGGAACAAGAAAGCTAAAGAGAAGTAGGATTAATCTTCTTAAAAATGGGAGAGAGAGAGGGAGAGAGAGGGGGAGAGAGAGGGGGAGAGAGGGAGGCAGAGATTTAGGCAGAGAGAGAGAGAGAAAGAGAGAGAGAGATAGGAGGAGAGAGAGGGGGAGAGAGGGGGAGAGAGGGAGGCAGAGATTTAGGCAGAGAGAGAGAGAGATAGGGAGGCAGAGAGAGAGAGAGCTTACTACGTCACCATGCTGCTACGTCAGATCTTCATTCGCAAGGGCTGAGCTTTGGGTCTGCATCCAGATATATACACACCCTTGTAAAACCCCACCCCTCCTCACCCCCCCTTTCCATATGCTAAGACCTTGCATTCCCTTGAGGGGTAGGGGGTTGCTAGATTGGGTGAGGGACTCAGTTAAGCCAGGACCCAACCTGTTCCTTTGTCATCCTCCCACCTCCTTTGAATTCACCTCAGCATGCCAACAAAGGGTCAGATAAGCCTTTTGTCAGATGAAATTCCACAGCTGTGTATGCTAAGTATTCTAAACATATTCTACCACTATAGAGTCATTGAAAGATAATTTTAAGTCACCTTAATAATAAAGTATTGTAAAAACATATACAACCATATATACACGTAGAATCCCTTTAATTAGAGAGTTCCCTTGAAGCTTCTTGTTATAAATATGGATTTGAAAAATCTCCACCACAGTCCCCCCTGAAGTTCATTCTTGAACTTATGTCCTCCCTCAATGATTTTATACCCACCCACAATGGCTCAGAAGCCCTGACCCTTCCCCCACCACCACTGCGGCCTCTTCCTTTCTTGAACCCGCCGTAACCCATCAAGGTAGACTTGAGACAGTTCTGGTGCCTTTGAGACTTCACATCCGACCCATGAGAGTCTGTACTGCAATGCTTCATCGCCCCTCTGCATTGGAAGAGCGGAATTCAAACATTAATGGCGGGATCCTTTCATATTTAGTCCTATAACTTGGAAATATGGTGTTATGATTGTCACGATTGGATCGGACCGCGAGACAGCATTTTTCAGCATGGTGAAGGAAAGTTTCCGAAGAGTCTTATTCGTGGCACGTTTTTCTTAAGAGATGCGTTGCTTCTTCAGGTGGTGGTTGGGCGGGCCTCCGGACAGTCGTGCATGAATACAAAAAAACAACAAAAAAAGGAGAACGTCAGACCGGAGTTATTGGCGGAATGTCAGACACGAGCAGTGGCGTGGCCATTAAGACTAAATACCTATGAGGGGTACAATGTGTACGAGTAAGGTGGGATCCCCACAGGGTACTGAGACCGAGCTACGGCCAGTATCATCCATTGCCCTTGATGGTAGGGATAGTCAACACTGCCTGCTATTGTTAGGTCCCTGGGTTCACCACACCTGCTCACGGGGCTCAGGTTAAAGCAGTGGGCAGATTAGGGGAGGTAAAATTACATTAAGACATGGGACCTGGATGTCCAGGGATACTTTGTGAAATATGGTATTTGTATGTTTCAGGAACCCATTCTATGGAACCCACTGGACTCTTAAAAAAATGGAGTCAGGCAGAGACGGTAAACCCTTACAATTCACAACTCATCTCTGATATTCAAACAAAAGTTCCAGAAGATGAATACATTTATTTTCCAAGATAAAGCAGAATATGAACCATAGAAAGTAGGAAAGAGAAAAGAAAGAGAAAAAAAATAAAATAAAATACAATAAGCAACAAAACATACAGGTTCAATGCTGCTTCGACCCAGACCGTTTGTCACCCATTTCCCTTTATGTCAAAGAGCACTGACTCTGCATTCATAAAAACAAACAAACAATATATAACTGTCCTGAAACAGTGCCTCGAAAAATAATATATTGTGGCTGTTGCAGCAGCAGCTTGGCAGAAAAAAATAAAAATAAAAATAAAAAATAAAAATAAAATAAAGGAGGAAAAAAATAAAAATAGATAACTCTTCTATCCTATTAGTGATCAACAGGTGAACAGGATCACTGTCACTAACAATTTACAAGTTGGGTAGAAAAACAAAAAAAATAAAAATATTTTAAAAAGGAGAGGCTAAACCAATGGTTGCCAAAAAAACTTTTTTAGAATTTAGTCACCCCGACTGTCCTTTAATATTACAGATTGAACAGGCTTATCCCTAGAACAAAAACAAGAAAAATATAGTTCTAGGGTCCTCTCTTAAATGCGCAAGCTACTCTAAATCGGTCTCTTAATAGTGACCCGCATTGGGACCGCAACAGGGTGGAGTTTACTAAAGTTTTGGCCCCAGAACATCCTGATTTCCATCTCCCTTGTTATCTCCTCCCATGCTCCACCTCAGGACTGCTCCAGAACCTCTGGAACTCCCCACCTTTAAACCCATACGCCCAGCCAGGCGCTCCCCTTTCCACACCTAGGTGTCCCTAAATACTCTTTTATTCCAGGAAGCCTACCCCGCCTCCACCTAAAATGTTACCTCAGCCCGCTCCATATCAGATAATTCCCAGCGGCTATTATTTTTGTTCCACCCCCTCCTCTTAGATTATCAACCCCTAGAGAAGGGCCTTTTTATTCACGCCTTGCCCAAACTGTTGGCACCAATTAAATCCTGTTGCCCAAAGTTTAACTACCCATCTTTTAACTCCTCCCCGAATCCCAACGGAAGTTTCACTAAGTGTAAGGGGATGTCAGGTTTTATAAAAAAACTTTCTTTCGGGGCTATAGGGGTGAAACCCGGGGTTCCTTCTATATCCCTCCCAAGGACAAGAGTGTAGGTACAATAGACTCCCTGAGGTAGTGTACCCTGCTGAGTACAATTCAACCTGATGCTGAAAACAGTGTATCATTAGCCATGTGATGTCAGCATCAGTACCCCAGCATCCGGTATTGACTCTACCAACACCTATACCATCGAAGCAATGACAAAAATCCACAAAATTCTATCCCAGTGACCATGCCCAGGGTATATCATGCACCCCTACCTACTGTTAGGTTCAAGAAACACCCTTGTTCCATGACTAACGACACATCAGTATCCTCTAGGTCAAAGAACTAAACTCGCCTATATCCCAAATAATACCCAGGTGCTTCCTTCCCAGCAATGATCTCCCCATCCAGAACAGAGTGAAATACATTCACCACTGTGTATTGGCCGTGCAAGGGACATTGTGGTCACACCTCTGACAGAGGGAAATATCAACCTGCCCCCAGCTTCCGTACCCTCTGATCACATGTGGGTCCCTTAGCCACAAATGCAACAAGATAGAATCCCCAGTCAGTAAGCCACTGGTGCCCTCAACTCTACAGACCGAGTCTGCATTTCTGTAACACCTTTCACAATCCAAACCAGTACAGCCCATCCAGGCATTCGACTACCACTTTGGATTAGTGTAGGCGACGTGTTTTGGCACAGTCTCACTGAGTGGTGATGCTAACTCATCAGGCCACTGCCCCTCATAGAGAGATTTGTACAAACAGCTTGATGCTGGTTGATAACTCCACCTGCCCATGTGTGCACACCAGAGCAAATTACATATATCTGCCCTGTACCATCTCACACTCTCTACCAACCTCTCACCATGGTTGATGGAATCTTGAGCCACTTTACACTGTGGTTCTCTTTCCCCCCATATAGTGCTGAACACATCCCTCCTCTTCCGGTTACTCCTCCGAGATAAGCGTCCTGTATGAACCTTACCCTGTGTCCGCATATCTCTGGGAGCAAACCACTGGTACCATGACCGCACTTGATTCAGTGTGTATTCAGCACATATAGGATAACAGGTTTCCATCAACCACTATGAGATGCTGGAGCGCCATGTGGTGATGGAATACTGTAGATACCTGCACCATATTCAGTGTCCCACCTGTCCCCCAAAAAAAAAACAAAAAAAAACCATTTCCTCCTTTCAATCCCTGTCCGGACTCAAACCCCTCAGAACCAGATGGACTCCATTGTGTAACCCAGTAGAGTGATAGGATAGTACCCAAATTGACCGTAATATAGGCACAATGTTCCGTCCCTGATATGTAGCCCAGGACCTCCCAATGTGTTCCTGATTATCTCCAGCTCCATAGTGTTTATGGTACCCAGTGACCCGCCTCCCGCTCCAAAGACAGTCGTCATCAAGCCTCTCTTTTTCCTAAGTTATGGGATATGGTCTGGATACCCGGATTGAAAACCACCTGCCACCAGGTACACCCAATCCCTCATATAGACTGCACACCTTCTCCCTCCTCTTTCAATTCGGTATTCAGACAATGTTATACTTCACCCCTACAACACAAGCTGCCTACACTATTCAGACAGGACTCACATGAATGACAGGAGCCTAGTGCCACACTGGGGCACTGGTCTTCTTGGCCTGCAAGACACAGACAACTAGTTAAGGTACACAAGGACTCTAGGACAGGAAGGACACCTATGGGTGTAAACTGAGGAGAATACGGCATGCCCACACATACCTCGGACGCGAGGGCTCTTGGAACAGCCAAGCGCTGGTAACACCCCATACAACCTTCCTGCACAATTTTTCCCCAGACCCAACCAAAACTATACAATATGAGGCCAGACCTATACCCTCTCAACTTGTATGCAATCAGGCAGGCCCTCATACCACACCTCCGCAGGTAAATCTACTAAGACAAATCCCTTGCAGCACTGAGACGCTGGGACCACTGAACAGTAGGCGGTACCCGAGCCGACCGGTGTGCCTTGAAACACACTGATATTTATTAGGCAATTGGTAACAAATAGCCACATAAACAGTCCCAGCAGGAAACTATGAGAAGGGTTGGTTTGCCCTATTTCAGAGAGATGGGATTGCTTGGTGACACGGTAGGAAACAGGTTTGAACTACATTTGGGGACACACAGATAGCTAGGGACATTAGCATACCTTAGCCTCAGGCAATGAGCCAAACTTGTACAGCCAGGTATGGTTGGGCGTGTACCTAATTACAATAACAGCGAGGGGGGGTGTAAGCAGTTCTACTCCTGAACACGAGTTCGCCCAAAGTAACATCAGACCATTACCCTTTTACCACTAAGTGCAGCACCCCTGGCAGAGATTTATAATGCTCCTTAGCCTCACATATGAGTAAGACTGCCAATACTTTTACTTTATAACAACTAATATGCAGACTTCAGTTAATTGGTTCTGCTACTCAGTAGATCAGAACATACAACACACACTGGGTGGTCCAAAACACAACCGAATGGGCTGACAACTAGACATTTCAACTAGATAATGGTGGCGACAACCTAAAACATTTACATGTGAACCCCGACCAACCAGGAAAAAATCCTTTTTTTATCACGTTGTTCTCCGGAGGCTACGATTTCCTCTTGTTCTGAAAGCCAGAAAACCCAATTATCGACTCTGAGGGATAAAATTCCAATAAAAGTTAGTGATAAACATTCCATTTTTCGCAATTTACAAAAAACAATTCCAGTAACAAGACATTAGCATATGAAATGTCAAATATACATTACTTTACATTACATAAACCGTGCACTTTTTTTTTTTTAAATACCAAAAATTGTTGAGCTCAACTTTTAATTAATATGTATTACATAATACACATTAATAGCACGTGGATTTTTGTTTCCCCAAAAAAATGTATTCACCATGGTGAGAAAAAAATTAGCAACTTGTACTGTGCTGGAAAAAAAACTGTCACTCTTACATTTATCATTCTCCTCCCATTTTCTTCCTCATTACAGACTGACGGAAGAAATGCGTGGTGCAGGAAAAAAGAAACAATGAAATAGCCTATGATACTTTTACCTCCCTTAGACTCGTATTTATCCATATGTACAGCTGTCTACATACACCTGTTCTCTGAGTACAAACTCCTTGGACCTGAAAAATACTTATAAGCAAAATCATTACTCTATCCTTCATATTTAACCTGCAAAGAACGGTAAACAATAATGACATTCCTGTACATTGGTAAATTGTCAATGGCATTCTTTCAAAACCGATTCAAACAAAACCCTCTGTAACCCTTACCTTTCCCGTTCCTACAAAAATACAACAGCCGCGACGCATCGGAGGATCGCCGCGGTAAGTTCGAACATATTCACGTTACTACATACAAACATTCAGATACAAACGTGGGGGAGATACTTCATAGTTTCCAAAACCACAAATGAAAAAACAAAAACAGCCAGAATTCTCCCTTCACTCTTTCAGCAACAGGAGAAAAATAAAAATAAAAAAATACAATGGGAAAAACATGAGAGCAGCTCGAGAACCTGGCCTGGACCAGCCATACAAAGTTCAAACAAATGGGCATGAGAATCTAACCACCGTTCCGCCTCTGAGAATCACGAAAGCGTGTACTACACCTCCATCAACACTCATCATTACAGATTTCTGAAGCCACAGCTGAACTACATCCAAGGTACCTTTATTCTGAGGTCTCGTCCTCCAGACATCAAAAGTACCTTCCAAAGGAGTACACCTTACTGTACCCTCTGACCAGATATGTCATCCTTTAAGGGGTCTCATGTCCGGAGCCCCAAACCCAGATCTCATGTGCGGTGCAGCTGTCTGACTGATGGGGAGCCTAATTTTTTTCCTCCCAAGCATGGATGGCACATTAGCCATGACGATTCGAATCGCTTATGAAGTGTCCCGCGTCCAGGACACCCTTGCACTTTATTTTCGGAGCGATTATGGTTTACGGCTTTATTACCATAATCGACCCCCGGAATCCCGGTTATTTTACACGGCCTGACCGGGGCTGTTAGCGTACTACTCCTCACGTTTATGTAATTCACAGGAATTCCGATTATTCTACACGGCCCGACCTGTCTCACGATAAACGTGTTTGTCAGACGAGCTGCAAAGCACCATGAAATCCTCCACTATTCAAAACAATATTATGGCTTCTTTCTACCTGCATCTAGATGTTACAATAATGGTGATGCCTCCTGTTTGCTCTCCACCCAAAACTGTATTACAGTACAAAACTTCACAAAATTGGAACTAAATGTCCTGAACTTTTTTTAACGGTACCATTTATCAACCAATCATAATACTTCACCACAAAATCCCTTGCTGAATCGTCTTCTGTAACACAAACACATTTTAGTAAAAGCACTTTCACAAAAAACTATTACAGCCTGGCTCAGGTCATTTGCATGTCAATACAATTTGTTTTACATTCTCACAGATCTGGTTGGAAAGAAAGGGGGGTCATTTCGGGCTGTCAGCAGCTGAGAACATAATGTCACAGATCCGCACTACACCTCTCGCATAGTCTCCACACACACACATTCACACACTTGGTCAAAGATGACCTCTAGACATCACACAAATCAGAATCTTTTCTATCATAACCTGTACTTCTTAAACCCATAACATCTGTTTGGTAAGGTTCTTCCTTGTCCCCCTGTTCATCATTACTCTACCATCCATGCACAATAAGCATCTCTTTCCCAAGCATTTGGCTTGACCGTACCATTTTTTTCAAAATACAGTTTCCCAGTCCACCATTCCCAACATTGCATATTTCCCAACTCAAGGCCCCTGTATCAATCCTTTCTTCCTTCGGGGTCAAGTGGTAAGGTTCCCCACGGTTAGACTCCCTCTTTGAAGCGATTTTATTACCCATCCTTTACGGATGAAAGACCTTGAACTGATCCCGCAAACCTCTTATAGGTTGCTTTATATGTCAAAGTTAGCTACTCTTTGACCAATGATTGGGTTCGACAGGTACCGCCCCTGTCGCCGTTGCGAACCTTTTTTCACTACTCTGCCAGAACAACCACTGCTCTGACTATAGTCCTTCAAAAAATAAGCCTGGAAATCTTCCCAACTAAATAAATAGTTTAATCTCCCGTGGACTTCTCCAAAGTATTCCAAAAAAAATGACTGTATTACAGGGCTTCCCAAGCGTTAAGCTTGATTAGACCCTATGATTGCTTGTAATGCAGGAGGCAGTTTAACTGATGCCCACCTAATTGCAACATGATTTTTTAGCAATTACAATATATGACCACATCACATCTCATGGACAACGACAAAATGGTGGATGATGCCCGATTTTTCCCGCCAAAACCAGCATGGGACATACCATATGGGTTCCCACACACAAAGGAAAACAAACATCAAAATCTGCCCCAAAAGCTTACAATCCCCCCGTTAGTAGTTTACACAGAAAGATAGATTCCCACACATCCAGATAATTCAGTGTGATTTAGTCTCCGTTTCCACTGATGCAATTCGCCATGCGACCTTGGACACAAAGTCGCATTACAAATCGCTTACCATTGATTTCAATAGCACCCATTCCAATCTATGTGACTCAAAGCTGCAGTGACTCTATCAAAATCGCATTCAACACCACACCACAGTCGCACTAAAGCTGCATTTCAACGTCACACGAAATTGGAGTTGCGCCAGTGGAAACACAGCCCTATACGCACAGGTTTGTTTCAATCCCAAAGATTGGCCTAATCTTAATCAAAGGGTCAACTGAAATTGATTCCAAACAGAGCCCTTATCATTCATACCGACACCCTGCTGCAATTTCATTCTATATACTGTGACAGCAGGAAGGTAAAGTCACCTGGTTGCATCCAGGGGGGTAGATATATTTCTCCCAGATTCAGGCTTTATGCCGACTTATACAACTAGGGAGAGAGTTGATGAAGCCCAGCTGAGGCTAGTGGGCTCATGGATGATTCATACCTCTAGGGAGAGTGCTGGGCGTCGTGCAGGCAGGGAGTTGATGAGACCAGCTGAAGCTTGTCAGCTCGTTTAAGGCCTCTATAAAAACTCCCAGATTCATTAGGTGTTTGCTCATGCCTGGAACCAGACCTGTGTGGACTGTCTAGGGAGAGTGAACCCCTGTGCGGTGAGACAAAGCCTGTGTGGCTATTTGTTTGGACATTTACTAAACCAGGGACTTAGGGACTAGGACAGCACCAGGCTGATCCCAGTTGTTAGTTAGGGAAACCTGCATGTTTAGTCAGAGGTCAAGCTGACCAGGATTTATTTTGTTTATGTTTCTTTTTGCTTTGCTGTGTTTTTGTCACTGTAAATAGAGAAATAAACCGCACCTTTTGATCTTGAAAACCACAACCTCCGTCTGCTGGGCCTGTTTTTGTGTGGGGAGCCCATCCAGGGGGTCACACACACCCGCTACCGAGCTAACCCCCCCACAATACATACATTATTCAAAAATCAGTCTCATTAAAATATTTGCCTAGACAAAAAGGTAAAAAGTTAAGTTCTGAGAAGTTTTTGTTAGGTATTCAGACAGGTTAAAAAGACATAAGTAGGACCAGCTCTGTCTACCATACTAGAAATAATATTCACCCAATTTTAAACTTCCTCACACAGGGCACCAAATGTTACGGAGATAGTCATAACCTCGCTTAAATGCTTACTATAAGTGATTAAACCTTTTGTCTATATAAAATGAAATCAAACGATAGCGGTGCAAAAAGAGAAAACAATTACATTTATTTTTACAGAAATGATACCACCTCATAGCAAGATGATACCAATGTTACACAATACAAAATAGGAACATTGCTCTAACCTAAAATTATATCACCTATGACCAATGTTACATGATAATACCAATAGGAATATTGCTATGACAAACATGATACCAATGTTACATGATAATAGGAACAAGAAAGCTAAAGAGAAGTAGGATTAATCTTCTTAAAAATGGGAGAGAGAGAGGGAGAGAGAGGGGGAGAGAGAGGGGGAGAGAGGGAGGCAGAGATTTAGGCAGAGAGAGAGAGAGAAAGAGAGAGAGAGATAGGAGGAGAGAGAGGGGGAGAGAGGGAGGCAGAGATTTAGGCAGAGAGAGAGAGAGATAGGGAGGCAGAGAGAGAGAGAGCTTACTACGTCACCATGCTGCTACGTCAGATCTTCATTCGCAAGGGCTGAGCTTTGGGTCTGCATCCAGATATATACACACCCTTGTAAAACCCCACCCCTCCTCACCCCCCCTTTCCATATGCTAAGACCTTGCATTCCCTTGAGGGGTAGGGGGTTGCTAGATTGGGTGAGGGACTCAGTTAAGCCAGGACCCAACCTGTTCCTTTGTCATCCTCCCACCTCCTTTGAATTCACCTCAGCATGCCAACAAATGGTCAGATAAGCCTTTTGTCAGATGAAATTCCACAGCTGTGTATGCTAAGTATTCTAAACATATTCTACCACTATAGAGTCATTGAAAGATAATTTTAAGTCACCTTAATAATAAAGTATTGTAAAAACATATACAACCATATATACACGTAGAATCCTTTTAATTAGAGAGTTCCCTTGAAGCTTCTTGTTATAAATATGGATTTGAAAAATCTCCACCACAGTCCCCCCTGAAGTTCATTCTTGAACTTATGTCCTCCCTCAATGATTTTATACCCACCCACAATGGCTCAGAAGCCCTGACCCTTCCCCCACCACCACTGCGGCCTCTTCCTTTCTTGAACCCGCCGTAACCCATCAAGGTAGACTTGAGACAGTTCTGGTGCCTTTGAGACTTCACATCCGACCCATGAGAGTCTGTACTGCAATGCTTCATCGCCCCTCTGCATTGGAAGAGCGGAATTCAAACATTAATGGCGGGATCCTTTCATATTTAGTCCTATAACTTGGAAATATGGTGTTATGATTGTCACGATTGGATCGGACCGCGAGACAGCATTTTTCAGCATGGTGAAGGAAAGTTTCCGAAGAGTCTTATTCGTGGCACGTTTTTCTTAAGAGATGCGTTGCTTCTTCAGGTGGTGGTTGGGCGGGCCTCCGGACAGTCGTGCATGAATACAAAAAAACAACAAAAAAAGGAGAACGTCAGACCGGAGTTATTGGCGGAATGTCAGACACGAGCAGTGGCGTGGCCATTAAGACTAAATACCTATGAGGGGTACAATGTGTACGAGTAAGGTGGGATCCCCACAGGGTACTGAGACCGAGCTACGGCCAGTATCATCCATTGCCCTTGATGGTAGGGATAGTCAACACTGCCTGCTATTGTTAGGTCCCTGGGTTCACCACACCTGCTCACGGGGCTCAGGTTAAAGCAGTGGGCAGATTAGGGGAGGTAAAATTACATTAAGACATGGGACCTGGATGTCCAGGGATACTTTGTGAAATATGGTATTTGTATGTTTCAGGAACCCATTCTATGGAACCCACTGGACTCTTAAAAAAATGGAGTCAGGCAGAGACGGTAAACCCTTACAATTCACAACTCATCTCTGATATTCAAACAAAAGTTCCAGAAGATGAATACATTTATTTTCCAAGATAAAGCAGAATATGAACCATAGAAAGTAGGAAAGAGAAAAGAAAGAGAGAAAAAAAATAAAATAAAATACAATAAGCAACAAAACATACAGGTTCAATGCTGCTTCGACCCAGACCGTTTGTCACCCATTTCCCTTTATGTCAAAGAGCACTGACTCTGCATTCATAAAAACAAACAAACAATATATAACTGTCCTGAAACAGTGCCTCGAAAAATAATATATTGTGGCTGTTGCAGCAGCAGCTTGGCAGAAAAAAATAAAAATAAAAATAAAAAATAAAAATAAAATAAAGGAGGAAAAAAATAAAAATAGATAACTCTTCTATCCTATTAGTGATCAACAGGTGAACAGGATCACTGTCACTAACAATTTACAAGTTGGGTAGAAAAACAAAAAAAAATAAAAATATTTTAAAAAGGAGAGGCTAAACCAATGGTTGCCAAAAAAACTTTTTTAGAATTTAGTCACCCCGACTGTCCTTTAATATTACAGATTGAACAGGCTTATCCCTAGAACAAAAACAAGAAAAATATAGTTCTAGGGTCCTCTCTTAAATGCGCAAGCTACTCTAAATCGGTCTCTTAATAGTGACCCGCATTGGGACCGCAACAGGGTGGAGTTTACTAAAGTTTTGGCCCCAGAACATCCTGATTTCCATCTCCCTTGTTATCTCCTCCCATGCTCCACCTCAGGACTGCTCCAGAACCTCTGGAACTCCCCACCTTTAAACCCATACGCCCAGCCAGGCGCTCCCCTTTCCACACCTAGGTGTCCCTAAATACTCTTTTATTCCAGGAAGCCTACCCCGCCTCCACCTAAAATGTTACCTCAGCCCGCTCCATATCAGATAATTCCCAGCGGCTATTATTTTTGTTCCACCCCCTCCTCTTAGATTATCAACCCCTAGAGAAGGGCCTTTTTATTCACGCCTTGCCCAAACTGTTGGCACCAATTAAATCCTGTTGCCCAAAGTTTAACTACCCATCTTTTAACTCCTCCCCGAATCCCAACGGAAGTTTCACTAAGTGTAAGGGGATGTCAGGTTTTATAAAAAAACTTTCTTTCGGGGCTATAGGGGTGAAACCCGGGGTTCCTTCTATATCCCTCCCAAGGACAAGAGTGTAGGTACAATAGACTCCCTGAGGTAGTGTACCCTGCTGAGTACAATTCAACCTGATGCTGAAAACAGTGTATCATTAGCCATGTGATGTCAGCATCAGTACCCCAGCATCCGGTATTGAGTCTACCAACACCTATACCATCGAAGCAATGACAAAAATCCACAAAATTCTATCCCAGTGACCATGCCCAGGGTATATCATGCACCCCTACCTACTGTTAGGTTCAAGAAACACCCTTGTTCCATGACTAACGACACATCAGTATCCTCTAGGTCAAAGAACTAAACTCGCCTATATCCCAAATAATACCCAGGTGCTTCCTTCCCAGCAATGATCTCCCCATCCAGAACAGAGTGAAATACATTCACCACTGTGTATTGGCCGTGCAAGGGACATTGTGGTCACACCTCTGACAGAGGGAAATATCAACCTGCCCCCAGCTTCCGTACCCTCTGATCACATGTGGGTCCCTTAGCCACAAATGCAACAAGATAGAATCCCCAGTCAGTAAGCCACTGGTGCCCTCAACTCTACAGACCGAGTCTGCATTTCTGTAACACCTTTCACAATCCAAACCAGTACAGCCCATCCAGGCATTCGACTACCACTTTGGATTAGTGTAGGCGACGTGTTTTGGCACAGTCTCACTGAGTGGTGATGCTAACTCATCAGGCCACTGCCCCTCATAGAGAGATTTGTACAAACAGCTTGATGCTGGTTGATAACTCCACCTGCCCATGTGTGCACACCAGAGCAAATTACATATATCTGCCCTGTACCATCTCACACTCTCTACCAACCTCTCACCATGGTTGATGGAATCTTGAGCCACTTTACACTGTGGTTCTCTTTCCCCCCATATAGTACTGAACACATCCCTCCTCTTCCGGTTACTCCTCCGAGATAAGCGTCCTGTATGAACCTCACCCTGTGTCCGCATATCTCTGGGAGCAAACCACTGGTACCATGACCGCACTTGATTCAGTGTGTATTCAGCACATATAGGATAACAGGTTTCCATCAACCACTATGAGATGCTGGAGCGCCATGTGGTGATGGAATACTGTAGATACCTGCACCATATTCAGTGTCCCACCTGTCCCCCCAAAAAAAACAAAAAAAAAAACATTTCCTCCTTTCAATCCCTGTCCGGACTCAAACCCCTCAGAACCAGATGGACTCCATTGTGTAACCCAGTAGAGTGATAGGATAGTACCCAAATTGACCGTAATATAGGCACAATGTTCCGTCCCTGATATGTAGCCCAGGACCTCCCAATGTGTTCCTGATTATCTCCAGCTCCATAGTGTTTATGGTACCCAGTGACCCGCCTCCCGCTCCAAAGACAGTCGTCATCAAGCCTCTCTTTTTCCTAAGTTATGGGATATGGTCTGGATACCCGGATTGAAAACCACCTGCCACCAGGTACACCCAATCCCTCATATAGACTGCACACCTTCTCCCTCCTCTTTCAATTCGGTATTCAGACAATGTTATACTTCACCCCTACAACACAAGCTGCCTACACTATTCAGACAGGACTCACATGAATGACAGGAGCCTAGTGCCACACTGGGGCACTGGTCTTCTTGGCCTGCAAGACACAGACAACTAGTTAAGGTACACAAGGACTCTAGGACAGGAAGGACACCTATGGGTGTAAACTGAGGAGAATACGGCATGCCCACACATACCTCGGACGCGAGGGCTCTTGGAACAGCCAAGCGCTGGTAACACCCCATACAACCTTCCTGCACAATTTTTCCCCAGACCCAACCAAAACTATACAATATGAGGCCAGACCTATACCCTCTCAACTTGTATGCAATCAGGCAGGCCCTCATACCACACCTCCGCAGGTAAATCTACTAAGACAAATCCCTTGCAGCACTGAGACGCTGGGACCACTGAACAGTAGGCGGTACCCGAGCCGACCGGTGTGCCTTGAAACACACTGATATTTATTAGGCAATTGGTAACAAATAGCCACATAAACAGTCCCAGCAGGAAACTATGAGAAGGATTGGTTTGCCCTATTTCAGAGAGATGGGATTGCTTGGTGACACGGTAGGAAACAGGTTTGAACTACATTTGGGGACACACAGATAGCTAGGGACATTAGCATACCTTAGCCTCAGGCAATGAGCCAAACTTGTACAGCCAGGTATGGTTGGGCGTGTACCTAATTACAATAACAGCGAGGGGTGGGTGTAAGCAGTCCTACTCCTGAACACGAGTTCGCCCAAAGTAACATCAGACCATTACCCTTTTACCACTAAGTGCAGCACCCCTGGCAGAGATTTATAATGCTCCTTAGCCTCACATATGAGTAAGACTGCCAATACTTTTACTTTATAACAACTAATATGCAGACTTCAGTTAATTGGTTCTGCTACTCAGTAGATCAGAACATACAACACACACTGGGTGGTCCAAAACACAACCGAATGGGCTGACAACTAGACATTCCAACTAGATAATGGTGGCGACAACCTAAAACATTTACATGTGAACCCCGACCAACCAGGAAAAAATCCTTTTTTTATCACGTTGTTCTCTGGAGGCTACGATTTCCTCTTGTTCTGAAAGCCAGAAAACCCAATTATCGACTCTGAGGGATAAAATTCCAATAAAAGTTAGTGATAAACATTCCATTTTTCGCAATTTACAAAAAACAATTCCAGTAACAAGACATTAGCATATGAAATGTCAAATATACATTACTTTACATTACATAAACCGTGCACTTTTTTTTTTTTAAATACCAAAAATTGTTGAGCTCAACTTTTAATTAATATGTATTACATAATACACATTAATGGCACGTGGATTTTTGTTTCCCCAAAAAAATGTATTCACCATGGTGAGAAAAAAATTAGCAACTTGTACTGTGCTGGAAAAAAAACTGTCACTCTTACATTTATCATTCTCCTCCCATTTTCTTCCTCATTACAGACTGACGGAAGAAATGCGTGGTGCAGGAAAAAAGAAACAATGAAATAGCCTATGATACTTTTACCTCCCTTAGACTCGTATTTATCCATATGTACAGCTGTCTACATACACCTGTTCTCTGAGTACAAACTCCTTGGACCTGAAAAATACTTATAAGCAAAATCATTACTCTATCCTTCATATTTAACCTGCAAAGAACGGTAAACAATAATGACATTCCTGTACATTGGTAAATTGTCAATGGCATTCTTTCAAAACCGATTCAAACAAAACCCTCTGTAACCCTTACCTTTCCCGTTCCTACAAAAATACAACAGCCGCGACGCATCGGAGGATCGCCGCGGTAAGTTCGAACATATTCACGTTACTACATACAAACATTCAGATACAAACGTGGGGGAGATACTTCATAGTTTCCAAAACCACAAATGAAAAAACAAAAACAGCCAGAATTCTCCCTTCACTCTTTCAGCAACAGGAGAAAAATAAAAATAAAAAAATACAATGGGAAAAACATGAGAGCAGCTCGAGAACCTGGCCTGGACCAGCCATACAAAGTTCAAACAAATGGGCATGAGAATCTAACCACCGTTCCGCCTCTGAGAATCACGAAAGCGTGTACTACACCTCCATCAACACTCATCATTACAGATTTCTGAAGCCACAGCTGAACTACATCCAAGGTACCTTTATTCTGAGGTCTCGTCCTCCAGACATCAAAAGTACCTTCCAAAGGAGTACACCTTACTGTACCCTCTGACCAGATATGTCATCCTTTAAGGGGTCTCATGTCCGGAGCCCCAAACCCAGATCTCATGTGCGGTGCAGCTGTCTGACTGATGGGGAGCCTAATTTTTTTCCTCCCAAGCATGGATGGCACATTAGCCATGACGATTCGAATCGCTTATGAAGTGTCCCGCGTCCAGGACACCCTTGCACTTTATTTTCGGAGCGATTATGGTTTACGGCTTTATTACCATAATCGACCCCCGGAATCCCGGTTATTTTACACGGCCTGACCGGGGCTGTTAGCGTACTACTCCTCACGTTTATGTAATTCACAGGAATTCCGATTATTCTACACGGCCCGACCTGTCTCACGATAAACGTGTTTGTCAGACGAGCTGCAAAGCACCATGAAATCCTCCACTATTCAAAACAATATTATGGCTTCTTTCTACCTGCATCTAGATGTTACAATAATGGTGATGCCTCCTGTTTGCTCTCCACCCAAAACTGTATTACAGTACAAAACTTCACAAAATTGGAACTAAATGTCCTGAACTTTTTTTAACGGTACCATTTATCAACCAATCATAATACTTCACCACAAAATCCCTTGCTGAATCGTCTTCTGTAACACAAACACATTTTAGTAAAAGCACTTTCACAAAAAACTATTACAGCCTGGCTCAGGTCATTTGCATGTCAATACAATTTGTTTTACATTCTCACAGATCTGGTTGGAAAGAAAGGGGGGTCATTTCGGGCTGTCAGCAGCTGAGAACATAATGTCACAGATCCGCACTACACCTCTCGCATAGTCTCCACACACACACATTCACACACTTGGTCAAAGATGACCTCTAGACATCACACAAATCAGAATCTTTTCTATCATAACCTGTACTTCTTAAACCCATAACATCTGTTTGGTAAGGTTCTTCCTTGTCCCCCTGTTCATCATTACTCTACCATCCATGCACAATAAGCATCTCTTTCCCAAGCATTTGGCTTGACCGTACCATTTTTTTCAAAATACAGTTTCCCAGTCCACCATTCCCAACATTGCATATTTCCCAACTCAAGGCCCCTGTATCAATCCTTTCTTCCTTCGGGGTCAAGTGGTAAGGTTCCCCACGGTTAGACTCCCTCTTTGAAGCGATTTTATTACCCATCCTTTACGGATGAAAGACCTTGAACTGATCCCGCAAACCTCTTATAGGTTGCTTTATATGTCAAAGTTAGCTACTCTTTGACCAATGATTGGGTTCGACAGGTACCGCCCCTGTCGCCGTTGCGAACCTTTTTTCACTACTCTGCCAGAACAACCACTGCTCTGACTATAGTCCTTCAAAAAATAAGCCTGGAAATCTTCCCAACTAAATAAATAGTTTAATCTCCCGTGGACTTCTCCAAAGTATTCCAAAAAAAATGACTGTATTACAGGGCTTCCCAAGCGTTAAGCTTGATTAGACCCTATGATTGCTTGTAATGCAGGAGGCAGTTTAACTGATGCCCACCTAATTGCAACATGATTTTTTAGCAATTACAATATATGACCACATCACATCTCATGGACAACGACAAAATGGTGGATGATGCCCGATTTTTCCCGCCAAAACCAGCATGGGACATACCATATGGGTTCCCACACACAAAGGAAAACAAACATCAAAATCTGCCCCAAAAGCTTACAATCCCCCCGTTAGTAGTTTACACAGAAAGATAGATTCCCACACATCCAGATAATTCAGTGTGATTTAGTCTCCGTTTCCACTGATGCAATTCGCCATGCGACCTTGGACACAAAGTCGCATTACAAATCGCTTACCATTGATTTCAATAGCACCCATTCCAATCTATGTGACTCAAAGCTGCAGTGACTCTATCAAAATCGCATTCAACACCACACCACAGTCGCACTAAAGCTGCATTTCAACGTCACACGAAATTGGAGTTGCGCCAGTGGAAACACAGCCCTATACGCACAGGTTTGTTTCAATCCCAAAGATTGGCCTAATCTTAATCAAAGGGTCAACTGAAATTGATTCCAAACAGAGCCCTTATCATTCATACCGACACCCTGCTGCAATTTCATTCTATATACTGTGACAGCAGGAAGGTAAAGTCACCTGGTTGCATCCAGGGGGGTAGATATATTTCTCCCAGATTCAGGCTTTATGCCGACTTATACAACTAGGGAGAGAGTTGATGAAGCCCAGCTGAGGCTAGTGGGCTCATGGATGATTCATACCTCTAGGGAGAGTGCTGGGCGTCGTGCAGGCAGGGAGTTGATGAGACCAGCTGAAGCTTGTCAGCTCGTTTAAGGCCTCTATAAAAACTCCCAGATTCATTAGGTGTTTGCTCATGCCTGGAACCAGACCTGTGTGGACTGTCTAGGGAGAGTGAACCCCTGTGCGGTGAGACAAAGCCTGTGTGGCTATTTGTTTGGACATTTACTAAACCAGGGACTTAGGGACTAGGACAGCACCAGGCTGATCCCAGTTGTTAGTTAGGGAAACCTGCATGTTTAGTCAGAGGTCAAGCTGACCAGGATTTATTTTGTTTATGTTTCTTTTTGCTTTGCTGTGTTTTTGTCACTGTAAATAGAGAAATAAACCGCACCTTTTGATCTTGAAAACCACAACCTCCGTCTGCTGGGCCTGTTTTTGTGTGGGGAGCCCATCCAGGGGGTCACACACACCCGCTACCGAGCTAACCCCCCCACAATACATACATTATTCAAAAATCAGTCTCATTAAAATATTTGCCTAGACAAAAAGGTAAAAAGTTAAGTTCTGAGAAGTTTTTGTTAGGTATTCAGACAGGTTAAAAAGACATAAGTAGGACCAGCTCTGTCTACCATACTAGAAATAATATTCACCCAATTTTAAACTTCCTCACACAGGGCACCAAATGTTACGGAGATAGTCATAACCTCGCTTAAATGCTTACTATAAGTGATTAAACCTTTTGTCTATATAAAATGAAATCAAACGATAGCGGTGCAAAAAGAGAAAACAATTACATTTATTTTTACAGAAATGATACCACCTCATAGCAAGATGATACCAATGTTACACAATACAAAATAGGAACATTGCTCTAACCTAAAATTATATCACCTATGACCAATGTTACATGATAATACCAATAGGAATATTGCTATGACAAACATGATACCAATGTTACATGATAATAGGAACAAGAAAGCTAAAGAGAAGTAGGATTAATCTTCTTAAAAATGGGAGAGAGAGAGGGAGAGAGAGGGGGAGAGAGAGGGGGAGAGAGGGAGGCAGAGATTTAGGCAGAGAGAGAGAGAGAAAGAGAGAGAGAGATAGGAGGAGAGAGAGGGGGAGAGAGGGAGGCAGAGATTTAGGCAGAGAGAGAGAGAGATAGGGAGGCAGAGAGAGAGAGAGCTTACTACGTCACCATGCTGCTACGTCAGATCTTCATTCGCAAGGGCTGAGCTTTGGGTCTGCATCCAGATATATACACACCCTTGTAAAACCCCACCCCTCCTCACCCCCCCTTTCCATATGCTAAGACCTTGCATTCCCTTGAGGGGTAGGGGGTTGCTAGATTGGGTGAGGGACTCAGTTAAGCCAGGACCCAACCTGTTCCTTTGTCATCCTCCCACCTCCTTTGAATTCACCTCAGCATGCCAACAAATGGTCAGATAAGCCTTTTGTCAGATGAAATTCCACAGCTGTGTATGCTAAGTATTCTAAACATATTCTACCACTATAGAGTCATTGAAAGATAATTTTAAGTCACCTTAATAATAAAGTATTGTAAAAACATATACAACCATATATACACGTAGAATCCTTTTAATTAGAGAGTTCCCTTGAAGCTTCTTGTTATAAATATGGATTTGAAAAATCTCCACCACAGTCCCCCCTGAAGTTCATTCTTGAACTTATGTCCTCCCTCAATGATTTTATACCCACCCACAATGGCTCAGAAGCCCTGACCCTTCCCCCACCACCACTGCGGCCTCTTCCTTTCTTGAACCCGCCGTAACCCATCAAGGTAGACTTGAGACAGTTCTGGTGCCTTTGAGACTTCACATCCGACCCATGAGAGTCTGTACTGCAATGCTTCATCGCCCCTCTGCATTGGAAGAGCGGAATTCAAACATTAATGGCGGGATCCTTTCATATTTAGTCCTATAACTTGGAAATATGGTGTTATGATTGTCACGATTGGATCGGACCGCGAGACAGCATTTTTCAGCATGGTGAAGGAAAGTTTCCGAAGAGTCTTATTCGTGGCACGTTTTTCTTAAGAGATGCGTTGCTTCTTCAGGTGGTGGTTGGGCGGGCCTCCGGACAGTCGTGCATGAATACAAAAAAACAACAAAAAAAGGAGAACGTCAGACCGGAGTTATTGGCGGAATGTCAGACACGAGCAGTGGCGTGGCCATTAAGACTAAATACCTATGAGGGGTACAATGTGTACGAGTAAGGTGGGATCCCCACAGGGTACTGAGACCGAGCTACGGCCAGTATCATCCATTGCCCTTGATGGTAGGGATAGTCAACACTGCCTGCTATTGTTAGGTCCCTGGGTTCACCACACCTGCTCACGGGGCTCAGGTTAAAGCAGTGGGCAGATTAGGGGAGGTAAAATTACATTAAGACATGGGACCTGGATGTCCAGGGATACTTTGTGAAATATGGTATTTGTATGTTTCAGGAACCCATTCTATGGAACCCACTGGACTCTTAAAAAAATGGAGTCAGGCAGAGACGGTAAACCCTTACAATTCACAACTCATCTCTGATATTCAAACAAAAGTTCCAGAAGATGAATACATTTATTTTCCAAGATAAAGCAGAATATGAACCATAGAAAGTAGGAAAGAGAAAAGAAAGAGAGAAAAAAAATAAAATAAAATACAATAAGCAACAAAACATACAGGTTCAATGCTGCTTCGACCCAGACCGTTTGTCACCCATTTCCCTTTATGTCAAAGAGCACTGACTCTGCATTCATAAAAACAAACAAACAATATATAACTGTCCTGAAACAGTGCCTCGAAAAATAATATATTGTGGCTGTTGCAGCAGCAGCTTGGCAGAAAAAAATAAAAATAAAAATAAAAAATAAAAATAAAATAAAGGAGGAAAAAAATAAAAATAGATAACTCTTCTATCCTATTAGTGATCAACAGGTGAACAGGATCACTGTCACTAACAATTTACAAGTTGGGTAGAAAAACAAAAAAAAATAAAAATATTTTAAAAAGGAGAGGCTAAACCAATGGTTGCCAAAAAAACTTTTTTAGAATTTAGTCACCCCGACTGTCCTTTAATATTACAGATTGAACAGGCTTATCCCTAGAACAAAAACAAGAAAAATATAGTTCTAGGGTCCTCTCTTAAATGCGCAAGCTACTCTAAATCGGTCTCTTAATAGTGACCCGCATTGGGACCGCAACAGGGTGGAGTTTACTAAAGTTTTGGCCCCAGAACATCCTGATTTCCATCTCCCTTGTTATCTCCTCCCATGCTCCACCTCAGGACTGCTCCAGAACCTCTGGAACTCCCCACCTTTAAACCCATACGCCCAGCCAGGCGCTCCCCTTTCCACACCTAGGTGTCCCTAAATACTCTTTTATTCCAGGAAGCCTACCCCGCCTCCACCTAAAATGTTACCTCAGCCCGCTCCATATCAGATAATTCCCAGCGGCTATTATTTTTGTTCCACCCCCTCCTCTTAGATTATCAACCCCTAGAGAAGGGCCTTTTTATTCACGCCTTGCCCAAACTGTTGGCACCAATTAAATCCTGTTGCCCAAAGTTTAACTACCCATCTTTTAACTCCTCCCCGAATCCCAACGGAAGTTTCACTAAGTGTAAGGGGATGTCAGGTTTTATAAAAAAACTTTCTTTCGGGGCTATAGGGGTGAAACCCGGGGTTCCTTCTATATCCCTCCCAAGGACAAGAGTGTAGGTACAATAGACTCCCTGAGGTAGTGTACCCTGCTGAGTACAATTCAACCTGATGCTGAAAACAGTGTATCATTAGCCATGTGATGTCAGCATCAGTACCCCAGCATCCGGTATTGAGTCTACCAACACCTATACCATCGAAGCAATGACAAAAATCCACAAAATTCTATCCCAGTGACCATGCCCAGGGTATATCATGCACCCCTACCTACTGTTAGGTTCAAGAAACACCCTTGTTCCATGACTAACGACACATCAGTATCCTCTAGGTCAAAGAACTAAACTCGCCTATATCCCAAATAATACCCAGGTGCTTCCTTCCCAGCAATGATCTCCCCATCCAGAACAGAGTGAAATACATTCACCACTGTGTATTGGCCGTGCAAGGGACATTGTGGTCACACCTCTGACAGAGGGAAATATCAACCTGCCCCCAGCTTCCGTACCCTCTGATCACATGTGGGTCCCTTAGCCACAAATGCAACAAGATAGAATCCCCAGTCAGTAAGCCACTGGTGCCCTCAACTCTACAGACCGAGTCTGCATTTCTGTAACACCTTTCACAATCCAAACCAGTACAGCCCATCCAGGCATTCGACTACCACTTTGGATTAGTGTAGGCGACGTGTTTTGGCACAGTCTCACTGAGTGGTGATGCTAACTCATCAGGCCACTGCCCCTCATAGAGAGATTTGTACAAACAGCTTGATGCTGGTTGATAACTCCACCTGCCCATGTGTGCACACCAGAGCAAATTACATATATCTGCCCTGTACCATCTCACACTCTCTACCAACCTCTCACCATGGTTGATGGAATCTTGAGCCACTTTACACTGTGGTTCTCTTTCCCCCCATATAGTACTGAACACATCCCTCCTCTTCCGGTTACTCCTCCGAGATAAGCGTCCTGTATGAACCTCACCCTGTGTCCGCATATCTCTGGGAGCAAACCACTGGTACCATGACCGCACTTGATTCAGTGTGTATTCAGCACATATAGGATAACAGGTTTCCATCAACCACTATGAGATGCTGGAGCGCCATGTGGTGATGGAATACTGTAGATACCTGCACCATATTCAGTGTCCCACCTGTCCCCCCAAAAAAAACAAAAAAAAAAACATTTCCTCCTTTCAATCCCTGTCCGGACTCAAACCCCTCAGAACCAGATGGACTCCATTGTGTAACCCAGTAGAGTGATAGGATAGTACCCAAATTGACCGTAATATAGGCACAATGTTCCGTCCCTGATATGTAGCCCAGGACCTCCCAATGTGTTCCTGATTATCTCCAGCTCCATAGTGTTTATGGTACCCAGTGACCCGCCTCCCGCTCCAAAGACAGTCGTCATCAAGCCTCTCTTTTTCCTAAGTTATGGGATATGGTCTGGATACCCGGATTGAAAACCACCTGCCACCAGGTACACCCAATCCCTCATATAGACTGCACACCTTCTCCCTCCTCTTTCAATTCGGTATTCAGACAATGTTATACTTCACCCCTACAACACAAGCTGCCTACACTATTCAGACAGGACTCACATGAATGACAGGAGCCTAGTGCCACACTGGGGCACTGGTCTTCTTGGCCTGCAAGACACAGACAACTAGTTAAGGTACACAAGGACTCTAGGACAGGAAGGACACCTATGGGTGTAAACTGAGGAGAATACGGCATGCCCACACATACCTCGGACGCGAGGGCTCTTGGAACAGCCAAGCGCTGGTAACACCCCATACAACCTTCCTGCACAATTTTTCCCCAGACCCAACCAAAACTATACAATATGAGGCCAGACCTATACCCTCTCAACTTGTATGCAATCAGGCAGGCCCTCATACCACACCTCCGCAGGTAAATCTACTAAGACAAATCCCTTGCAGCACTGAGACGCTGGGACCACTGAACAGTAGGCGGTACCCGAGCCGACCGGTGTGCCTTGAAACACACTGATATTTATTAGGCAATTGGTAACAAATAGCCACATAAACAGTCCCAGCAGGAAACTATGAGAAGGATTGGTTTGCCCTATTTCAGAGAGATGGGATTGCTTGGTGACACGGTAGGAAACAGGTTTGAACTACATTTGGGGACACACAGATAGCTAGGGACATTAGCATACCTTAGCCTCAGGCAATGAGCCAAACTTGTACAGCCAGGTATGGTTGGGCGTGTACCTAATTACAATAACAGCGAGGGGTGGGTGTAAGCAGTCCTACTCCTGAACACGAGTTCGCCCAAAGTAACATCAGACCATTACCCTTTTACCACTAAGTGCAGCACCCCTGGCAGAGATTTATAATGCTCCTTAGCCTCACATATGAGTAAGACTGCCAATACTTTTACTTTATAACAACTAATATGCAGACTTCAGTTAATTGGTTCTGCTACTCAGTAGATCAGAACATACAACACACACTGGGTGGTCCAAAACACAACCGAATGGGCTGACAACTAGACATTCCAACTAGATAATGGTGGCGACAACCTAAAACATTTACATGTGAACCCCGACCAACCAGGAAAAAATCCTTTTTTTATCACGTTGTTCTCTGGAGGCTACGATTTCCTCTTGTTCTGAAAGCCAGAAAACCCAATTATCGACTCTGAGGGATAAAATTCCAATAAAAGTTAGTGATAAACATTCCATTTTTCGCAATTTACAAAAAACAATTCCAGTAACAAGACATTAGCATATGAAATGTCAAATATACATTACTTTACATTACATAAACCGTGCACTTTTTTTTTTTTAAATACCAAAAATTGTTGAGCTCAACTTTTAATTAATATGTATTACATAATACACATTAATGGCACGTGGATTTTTGTTTCCCCAAAAAAATGTATTCACCATGGTGAGAAAAAAATTAGCAACTTGTACTGTGCTGGAAAAAAAACTGTCACTCTTACATTTATCATTCTCCTCCCATTTTCTTCCTCATTACAGACTGACGGAAGAAATGCGTGGTGCAGGAAAAAAGAAACAATGAAATAGCCTATGATACTTTTACCTCCCTTAGACTCGTATTTATCCATATGTACAGCTGTCTACATACACCTGTTCTCTGAGTACAAACTCCTTGGACCTGAAAAATACTTATAAGCAAAATCATTACTCTATCCTTCATATTTAACCTGCAAAGAATGGTAAACAATAATGACATTCCTGTACATTGGTAAATTGTCAATGGCATTCTTTCAAAACCGATTCAAACAAAACCCTCTGTAACCCTTACCTTTCCCGTTCCTACAAAAATACAACAGCCGCGACGCATCGGAGGATCGCCGCGGTAAGTTCGAACATATTCACGTTACTACATACAAACATTCAGATACAAACGTGGGGGAGATACTTCATAGTTTCCAAAACCACAAATGAAAAAACAAAAACAGCCAGAATTCTCCCTTCACTCTTTCAGCAACAGGAGAAAAATAAAAATAAAAAAATACAATGGGAAAAACATGAGAGCAGCTCGAGAACCTGGCCTGGACCAGCCATACAAAGTTCAAACAAATGGGCATGAGAATCTAACCACCGTTCCGCCTCTGAGAATCACGAAAGCGTGTACTACACCTCCATCAACACTCATCATTACAGATTTCTGAAGCCACAGCTGAACTACATCCAAGGTACCTTTATTCTGAGGTCTCGTCCTCCAGACATCAAAAGTACCTTCCAAAGGAGTACACCTTACTGTACCCTCTGACCAGATATGTCATCCTTTACGGGGTCTCATGTCCGGAGCCCCAAACCCAGATCTCATGTGCGGTGCAGCTGTCTGACTGATGGGGAGCCTAATTTTTTTCCTCCCAAGCATGGATGGCACATTACCCATGACGATTCGAATCGCTTATGAAGTGTCCCGCGTCCAGGACACCCTTGCACTTTATTTTCGGAGCGATTATGGTTTACGGCTTTATTACCATAATCGACCCCCGGAATCCCGGTTATTTTACACGGCCTGACCGGGGCTGTTAGCGTACTACTCCTCACGCTTATGTAATTCACAGGAATTCCGATTATTCTACACGGCCCGACCTGTCTCACGATAAACGTGTTTGTCAGACGAGCTGCAAAGCACCATGAAATCCTCCACTATTCAAAACAATATTATGGCTTCTTTCTACCTGCATCTAGATGTTACAATAATGGTGATGCCTCCTGTTTGCTCTCCACCCAAAACTGTATTACAGTACAAAACTTCACAAAATTGGAACTAAATGTCCTGAACTTTTTTTAACGGTACCATTTATCAACCAATCATAATACTTCACCACAAAATCCCTTGCTGAATCGTCTTCTGTAACACAAACACATTTTAGTAAAAGCACTTTCACAAAAAACTATTACAGCCTGGCTCAGGTCATTTGCATGTCAATACAATTTGTTTTACATTCTCACAGATCTGGTTGGAAAGAAAGGGGGGTCATTTCGGGCTGTCAGCAGCTGAGAACATAATGTCACAGATCCGCACTACACCTCTCGCATAGTCTCCACACACAAACATTCACACACTTGGTCAAAGATGACCTCTAGACATCACACAAATCAGAATCTTTTCTATCATAACCTGTACTTCTTAAACCCATAACATCTGTTTGGTAAGGTTCTTCCTTGTCCCCCTGTTCATCATTACTCTACCATCCATGCACAATAAGCATCTCTTTCCCAAGCATTTGGCTTGACCGTACCATTTTTTTCAAAATACAGTTTCCCAGTCCACCATTCCCAACATTGCATATTTCCCAACTCAAGGCCCCTGTATCAATCCTTTCTTCCTTCGGGGTCAAGTGGTAAGGTTCCCCACGGTTAGACTTCCTCTTTGAAGCGATTTTATTACCCATCCTTTACGGACGAAAGACCTTGAACTGATCCCGCAAACCTCTTATAGGTTGCTTTATATGTCAAAGTTAGCTACTCTTTGACCAATGATTGGGTTCGACAGGTACCGCCCCTGTCGCCGTTGCAAACCTTTTTTCACTACTCTGCCAGAACAACCACTGCTCTGACTATAGTCCTTCAAAAAATAAGCCTGGAAATCTTCCCAACTAAATTAATAGTTTAATCTCCCCGTGGACTTCTCCAAAGTATTCCAAAAAAAATGACTGTATTACAGGGCTTCCCAAGCGTTAAGCTTGATTAGACCCTATGATTGCTTGTAATGCAGGAGGCAGTTTAACTGATGCCCACCTAATTGCAACATGATTTTTTAGCAATTACAATATATGACCACAGCACATCTCATGGACAACGACAAAATGGTGGATGATGCCCGATTTTTCCCGCCAAAACCAGCATGGGACATACCATATGGGTTCCCACACACAAAGGAAAACAAACATCAAAATCTGCCCCAAAAGCTTACAATCCCCCCGTTAGTAGTTTACACAGAAAGATAGATTCCCACACATCCAGATAATTCAGTGTGATTTAGTCTCCGTTTCCACTGATGCAATTCGCCATGCGACCTTGGACACAAAGTCGCATTACAAATCGCTTACCATTGATTTCAATAGCACCCATTCCAATCTATGTGACTCAAAGCTGCAGTGACTCTATCAAAATCGCATTCAACACCACACCACAGTCGCACTAAAGCTGCATTTCAACGTCACACGACATTGGAGTTGCGCCAGTGGAAACACAGCCCTATACGCACAGGTTTGTTTCAATCCCAAAGATTGGCCTAATCTTAATCAAAGGGTCAACTGAAATTGATTCCAAACAGAGCCCTTATTATTCATACCGACACCCTGCTGCAATTTCATTCTATATACTGTGACAGCAGGAAGGTAAAGTCACCTGGTTGCATCCAGGGGGGTAGATATATTTCTCCCAGATTCAGGCTTTATGCCGACTTATACAACTAGGGAGAGAGTTGATGAAGCCCAGCTGAGGCTAGTGGGCTCATGGATGATTCATACCTCTAGGGAGAGTGCTGGGCGTCGTGCAGGCAGGGAGTTGATGAGACCAGCTGAAGCTTGTCAGCTCGTTTAAGGCCTCTATAAAAACTCCCAGATTCATTAGGTGTTTGCTCATGCCTGGAACCAGACCTGTGTGGACTGTCTAGGGAGAGTGAACCCCTGTGCGGTGAGACAAAGCCTGTGTGGCTATTTGTTTGGACATTTACTAAACCAGGGACTTAGGGACTAGGACAGCACCAGGCTGATCCCAGTTGTTAGTTAGGGAAACCTGCATGTTTAGTCAGAGGTCAAGCTGACCAGGATTTATTTTGTTTATGTTTCTTTTTGCTTTGCTGTGTTTTTGTCACTGTAAATAGAGAAATAAACCACACCTTTTGATCTTGAAAACCACAACCTCCGTCTGCTGGGCCTGTTTTTGTGTGGGGAGCCCATCCAGGGGGTCACACACACCCGCTACCGAGCTAACCCCCCCACAGTTGGTGGAGAATGCGGGCAGTTTTTTTTTAAGCCAGCATGGAGGAGATACTGAAACAGCTGGCTCTAGCAAATGCCAATCAACAGCAGACAAATGCAGGTTTGCAAAAGAGCCTTGCAGCTCAACAACAGAGCTTCGCAGCCCAGCAGCAAGCTCATCAACAGAGCCTTGCAGCCCAGCAGCAATCTGAGGCCCGCTTCATAGACCTGTTACAGAAGCAAGAGCAGAGACTACAACAAATGGAAGCAGTAATGCAGCAACGTCCGCAGACCAGTGAGGAAAGCCGTCCCACTAATACCGCGTCCTTTGGGGTGAGTCGTTTATTGACAAAAATGACTGGAGAGGATGATCCAGAGGTATTTTTGACCACATTTGAAAGGACTGCTGAAAGAGAAAAGTGGCCTGAGGAGCAGTGGGCTGGACTGGTGGCTCCTCTGTTAACTGGTGAATCGCAGAAGGCTTACTATGACCTAGAGCCTGACCAAGCAAAAGACTATGTGATGCTAAAAGCTGAAATATTGGCAAGGCTGGGTGTCACCCTGGCTGTCCGGGCTCAGCGTGTGCATAACTGGACTTTCCAGCTTGGAAAACCCCCCAGGTCTCAAATGTATGATCTCATTCACCTGAGCAGGAAGTGGCTACAGCCAGAGACTTTGTCCGCACCAGAGATTGTGGAACGTGTTGTAATGGATCGGTTTTTGAGAGCTCTTCCTACTGCCATCCAAAAGTGGGTAAGCCATGGAGACCCAGAGACGGCCGGTGGTCTTGTGGATCGTGTAGAGAAATACTTGGCTACAGAGAACCTGACGGCCTCTTCCAGAGACTCTCGGACTTTCCACCCTAAGACCAGACCATCCCCAGGGGCGGATAAGAGGATTCCAAGGGGTGAGGGTGGAGAGAGTGAGAGGGTGGGAGCTCTACCCAAAGTTTGGCGAGAACAGCCTGGGAAGTCAGGGGCTCAAGAGGCAGCCAAAAGGATTGTTTGCTACCGCTGCCGGCAAGCGGGACATATTGCAGCAAATTGCCCGGTTGTGGAGGAACCCATGCAATGTGACTTTCTGACGGACCGACGTCAGTCGCTGTGTGCGACAGTCGCATGCACTGCCATTCGGGGAACTGAGAAACATTTATGCAAAATGTGTATTAATGGTAGAAATGTTGTGGTATTGCTGGATTCAGGTAGCCTTGTGACCCTGATAAAGGCTGAATTAGTTAAAACAGAGGTCTCTGGGAATAGCAAGGTAGCTGTTATTTGTGTGCATGGGGACACCCGAGAGTATCCAGTGACTACAGTGTTTCGAGACCCCCAAAGGTACCCTCTCTCATCCAGTGGGGTTAGTATCTCAATTACCGCATGATGCCATTGTGGGAAGGGATTTTCCGAAGTTCTGGGAACTGTGGGATGATCCTGAGCCCCCCACTGGTGCCCCTATGTACCAGGAATGTGATAGCCAGAACTCCTCTGAGAGTGGTGAGGACTCTCCAGAATTTCCCTTGTCAGTATTGGCAGGGGAGACTCAAGAAACTGGAGAGGAGCCCACCTCCTCAGACGAAAACCTACCGTCTGTGGAGTTTTCTGATCTTGAGGTTCACAGGGAAAATTTTGCCACAGAACAGTTAAAAGACCCCGCCCTAATAAAGGCACGGGAAAACGTAGTGGAAATAGATGGCGAGTTAGTGAACCCAGATAATACCTGCACTTACCCATACTTCAGCGTAGAGAAGGACCTACTGTATCGGGTGGCAAAAAGGGCAGAAGAAACCGTTGAGCAGCTTGTGGTGCCCAAACCTTACAGGAAGTTGGTGTTGGAGTTGGCCCATGGGCACATTCTTGGAGGTCATCTGGGGACAGAGAAAACCCGAGAGAGGGTATTACAGAGATTCTATTGGCCTGGGGTGATGAAGGACATAGAAAATTATTGTTCCTCCTGCCCTGTGTGTCAGAGGTCGGCCCCGATGCCACATTTCCGTAGCCCGCTGGTCCCTCTACCCATCATTGAGGTCCCGTTTGAGAGAATCGCAATGGATTTGGTAGGTCCTATAATCAAGTCCGCTAGGGGGCACCAGTACATATTGGTTATAATGGACTATGCCACCCGTTATCCAGAAGCGATCCCTCTCAGAAATACCTCGGCCAAAACCATAGCCAAAGAGCTATCTCTTGTTTTTAGCCGGGTGGGTATTTGTAAAGAACTGCTTACGGACCAAGGTACACCCTTTATTTCCCGGGTTATGAAAGAGCTGTGTAAATTGTTCAAAGTGACGCAATTGCGTACATCTGTGTATCACCCCCAAACCGATGGGCTGGTTGAAAGATTCAACAAAACCCTAAAACAAATGTTGAAGAAAGTGGTGGATAGAGATGGAAAGGATTGGGACTGTCTACTTCCTTATTTGATGTTTGCTATTAGGGAGGTGCCCCAATCCTCTACGGGATTCTCCCCCTTTGAGTTACTGTATGGGAGACACCCAAGAGGGCTGTTGGATATTGCCAAGGAAACTTGGGAAAGTGAGAGTTCTCCCCACAGGAGTGTGATTGAGCATGTCGCCCTGATGCAAGATCAAATTGCACAGGTAATGCCCATCGTGAAGGAACATTTGGCCCAAGCGCAGTTGGCACAGCAGAGAGTGTACAACCGTGGAGCCAAGACCCGTACCTTTTCCCCGGGGGATAGGATATTGGTACTTGTCCCTACGGTTGAAAGTAAATTCCTTGCCAAATGGCAAGGCCCCTACGAGATAATGGAAAAAGTGAGCGAAGTGAATTACAAGGTCAGACAACCAGGAAGGCGAAAGCCCGAACAGATCTATCACGTTAATCTGTTGAAAGCCTGGAGGGCTAGAGAGTCCCTAGTCGCAGAAACTTGGTCACCAGCTCAAACTGGTTGCGTGATTCCGGAGGTTGGAATAGCAGCCACCTTGTCACAACCCCAACAACAGGAGGTTAAGGAATTTGTGCTTCGCAACAAGGAGGTGTTCTCTGAGCTGCCGGGACAAACATCTGGGGTAGAGCATGATATTATTACCCCGCCCGGTGAAAGGGTGAAGTTAAAACCCTATCGGATCCCAGAGGCCCGACGGGAGGAAGTACAGAAAATGCTGAACTTAGGGGTGATAGAGGAGTCCCAAAGTGATTGGTCTAGTCCCATTGTGTTGGTGCCTAAACCGGATGGGAGCTGGCGATTTTGTAACGATTTTCGTCAGTTGAACAAAGTTACAAAATTTGACACCTACCCCATGCCACGTATAGATGAGTTGATCGACCGGCTGGGAACAGCCCGATACATGATGACTCTTGACCTCACAAAAGGGTATTGGCAAATTCTCCTGGCCAAGTCGGCCAAAGAGAAAGCCGCATTTGTAACCCCAGACGGGGCGTTCCAATATAAGAGAATGCCGTTCGGGTTACAGAATGCGCCGGCCACATTCCAGCGGAAAATGGACCAGATACTGAGGCCCCATCGGAAGTATGCTGCGGCTTACCTGGATGACGTAATTGTCCATAGCACAGATTGGGCCTCACATCTGCCAAAAGTGCAAGCAGTCCTAGACTCTATCCGGGAAGCGGGGTTTACGGCTAACCCCAAGAAGTGTACCATTGGGCAGGAGGAGGCCAAATATCTTGGGTACACCATTGGGAGGGGAGTAATAAAACCCCAACTCAACAAAGTCGAGGCCATCCAGAGTTGCCCACGTCCCAACAGCAAGAAGCAGGTACGAGCCTTTCTGGGAATAGCGGGGTATTATCGGCGCTTCATTCCCCACTTTGCTTCTAAGGCTGTGCCCCTAACCAACCTGACGAAAGGGAAAGGGTCGGTCATGATTAAATGGACCCCCGAGGCTGAGGCAGCATTCCAATTCTTGAAACAAGCCTTATGTAGCCAGCCAGTGTTGTACTCACCCGACTTCTCTAAAGACTTTGTCGTACAAAGTGATGCGTCAGATGTGGGGTTAGGAGCAGTATTGTCCCAGGTCTGGAACGGGGAAGAGCACCCAGTCATTTACCTCAGCAGGAAATTGAAGTCCCATGAGGTAAATTACGCCACGGTTGAAAAGGAGTGTTTAGCGGTGAAGTGGGCTCTAGATTCCCTTCGGTACTATCTGCTAGGTAGGCACTTTGACATGGTTACGGATCACACTCCGTTAAAGTGGATGGCTCAAAACAAGGAGACAAATAGAAGAGTAAATAGGTGGTTCCTGGCCCTACAGGAATTCAACTTCACAGTAAAGCATCGCCCTGGCGTTCAAATGGGGAATGTGGATGCTTTGTCTCGAGTACATGAATGCCTGATTGCTGGTGTTCCAACCCCAAGGTTAAAACAAGAGGGGGGGGTATGTGACAGCAGGAAGGTAAAGTCACCTGGTTGCATCCAGGGGGGTAGATATATTTCTCCCAGATTCAGGCTTTATGCTGACTTATACAACTAGGGAGAGAGTTGATGAAGCCCAGCTGAGGCTAGTGGGCTCATGGATGATTCATACCTCTAGGGAGAGTGCTGGGCGTTGTGCAGGCAGGGAGTTGATGAGACCAGCTGAAGCTTGTCAGCTCGTTTAAGGCCTCTATAAAAACTCCCAGATTCATTAGGTGTTTGCTCATGCCTGGAACCAGACCTGTGTGGACTGTCTAGGGAGAGTGAACCCCTGTGCGGTGAGACAAAGCCTGTGTGGCTATTTGTTTGGACATTTACTAAACCAGGGACTTAGGGACTAGGACAGCACCAGGCTGATCCCAGTTGTTAGTTAGGGAAACCTGCATGTTTAGTCAGAGGTCAAGCTGACCAGGATTTATTTTGTTTATGTTTCTTTTTGCTTTGCTGTGTTTTTGTCACTGTAAATAGAGAAATAAACCGCACCTTTTGATCTTGAAAACCACAACCTCCTTCTGCTGGGCCTGTTTTTGTGTGGGGAGCCCATCCAGGGGGTCACACACACCCGCTACCGAGCTAACCCCCCCACAATACATACATTATTCAAAAATCAGTCTCATTAAAATATTTGCCTAGACAAAAAGGTAAAAAGTTAAGTTCTGAGAAGTTTTTGTTAGGTATTCAGACAGGTTAAAAAGACATAAGTAGGACCAGCTCTGTCTACCATACTAGAAATAATATTCACCCAATTTTAAACTTCCTCACATAGGGCACCAAATGTTACGGAGATAGTCATAACCTCGCTTAAATGCTTACTATAAGTGATTAAACCTTTTGTCTATATAAAATGAAATCAAACGATAGCGGTGCAAAAAGAGAAAACAATTACATTTATTTTTACAGAAATGATACCACCTCATAGCAAGATGATACCAATGTTACACAATACAAAATAGGAACATTGCTCTAACCTAAAATTATATCACCTATGACCAATGTTACATGATAATACCAATAGGAATATTGCTATGACAAACATGATACCAATGTTACATGATAATAGGAACAAGAGAGCTAAAGAGAAGTAGGATTAATCTTCTTAAAAATGGGAGAGAGAGAGGGAGAGAGAGGGAGAGAGAGAGGGGGAGAGAGGGAGGCAGAGATTTAGGCAGAGAGAGAGAGAGAGAGAGATAGGAGGAGAGAGAGAGGGAGAGAGGGGGAGAGAGGGAGGCAGAGATTTAGGCAGATAGAGAGAGAGAGAGAGAGAGAGAGAGAGATAGGGAGGCAGAGAGAGAGAGAGAGCTTACTACGTCACCATGCTGCTACGTCAGATCTTCATTCGCAAGGGCTGAGCTTTGGGTCTGCATCCAGATATATACACACCCTTGTAAAACCCCACCCCTCCTCACCCCCCTTTTCCATATGCTAAGACCTTGCATTCCCTTGAGGGGTAGGGGGTTGCTAGATTGGGTGAGGGACTCAGTTAAGCCAGGACCCAACCTGTTCCTTTGTCACCTCCCACCTCCTTTGAATTCACCTCAGCATGCCAACAAATGGTCAGATAAGCCTTTGTCAGATGAAATTCCACAGCTGTGTATGCTAAGTATTCTAAACATGTTCTACCACTATAGAGTCATTGAAAGATAATTTTAAGTCACCTTAATAATAAAGTATTGTAAAAACATATACAACCATATATACACGTAGAATCCTTTTAATTAGAGAGTTCCCTTGAAGCTTCTTGTTATAAATATGGATTTGAAAAATCTCCACCACAAGAGATAGTACAGTTATACCACTACTTTCCCTCTTTCTAACTGTGTCACGAGAGAAGTCAGAGCCGATTGCCAGGGGTTGGTAGCAGTGCATTACAGGGGCCCAAACAAACAAGCAGCCCTCTTAAGCTGAGGGTATTGCTACACATGTTTGCACTGTCTTTGAAAGGCTAAGGAAGAACCAACTTTATATTAAATTGGAGAAATGCGAGTTTGAAAGAACCCAGATGCAGTTCTTTGGATATATTATTTCTCCTAAAGGAGTAAGCATGGATCCTGAGAAGATCAAAGCAGTGGTGGATTGGCCTGCTCCTAGTAATGTTAACCACTTCCCACCCGGCCACTGTATATATACAGCCGGGTGGGTGCTCTCTCCTTCTGAGTGGACATTCCCGAACGTCCTTCAGAAGGAGCGTGATCGCGCACGCGCGCGCACCCGCGCGATCCCGATGCGCGCGTGTCCCACGGACACGCCGCATCTCGGAACAGCAGGAGGGCACTGTGATTTGCCCTCCTGATCGGCACGATGGCTGTGTGTAATCACAGCCATCGTGATGTAAACACAGAGAAGGGGGCTGGCACTTGTGAGGGGATCGCGCCGCCACGTGCACGTGCAGCGGCGCGATCCCGATCTGCCTGTACCCCCAGAGATAGAAGATGTGTGCAGACAGGAGGGCCATGTGATTGGCCCTCCTGATGACATGACGGCTGTCCAATGACAGCCGTCATGTAATGTAAACACAGAGCAGTTGTAACTGCTCTGATCTCTTCCTCTCCTCACACAGAGCCTGTCAGTGAGGAGAGGAAGAGACAATCTGTGCTGCAGCCGGGAGATCAGTGAGTTTTTAGCTGTTTGTCTGCTGTTTACCCACTGATCACCCAGCTAGTGTCCCCAAAACACAGTGTCCCCAAAACACAGTGTCCATAAAACAGTGAAAACATCTGCCCGCCAACATCTTGCGCATCTGCCCGCCAACATCTGGCACAGCTGCCCGCCAACATCTGGCACAGCTGCCCGCCAACAGCTGCCCACCAACATCTGGCACATCTGCCCGCCAACATCTGATCGCCAGCATCTGACCGCCAACAGCTGCCCGCCAACAGCTGGCACATCTGCCCGCCAACATCTGCCCTGCCAACATCTGGCACATCTGACTCCCAACATCTGGCAGTAAACATCTGCCCGCCAACAGCTGCCACATCTGCCCGCCAACAGCTGCCACATCTGCCCGCCAACAGCTGCCACATCTGCCGCCAACAGCTGCCCGCTCTCTGCCCGCCAACAGCTGCCCGCCATCTGCCCGCCAACAGCTGCCCGCCAACATCTGGCACAGCTGCCCGCCAACATCTGATCGCCAGCATCTGACCGCCAACAGCTGCCCGCCAACAGCTGGCACATCTGCCCGCCAACATCTGCCCTGCCAACATCTGGCACATCTGACTCCCAACATCTGGCAGTAAACATCTGGCAGTAAACATCTGCCCGCCAACAGCTGCCACATTTGCCCGCCAACAGCTGCCACATCTGCCCGCCAACATCTGGCATCTGCCCGCCAACATCTGACCGCCAACAGCTGCCCTGCCAACATCTGGCACATCTGTCCGCCAACATCTGACACATCTGGCTGCCAACATCTGACCGCCAACAGCTGCCCGCCAACATCTGCCCTGCCAACATCTGGCACATCTGACCGCCAACATCTGGCACATCTGCCCACATGGCTAAACGATTCTACAGCAGCGAGGAGGCTCTCCAGATACTCCAGGGTATCTCGGACGAGAGTAGCGAGGAACTCTCTCTGTCAGAATCGGATAGTGAATATTATCCAGAGGAAAGTAGTGGCTCTGAAATAGAAACTGAGGATAGAATCGTAACAAGTGAGATTAGGAGTTATGAGCAGGCGCCGCAGACATCCTCCAGCAGCGCAGCACTCCAGGACATCCACCAGCAGGCATCCACCAGCAGCGCAGGACTCCATGATGATATGCAGGCATCCACCAGCAGCGCATCACGCCAGGATAGGCAGGCATCCACCAGCAGCGCATCACGCCAGGATAGGCAGGCATCCGCCAGCAGCGCATCACGCCAGGATAGGCAGGCATCCGCCAGCAGCGCATCACGCCAGGATAGGCAGGCATCCGCCAGCAGCGCATCACGCCAGGATAGGCAGGCATCCGCCAGCAGTTCTGCAACTTTTCTAGAGGATAGGCCAAATGCTAGCAATGGGGCGTCCCATCAACAACGAGGCAGGGCCCATACTAGCCTCCCCGATCTTCTACTGTATCCAACATGGCTGCCCGATACGTCAGTAGAACCTATCATTCCCCCTTTTACAGCCCAGCCAGGCCCTCAGATACAGTCGGAAAATGCTACCCCGATTTATTATTTTGAATTATTTTTTACTGATGATATCCTAACCTACATTGTGGAGCAGTGTAATCTATACGCCAGTCAATATATAGCCAACAATCCAAATTCTTCCTATGCCCGTCCTTTTGTTTGGAAACCCCTCACCGTGGAAGAATTAAAAATTTTCCTTGGCCTAACCCTCAACATGGGGCTGACAAAAAAAAAATGAACTCCATTCCTACTGGTCTACCCGACCTATCTACCACATGCCAATCTATTCATCTTTTATGAAAAGAACCCGTTACGAGATGATAATGAGGTTTCTACACTTCAACGACAATGCCCAATGCCTCCCTCGAAATCATCCCAATTATGATAAATTATTAAAAATTCGGCCCCTAATCAATTTTTTTTGCGCCAGCTTCAAGCAGATGTTTACCCCTGATGTAAATATATGTGTAGATGAATCATTAGTACACTTCACAGGAAGACTTGGAATAAAACAATACCTCCCTAGTAAAAGAGCCAGACGTGGGGTAAAATTTTATAAGGCATGTGACAGGGCCACGGGTTACACATATGATTTTATAATTTATGAGGGAAAAGACAGACAGCTAAACCCCCCTGGATGCCCTACCTACATGGGAACAAGTGGCAAAATTGTCTGGCAGCTGATTGAACCATTGCTTGGGAAAGGTTACCACCTATACGTAGACAATTTCTATACAAGTCTCCCACTTTTTCGCCATCTGTACCAAAAGAAAACTGTGGCCTGTGGGACAGCACGGACCAACCGTAAAGGCTTCCCACAGAGATTGGTTGCCAAGAAACTGAAACAGGGGGAAATGGCCAGTATGCGGACTGAAGAGGTCCTAGCATTGAAGTGGAGAGATAAAAAAAGAGATGTCTACATCCTTTCCACAATGCATGATGACACCTTGGTGGAACTGCAGAGAAGAAGAGGCCCCGTCCAGAAGCCAAAATGTGTGCATGACTATAATCTTTACATGGGGGGGGGGTGGATATGAACGACCAGATGATGCAGCCCTACTTGGCCACCAGGAAATCACTGTTTTGGTACAAAAAAGTTGCCATTTATTTGATGCAACTAGCCCTTTTCTTATATCATTTTTTCTAAGTGCACCCAAAGTTCCCTAACCTATCTAAAATTCCAAGAAGACGTGATCGAAGCCCTTCTCTATCCCCATGGCCAAGCCCCTCAACTAATTCGCTCCGATGCAGTAGCCAGACTCCACGAAAGGCACTTCTCCGAAATCCTCCCTCTTACCGAAACAGGTCGCAAACCCCCAAAAAAATGTCGTGTGTGTTCAAGTAGAGGAATTTGTCGTGACACCCGATACTACTGTCCCCAATGTCCCTCCCAGCCAGGCCTTTGTATTGGAAAGTGCTTTCAGAGCTATCATACTTTACTAAACTATTAGTAAAGTAAAGATGATTTTTTTTCCAGTTTCCACCATCTGCCATTTCTGTGAATGACCCGGACTGTTTTCGACTATGCCTCTGCCAACCATGTTTCTGCCTTCAACGTGAATTGACCTCGGCCTGTTAAATGACCATGCTTTTTGCCTGCCTCCTAAACTGATCATTTGAGTACAGCACAGGGGTCTCACATATTTGAGGGGCTCCAGAAAAGAGTTTCCGAGTGGAGAAAATGTTTTTCTCCGGGTTTTGTTTTTCTCGGATTAGGGTCTGGAGACTCGGAGGCTTCATAGAGATTTGGGTGGGAAGAAGCCTCTACCCCTGTCCTTAGGTCTTTCCTGACCAAGGCCTAAATGTTATAGTGCTGCCACCTGAACTGGCCGTGCCTCTGCCTACCACCTGAACTGGCCATGCCTCTGCCTGCCACCTGAACTGGCCATGCCTCTGCCTGCCACCTGAACTGGCCATGCCTCTGCCTGCCACCTGAACTGGCCATGCCTCTGCCTGCCACCTGAACTGGCCATGCCTCTGCCTGCCACCTGAACTGGCCATGCCTCTGCCTGCCACCTGAACTGCCTGCTAAACCATGGACCATGTTCATAGGTTTCCATATCTCTGTTTGCTGCCTGGACAATTCCTGGACATTTCCTATGGCTGTCTGGACCAATGCTTTGACTGCTCTGGAACGGTATTCCTGCCTGCTAAAACCATAGGTGAGCCTTTTTTTTATTACCTTTTGCTCAGCAGAATGTATTTTGTGGTGTAATTCTTGGTGTGTACATGCTATGTGTTAGAAGCCTGAAGGTGCTACTTGCATGTTGGGCCTCTGTATGTGGCCAGGCTGTGGAAAAGTCTCACACATGGGGTATCACCATACTCAGGACGAGTAGCAGAATGTATTTTGGGGTGTTATTTTTGCTGTGTACATACTATGTGTTAGAAAGATCTTCTGAATTGACAACTTTGTGAAAAAAAAATATGTTTTAATTTTTTTCCCACATTTCCAAAAACTTTTGGAAAGAAATTACATGTTGAAAAGACTTATTATGCCTCATAGAATATACATTGGGTTGTTTTCTTTCCAAAATGGGGTCATTTTGTGGGTAATTCCATTGTCCTGGTTCTCCAGGGTCTTCAAAAATGTGATAGGTACTCAGGAAATGAAATGTGTAATTTATGCCTTTAGAGCGCCTGATGGTGCTACTTGGATGTTTGGCCTCCGTATGTGGCCAGGATGTGGAAAAGTCTCACACATGTGGTATCGCCATACTCAGGACGAGTAGCAGAATGTATTTTGGGGTGTTATTTTTGCTATGTACATACTATGTGTTAGAAAGATCTTCTAAATTGACAACTTTGTGAAAAAAAAATATGTTTTAATTTTTTTTCCACTTTTTCCCAAAAATTTTGGAAAGAAATGACATGTTCAAAAGACTTATTATGCCTCATAGAAGATACATTGGGTTGTTTTCTTTCCAAAATGGGGTCATTTTGTGGGTAATTCCATTGTCCTTGTTCTCGAGGGCCTTCAAAAATGTGATAGGTACTCAGGAAATGAAATGTGTAATTTATGCCTTTAGAGCGCCTGATGGTGCTACTTGGATGTTTGGCCTCCGTATGTGGCCAGGATGTGGAAAAGTCTCACACATGTGGTATCTCCATACTCGGGACGAGTAGAAGAATGTATTTTGGGGTGTTATTTTTGCTATGTACATACTATGTGTTAGAAAGATCTTCTAAATTGACAACTTTGTGAAGAAAAAAAATAAATATATATATTTCTTAATTTTCCAAGGCATTGTGGGAAAAAAATTGCAACTTCAAAAAATTCACGATGCCTCTTACTAAATACCTCCGACTGTCTTCTTTCCAAAAAGTGGTCATTTGGGGGGTATTTGTACTGTCCTGACATTTTAGGGCCTCAAGTAGTGATGAGCCGAACACCCCCGGGTTCGGTTCGCACCAGAACCCGCGAACGGACCGAAAGTTCGTACGAACATTAGAACCCTATTAAATACAATGGATGCGAACGTTCGAATTCTAAAGTGCTAATTATAACGACTATTATGCATGTTATTGTCCTAAAAAGGGTTTGGGAACCCGGGTTCTGCACCAGGGGACATGTATCAATGCAAAAAGAAGTTTTAAAAACGGTCGTTTTTCGGGAGCAGTCATTTTAATGATGCATAAAGTGAAAAAAAAAAAGTCAAATATTCCTTTAAATATCGTACCTGGGGGGTGTCTAAAGTATGCCTGTGAAGTGCCACGTGTTTCCCGTGTTTAGAACTGTCCCTGCACAAAATGACACTTCTAAAGGAAAAAAAAGCCATTTAAAACTGCTTGCGGCTTTAATGTAATGTCTGGTCCCGGTAATATGGATGAAAATCTTTAAGAAAAATGGCATAGCTACCCCATCACCCCCCCCCACCCCAGCCCATTACCAGCCCCTTTGGGTCTTGTATGGATATTAAGGGGAACACCGCACACAAAATAAAAAAGGCCCTATATACTCTGAACAGTCGTATACAGGCGGTGCATACAAGACAGGGACTGTAGGTTTGTTCTTATGTAGAATGTGTTTGTAATTTTGAACAGGTACATTGTTTAAGTGTAGCTCCAGCCCAAAAATCTATTTTTAAACTTTTTGGAAAACATAGGTAAGGGTTATCACCCCTGTAACATTTGTTTTGCTGTCTGTGCCCCTGTTCAGAACATTTCACCTCACTTTCCGTCCCAATGACAACTGTTTTTGAAATGTGGTGTTTTTCTTGAAACAAGGATTGGTGATAAAGCATCAGTACAGAGGAGACACCTTTCTCCCATATTAATTCTTACAGGAGAGAATTTTCCTTCCTAGGGGTAGATTTCCTCTCACTTCCTGTTGTCTTCTTGCGTTTGCAAGTAGGAGTCGTTTGTAAGTTGGATGTTTGAAAGTAGGGACCTGCCGTATATACTCTGCAGAAATAGGCCCCTTAGTTGTTGGTGTTGGCACAACACTGTAAGCACTCACAGTTACTCTTGGTTGGTGCTGGAACGCCCTGCTGTCAACTATTATATCAGGAATTGTAATTACATATAATTGTTGAACAGTGGTAGTAAAAATTGGGCCTTTGATGGTGGTGCTGGTGCCACAACACTGTAAGCCCTAACAGTTACTCTTGGTGGGTGCAGCAATGGGCCCTGCTGTGAATTATTAGATCAAGAATTGTAATTGCATGCCCCTGTTGAACAGGGGCTGAAAAATTGGGCCTTTCGTGGTGGTGGTGGTGGTGGTGGTGTTGCCACAACACTGTAAGCCCTCAGAGTTACTCTTGGTGGGTGCAGGAATGGGCCCTGCTGTGAATTATTAGATCAAGAATTGTAATTACATGCCCCTTTTGAACAGGGGCTGAAAAATTGGGCCTTTCGTGGTGGTGGTGGTGGTGGCGTTGCCACAACACTGTAAGCCCTCAGAGTTACTCTTGGTGGGTGCAGCAATGGGCCCTGCTGTGAATTATTAGATCAAGAATTGTAATTACATGCCCCTGTTGAACAGGGGCTGAAAAATTGGGCCTTAGGCACTGGTGGCACAACACTGCAACCCCTCACAGATACTGTACTTGGAGCACAGCAATGAGCCCTGTTGCAAAGTATTGCTTCAAAAATTGTAATGACACGCCCCTGTTAAACAGGGGCTGAAAAATTGGGCCTTAGGCACTGGTGGCACAACACTCCAACCCCTCACAGATACTGTACTTGGAGCACAGCAATGAGCCCTGTTGCAAAGTATTGCTTCAAAAATTGTAATTACACGCCCCTGTTAAACAGGGGCTGAAAAATTGGGCCTTAGCCACTGGTGGCGGCACCCATAAACAAAAATGATCTTCCAAGCTATCATCATCAATCGTATCATTGAGGACTCGGAGGAGGAGGATAGCCAGTCAACATAACAGCACAGGCACTCCGCATCAGCATCAGTCTTGAAGGGATGTGACATGTTAAAATCAATTAGTCTGTTATATCAGCATCAGGTGTGTGGTAGCTGGTGGTGATCCAAGACTGGTTCATCTTGATGAAAGTCAGTCGATCAACCGAGTCGGTGGACAGGCGCACCCTGTGATCCGTGACAAATTCTCCAGCAGCACTGAATGTGTGTTCCGAAAGAACGCTGGATGCAGGACAGGCCAGTAGCTCAATTGCATACTGTGCAAGCTCTGGCCAGTGATCCATCCTCAAGACCCAGTAAGCCAGAGGATTTTCGGTGGGGAAGGTGTCCAAGTCTGACCTTGCCCCTAGATATTCCTGCACCATGTTTATCAGACGCTGGCGATGGTTGCTGGAACCGATCATACTTTGGGGCTGCGGACTAAAGAATTGTCTGAACGCATCGTCAGACGGCCACCTTCCCCACCGCTCCTTCTTTGACTGGCCGAAGCCTCAGCAACTCGTTGTCCAGGACCAGGAGTTTGTAACCTCCCAGTCTCTGGGAACGCGTTGCACAGACCTTTCTGCAAGGCCTCCCGGAGTTGTCTCATCCTCTGCTCCCTCTGCGACGGTAACATAAGGTCCGCAACCTTACCCTTGTACCGTGGATCAAGGAGAGTGGCCAGCCAGTAATGGTCCCTCTCCTTGATCCGAAGAATACGAGGATCCTTCCGCAGACTTTGCAGGATCAGGGAGGCCATGCAGCGTAGGTTAGCTGAGGCATTCGGTCCGGAGTCCTCTGGGTCACTAAGGACGACATGATCCGCAGCCACCTCCTCCCAGCCACGTACAAGTCCACTGGTTTCTTGGGACTGTAAATCATCCCTAAAAGACTGCTGCTGATGATGCTGAGTGCCAGCCTCCACCTCCATGCTGACACAATCCTCCTCCTCCTCCTCCTCCTCCTCTTCCTGTGCGATGGGTGGGACAGAAGGAACACTGTCTGGGTAAAGGGGGCCTTGAGAGGCAAGGAAGTCCTCCTCTTCCTGCCTCTGTTCTGCCTCAAGTGCCCTGTCCATTATTCCACGCAGCGTGTGCTCCAACAGGTGGACAAGAGGTACAGTGTCACTGATGCATGCACTGTCACTGCTCACCATCCTCGTGGCCTCCTCAAATGGTGCCAGGACAGTGCATGCATCCCTGATCATGCCCCACTGGCGTGGAGAAAAAAAACCAAGCTCCCCTGACCCTGTCCTGGTGCCGTAGTCGCACAGGTACTCATTGATGGCCCTCTGCTGCGTGTGCAGCCGCTGCAGCATGGCCAACGTTGAGTTCCACCTGGTGGGCATGTCACATATAAGGCGGTTCTTGGGCAGGTTCAACTCCTTTTGCAGCTCAGCCAGGCGAGCACTGGCATTATAAGATCTGCGGAAATGCACACAGACTTTCCTGGCCTGCCTCAGGACATCCTGTAAGCCCGGGTACCTGCCCAAGAACCGCTGCACCACCAGGTTAAGGACGTGAGCCACACAGGGCACATGGGTCAGTTGTCCCTGTCGGAGGGCGGAGAGGAGGTTGGTGCCATTGTCGCAAACCACCATTCCTGGCTTAAGCTGGCGTGGCGTCAACCACCTCTCGGCCTGGCCCTGCAGAGCAGACAGGACCTCTGCCCCAGTGTGGCTTCTGTCCCCCAAACACACCAGCGCAAGCACGGCATGGCATCTTTTTGCCTGCATACTTGCGTAGCCCCTTGAACGGCTACGGAGCACCGCTGGTTCAGAGGACAAAGCACAGGAAGAGGCCATGGAGGAAGAAGAAGAGGAGGGGGTGGAGGAGAGAGGTGTGTCACAACCAGTAGTAGCATTTTGGAGGCGTGGCGGTGGAACAACCTCCAACACTACTGCACCTTGTCCTGCATCCTTCCCAGCTGCCAAAAGAGTGACCCAATGGGCCGTGAAAGAAAGGTAACGTCCCTGTCCATGCCTGCTGGACCATGAGTCAGCGGTAATATGCACCTTACCGCTGACCGCCCTGTCCAGCGAGGCCAAGACATTGCCTTCCACATGCCGGTAGAGAGCCGGAATAGCCTTCCGTGAGAAAAAGTGGCGTTTGGGAACCTGCCACTGAGGAACCGCACATTGCACAAACTCACGGAAGGGGGCCGAGTCTACCAACTGAAAAGGCAGCAGTTGAAGCGCTAGCAATTTAGCCAAGCTAGCATTCAACCGCTGGGCATGTGGATGGCTGGGAGTGAACTTCTTTCGACGGTCCAGCAGCTGGGGCAGGGAAATTTGCCTGCTAGAATCGGACGTCGGTGTACTGCTAGCAGAGTGGCCGCAAGTACTTGGCTGTGACACACCTAATTCTACACCTTCATTCCTCTCAGTGCATGTTTCAGAGAGGACTGAAGTTATAGTGGGGTTGGAGATCCCAGCTGATGCGGTGCAAGGAGAGGTCTGCTTTGTTCTTTGGTGTGGGTCTTTGAGGTAGGCTTGCCAACGAGCTGCATGGCAGGTCAACATATGTCTGGTCAGGCATGTGGTACCCAAGCGGCTGATGTTTTGGCCACGCGATATACGCTTGAGACATATGTTGCAAACAGCAGCTGTGCGATCTGATGCACTAGCCTCAAAAAAGGCCCACACCAAAGAACTTTTTGAATGACAGGCAGAGGCAGCGCCCTGCACAGGCGGAGCTCTGCGGTGTGATTCCGTCGGTGTACTGCCCTTACGCTGGCCACCAAAGGGCATCCTGCCTCGTTGGAGATGTGCCTCCTCCTCATCCTCCTCCTCCTCCTCTCTCCTATTAGGCACCCACGTGGAGTCAGTGACCTCATCATCCCCTCCCTCCTCATCACTGGAGCCAATCTGGCAGTATGCTGCAGCTGCTGGAACATGACTGCCAGATTGGTGTCCTTCTTGAGCATCCCCTCTGTCTGCTCTCACGCTACTGCCTTCCTCTAGCTGGGTTTCATCATCAGACCCTTCGAAACGCTGGGCATCCTCCTGGAGCATGTACCCAACACTGTGCTCAAACAGTTCGGGGGACTCCTCAGGAGGAGGACATGGTGGGTCTAGGGAAGGAGTGACTGATGATGAGTCTGACATTGATACCAGGGAAGAGGACGCTTTGGCAGCTGCTTTGCCAGTACCCTGAGCCTGGGTGAGAGAGGATGAGGAGGAGGAGGAGGGCTTGGTCATCCACTCTACCAAGTCTTCGGCATGATGTGGCTCAACATGTCCAGCTGCCGAAAAGAAGGACAAGCGTGTCCCATGGCCATGTGCTGATGACAATGCACCGCGTCCACGACCAGCACTGTTGCCCCCAGACACAGAGCCTGCTTGCCCTCTTTTATTGCCTCCTGACTGTCTGCCTCTCCTTGTTTGCCTTCCAGACATTCTAATGGATGGCCTGCAGGGAGATGGGAAAAAAGCAATAAGGGCTACCTTCAGGTGTCCTTCTCTGTCCCTTTACTTAAGGATTTCTAAATATGGTTGAGGATGATTGCTTTCGCACAGAATAGCACAATGACAATTTCCCTGACTGTCCAAAAAACAAGGATTTCAAAGATGGTTGATGAGGAATGCTTTAGCACAGTATAGCACAATGAGAATTTCCCTCACTGTCCTTCCCTGTCCCTACAAACAAGGATTAGCACAGTAAAACACACTGACACTCTCCCTACCTGTAGTTTTCTGTCCCTATAAAGAATGTTTTTTTAAAGATGGTTGATGATGAATGCTTTAGCACAGTATAGCACAAGGAGAATTTCCCTCACTGTCCTTCCCTGTCCCTACAAACAAGGATTAGCACAGTAAAACACACTGACACTCTCCCTACCTATAGTTTTCTGTCCCTATAAAAAATGTTTTTTTAAAGATGGTTGATGATGAATGCTTTAGCACAGTATAGCACAAGGAGAATTTCCCTCACTGTCCTTCCCTGTCCCTACAAACAAGGATTAGCACAGTAAAACACACTGACACTCTCCCTACCTATAGTTTTCTGTCCCTATAAAAAATGTTTTTTTAAAGATGGTTGATGATGAATGCTTTAGCACAGTATAGCACAAGGAGAATTTCCCTCACTGTCCTTCCCTGTCCCTACAAACAAGGATTAGCACAGTAAAACACACTGACACTCTCCCTACCTGTAGTTTTCTGTCCCTATAAAAAATGTTTTTTTAAAGATGGTTGATGATGAATGCTTTAGCACAGTATAGCACAAGGAGAATTTCCCTCACTGTCCTTCCCTGTCCCTACAAACAAGGATTAGCACAGTAAAACACACTGACACTCTCCCTACCTGTAGTTTTCTGTCCCTATAAAAAATGTTTTTTTAAAGATGGTTGATGATGAATGCTTTAGCACAGTATAGCACAAGGAGAATTTCCCTCACTGTCCTTCCCTGTCCCTACAAACAAGGATTAGCACAGTAAAACACACTGACACTCTCCCTACCTATAGTTTTCTGTCCCTATAAAAAATGTTTTTTTAAAGATGGTTGATGATGAATGCTTTAGCACAGTATAGCACAAGGAGAATTTCCCTCACTGTCCTTCCCTGTCCCTACAAACAAGGATTAGCACAGTAAAACACACTGACACTCTCCCTACCTATAGTTTTCTGTCCCTATAAAAAATTTTTTTTGAAAGATGGTTGATGATGAATGCTTTAGCACAGTATAGCACAAGGAGAATTTCCCTCACTGTCCTTCCCTGTCCCTACAAACAAGGATTAGCACAGTAAAACACACTGACACTCTCCCTACCTGTAGTTTTCTGGCCCTATAAAAAATGTTTTTTTAAAGATGGTTGATGATGAATGCTTTAGCACAGTATAGCACAAGGAGAATTTCCCTCACTGTCCTTCCCTGTCCCTACAAACAAGGATTAGCACAGTAAAACACACTGACACTCTCCCTACCTATAGTTTTCTGTCCCTATAAAAAATGTTTTTTTAAAGATGGTTGATGATGAATGCTTTAGCACAGTATAGCACAAGGAGAATTTCCCTCACTGTCCTTCCCTGTCCCTACAAACAAGGATTAGCACAGTAAAACACACTGACACTCTCCCTACCTATAGTTTTCTGTCCCTATAAAAAATGTTTTTTTAAAGATGGTTGATGATGAATGCTTTAGCACAGTATAGCACAAGGAGAATTTCCCTCACTGTCCTTCCCTGTCCCTACAAACAAGGATTAGCACAGTAAAACACACTGACACTCTCCCTACCTATAGTTTTCTGTCCCTATAAAAAATGTTTTTTTAAAGATGGTTGATGATGAATGCTTTAGCACAGTATAGCACAAGGAGAATTTCCCTCACTGTCCTTCTCTGTCCCTACAAACAAGGATTAGCACAGTAAAACACACTGACACTCTCCCTACCTATAGTTTTCTGTCCCTATAAAAAATGTTTTTTTAAAGATGGTTGATGATGAATGCTTTAGCACAGTATAGCACAAGGAGAATTTCCCTCACTGTCCTTCCCTGTCCCTACAAACAAGGATTAGCACAGTAAAACACACTGACACTCTCCCTACCTATAGATTTCTGTCCCTATAAAAAATGTTTTTTTAAAGATGGTTGATGATGAATGCCTTAGCACAGTATAGCACAAGGAGAATTTCCCTCACTGTCCTTCCCTGTCCCTACAAACAAGGATTAGCACAGTAAAACACACTGACACTCTCCCTACCTATAGTTTTCTGTCCCTATAAAAAATGTTTTTTTAACCACTTAAGCCCCGGACCATTTCGGGCCATTAGGACCAGGCCTGTTTTTGGGATTCGGCACTGCGCTGCTTTAACTGTAAATTGTGCGGACATGCAATGTTGTACCCAAATGAAATTTGCGTCCTTTTCTTCCCACAAATAGAGCTTTCTTTTAATGGTATTTGATTGCCTCTGCGATTTTTATTTTTTGCGATATAAACAGAAAATACCGAAAATTTTGAAAAAAAATGATATTTTCTACTTTTTGTTATAAGAAAAATTGAATAAACTCAATTTTAGTCATACATTTAGGCCAAAATGTATTCAGCCACATGTCTTTAGTAAAAAAAATGTCAATAAGCGTATATTTATTGGTTTGCGCAAAAGTTATAGCGTTTACAAACTAGGGTACATTTTCTGAAATTTACACAGCTTTAAATTTATGACTGCCTATCTCATTTCTTGAGGTGCTAAAATGGCAGGGCAGTACAAAACCCCCCCAAATGACCCCATTTTGGAAAGTAGACACCCCAAGGAAATTGCTGAGAGGCATGTTGAGCCCATTGAATTTTTTTTTTTTGTCCCAAGTGATTGAATAATGACAAAAAAAAAAAAATTACAAAAAGTTGTCACTAAATGATATATTGCTCACACATGCCATGGTTATATGTGGAATTGCACCCCAAAATACATTCTGCTGCTTTTCCTGAGTACGGGGATACCACATGTGTGGGACTTTTTGGGAGCCTAGCCGCGTACAGGGCCCCAAAAACCAAGCACCGCCTTCAGGATTTCTAAGGGCGTAAATTTTTGATTTCACTCCTCACTACCTATCACAGTTTCGAAGGCCATAAAATGCCAAAATAGCACAAAACCCCCCCAAATTACCCCATTTTGGAAAGTAGACACCCCAAGCTATTTGCTGAGAGGCATGTTGAGTCCATGGAATATTTTATATTTTGCCACAGGTTGCGGGAATATGACAAACTTTTTTTTTTTTGCACAAAGTTGTCACTAAATGATATATTGCTCACACATGCCATGGGCATATGTGAAATTACACCCCAAAATACATTCTGCTGCTTCTCCTGAGTACGGGGATACCACATGTGTGGGACTTTTTGGGAGCCTAGCCGCGTACGGGACCCCAAAATCCAAGCACCGCCTTCAAGGTTTCTAAGGGCATAAATTTTTGATTTCACTCCTCACTACCTATCACAGTTTTGAAGGCCATAAAATGTCAAAATAGCCCAAAACCCCCACAAATGACCCCATTTTGGAAAGTAGACACCCAAGCTATTTGCTGAGAGGCATGGTAAGTATTTTACAGCTCTCATTTGTTTTTGAAAATTAAGAAAGACATTTTTTTTTCTTTTTTTTTTACATTTTCAAAACTTTGTGACAAAAAGCGAGATCTGCAAAATACTCAACATACCTCTCAGCAAATAGCTTGGGGTGTCTACTTTCCAAAATGGGGTCATTTGGGGGGGTTTTGTGCCATCTGGGCATTCCATGGCCTCCGAAACTGTGATAGGCAGTGAGGAGTGAAATCAAAAATTTACACCCATAGAAATCCTGAAGGCGGTGCTTGGTTTTTGGGGTCCCGTACGCGACTAGGCTCCCAAAAAGTCCCACACATGTGGTATCCCCGTACTCAGGAGAAGCAACAGAATGTATTTTGGGGTGTAATTCCACATATGCCCATGGCATGTTTGAGCAATATATAATTTAGTGACAACTTTTTGTACATTTTTTTTTTTTTTGGTCATTATTCAATCACTTGGGACAAAAAAAAAATATTCAATGGGCTCAACATGCCTCTCAGCAAATAGCTTGAGGTGTCTACTTTACAAAATGGGGTCATTTGGGGGGGTTTTGAACTGTCCTGGCATTTTATGCACAACATTAGGAAGCTTATGTCACACATCATCCACTCTTCTAACCACTTGAAGACAAAGCCCTTTCTGACACTTTTTGTTTACATGAAAAAAAAAAAATTTTTGCAAGAAAATTATGTTGAACCCCCAAACATTATATATTTTTTTAAAGCAAAGGCCCTACAGATTAAAATAGTGGGTGTTGCATTTTTTTTTTCCACACAGTATTTGCGCAGCGATTTTTCAAACGCATTTTTTGGGGGAAAAACACACTTTTTTTTATTTTTAATGCACTAAAAAACACTATATTGCCCAAATGTTTGATGAAATAAAAAAGATGATCATAGGCCGAGTACATGGATACCAAACACGGCATGCTTTAAAATTGCGCACAAACGCGCAGCGGCGACAAACTACATTCATTTTTAAAAGCATTTAAAAGCCTTTACAGGTTACCACGTTAGATTTACAGAGGAGGTCTACTGCTAAAATGACTGCCCTCGATCTGACCTTCGCGGTGATACCTCACATGCATGATGCAATTGCTGTTTACATATGACGCTAGACCGACGCTTGCGTTCGCCTTTGCGCAAGAGCAGGGGGGGGGCAGCGGTGCTTTTTTTTTTTTTTTTTTTTTTTATTTGGCTTTTTTATTTTATTTTTAAACTGTGCCTTCCATATTTTATTTTTTTACCATTTTTATCGTTATCTCAGGGAATGTAAATATCCCCTATGATAGCAATAAGTAGTGACAGGTACTCTTTTTTTGAAAAAAATTGGGGGGTTAGACCCTAGATCTTTCCTCTGCCCTCAAAGCATCTGACCACACCAAGATCGGTGTGATAAAATGCTTTCCCAATTTCCCAATGGCGCTTTTTATATCCGGGGGGGGACATTCCCTCCCCCTGCTTGTAAAAGCAGTCTAGAGGCTAATTATCTGCTAGAATTGCTTTTACTTGAAAGCCGGCTGCTGGCTGAAAAGAATGATACCAAGATGATACCTAAACCCGCAGGCATCATTCTGGTATAAACATTCAAAGTCCAGCAACATACCAGTACGTTGCTGGTCCTTGTTGGACATGTATTGTAATCTTTTTTTTCATACAGCCTATTGGCTGAACGAAAAAAAGAGATTGATTGGTGGGTATGCCCACCATTAGAATACCTCCCTTCATCCACCCACTTCTAATGATGGGCATATATGCCGAAGCATGGGGGCATCCTCCCGCAAAAAAGTTATGCCGCGTACACACGGTCAAGCCTTCGTCGGAATTTCGACCGTATGTACGCGGCATAAAAGGTTATGCCGCGTACACACGGTCAGACTTTTCCACGGGCAAGCCTCCGTTGGAATTTCGACCGTATATACGCGGCATTAGGAGCAAAATCGCTCCTCCGCCCCTGCTGCCCCCATGCTTCGGCATATATGCTCTTTTTTTTAACTGTGGTGGTGAAATCACCTCCTACAGCGTTGGAGTCACGGCTTTATGTATCGTGGGAGCAAACGCTGTTGCTGTCAAGATAAATAGATCCGCGCTGCAACTGAATGGCGTACCTGCTAAGCAAATGGTGGTTAACATTAAAACAAAGTAACATTACAGTACAACAGTAAGACCTTACCATGCCATACCTGCAAAGCAAATACCAAAACAAAACCTAGTAAAAAAAAAAAAAAATGTTTTAACGCAACCTGTGCCTAAAATATATATATGCCGAAGCATGGGGGCATCCTCCCGCAAAAAAGTTATGCCGCGTACACACGGTCGGAATTTTCCACGTGCAGGCCTCCGTCGGAATTTCGACCGTATGTACGCGGCATTAGGAGCAAAATCGCTCCTCCGCCCCTGCTGCCCCCATGCTTCGGCATATATGCTCTTTTTTTTAACTGTGGTGGTGAAATCACCTCCTACAGCACTGGAGTCACGGCTTTATGTATCGTGGGAGCAAACGCTGTTGCTGTCAAGATAAATAATTCCGCGCTGCAGTTGAATGGCGCACCTGAAAACAAAAAATTACATACCTGAAAAGCAAGCATGATAAAACATTGCAGAATAGAATACAGTAAAAAAGAGCAGAACAATAGAGAGAAAATAGAGAGAGAGAGAACAATAAAACGACAACTATTTTTGGTTTTTTTATTTTATATTTTTTTTGTGTTTTGTTTTTTACGTTTTTTTTTTTCTTTTTTACACTTTTTTTTGTAACTTTACAACTGTAATGGTTCGGGTCTCTCAAAATGTAATGGCATCTTGGGAGACCCTGTGTAAGTGTGTCCTTGTCTGTGAAATGCTGTACCCTATGCTAAAACTTCACTTTTGAGTGGTAGCGTTCAAAACATTCACCTTGGCAAAGACCAGGCTTGTCAGGACAGAGTGGACAAAAACTACGGGTGTCACGCCTAAATCCGCGCTTGCTACAGACACGACATCTTTTTTGGGGGTGGCTTTGGGTAGGGGTACTCGGGAGGACATACGAATAATGCCTCTCATGCAGCCGGCTTACTGCATTTGGTAGGGGATGGTGAGGTGCAGAACCGCCTGGATACAGGAGTTCTGTGACTATCTCATTCTGGAATTTTAGAAGAGATAACGTCCCGCCTGAAGCTCTGTATAGCACATGAGCGTTCAGCAAAGCCAATTGGAATAATGATAGAGACACTTTTTTGTACCAGCGTCTCGCCTTATGGTCAATTAGATACGGCGCCATCAACTGGTCGTTGAGGTCCACCCCTCCCATATTTTGGTTATATTCGTGGACACAGAGGGGTTTCTCCACAACACCAGTCGCCGTACGAATTTGGACTGTCGTGTCTGCATGAAGGGAGGTAAGAAGGAAAACATTCTTATTGTCCCTCCACTTCATAGCGAGCAAGTTATTACACTTCAAGCAGGCTCTCTCCCCCAGCCTAAGACGGGCATCTACAAGCCGCTGGGGAAAGCCCCGGCGATTAGGTCGCACGGTGCCACATGCTCCAATCTGATGATCAAACAAGTGACTAAACAGTGGCACGCTCGTGTAATAATTGTCCACATACAAGTGGTACCCCTTTCCGAATAAGGGTGACACCAAGTTCCACACTATCTTGCCAGCGCTCCCTATGTAATCCGGGCAGTTGACCGACTCAATCTGACTATCTTTTCCCTCATAAACCGTAAAGTTCACTACATAGCCTGTTGCCCTGTCACAGAACTTGTAGAGCTTGACCCCGTATCTGGCACGCTTGCTGGGAAGGTACTGCTTGAAAGACAAGCGGCCAGAAAATTTTATCAGGGACTCATCAACGCAGACAACTTGATCGGGAGTAAACAAGGCTGCAAAACGTTCGTTGAAGTGGTTTATGAGGGGCCAAATTTTATAGAGCCGGTCGTATTCAGGGTCCCCACGTGGACGACAAAGTTCATTGTCGTTGAAGTGCATGAACCGCAAAATCTGCTCGTATCGTGCCCTGGACATGGAGGCAGAGAACACGGGCATGTGGTCAATTGGGTGCGTGGACCAATAAGCACGCAATGACGGAAATTTATGTGTGCCCATGTTGAGGGAAAGGCCCAGAAAGGTCTTAAATTCGGAAACCGTAATTGGTTTCCAATTTCTGGCAATTTTAGGCAACTGGGGGTTAGCGGCGATAAATTGACCAGCATATAAATTACTCTGGTCCACAATAGATCTATAGAGATCTTCCGTGAAAAACAGCGAATAAAAATCAATTGGAATAAAATCAGCTGTTTCCACCTGAATACCGGGTTGGGCAGTGAATGGGGAAAGTACGGGTTCTGCAGAAGTGGTGGGGACCCAATCAGGATAGGCGAATTCTGCAGGAAGGGCAGTATGGGCACGACGGGCCTGCCTTTGTCTTCTTGGTGGCAGCGGGACACTTCTTGTGCTTGCCACCTCGCCAGCTTGAACTGCACTTATGGGACTCGCCACGTCACCAAGTGTTACTGCAGTGCTGGATGTACGTCCAGGCTGTACTAGGCCGCTGGTGCTTGCCAGTTCACCAGAAGAAATAGCGGCGCTAGTACTACTCTGCTCCATGATACGAGAGACCTGCGGTTCTTGCTCCTCAACAACCTCAGAAGATCGGGATCGGGTACACCTGACCTTAGCAGGGACCTCAACTTCGTCGTCAGAGCTATCTGACGTGGGGCCGCTGACGTCACTGTCTTCTACGGGAAGATATTCTGAGCCTGAATCTGACAGATACGTGACCTCCTCTTCACTATCTGTCATGCTCAGAATCTCGTAGGCCTCTTTACTAGTGTACCTTCGTCTTGCCATTTTGGGCTCTAAATTTAGGGGTACACTAGTAAGATTCACAGGAAAAAAAGCACCTGACTGTCGTCAGCAAATATATCAAACGCTACAAAAAAACTGTTAGCGATCGCAGGGATCAGGCCTGTCTCTGCGAAAGCTGCAGTTATGTGTGTTGTGTTTGGTAAGTGACAGTGATCGATCGATACTGCACTTGGGTGGGCTGGGCTGGGCTGGGCTGGGCGGAGGGGCTAAACGCAGGCGCTAGCAGGTATCTGGGCTGATCCCGCTAACACTGCGTTTTTGGGAACCCTAAACCGATGGGGATGCTAGTATAGATCTGATCAGATACTATACCACTAAGGGGGTGTATGCTTTGCGCGTGGGTGTTAGGGTTACTGGCACTAACCTAACACTGCCTGGGGCAACGCAGACCCTCTCTGGCGCTAAAACCTAATTGATCTCACCCGCTGGGCGATCAGGGGGGTTAAACCTTTATTGGGTTATATACGGCGGGTGCCCTGATGCTATAAAAAGCAAACTAATCAACCAGCGTCACCCGTAACCTTTATATGGTGATCACTGGTGAAAGGGTTAACTAGGGGCAATCAGGGGGTTAAAACCTTTATTAGGTTAAATATGGGGGTACCTGACACTATATAAAAACCTGACGGGTAACCTAAATAACTAAATAACTTACTGGCTAACCAGTGACACCAGTGACGCTTATATGGCGATCACTGGTGAAAGGGTTAACTCTAGGGGCAATCAGGGGGTTAAAATAATATATGGGGGTACCTGACACTAATAAAAACCTGCGGCGAACCTAAAAAAAAATAACTGCCTATCTAAAACACCAGCGACACGAATACAGCGATCGGAAAAACAATCGCTTAGTGACGCTGAAGTTAGGGGGTGAAAGGGTTACCTGGGGGGTGATCAAGGGGTTAAACCTTTATTAGGGGGGGTTAGGGGGCTACCCTGGACCTAAAGGGGCCTAATCCTAACTGCCCTGCAACTTTTTACAATCACAGATGACACTAAATGCAGTGATCAGTAAAATAAATGATCACTGCAATCAGTGACACTGTGATTGGGGGCTTTGGGGTGACCTGGGGGGTGATCTGGGGGTGACTGGGGGGTGATTTGTGTGCCTATGTGTACCTACGTGTCAGTGGACTGTTGGTGCACTAACCTGCTTCTTCTCTCCTCGGCGCCGGGAACGAAAAGACCGCGGCGAGGGAGATGACATCACTTCCTCCAGCCTGTGTTTACATTTCAGGCAGGAGGAAGCAATTTCATTCGCCGGGAGCGATCGCGAGGGGGGGGCAGAATCGAGCGGCCGCCCCCTCATGCCTGATCGCTCCCGAACACTTAACGGCCGCTCACTGCAGTGAAGGGGGGTCCGGATGGACCCCCCAACTGCACAAAGGCGATCACGTAGATCTACGTGATTCTGCCTGTCGGTGCCATTCTGCCGACGTAAATCGGCGGTGGGCGGTCGTTAAGTGGTTAAAGATGGTTGATGATGAATGCTTTAGCACAGTATAGCACAAGGAGAATTTCCCTCACTGTCCTTCCCTGTCCCTACAAACAAGGATTAGCACAGTAAAACACACTGACACTCTCCCTACCTGTAGTTTTCTGTCCCTATAAAAAATGTTTTTTTAAAGATGGTTGATGATGAATGCTTTAGCACAGTATAGCACAAGGAGAATTTCCCTCACTGTCCTTCCCTGTCCCTACAAACAAGGATTAGCACAGTAAAACACACTGACACTCTCCCTACCTGTAGTTTTCTGTCCCTATAAAAAATGTTTTTTTAAAGATGGTTGATGATGAATGCTTTAGCACAGTATAGCACAAGGAGAATTTCCCTCACTGTCCTTCCCTGTCCCTACAAACAAGGATTAGCACAGTAAAACACACTGACACTCTCCCTACCTATAGTTTTCTGTCCCTATAAAAAATGTTTTTTTAAAGATGGTTGATGATGAATGCTTTAGCACAGTATAGCACAAGGAGAATTTCCCTCACTGTCCTTCCCTGTCCCTACAAACAAGGATTAGCACAGTAAAACACACTGACACTCTCCCTACCTGTAGTTTTCTGTCCCTATAAAAAATGTTTTTTTAAAGATGGTTGATGATGAATGCTTTAGCACAGTATAGCACAAGGAGAATTTCCCTCACTGTCCTTCCCTGTCCCTACAAACAAGGATTAGCACAGTAAAACAGACTGACACTCTCCCTACCTATCCTTCTCTTTCCCTAAACTAAAGGAATCTAGGTTAAGCAAGAAAAAAAAATGTCACTGTCCCTGCCTATGCTTCTCTTTCCCTGCTCCGGAACACACTACACTAGGCCGCCGTGCTGGCGGCCTTTTATAGTGTGGGGCGTGTACTAAACACCCTCAGCAATAATTGGCCACAGGCATCCTGCCTGTGGCCAATCATTGCTCTCCTCGCTGCCGGCGCTGTGATTGGCCAAGCATGCGGGGTCACAGTGCATGCTTGGCCAATCACAGCGCCTGGATGACACTGCGATGGCGTAGTGCATTGTGGGCCGCGAATTAGGCGCGAACGGCCCAAATCGTTCGTTGTTCGGCGAACGATCGAACAGCCGATGTTCGAGTCGAACGTATGTTCGACTCGAACACCGAGCTTATCCCTAGCCTCAAGAAATGAGATAGGCCATCAGTGCATTAGGATTGATCAATTTGCAATAATGCGTAGCTTAGTTTGTAGACTCTATAACTTTCACACAAACCAATTATCATACACTTATCAGGATTTTTTTTTACCAAAGACATGTAGCAGAATACATTTTGGCCTAAATTTTTGCCGAAATTTGATTTGTTTGGATTTCTTTTAAAACAGAATGTAGAAAATGTTGTTTTTTTTCAAAATATTCGCTCTTTTTTCGCTTTTATCGCAAAAAATTGAAAATTAAATTGTGAACAAATACCACCAAAAGAAAGCTCTATTTGTGTGAACAAAATGATAAAAATGTCATTTGGGTACAGTGTAGCATGACTGAATAATTGTCATTCAAAGTGCGAGAGCACTGAAAGCTGAAAATTGGTCTGGGAAGGAAGGGGGTTTAAGTGCCCAGTATTGATGTGGTTAAAGAGATACAACGATTTGTTGGTTTTGCCAACTTCTACAGAAAATTCATAAGAAACTTCTCTAAAGTGATAGCACCAATTACACAGCTGACAACGGAAGGGATGCCCTTTGTGTGGTCAGCTGAGGCACAGACTGCTTTTATTAAGCTAAAGACTCTTTTCACTTCTGCACCAATATTGGTACATCCCGATCCTGAAGTTCCTTTTATAGTGGAAGTGGATGCCTCAGACTCTGCTGTGGGAGCTATCCTTTCTCAGTGAAAAGGAGAAAAGATGCAGCTTCATCTTTGTGCGTATTTCTCTCACTTAATGTCATCAGCCGAAAGAAAATATGACATCGGGAATAAGGAATTGCTGGCAATTAAGGAAGCCTTTTCTGAATGGAGGCATCTGCTGGAAGGGGCTAAGCATCCAGTAACTGTTCTCACTGATCATAAAAATCTAGAATTCATTCGCTCTGCCAAGAGGATGTCTTCTAGACAAGCACGTTGGTCACTGTTCTTTTCCCGGTTTAATTTTATCATCTCGTATCGACCTGGGTCAAGGACTGGTAAGGCCGAAGCATTATCAAGAATGTTGACTGAACCATGCCAGCAAGACAACCCTGAATGTATGATTCTGCCTCAAAAGAACTTCATAGGGGCCACGGGTTTCAAGACATTCTTGAGTGTCCTAAAGGAGGGGTATGAAAATGACCCTCTTCTCAATCATCCGCCTGCGGATATTAACCTTGTGTACAAGAATGGCTTTTGGACTCATGCACATAGTCTCTATGTACCTGAATCTGCTCGGACTGAAGCCCTCAGGTTGGTTCATGACTCAAAACTTGCTGGGCATTTTAGGATTTCCAAAACAGAAGAGCTCTTGTCACGTTCATTTTGGTGGCCCAGCTATAAGAAAGACGTCAAACACTATGTGGCCTCATGCCTGACCTGTGCACGCAGTAAGACTCCCCGAGCTTCTCCTTTGGGGTTGCTCCAGCCACTCCCTGTTCCATCAAGACCATGGGGCTCAATTTCTATGGACTTTGTGGTAGATTTACCTCCCTCAAGAGAAATGAGCACTATCTTGGTTGTTGTTGACCGTCTCACAAAGATGGCTCATTTTATACCTGTTAAGGGGGTACCTTCAGCTGAACAAACTGCTGAGTTAATGCTTCAAGAAGTATTTAAACTACATGGAATTCCTGACGATGTGGTGTCTGACAGAGGAGTACAGTTTACTTAAAATTTTTGGAAAAACTTTTGTTCAGCCTTAGGTGTAACAGTTAATCTGGAAAACTAAAGGTTGGGACTTTTAATTGAGGTGTGGGGCCTAAAGAAACACCTCCATCCCGATAATGGAAGAAAGGAAGCAATTATGCAAAAGTGGGACTTTTAGTTGAAGCATGCATCCCAGGAGGTAACACGGATCAATTGAATAGGGCAGGTATCCAGTTTGGTGGAACCAAAGATATTACAGAAAAACATTGCATAGCAATTGACAGTCAGTATTTTATTCGCATTAAAAGAGGTAACAAAAACAATAATGACATAGCATACCTAATGTACTAGTTCACAATTGAATGGTATATAGATTACAACAATCAATGGTAGTAAGATATAGTAACATATTTGGTTCATGAATAAAACAGTATCAGGATCAGAGGGGGAGGGGGAGGGCCCATTCAATGAAGCGTGTCTCCATAGTAAAAAATTAAAAATTGAATACGTTGGCACAGTCCACTAAGTATAGAGACTGGTAGGTAATAATGGTATTAACATATATACGCAAAAAAGCATCTAATTAGCTCTCAGTAGGCATATTGGTGCATTATATGGAAATTGTACATAACCAGTTTCTTTAAACTTTATCTCCATGGTAGTTATAACCGTAATTGGTTGGTGAATACCAATCGATGTATGAGGTGATAGGTGGTACAGTAGCAGCATGTATAGGTAGGGGCATCTTATTGGCTCAACGCGTTTCGTGGCTACTGCCACTCTTCAGGAGCAGGTATGAGGTGGAGGTCTATAAATGACAAGGCAATAAAATTTAGGATAGAAATTATTATAAGATGTATAGACATAATGCGGGGCAGGAGATAGAGATAGAGCAGTAACAATTCCCCGGGTAACTTACAGGTATGCCTGTGATTGTGGGTAAGGGCGTAGAGGGCGGGCCCGGCCGGAGAAACAACAGCTCCCGGGAGCTGAGGCGGATAAACCCCTCCATGCAGGCTGGAACCCGTAGCAAATGTTGGGATACCCAGACGGAGGACCTCCGCGGGCATGGATAGCAGGTGTATCGATCATAGATGTAACCATCTGAGGGGAACAAGGGGTATAATAATAAAAAATAAACAATAAAAACCGTGAATGATCCAAAAATGTGAGGAGAGATAGAGATAAGGGAATAAGGGAAGTGATGAGATATAGCAGAGATCTGTGGATGAAAAAGTATAATAATATATGTAGAGTGTAAAGTATGATGCGTTGTGGCCCATTGTGGTAACAATAAGTGGCAGAGGGACAATGTATCAGCCCTAATGCCAAGGCAGTGTACCGTAGATAAAAATAGGAATTATAACCAAGTAAAGAAAGAGTGAAAGGGTAGCAGGATAGAGTGAAGATAAAAGGCAAATTGTACCTATACAGGTATGGACAATGCAAAACCGTGCTGCAACCATATCCACGGACGCATCCGCCATGAGAAACAAACTGTGCCGGAGGGAGTAAATATACTCACTGCAATGGGCGGGGAAGATCCAACCACCGTCACGCTCAGTGGCCAATAGAACGGGGAGGCGGCGTCAGACCAAAGGGCAGCACAGGCTGCCCGCCGTCCCAACGCCAGCCACCCCGTGAGGACGCCAAGATGGAAATCAACAGCGCAAGCACGCCTGCGTCACCGAGGTGACGCAGCGTGCGTAACGCCGGAGGCGTGACGTCGATGCGCACATCGGCATCCCCCCCCAACCCCCCACACGACCCAGCACAAGGGAGGGGGGGAAGGGGGGAGCCCAAGGGCGCATCAAAGCTCCCGGGACTGAGCAAGCCGGCCAAGACCAACCAACCCAACCCCGCCCCACCCATCGCACAACAGCAACACAACCAAGTAAGCACACTGTGGGTAACAGTGTGAAGGGATACTAAATGACTACATACCTTAAAACCCGCATAGTTTAAGAATATAAAGTTGGCAATAAAAATGATCTGCTAGTCTTGAATGGACCCCTATGGCGTCCTCACGGGGTGGCTGGCGTTGGGACGGCGGGCAGCCTGTGCTGCCCTTTGGTCTGACGCCGCCTCCCCGTTCTATTGGCCACTGAGCGTGATGGTGGTTGGATCTTCCCCGCCCATTGCAGTGAGTATATTTACTCCCTCCGGCACAGTTTGTTTCTCATGGCGGATGCGTCCGTGGATATGGTTGCAGCACGGTTTTGCATTGTCCATACCTGTATAGGTACAATTTGCCTTTTATCTTCACTCTATCCTGCTACCCTTTCACTCTTTCTTTACTTGGTTATAATTCCTATTTTTATCTACGGTACACTGCCTTGGCATTAGGGCTGATACATTGTCCCTCTGCCACTTATTGTTACCACAATGGGCCACAACGCATCATACTTTACACTCTACATATATTATTATACTTTTTCATCCACAGATCCCTGCTATATCTCATCACTTCCCTTATTCCCTTATCTCTATCTCTCCTCACATTTTTGGATCATTCACGGTTTTTATTGTTTATTTTTTATTATTATACCCCTTGTTCCCCTCAGATGGTTACATCTATGATCGATACACCTGCTATCCATGCCCGCGGAGGTCCTCCGTCTGGGTATCCCAACTTTTGCTATGGGTTCCAGCCTGCATGGAGGGGTTTATCCGCCTCAGCTCCCGGGAGCTGTTGTTTCTCCGGCCGGGCCCGCCCTCTACGCCCTTACCCACAATCACAGGCATACCTGTAAGTTACCCGGGGAATTGTTACTGCTCTATCTCTATCTCCTGCCCCGCATTATGTCTATACATCTTATAATAATTTCTATCCTAAATTTTATTGCCTTGTCATTTATAGACCTCCACCTCATACCTGCTCCTGAAGAGTGGCAGTATCCACGAAACGCGTTGAGCCAATAAGATGCCCCTACCTATACATGCTGCTACTGTACCACCTATCACCTCATACATCGATTGGTATTCACCAACCAATTACGGTTATAACTACCATGGAGATAAAGTTTAAAGAAACTGGTTATGTACAATTTCCATATAATGCACCAATATGCCTACTGAGAGCTAATTAGATGCTCTTTTGCGTATATATGTTAATACCATTATTACCTACCAGTCTCTATACTTAGTGGACTGTGCCAACGTATTCAATTTTTAATTTTTTACTATGGAGACACGCTTCATTGAATGGGCCCTCCCCCTCCCCCTCTGATCCTGATACTGTTTTATTCATGAACCAAATATGTTACTATATCTTACTACCATTGATTGTTGTAATCTATATACCATTCAATTGTGAACTAGTACATTAGGTATGCTATGTCATTATTGTTTTTGTTACCTCTTTTAATGCGAATAAAATACTGACTGTCAATTGCTATGCAATGTTTTTCTGTAATATCTTTGGTTCCACCAAACTGGATACCTGCCCTATTCAATTGATCCGTGTTACCTCCTGGGATGCATGCTTCAACTAAAAGTCCCACTTTTGCATAATTGCTTCCTTTCTTCCATTATCGGGATGGAGGTGTTTCTTTAGGCCCCACACCTCAATTAAAAGTCCCAACCTTTAGTTTTCCATGTTCATATTTCCGGGGATGGAAGCATGCATCCCTATATATTTACAATACTGTATTGCTGGCACTTTCCCTCGATTTAGGCTACATAGGGGTCCATTCAAGACTAGCAGATAATTTTTATTGCCAACTTTATATTCTTAAACTATGCGGGTTTTAAGGTATGTAGTCATTTAGTATCCCTTCACACTGTTACCCACAGTGTGCTCACTTGGTTGTGTTGCTGTTGTGCGATGGGTGGGGCGGGGTTGGGTTGGTTGGTCTTGGCCGGCTTGCTCAGTCCCGGGAGCTTTGATGCGCCCTTGGGCTCCCCCCTTCCCCCCCCTCCCTTGTGCTGGGTCGTGTGGGGGGTTGGGGGGGATGCCGATGTGCGCATCGACGTCACGCCTCCGGCGTTACGCACGCTGCGTTACCTCGGTGACGCAGGCGTGCTTGCGCTGTTGATTTCCATCTTGGCGTCCTCACGGGGTGGCTGGCGTTGGGACGGCGGGCAGCCTGTGCTGCCCTTTGGTCTGACGCCGCCTCCCCGTTCTATTGGCCACTGAGCGTGACGGTGGTTGGATCTTCCCCGCCCATTGCAGTGAGTATATTTACTCCCTCCGGCACAGTTTGTTTCTCATGGCGGATGCGTCCGTGGATATGGTTGCAGCACGGTTTTGCATTGTCCATACCTGTATAGGTACAATTTGCCTTTTATCTTCACTCTATCCTGCTACCCTTTCACTCTTTCTTTACTTGGTTATAATTCCTATTTTTATCTACGGTACACTGCCTTGGCATTAGGGCTGATACATTGTCCCTCTGCCACTTATTGTTACCACAATGGGCCACAACGCATCATACTTTACACTCTACATATATTATTATACTTTTTCATCCACAGATCCCTGCTATATCTCATCACTTCCCTTATTCCCTTATCTCTATCTCTCCTCACATTTTTGGATCATTCACGGTTTTTATTGTTTATTTTTTATTATTATACCCCTTGTTCCCCTCAGATGGTTACATCTATGATCGATACACCTGCTATCCATGCCCGCGGAGGTCCTCCGTCTGGGTATCCCAACTTTTGCTACGGGTTCCAGCCTGCATGGAGGGGTTTATCCGCCTCAGCTCCCGGGAGCTGTTGTTTCTCCGGCCGGGCCCGCCCTCTACGCCCTTACCCACAATCACAGGCATACCTGTAAGTTACCCGGGGAATTGTTACTGCTCTATCTCTATCTCCTGCCCCGCATTATGTCTATACATCTTATAATAATTTCTATCCTAAATTTTATTGCCTTGTCATTTATAGACCTCCACCTCATACCTGCTCCTGAAGAGTGGCAGTAGCCACGAAACGCATTGAGCCAATAAGATGCCCCTACCTATACATGCTGCTACTGTACCACCTATCACCTCATACATCAATTGGTATTCACCAACCAATTACGGTTATAACTACCATGGAGATAAAGTTTAAAGAAACTGGTTATGTACAATTTCCATATAATGCACCAATATGCCTACTGAGAGCTAATTAGATGCTCTTTTGCATATATATGTTAATACCATTATTACCTACCAGTCTCTATACTTAGTGGACTGTGCCAACGTATTCAATTTTTAATTTTTTACTATGGAGACACGCTTCATTGAATGGGCCCTCCCCCTCCCCCTCTGATCCTGATACTGTTTTATTCATGAACCAAATATGTTACTATATCTTACTACCATTGATTATTGTAATCTATATACCATTCAATTGTGAACTAGTACATTAGGTATGCTATGTCATTATTGTTTTTGTTACCTCTTTTAATGCGAATAAAATACTGACTGTCAATTGCTATGCAATGTTTTTCTGTAATATCTTTGGTTCCACCAAACTGGATACCTGCCCTATTCAATTGATCCGTGTTACCTCCTGGGATGCATGCTTCAACTAAAAGTCCCACTTTTGCATAATTGCTTCCTTTCTTTGTAACAGTTAATCTGTCTTCTTCTTTTCATCCCCAGTCTAATGGTCAGACTGAGAGGACCAAACAAACCTTAGAGCAGTACCTTTGATGTTTTGTCAGTTATCTTCAGGATGACTGGGTGGATTATCTTCCTACAGCAGAGTTTGCATATAACAATTCTAAACATGGCTCTACTTCTCAAAGTCCTTTTTATTTAAACAACGGGTATCATCCCGTTTTTATTCCTGATCTCCCTATCTCAACTCCAATTCCTTCTGTTACCAACAGTTTAACTACATTGCAGGAGATTCGTGAGAAATTGATCGAAACTTTGAAGGAGGCTCAGGAATGTTACAAGAAGACTGCTGATAGACATCGCAGATCACTTCCTACATTTCATGTGGGTGACAAAGTTTGGTTATCAACCAAAAATTTGAAGGTCCATGTTCCGTCTGCAAAGCTGGGCCAGAAGTTTGTAGGACCATTCAAGATTTCTGCTCAAATCAATCCGGTTACCTTTCACTTAAAACTTCCTGATAGTATGAAAATTCACCCTGTTTTTCACATGTCACTACTTAAACAATTTAATGAAAATCCCTTTTCTGGAGGAATTCTTCCACCTCCTCCACCTGTTGAGGTAAAGGGTGAAGTAGAATTTGTGGTGGAGAAAATTCTTGATTCCAGGATCTTTAGAAACAAACTACAATATCTGGTCCAATGGGAAGGATATGGGCCAGAAGAAAATTCTTGGGAGGCTGAGTGTCATGGATATGCATTAATGTCTGTCTGCCATCTTACCTTTCCTCCTCATGTGTTCATCTTAGAGGCCAGACTCTCTCTCACCTGGCTTCCTTTATAATCTCCTCCCAGCCTGACTCCACCCCAGGCCCTATCACAGAACACTATATTAACCTGTGCACTGCAAGCCTTCCTTGCTGATCAACGTGTTTGTTATGCATTGTATGTTTGGGTTCCTGCCTGCCATGTGCTACGTCTGTCTCTCTGTTACGTTATTGGCTTGTCCCCGACTATCCCTGTCTGCTTGTGACCCTTGACCTTCGGCTTGTCCTTCGTTATCCTTGTCTGCTTGTGACCCTTGACCTTCGGTTTGTTATTCGTTATTCTTGTATCTTGTGCTGCTGCTTCCCCTCTTCTCCATTTACCCTACGGGGCGTGAGCTAGGAGACTCTAGGGGCCGCGACCTGGACCTAGCCTGCAGCGTAACATCCTCACCACTAGAGGCTCTGGAGAAGACCTGCTGGGTCTTAGACTCCGCGCCCTGGGGAATCTTGGCTCTAGCTTCCTGTGGGATCCCGGTTGTGCTCCTCTGGTCCCGCTTTCCACAACCACCCAGTTTCCTATCCGCAGCAGTCAGCCATAGGGTTCACTATCTTGTGGTGCACTCCTGTCCCGCTACGGTGTGCACCTGTCATCTGGCCACAGGTGACCTGACACTAAGGAGAACCTTCATGCCCCTAGATTAACAAGATAATTCCACCAGAGGATTCCTCACAAACCCAGCCCTAAGACGTCCAGAGGACGTCCTGAGAGGAGGGAGTACTGTCAGGACCTGAGCTTGTACCTGGGACCTCGTCTGTGTCTGGCGTTCACTCTTCCCACTGAGCTATCTGGGATGCTGGACAGCTCCCTGCCTGATCTGCTGGACAAACCTATCTGATCCAATGGACAACCCTGCCTTGAGTCTTGATTACTGTTGAACCTTGAACTCCTTGCTCCTCCCATGAACTTCCTATATAAGCCTTGTCTCAGCACTTCCTCTTTGCCAGGTTATTGTACCTTCTCAGCCAGTGCCTAGCTCTTGACATCCCTGCTGCCATCTGTATTTTGCTACCACTCGTGATTGACCCTTGGCTTGTTCTTTGACTACTCTGCTGCCTGATCCCAACCTGCAACCACTCGTGATTGACCTTTTGGCTTGTTACTGACCACACAGCTGTTTAATCCTTATCTGCTTATCCGCCACTGGACCCCGGCCTGCTCACACCCTGGTGGGTCAAACCTGAGGACCGTGACCTGGTACTAGATTGCAGCCAAATCCATCTCCACCATCCGGAGCTCTGGGGAAAACCAGATAGTACTTAGACTCCGCACCTCAGGGGAGCATGTGTCATCTGCCAGAAGTGACTGCCTTTATACCTGTCCTGCAACTGTTATAACAACTGGTCTTCAAGCCCGACGCCTGATCGTGACACATGCTTATCGTTTAATTTTTAGCGCTGTTTTAGTGTCTTAAAGCGGTTGTAAACCCCCCTTTTTTTTTTTTAAACCTACAAGACAAAGGCATAATGAGCTAGTATGACTAGCTCATTATGCATTACTTACCTTAGATCGAAGCCCCCGAATCTGTCCTCGTCTCCCCCTCGAGCCGCAGCCATCTCTCCCGGAGGTTACTTCCGAGAATCGCCGATCCGGCGCTTTGATTGGCCAGAGCGGCGATGACGTCACTCAGCGCATGCTGTGATTGGCCGTAAAAGCCGGCATTATCATTCATAAAACCGGCATTTACAGTGCCTTAATCTAGGCTTACCTGTAGATGCAAGTTTCAATAGTGGGTTTACAACCACTTTAATGATCCAGGGATTGGACTGTTTTATTCATATACTATTGTTTGATTTTTTTTATCTTCTTTTAACCACTTAAGCCCCGGACCATTATGCAGCTTAAGGACCAGAGGTGTTTTCAGAATTTGGCACTGCGCTGCTTTAACTGGAAATTGTGCGGACATGCAATGTTGTACCCAAACAAAATTTGCGTCCTTTTCTTCCCACAAATAGAGCTTTCTTTTAATGGTATTTTATTGCCTCTGCGATTTTTTTTTTTTTGCGATATAAATGGAAAAAGACTGAATTTTTTTTTTTTAAATGATATTTTCTACTTTTTTTTATTTTAATGCACTAAAACACACTATATTGCCCAAATGTTTGATGAAATAAAAAAGATGATCTTAGGTCGAGTACATAGATACCAAACACGACATGCTTTAAAATTTCGCACAAACGCGCAGTGGCGACAAACTACATACATTTTTAAAAGCCTTTAAAAGCCTTTACAGGTTACCACGTTAGATTTACAGAGGAGGTCTACTGCTAAAATGACTGCCCTCGATCTGACCTTCGCGGTGATACCTCACATGCATGATGCAATTGCTGTTTACGTATGACGCCAGACCAACGCTTGCGTTCGACATTGCGCAAGAGCAGGGCGGGACAGGGGTGCTTTTTTTTTTTTATTATTAATTTTGCTTTTTTATTTTATTTTTAAACTGTTCCTTCCATATTTTATTTTTTTTATCATTTTTATTGTTATCTCAGGGAATGTAAATATCCCCTATGATAGCAATAGGTAGTGACTGGTACTCTTTTTTAGAAAAAACTGGGGTCTATTGGACCCTAGATCTTTCCTCTGCCCTCAAAGCATCTGACCACACCAAGATCGGTGTGATAAAATGCTTTCCCAATTTCCCAATGGCGCTTTTTATATCCGGGTGGGGGGACATTCCCTCCCACTGCTTGTAAAATCAGTCCAGAGGCTAATTAGCCGCTAGGATTGCTTTTACATGAAAGCCGGCCGCTGGCTGAAAAGAATGATACCAAGATGATACATAAACCCGCAGGAATCAATCTGGTATAACCATTCAAAGTCCAGCAACATACCAGTACGTTGCTGGTCCTTATTGGACATGTATTGTAATCTTTTTTTTCATGCAGCCTGTTGGCTGAACGAAAAAAAGAGATTGATCGTGGGTATGCCCACCATTAGAATACCTCCCTTCATCCACCCACTTCTAATGATGGGCATACATGCACCATTTATATATGCCGAAGCATGGGGGCATCCTCCCGCAAAAGTTATGCCGCACACACATGGTCGGACTTTTCCACGGGCATGCCTCCGTCGGAATTTTGACCGTATGTACACGGCATTAGGAGCAAAATCGCTCCTCCGCCCGTGCTGCCCCCATGCTTCGGCATATATGCTCTTTTTTTTTTAACTGTGGTAGTGAAATCACCTCCTACAGCACTGGAGTCGCAGGGATCAGGCCTGTCTCTGCGAACACTGCAGTTATGTGTGTTGTGTTTTGTAAGTGACAGTGATCGATCGATACTGCACTTGGGTGGCCTGGGCTGGACGGAGGGGCAAAACGCAGGTGCTAGCAGGTATCTGGGCTGATCCCGCTAACACTGCGTTTTTGGGAACCCTAAACTGCTGGGGACGCTAGTATAGATCTGATCAGATCAGATATTGATCTGTTCAGATACTATACCACTAAGGGAGGTGTATGCTTCACGCATGGGTGTTAGCATTACTGGCACTAACCTGACGCTGCCTGGGGCGACGCAGACCCTCTCTGACGCTAAAACCTAATTGATATCACCCGCCGGGCGATCAGGGGTTTAAACCTTTATTGGGTTATATACGGCGGGTGCCCTGACACTATAAAAAGCAAACTAACTAACCAGCGTCACCCGTAACACTTATATGGTGATCACTGGTGAAAGGGTTAACTAGGGGCAATCAGGGGGTTAAACCTTTATTAGGTAATATATGGGGGTACCTGACGCTATATAAAAACCTGACGGGGAACCTAAATAACAAAATAACTAACTGGCTAACCAGTGTCACCAGTAACACTTATACAGTGATCACTGTTGAAAGGGTTAACTAGGGGCAATTAGGGGGTTAAAACCTTTATTAGATAATATATGGGGGTACCTGACGCTATAAAAAACCTGCGGCGAACCTAAAAAAAATAAGTGGCTACCTATCGGCACCAGCATAACTAATACAGCGATCAGAAAAACGATCGCTTAGTGACAGTGGCAAAAGGGAGTGAAAGGGTTACCTGGGGGGTGATCAAGGGGTTAAACCTTTATTAGGTGATATATGGGGGTACCTGACGCTATAAAAACCTGCGGCGAACCTAAAAAAATAACTGGCTACCTATCGGAATCACCGACACTAAGACAGCGATCAGAAAAACGTTCGCTTAGTGACACTGGCAAAAAGGGGTGAAAGGGTTACCTGGGGGGGCGATCAAGGGGTTAAACCTTTATTAGATAATATATGGGGGTACCTGACGCTATAAAAACCTGCGGCGAACCTAAAAAAAATAACTGGCTACCTATCTGTATCACCGACACTAATACAGCGATCAGAAAAACGATCGCTTAGTGACAGTGGTGATAGGGGGTGAAAGGGTTACCTGGGGGGCAATCAAGGGGTTAAACCTTTATTAGGGGGGGTTAGGGGGCTACACTGGACCTAAAACACTCTGCCCTGACACTTTTACAGTCACAAATGTCACTGATTGCAGTGATCAGTAAATAAATGGTCACTGCAATCAGTGACACTGTGACTGGAGGCTGGGGGTGATCTGGGGGTTTCTGGGGGGGCGATTGTGTGCCTATGTGTGCTGGTGTCAGTGTGCTGTTTAGTGCACTAACCTGATGTCTTCTCTCAACGGCGCTCGGTATATGTGAGCGCCGCATGAGAGATGACATCACTTCCTCCTGCCTGTGTAAACATTACACAGGCAGAGGAAGATTCTCATTCGCCGGGAGCGATCGCGAGGGGGTGGCCGGAAACGAATGGCCGTCTCCTCATCACGGATCGCTCCCGGAACGATGCCGACCGCTCACTGTATAGAAGGGGGGTCCGATTGGACCCCCCAACTATACGAAGGCAGGCACGTACAGGTACGTGATTGTGCCTGTCCGTGCCATTCTGGCGACGTATATATACAGTGAGCGGTCGTTAAGTGGTTAAACAGCTGCTTGGTACCTTTTTAATATTTTGTATCATCATATTTTTACCTTATTATACACCTTTTTTCCATAGTACAAGACATGCCGAGCTGCTCTGTGTTGCAATCTTACCACTGCTTCATTCGCCAGACATCAGAACACCATCCCAGCTTCAACATAGTCGTCGTGTAGCCAGCCCCGGCGCATTTCATAATTTTTTTGTCTTTTTTGGACACATTTGAGAGCGCTACTGTGGATTATTTTATATATACCCTGTTATATAATTAACTTTTTCATGCAAGGTGGACTGAGGAATCCCCCCTGCTGGGATGTAGTATTCTTGACAGCAGCTCTCACTGCTGTCTGAATGCACTGCAGTTGGCTACAGCTGCTAATCAACAAAAGTTTCCCAGAGCGTCCATTTGAATGATCAATTTCTTTTGAACAGGGAGGGCCACACACAGATTGAAATTCAACCTGTCCCTGCTGAACCGGCGGAATTCCAATCTATCTATGCCCAGCTTTACATTGATCCTTATATGTGCAGTCTTTTTGCTCCCACTGCCATCCCTTCAGCTCAGGATTCATTTGATAGAATGCTTTAGGGGACTTTTTAGGGTGGCTATGTTTACTTGCAGGGTTTCTATGGTGCCCGGATCAGTAAAGCTAAAGTAATGCCGCTCTAGGTGAGTGACCGACTGTCGCATGTTGTGAGCTGGAACCCAGGGTGCTGCACAGCTCGTCTGAGATTCAGTAACATGCACAAATCCGGAATAGTTCTGTGGTGCCCCATCATGGCCAATGCAACGTGTGTGCTTCCTCAGGAAGACACACACAGGCGACACAAACAACCGGATTCTTTTTTTTTTATGTAATCTTTATTTATGACAACAAAAAAAAGACAGAACATGCGGATACACATAATGACCATTGTTTCCAACATGCTGTAAGGAAGGATTCAGATACAGAAATCAATTTAAACAGTAATCAGTCACAAACGTCCTTCCAGTGCTATAATGACTTTCCCCAGAGGGGGGATGTGCTACCCCACTGGTATAGGGGCCACCTAGGCTTGTGGCAGTATGGGTAGGCAAGTACACATTGCTTCCTGAAATGGGTAATCATTCAAGTGTTATGGGTCCACTAAAAAGCCTGCTCCTGCACGTCCTCAGTGGAGAGGGGGGGTTCAAAGGACCTGCATCTGACTCTCTCCAGCCGGAATCCGGCCTGGGGGCAAGCAAGAGAAAGGCAACACACCATTATGCGGCCCGTCTCCCCTATAGCAAGGAGAGGGGGCAGCATGCATTATAAAAAGTGAATCCAGTCCTGGTGCTGTCTGTCATAAACCAGGTGTGACCAGGCTGTGTGGATTGCAGCAGAGGAAACCAAACGCATATAAGGTAAATAATATAATGATTTATTAAAGTAAGTGAATAATATAAATACAACCACCTCCAATATGACACAGTGCAATAAACCAACCAACAGACAGTGACCCACAAATAACAACAGATATGTAAAATAAATGGGAAATGCCAGAATCATAAACAATAGCTGTCAGGGTCACCTGTGGCCAGGTGACAGATGCACACCGTAGGGGGACAGGAGTGCACAGCGAGGTAGTGAACCCTATGGCTGGCTTCTGCGGATAGGAAACTGGGTGGTTGTGGAAAGCGGGACCAGAGGAGCACAACCGGGATCCAAACGGAAGCTAGAGCCAAGATTCCCCAGGGCGCGGAGTCTAAGACCCAGCTGGTCTTCTCCAGGGCCTCTAGTGGTGAGGATGTTAGCTGCAGGCTGGGACCAGGTCGCGGCCCCTGGAGTTTCCTAGCTCACGCCCCGTAGGATAAGGGGAAAAGAGGGGAAGCAGCAGCACACGATAAGAGAGAACCGAATAACAAGCTGAAGGTCAGGGGCCACAAGCAGACAAGGATAACGAAGAACGAGCCGAAGGTCAAGGGTCACGAGCAGACAGGGATAGTCGGGGACAAGCCAATAACGTAACAGAGAGACAGACGTAGCACACGGCAGTCAGGAACCCAAACACACAATGCCTAACAAACACGTTGATCAGCAAAGCAGGCTTGCAGTGCACAGGTTAATATAGTGTTCAGTGATAGGGCCTGGGGTGGAGTCAGGCTGGGAGGAGATTATAAAGGAAGCCAGGTGAAAGGGCTCAGGCCTCTAAGATGAACACATGGGAAGGAAGGTAAGCTGACAGACAAACACTACTGCATATCCATGACAGTACCCTCCCTCTTATGGGCCCTCCCCCACCTGGGCCCAGGCTTAAAGGGAAATCTCTGATGAAACCTTCTCAACAGATGAGGTGCAGCGACATCAGATGCAGCGATCCAAGACGCCTCCTCAGGACCAAAACCTCTCCAATGCACAAGGTACTGAAGAATGCCTCTGCAGAGCCGAGAATCCAGAACTTGTCTAACCTCGTACTTAAGATTATCCTCAGAGACCGAAAACGAGGTAGGGAGATGACAAGAAGATCTATTGAGGACCAAAGGCTCTCTAGGAATAAGCAAGGGCATGAGAGGATCAACAGGAATCTGAGGAGGATCCCCTAGACCCTTAAAAGGGGAACTGGTCATCTTGCACAGGACCATCAGACTGGGCAGATGTCAGTGGAACCCTGAAGTCAGGTTGGTTAGAAGGTGACATGTCGCCAGAGTCAAACTGAATAGCTGAAGGACAAGCAGAATGTCCCGAACAAGAAAAAGTAGGAGGCTCACTGGGCATGGGCTGGACTGGCATAACTAGTACAGAGGCAGAGTGAATAGCTGAGTCAGGTGTAGCGACTACCTGAATCGCATCGCAAGACGTAGCGACTGCAGGACTTGTAGACAAGCTAGCCTGGCTGTGCGTCCAAGGGTGGTTAGGGACAGAGAAATGTAAATGGTTATGCAACCTGGAATGAATGACCGGCTCAGATTCACAGGGGGCAACCTTGGGTAGGCAGGACGAGGAACAGGAGGAACCCCAAGCCAAAATCTGTCCAGTAGTCCAGTCCACATGAGGAGAATGGAGCTGTAACCATGGAGACCCAAAATTATAGGCGTTGAGGCCTTGGGTAAGATAAGGAAGGATATCCACTCCTGGTGGAGTGTCCCTACTGACATCTTAACAGGGAGGGTCTGGAAGCGGATAGGTCCCCCTGGGAGAACAGTACCATCAATCGCCAAGACCACCAATGGTGTGGTGAGGGGCAAAAGAGTAAGTCTCATGGACGATGCGATTTCCCAGTCCATAAAATTACCAGCGGCTCCGGAATCCAGATATGCTGAGACCGAATGAGAAGAAGCACCAACATGAAGGAACACAGAAAGCAGAAGACGAGAAGGGGAAGGTGATATTTCTGGGTCCAATACTCCACTTTCCAGATGAAGTGGACCCGAACGTTTTTCTGGACAAAGAGAGCAAGTGTCACGAAAATGACCTTTGCCCCCACAGTAAAGACACAGACCAAGAGTTCTGCGCCTAGCACGTTCCTCGGGGGATAGCCTGGTCCGACCCAGCTGCATGGGTTCCTCAGCTGGTAGAAGATGCTCTACGGGTCGAAGAGAGGGGAGCTTAGGCTGACTAAGAACCAAGGAGTGCTGGCGTTGCTTTTCTAAGGTCCTCTCCTGAAAGCGAATATCGATCTGGTTACACAAGGAGATAACGCCGGCCAGATCAGTGGGGATGGTTCTTCCTGCTAATTCATCCTTCACTCTATCAGACAGGCCATGCAAAAAGGTTGCGACCAAGGCCTCATTGTTCCAGCTCAACTCAGCCGACAGTATGCGGAAATGAAGGGCATACTGTCCCACAGAAGCAGACTCTTGGCGGAGACGTAAAAGGGCGCTGGCCGCTGAAGAGACACGAGCCGGTTCTTCGAAGATATTCCGAAAAAGTTTCAAGAAGCCAGACGGCTAGAAACCACTGGATCATTCAGTTCCCACAGAGGGGCTGCCCAGGCTAAAGCTTCACCAGAGAGGAGGGAAATGATATAGGCTACCTTAGCCCGATCAGACAGGAAGTTTTGGGGCTGGAGCTCAAAATGAATTGTGCATTGGCTAAGGAACCCCCTGCAAGCCTTGGAGTCCCCAGAGAAACGGGACGGAGCTGGCAGTTGTAGTGAGTGTGTGGCTGCGACTGGTGCAATAGGTGCAGCCGCTGGTTGTATTTGAGGTTGCGGATTCAGGGTTCCCAAGGAGGCCTGAAGCTGCTCAAAGCGAGAAGCCAGATCCTGGAGGAATCGCATCACCTGAGTCTGATTCGATTCCTGGGTTTCAAGTCTGCAAACTATGCCCTGCAACGGATCATCCACGGGTAACGGGATGTCAGCCGGGTTCATGGCTGATCAAACTGTCAGGGTCACCTGTGGCCAGGTGACAGATGCACACCGTAGGGGGACAGGAGTGCACCGCGAGGTAGTGAACCCTATGGCTGGCTTCTGCGGATAGGAAACTGGGTGGTTGTGGAAAGCGGGACCAGAGGAGCACAACCGGGATCCAAACGGAAGCTAGAGCCAAGATTCCCCAGGGCGCGGAGTCTGAGACCCAGCTGGTCTTCTCCAGGGCCTCTAGTGGTGAGGATGTTAGCTGCAGGCTGGGACCAGGTCGCGGCCCCTGGAGTTTCCTAGCTCACGCCCCGTAGGATAAGGGGAAAAGAGGGGAAGCAGCAGCACACGATAAGAGAGAACCGAATAACAAGCTGAAGGTCAGGGGCCACAAGCAGACAAGGATAACGAAGAACGAGCCGAAGGTCAAGGGTCACGAGCAGACAGGGATAGTCGGGGACAAGCCAAATATGTAACAGAGAGACAGACGTAGCACACGGCAGGCAGGAACCCAAACACACAATGCCTAACAAACACGTTGATCAGCAAAGCAGGCTTGCAGTGCACAGGTTAATATAGTGTTCAGTGATAGGGCCTGGGGTGGAGTCAGGCTGGGAGGAGATTATAAAGGAAGCCAGGTGAAAGGGCTCAGGCCTCTAAGATGAACACATGGGAAGGAAGGTAAGCTGACAGACAAACACTACTGCATATCCATGACAATAGCCAGGCCAGGGTCATCAAAGGGAGATTAGCAGATGGGGTAGGGAAAAACAGAACAGGGAGAGGATGGATGGATCAGAACAGGCAGACAGGATCAGGTAACAGATTACAGGTTACAGGTTCAGGATCAGATCACAGGCAAGCAGGTCAGGGCGCAAGTACGATACCAAGGCAATGAGAGCCATCATCAGCTGGGTATTTATGTGAATGCCTGTAATTGGCCTCAAGTAACACCTGAGCGCAGAAGGTGCTGTCTGCTCCACACTGCCGGGATACACCCGCTGGTGGACACCGGTACTATGGCCCAAGGATCCAACAGTGCCACCAGCAGGTGAGTCCTCTCACTACAGGTCCTGAGTGTAGGAAGACACCCGCTGGTGGACACTGGTACTGCGATCCAAGAGACCGACAGCGCCACCAACGGGTGAACCGTTTCCTGACACTGTGCCTAATTTCCGCTAGGTAGCATGGTCCAAGTAACCTTATGTGAATCCAAAACATAACACAAAAACCAGATAGCGAAAAGGTAAAGAGAATAGTGGGGGTAAGAGGAAGAGGGGAGGGAAAATAGGGGGGACTCTCTCCCCATGGCACGCACCCATGCTCCTAATTAGAAAATATCTGTGGTTGCTCCCAACCGACGATCTGCTTCTTAACAGGGACTAAGGCGTATTGAGAGTGGTGGATTTGTCAGTACCAAGGTCTCTTAGGGGGTTGAACTGTGCTGACCAATACGTCCCCTGAGGGAGGGCTCAGCGAGCTCCAACAAGGTGATATCAAGGCTGGAGGCGATAAACCCCACATCGGATGTGCAATGTAGCCAAGGGGCCCAAATAGTGTCAAAACGCTCCTTAGTGCCATTGCAGGTTGCTACCCAATCTTTTTCTTCCCTGATCTCCTTCACCTTCCGGGTCCATTCCTCCCTATTGGGTACATGCGTCTGCTTCCAATAAATAGGAAGCAGGCGCTTAGCGGCATTCAAGAAGTGTGGCAAGGCACTCTTCCTATATTGGCTGACAGGCATGGGAGGAATATGGAAGAGGAAGTGCAAAGGAGAGAAAGGGATGTACCCACCGGATTCTAACTGACAGCCAATATCATCATTCAGTGTTAGCACAGAACTAAAAAAAAAATACACACATACAGGTTCACTTTACGGAAGACCTCCTGAAAGATACATATATGCAAATAAATACAATGCATATTATGGGTAAATAGAACTTTTTGCACAGAATAAAATAAAAGTGAAAAAGCATTGTATAGGATATGGCAATCATATCAAGCATTGAAGAAAAAAAGTGGTTGCTTTATATAATAAGCCTATTCAAAAAGACATTCCATTAAGCAAGATCAGCTAACACTAGCACAAAAATGTACAGTATGCTTACAGTGTTCCTTTTTATCTCCCAGAAGGCAAACCCAAAGCCAAAACTGGTTGAGTTGTACCAGTTTCCAGGATATTTAAATAAAGGCCCTGTACCGCTTCCATATGAAACAGCCTTGAGCACCATTTTCGGCAACGTTGTGTCTAGCCACAAGAACAAAGGTGGTATGGTAAGTTGAAAAGATAAAACTCATCAAGAGTTACTTTTAATAACAAATACTTTATTGCTATTATTTAACATTTGTTTGGCCAGCCATAAATAACATGAAGAAGTCATTCAGTAGCCACCCTGGCGGTATGATTATGTCAGATATTTGCGACTCAAAGCGGTACAATTGTTTTGCATAGAAATTTGGCGTTTTATATTGTAGGCCTGTAATTCTTAGTAATAACACACTTAAATCTGTCCAAACAAGAGTCTAGTAGACATCCCGGGGATGATAAAGTTTGAAACACGAAATCATACATTTTAATATAAATAAGTATAAATAATTAAAAAAATAATAATATAATAATAATAAAATGAATTTCCCCACGATTCACTATCAATCAATTCTGCAAGTGTTCTAATTTACTATCGCTGTTTTCTAGCAGGTCTAGGGACGTAAAGGCACACTTTTTGGTTGCTATGGACAATCTCAAGCTTTCAGGCAGAAATAACAGTATATATAATATAAAAGTGCATGCAGGGCACTGGACAAACTACTAGGGACAAAAGGGATGTGAAATGATTTCATACAGTAATGTAATCTGTAAGATTACAGTGTACTGTATGTGTTATGTTTTGTGTACTTTTTGAATTTGCCGCCAGGTTCTGCCCCCGTGCGTCGCGACGCTCGCAGGGAACATGGCACACAGAGGCATCGGCCGGAGTACACAGCCTGCAGACACAGTGGGGGGGCATTGCATGATCCTGGGGACAAGGTAAGTATTCTGCACCAGGATTCTGCAATGCAATCCCGAGTGGGGCTCGGGGTTACCACTAATGGTACTGAAATTTAACCCCGAGCCACACTCGGAAAATCCACCAGGGAGGTTAAGGAATTGCTGTTTATTTACTAAAGGTGACCACAAATGTGATCTCTGAAATCTGTTAGCAACAGATTCAATTCAGTTCAGTCTTGGGGAGGAAACATCAATCAGACAGACGTCATAAAAATAAATTGATATGTATACATAAATTTGTATAAACACACACTATGCAAAAGTGTTACTGTGCAGATAATAGAGAAAAATATTATAAATGTATAAACAATTCAGTGCCAATGCATAAAATACAAAACCTATCCATTAAAACAGTCTATAAAAGAGCAATGTGCTAGTACATTGAGTGCAAAACTCATCCTTTGAAATACAGTATAATAACAATAAAATATCAGTCCATACATCATCTAAAAAGTGCTCGTAAGCTGCATCCATTCCTGGATATACACCACCACACTACTGATACCTCTTACCGGTAAACTATGACACCCTTTGCCAGAGTGCTCATAAAAGGTCTTATGTCAGGTGTTTCCATAATATGGTATGAAACACCTCCAGGAGAAATCCAACCAGAAAGAGCAAGCTGTTCTCTACAGCAGTGATCATCAACCCTGTCCTCAGGGCCCACTAAGGCCCCTTTCACACTGGGGCGTTTTTCATGCGGTTTAGCGCTAATATTAGCGCTATTATACCGCATGAAAAAACCATGCCCTTTAGCCTTCAATGTGAAAGCCCGAAGGCTTTCACACTGAAGCGGTGCGCTAGCAGGACCGCTCCAAAAGTCCTGCTAGCCGCTTCTTTACAGCGGTGAAGGAGCGGTGTGTTCACCGCTCCTTTACCGCGGTCTCCCATTGAAATCAATGGGACAGCGCGGTAATACCGCCCGCAAACCGCGGCAATAGCCGCGGTTTGCGGGCGGTATTAACCCTTTTTCGGCCGCTAGCGGGCGTTAAATTCACCCCCCAGCGACCGCATACCGCGGTAAGAACGACGGTATAGCAGCGCTGAAAATCGCGCTGCTATACCGCCACCGCTCCTGCCCGCCCCAGTGTGAAAGGGGCCTTACAGGCCATATTTTATGTATTACCTTGAGGAGACTAGAATACTGCAATCACTGATCAGAAAATTATATCACCTGTGATGTATTTCAGTTATCTTGCAAAACTGGCCTGTTAGTGGGCCCTGAGGACAGCGTTGATGACCACTGCTCTAGAGAGCCCTGCTCTCCCAAGGCAAAAGGTGAAATGATATGCAGGCAAAACATACAGAAAGAGAAGTGCTCCTAATAGTATGTAGCGGGTTTGTACTTTCCCGGGTGTAATTTGAACTTGGCAGAGACATCAGTGATGTGTAATTCCCTGGGCTGGGGTTGAATCATTGCTGTGTGCCAGGCCTCTTTTTTGTCCTCCCTCAGCAGCGGTATGGTGGGGCGGGGAACCCGCTGTGCTTGCCGGGAGAGGGTATAAAGGGGCCGGCCATCTTTGTCGCGGGGTCGAGTCCCAGGCACCTTCAGCCTGTGGTTCGTGTCGGATCCTCCTAGGCGGTCTAGGCCTAGAGGACAGCCGGAGGTCGTGTTCCATCCCAGCCACCTTTAGCCTGGGGCAGTGTTGCCAACCCCCTGAAGTGAAATTTACTGGCAAGGATGCCAAAATTTCTGTACGGCACCAATTTCTTACTGGCAATGAAGATTACTGGGAGAGCCACATTTTTTACTGATGCTGCAAAAAAGTACCTAAAATTACGGTTTTTAGTGCTAAACAGTGCAAATATCAATATTTCAACTATAAACACACAGCTAATGCTAATATCAATGTGTTTAAGTTAAACAAAAGTAAAAAAACATATTTCTCAATTCACATGAAGGTTAGGATACTATAACCCAGCCAGCACAGAGTTCCCTCTTACATCAGAGTCTGCAGGATGCCCCCTTACAGTGCAAGGGAACTCTTATGTAAAGGGGAACGCTGCAGATCATGATGTAAGGGGGAACTCTGATGTGGAGGGGGGCTCTGGTGAATAGAGACCACCTTCCACAGAGTGAATACACTAAGGTAAGGGGGGGTACTAATATAAGGGGGAAACCTTTATATCAGTGCCCCCTTACATTATTGTATTCATTCACCTCCTTACATCAGTGACCCCCCCCCTCAGAATGGCCTGGCGGCACTGTCACTTACCTCCTCTCGGGTGCACAGTGTGGGGCTCAGTCAGACGGCTCCAGCTTGGTGGCTCTGATCTCCTCTTCCCAGTCCACACGTCTGTTTCTTCCTGGGCCGTAACCCCCATCCCGGCGGCACTCCCACTCTTGACTCCTTTCTAGGATCCCCTCAGAGACTGTAGACATGACAAGAGATGGTCAGAGGCTGCGGACACACGATACAGGAGGGGGACAGAGACTGCAGACACACTACAGGAGGGGGACAGAGGCTGCGGACACACTACAGGAGGGGGACAGAGGCTGCGGACACACTACAGGAGGGGGACAGAGGCTGCGGACACACTACAGGAGGGGGACAGAGGCTGCGGACACACTACAGGAGGGGGACAGAGGCTGCGGACACACTACAGGAGGGGGACAGAGGCTGCGGACACACTACAGGAGGGGGACAGAGGCTGCGGACACACTACAGGAGGGGGACAGAGGCTGCGGACACACTACAGGAGGGGGACAGAGGCTGCAGACACACTACAGGAGGGGGACAGAGGCTGTGGACACACTACAGGAGGGGGACAGAGGCTGCGGACACACTACAGGAGGGGGACAGAGGCTGCGGACACACTACAGGAGGGGGACAGAGGCTGCGGACACACTACAGGAGGGGGACAGAGGCTGCGGACACACTACAGGAGGGGGACAGAGGCTGCAGACACTACTGGAGGGGGACAGAGGCTGCGGACATACTACAGGAGGGGGACAGAGGCTGCGGACACCACCATATTACTTCTGCACATCATCAGTGTGCTGTGTCCTCCTCCTGTGCCCCTTTCACCACTCCACAGGTCAGGGCAGCACTGTGCTGCCCTGACCTGTGAAGAGGTGAAAGGGACACAGGAACCAGAGGAGGATACAGCACACTGATGACGCTGTCCCCTTGTATCCCCCCCTGTTTCACTGACCTTGAGTCCGTCCTCCTCACCCCTGGCTGGGCCCTGTCAGTGCTCCGCTCCGAGTCCTCCACCGACCACCTATGATGAGTGCATGGCATGCACTCACTGCAGGTGTCCCGCCACTGCCGCCAGCCACTGTGGCCTTTTCAAAAATGGCGCCAGCGGCGCCATCACGTTACTGCGTGTGCGCCGCCGCCGCCCGGCCGAGTTCCGAATGCGCTCGGCCGGCGCATTCGGAACGGCGCATGCGCAGTTGTATGGCCGGCTCGCGGCCATCTTTTTTATGGGCGCCGGTGCCCATAAACGGACTTTTACGTACAGCCCGAAAAAGGGGTTAAATCGCGGGCTGTACGTAAATCTACATACGGTTGGCAACACTGGCCTGGGGTGAGGTACTCGGATGGAGGTCTGGAGCTCAGTGCCCAACACTGAGTTCCGCGAGGGAAAGAGATCCTAGGGGACCCAGGGGTTGGGAACCCGAATCCGGAAGGCGTAATGGACCGGGGGGAGCTCCTCACTTGAAGACCTGGTGCAGCATATTGCCAGTGACGGGTGAGCATCTCATCGGAGACTGCCTGGAAGGAAATTCCCCCTCGCTCGGAGACCGCAACCCACTTTCAGGGAGGAAAGTGGAGAACACATTGTGTCTGGGCCTACTTGCATCCACACCTCCTTTTCTATTCTGTTTCTACAAGGGAGTTCAACTGATTGTGTTCATTCGAGAAGAATAAAGGAGTTTTGGACTTTAATGGTGTGGGGCTCATTTCCTGACAGACATTGTTCAAGGTGAATCATAAAATTTTTTAATATACTGCGCTGTCTATGTGTAGATCTAATTCCACATAATAAAACGTGAATGTAATCTAAAAATCCCTACAAATGCTGCAACTTAAAAGTGAGACACACACAGTAAACAATAATAAAAATGATAAAGCTGCGCAACGTTTGAATTAAACACCAAACTTGCATAAACATAAGGTGTGACCAAAAATAACTCCTATACAAAAATGTTTCAACCACCAATGATGGTGAATTGAATAAAATAACAAATCCCAACCAATAAAAAATCACAACCAATAAAATTGATTGATAACTAATCGAAAATGCTGAAAAATGCTGAAAAAAAAGGGAGAAGAAGAAAGTTCAGTCCTGTGGATAATTATTGCAATCAATAGAGTATAAAGATCGTGTAAGCAAAGGACAGCAAACAGGGGTCTTCTCACTGGTGACTTCAAACTCTAAAAACACCCTTGGAATAGTGCCTGGTATTCGATAGACAGAGATTCCACCACCACTAGTAATCGCTGCCGCTTACCAGAGCAAAGGATCTGTGCACAGATCAATATCAACAGATGGCCAATTCCCTGCCAGGGTCTCTTTAATGATGATTACTTCCCCTCCTCTGGATTCCACGCCACTTGCGGTAATAAGGCAACCGCATGTATAAGAATACTAGGGATTGTTGTTCCTCCTTTATGGTCCTGGACCAGGTGTGGATCCTAGGTAGTGTCTTTGTCTCTCGGTGGTAGCAAGGTCTGTGTGCCGGAGCACTATAATGTGACATGTAGTGGCATCTTCTGACCCAAGAACAGATATTGAACTGTCATTTGGAGTTGTAGCAGCCAGTTCCCTTTGATGAATGTATAGACAACCTTTAGGTCCAAATATCTGTAATTGTTGACTGGTTAGCTCTTGGGCTCGCTCCTTAATCTGACCGTGCATCTGTATAATCCGAGCTATGGGCTGGGTAACATCGAGCCTTTGACTCCCAATTAACACAGGCACAGGCCTGTGTTAATTGGGAGTCAAAGGCTCGATGTTACCCAACCCATAGCTCGGATTATACAGATGCACGGTCAGATTAAGGAGCGAGCCCAAGAGCTAACCAGTCAACAATTACAGATATTTGGACCTAAAGGTTGTCTATACATTCATCAAAGGGAACTGGCTGCTACAACTCCAAATGACAGTTTAATATCTGTTCTTGGGTCAGAAGATGCCACTACATGTCACATTATAGTGCTCCGGCACACAGACCTTGCTACCACCGAGAGACAAAGACACTACCTAGGATCCATACCTGGTCCAGGACCATAAAGGAGGAACAACAATCCCTAGTATTCTTATACATGCGGTTGCCTTATTACCGCAAGTGGCGTGGAATCCAGAGGAGGGGAAGTAATCATCATTAAAGAGACCCTGGCAGGGAATTGGCCATCTGTTGATATTCATCTGTGCACAGATCCTTTGCTCTGGTAAGCGGCAGCGATTACTAGTGGTGGTGGAATCTCTGTCTATCGAATACCAGGCACTATTCCAAGGGTGTTTTTAGAGTTTGAAGTCACCAGTGAGAAGACCCCTGTTTGCTGTCCTTTGCTTACACGATCTTTATACTCTATTGATTGCAATAATTATCCACAGGACTGAACTTTCTTCTTCTCCCTTTTTTTTTTTTCAGCATTTTTCAGCATTTTCGATTAGTTATCAATCAATTTTATTGGTTGTGATTTTTTATTGGTTGGGATTTGTTATTTTATTCAAGTCACCATCATTGGTGGTTGAAACATTTTTGTATAGGAGTTATTTTTGGTCACACCTTATGTTTATGCAAGTTTGGTGTTTAATTCAAACGTTGCGCAGCTTTATCATTTTTATTATTGTTCAAGGTGACTCTCGGTGGAGGCTCCAGGTGCACAGCACTGACCCGAAGGTAAAAGAACTTTGCTTATACCACACTGACACCTGTGGTGAAGGCCAGGCGTGGTGTCCCCGCTCCCTTCCCCTCTAAGGTACCCCTAGACAAGAGAAAAGACGAGCTGAAGACGAAGAGGGGAGTGAGGAGGGCGCTACACGTGGGGACTCGGGTCCGGCATAGTGTTTGTGCACCACGGAATTGAACGTGTCTGCTGGAGGAGTTACGCGAGTAGGCAGGCCTTCATTGGCCGAAGTGCATCCTTGTGCTCGAAGTCGTGGACATGACCCATTGAAGGGAAAGGCCCGCGCAGAAGAGCGAGGAAAGGGGGAAGCTCAGCCGTGTGAAGTAGTACACGTGGGGGTTTCTATTTGCACTGCGCCACCAGGCACACCCCCATCGCTTAGTTCGTGGGCGTGACTCAAAAAGAACAAAAGCCCGCGAACTGGAGCAAAGGGGAGGAGTCCAATACGTGTGAAGGACTACACGTGGGACGTTGGCGCAAAAACTTTGCAGTGTGCGATGGATCAGCAACAGGTCGCCATGTTCGGACATACATCGTGGATTCCAGTTCACCCTTCCACCACGACATTGACTGCTGCTGCTCCGGTAACAGATACGGGATCCGGCTAAAGCCAAGGGGTCGATTCGCCCTGTATTCGTGCATGGACGTTGAGGTCCTGGGTGTGATTTGTCCCGGCTGTTCGGGGCTGGTGTGCCAACTGAAGCCATTCGGACGATGTGAGGCCTGTGGGGAGTTTCTGTTCGAAGTGGATCCGGTGGTTGAGAAGCCGAGAACCATCTACCCCGGCTGTGCTGCGGGCAACACCACTCAGAGAGGAGGAATCACTGCTTTGACAGCCATCCCTGCACACACTGCAGCGACCGCGGAGGAGGTCATGAAAACTCAACGGGAGAAATCCGAGGATGCTGACTCGGTCACCACTGTCTCGCAGCGTCCACCACCGAAGAGAAAGACTGGCATGGTAGCCCCGACCAGCGGTTGTGGTGGACCGTCTCGCCCGCTTACGCCCGGCCCGGCCCGGATGGATCTGTCGACAAGAGTTCCGGACGTCCCGTTTCAAGTAAAGGCCGAGGTAAGCCAGGCGGAGAGATTTGTTGTGTGGGAAGAGGTGAAAACTCAGTCTCCACTACCGGCTACCTGCCCGCGGAGGAGTGTGACACGTCTGACCTGGAGTCGCTCTCGGACATGGGAGACTACGTTGCTATAGACAAACTGTTTGCCGAAAAGGGCTGGGACAAAGTACCTTTCGCTTCATCCCCCAGAACCAGGGATCCACCCATGTCTACAGGGGAAAGTACACCCCGGGTGGAGGCACCAGCGCCTGAAGAGGGGTCCCGCCCCCAGTCTGCCTCTACAACCCCGGTACCATCTGTACCCAAGACCGGGGAAAAGAGACTGCTGTTGCAGGCACCAATGCCCAGACCAGATGTGGTCAAGGTCCCTCGCCACCCGGACTCAATCGTTTTACCTGGCGAAGGGGACAAAGCTACCATGCCTCCTTTGGTGAGACGACAACGCCTATTTGGCCAGAAGGTTGCTGCAGAGTACGGATGGGAGTACCCATACTTGTCCAAGGAACTGCTCTATGAGGTGGAAGTGTGCCGGGAGCGCTGGTACAATGACTTTGTGTGGACCCACCTTCAGATTCCACACGCCCGCAGGTACCTGGCATGCTCTCCAAAGGCCTCTCAACGTTTTAAAGACTGCAAGGCAGAGTGGATGTTGGGACGGCACATCCATGCAGACAAAGTGTTGATCCGGTGCAAGGAAGGAGAAGATGTGGAGTATCATCTGGAGACCATGGATCAACACTTGAAGCCACTTGTTCTGCCGCATCTCCGCTTTTACCTGTAGGAGAGAAAAGACTCCGTTCTTGTTATGCTGCTGAACTTTCTGGGGCCCGTTGCTTTTGTGTCCAGAGGAATGAAGGACTGTTCCTGTTGTTCTTCACTTTTTCTGCAAGAGATCATGGACTCTTGGGTAGATAGGGTCAAAGAGAAGAGGAAAAGTTCCACGAGTGCAGTTACCGCGGTGCTGTCACCAGGTGGCAGTGTTGCGCAACGTTAAACACTTTTCACGCACTCACTCTTTGGAGAAAAGGGATTTCTTCCAGGAGAAGTTTATTTTCTCTCACACGAATACATGTGTCAGGGTTATGTGTGCTAATCCCTTTTATTTTCCCTCTGCAGGAGAGCATCCCATCAAGACCACTGAGTATGGGGTGGGTCTTAGTCAGGATGGGTGGGAAAAGTAAAATGTGAATATGTGATTCAAAGTTATGGTTTAATGCTGTTGTTTTTCTCTCTTCCTTCTTCCCTTTTTACTACAGGGCTCAGACACAATGTTTCAGTTGGGTAGTTTTTTTCTAAAGTGTTATTTTTGTACAATTGTTAGTCGGTTTCTGGATTGGATTATGTCAGCCGTTGAGGGCATGATTTACTCCAGACACTGGGGACCAGTGTCAAACCACCAGGGGGAGAGTGTAGCGGGTATGTACTTTCCCGGGTGTAATGTGAACTTGGCAGAGACATCAGTGATGTGTAATTCCCTGCAGCCCAGCAGGTGGCGCTGTCGCCTTGGGCTGGGGTTGAATCATTGCTGTGTGCCAGGCCTCCTTTTTGTCCTCCCTCGGCAGCAGTCATCTTTGTCGCGGGGTCGAGTCCCAGGCACCTTCAGTCTGTGGGCGGTGGTTCGTGTCGGTCCTCTAGGCAGCCTAAGCCTAGAGGACAGCCGGAGGTCGTGTTCCATCCCAGGCACCTTTAGCCTGGGGTGAGGTACTCGGATGGAGGTCTGGAGCTCAGTGCCCAACACTGAGTTCCACGAGGGAAGGAGATCCTAGGGGACCCAGGGGTTGGGAACCCGAATCCGGAAGGCGTAATGGACCGGGGGGAACTCCTCACTTGAAGACCTGGTGCAGCATATTGCCAGAGATGGGTGAGCCTCTCATCGGAGACCGCCTGGAAGGAAATTCCCCCTCGCTCGGAGACCGCAACCCACTTTCAGGGAGGAAAGTGGAGAACACATTGTGTCTGGGCCTACTTGCATCCACACCTCCTTTTCTGTTCTGTTTCTACAAGGGAGTTCAACTGATTGTGTTCATTCGAGAAGAATAAAGGAGTGTTGGAATTTAATGGTGTGGGGCTCATTTCCTGACAGACATTGTTCAAGGTGACTCTCGGTGGAGGCTCCAGGTGCACAGCACTGACCTGAAGGTAAAAGAACTTTGCTTATACCACACTGACACCTGTGGTGACGGCCAGGCATGGTGTCCCCGCTCCCTTCCCCTCTAAGGTACCCCTAGACAAGAGAAAAGATGAGCTGAAGACGAAGAGGGGAGTGAGGAGGGCGCCACAAGTATAAAAAATCTTTATTAAAAAAAGAACACATAAGTCAATTTTCCATGAATAGCAGCGCTGTGTATACAAATTTCACAATCCAAGATGGCGGCTGGCTGACCAACGTGCGTGCATGTGACTTAGCTCCGCCCTAGGAAGCATGCACGCACGTTGGCCTTTTACTTACTAGACAAAATACCTTTCTAGCATGCAAATAGTCCAGATCCCCCAACTAGTGGTATCTACTTATTATAGCTGCTGCCTTGCCATATCTATCTATCTATCTATCTATCTATCTATCTATCTATCCAAACACACACATAATATACTGTACAATATATCACCATGAACAGGGTTAATGCTACTGTCTCAATAAAAACATTATATTTTCTTTAGATTTTGCCTCCAAGGAGGCTCTGGAGGATTCTCAACATCCCCGTGGTCCAGGATATTGTACTGGACTGCTTCTGGTGGATCTTTCTTCACATGTATAAAGTAAGGTTTGGGTGGTGGTAAAAAAATATATTTATATATAAAATATGTATTATTATGTGCACTAAGTCAGACTAGGATGTAAAAATGTCAATAGCTGAAAAAATAAAACTACTGTTATGTGTATTCTCAGCTATGAAATGATGCTCATATATTTGTGTTGATATTTAAACCCCAGCTGAACTATCAGTTCAAATCAGCTGAATATACACTATATAAAGAAAAAGTATTGGGGCTCCTGCCTTTACACGCACATGAACTTTAATGGCATCCCAGTCTTATGCCGCGTACACACGATCGTTTTTCACGTCGTTAAAAATGGCATTTTTTAACTTGGGCATTAAAAACGATCGTGTGTAGGCTCTAGAGCATTTTTAACGACGTGAAAAACGGCCTAAAATTTTTTAGAACCTGCTCTATTTTTTCACGTCGTTTTTCATGTCGTTTTTTTTTCCCGTCGTGAAAAACGGTAGTGTGTATGCTTTTACGAGGGGAAAAAAACGTGCATGCTCAGAATCAAGTATGAGACGGGAGCGCTCGTTCTGGCAAAACTAGCGTTCGTAATGGAGATAGCACATTCGTCACGCTGTAACGGACTGAAAAGCATGAGGCTGAAAAGCGCGAATCGTCGCTCAACAAACTTTACTAACATGAAGGGTGGCGCTATTCAAACGGAACTTCCCCTTTATAGTGCCGTTGTACGTGTTGTATGTCACTGCGCTTTGCTCGAGCATTTTTTTAAATGAACGTGTGTATGCAAGACAGGCTTGAGAGGAAACAAGAAAAATCACGTCGATAAAAACGTCGTTTTGGAAAATGACATTAAAAACGATCGTGTGTATGCGGCATTAGTCCGTAGGGTTCAATATTGAGTTGGCCCACCAGCTATAACAGCTTCAACTCTTCTGTGAAGGCTGACAAAAAGGTATAGGAGTGAATCTATGGGAATGCTTGATCATTCTTCCAGAAGCGCATTTGTGAGGTCAGGCACTAATGTTGGACGAGAAGGCATGGCTCGTAGTCTCCACTCTAATTCATCCCAAGGGTTTTCTATCGGGTTGAGGTCAGGATTCTGTGCAGGCCAGTCAAGTTCCTCCACCCCAAACTCGCTTATCCATGTCTTTATGGACCTTGTTTTGTGCACTGGTGCACAGTCATGTTGGAACAGGAAGGGGCCATACCCAAACTGTTCCCACAAAGTTGGGAGCATGAAATTGTCCAAAATGTCTTGGTATGCTGATGTCTTAAGAGTTCCCTTCCCTGGAACTAAGGGGCCAAGCCCAGTCCCTGAAAAACAACCCCACGCCATTATCCCCCCTCCGCCAAATGATTTGGACCAGTGCAGAAAGCAAGGCATCCCAATACTTTTGGTAATATAGTGTATTTCCAGGTACATCAAAACAAAAGGTGTGCAAAATCTTAAAGTTCATATTCTTCAAAAAGCAACCACAGCCTGAGAAGAAAAGTCTGACCCCTGCCAGCATGCTCCAAAGAAGGACCCTTGTTCTTTGCCTGGAAGCAGTGGTCTCTCTGCAGAGGTCTAGGGTTCCCTCTATGGAGATAAATCTACAGCTCTATAATCAAAAGAAAGGATGAGCTTCGATTGCAGAGCTATAGGCCTGACTCAGCAGGAGGTGTGTTGCCTCTGCAGAAAGACCACTGCTTCCATATAGAGATTAAAGGTTGTCTATACAAGCCTTTCATGCTGTGGCTGCTTTCTAAACAAAACTAACTAGAGGACTGTGCATACCTTTTGTTTTGAAGCACCTGGAAATGTATTACCTGAATAAAATTGAAAGTTTAGTTAGACTCTAAGGTATATCTGTCACAAATGTCACGTCTACCTCAATGCAGGTGGTCAGACACTATAGCTAGCTACTGTGTGCTTCACCTATAGCAGGCCCCTTTCCCTTAAGACAAGCAGGCCTACCAGTACTTGGTTGCCCCCAGGACTTATACACAATGCTATAGTGCCTGGCCACCACACTAGGACAGACACGAACAGAGCAAACAACAGACTACTTGCAGTTTAGCAGACAGATAGCGTGGTTCTAAGATGGTCAAGGTAATAAGGCAGGCTGAGTACAGGGAATAGTCCAATATCCAATCCAATGACAGTCTAGGTAATAAGGCAGGCTGAGGTCAGGGAATAGTCCAATCTCCGATCCGGGTCATACACAGGGAAATCCAACAGCAAAGCAAGGCAGACAAAAACGGGAGGCTTGAACAGGAACAATGCAGGTAACTGTCTCTATCACAAGCAAGGGATAGAGTGTTCGGTTTGCTTATATCAGATGACTGATCAGATCAATCATCTTGCAGGTGAACACAGACAGGGGAAAAGCAACAGCCAACACCTGGGTGCTGGAATGAGGAAGAGGGGCACTAAGTGATCATGACAATATCTAAAGCCAACATTTTTTCAGGGTTTACAGTAATTACTGTATATGTCCCTATTGGGAGGATTTACCCTCTCTCTTTGTCCTGGTGACCAATGTCAAATCTAAGATATTGTAGCGGTCGTTGGAAAGAAAAAGTGACACCTGTTCTGGTGACAATTGTCACCAGTTCCCCTAACTTTGAAGAGATTTCCTCTAATTTCTGTCATTGATATGTTTCAGCCATTCTGTACTCAAACTAAAATTTTTAAAAATCTGTGCTTAATGCAGAATGAAAAGTAAGTGGCAGTGAATAAATGAATAAAACAGCAGCACTCAAAATAATCTCAATACAAGATAATAAACAAAACCAAAGTATATTTTTGCGCTGTAAGTGGTGAAAGTCAATACCTAGTAACAGTGACAAAATCAGTGAATATAAATGTGATCAATGTGCTAGCCAATTATTAAGTCCATGCAAAGGCCATAAAAATCTGTGACATAATGTCACAAAGGATCCCTGACTCAGCTCCAGTATTCCACAATTGGAAAGAACACACTTGTAGCTTTCCAGAAATGGAGACATGGAGACCTCTAAACAGAAGGTCGGAATGCGCTCAAGAAATTGCTACACCCACTGGTGGATGTGTGGAGAGCCGTCAAAGATTATGTTGCGGAGAACGTAATCTACGGGAGGGATCTCCAGATATAATGGAAAATGAACATGCATCTTTTTAGATCAGGCTACCTCTGATCCATCACGTAGGTTGTGAAACATGGAAAAGCACTCAGTCCTTTCCATTTTTCCTCTGAAACCTGGACAGACTTAGAGGTGAGTGGATGTAAACCAATGCAAGCTCTTTTACATCTGCATGCCTACAGATTACACACAGCTTTCCATCAAGTCCACCTCAAAAACTGACAGGCAGACCTAATCAGAAAGCTCACTGCATGTTTGCAGTCAGCCTCTGTTTTTTTACATGTCTTGGCTACTTTGTTGGTACATTTATTTAATTAAATTTGAGTATGCACCTCCCCTGGAGTGTTACCCATGAACTGTCCATGCCATATATAATGTCCATGCAGAAACCTCTGTCTGCTATCCTTGCCATCTTTTGCCCTTCTAGCTTTTATGCTGGAATAAGAGTGTGGTATGGTCTGGTAAAGAAAAATTACAGTTTTATTGTAGATACACTTTATGAAATTACTACTTACTAAATTCTGGCCTTATAATTTCAAGAGATTCTGTTTCTGTTTTCCTTCACTACTTGAAAAGTTTAAAGCTCTTTTATCATGAAACACATACGTACATTTCCAGATTCTGCTGCAATTAGTTTGGTAATGCCATCAAATGAAACCACTTTGTTATTTTAACCCTGATAGAAAAATTGGTTCATTCTAAAACAATAGAAATATCACAAGAGTATCTCCACCTTCATGCCAGTATATACACCACAAATGTTATCCTCAAAAGAGAACTTACTGTAAAGGATTGTTATTGGACTCCAGATCTCTCTTCAAACTTTTGCTTACGAGTTAAGCAGCCTATAGATTGCTTGATTTTCTTTCCTTCCACAATGCGTGGAAGGAAAGAAAATTGCTTGATTCCCCCATCAGCACTGACTGAATGCCTCCCACAGCGCTATTGTATTCTGCCAGCCGTGAAGAGGATAGGGGGATCCTACCTGCTGTGTCTTTGTATTCTAACAGTGGAGGGACTCTATAGCCTGCAGCGTTGATCAAGTGGAAATTTTTCAACAGGGTGGCTAAACAGAGGTTGATTAGTAGATTTACTTCTGATCAACCACAGTGCCCATACATGGATTGAAATTCATCCGGTTTAGCAGGGACACATTTCAATCCATGTAAGGCCAGCTTTAGTTATAGCTGGGCTATGACTAAGGCTTCAACTGAAACATTCTAGCGTTCTGCTGTTTGTTTAGATGTCCCATCTCACTTATCTCTTACCAAAAAATGTACTAAGTATTGTTATCCATACTCCAGCTCTACCTTCAATTTCATCCTTAAACAATCCATATCAATATTTGGGTTATTGAAGTGATTTTGAATTCTTATCTTGTAGCCCGATGGAAAGTGCCAACAACAACTGTTTGATCGCCTGGCAGAAAATTATGTCCGACTTCTTGATTTGTGTCAAAAACGACCCAATGGGGATGCGTTTCTTAATGTAAGCTGTGTTGTTGATTTTTTGACAGTGAAGATTTTATTGAGTAAACAGGGGTTCAAACAGCAATATACCACCACAAATGCTTAGCATGCAGATTTATAATCTCAGGATTGTATGTTTTGCATACAGAGTGCTATATGTTTTTTCCCCTTTATTTGACAGTTTTTTAAAAGTAACAACGTATACATAAAACTTTTGGAAAACAGTAAGGGGTATAGAATAAAGGAAATTAAGATTTTTTTTTAATTACAATTAGCGATATATCATAGACATTTAATACATTAAAGTGATTCTAAAGTATCGTTGTTTTTTCAATAAAAATAACAAAAATTTTATACTTACCTGCTCTGTTGCAGTGGATTTGCACAGAGCAGCCCAGATCCTCCTCTTCTCGGGTCCCGCTTCTATGCTCCTGGCCCCTTGCTCCTGTCGAGTGCTCCCCCAACAAGCAGCTTGCTATAGGGGCACCCGAGCGAAGTCACAGCTCCCTGTGTCCATTCAGCCACGGAGCTGCGGCCTGGCCCTGCCCCCTCTCTCTCCTGATTGGCTGACTGACTTTGATTGACAGCAGTGGGAGCCAATGGCACCGCTACTGTGTCTCAGCCAATCAGGAGGGAGATTCTCGGACGGCCGAGACACTCGTGGACATCGATGGAGAGACATGGGGCTCAGGTAAGTACTGGGGTGTTGGAGGGCGGCTGCTACACACAGAGTGAGTGAGCGAGTGAGTGTGAGTGAGTGAATAACTTGTATAGCGCTGCAAATGCAAACTAAATCGCCTCAAGTCGCTTTGCATCCAGTGTCATTGAGATCCTTCAGAAGAGGTGGGTCTTTAGTTTTTTCCTGAAGGCCCGATGGTTTTCTTCCATGCGGATGTTGGTGGGTAGTGCATTCCATAGCCTTGGTCCTTGGACAGCAAACCTTCGTTCTCCTTTAGCTTTGTAGCGAGTCTTGGGGATGTGAAGGAGGTTTTGGTTGGTTAATCGGAGGTTGCGAGTAGTGGTGAAGTGTTTTATTTTCTCGCATAATTCTTGAATGTGACCCGATCCTTTACGGCTAGCCAATGGAGGCTTCTCAGGGACGGTGTGATTGATTCCCAGGGTTTTTTTCCCGTTACCAGTCAAAGCTTTTTATCTTTTTGCATTAAGATAAAAAACCTTCTGTCTTTACAACTCCTTTTAAAGTGGTTGTAAACCTCAGACATAAAATATAAACATAGCATTTCCTAATAGTTTGTACTTGTCCCAATCCAGACCACTAAGTGTAATTACTGTTCACTGCCTCAATCCTCTGCTATAAGTATGCATCACTTCTGGCCAGTTTTCCTAACCCCAAAATAAAAACGGACAGGGGAGAGCTCCAGCTGATTGACAGACTCAACTCTGTTGCTGAGTGCTGTATAAAGGGGGTGTGTCCCTCCCCCCAATCAGCTCTCAGAGCTCTCCCCACTGATGTAACTTCAGCTCTCCGCCCCCTGCTTTTCAAAGCTGAGAGGTCTTGTATAAGTTCTGCCTTTTGAATGGATGTAGGGGAAAGACAGCTGTAGATAAACTTGTACAAATTGTAAATGTAGAAGCATTTGTTTCAACTCTGTATAAATGGAGGCCAGTCACTTCACTGGGTATACGTATGTAAGGGTTTACAACCACTTTAATTAACTTTGCACATGTTATAGCATGCATTAAAAAAAAAGTTCCCTTAAGAAGGCTATACGCGATTCACTGTTTTTTTTTTAATTCAACCTGCGGGTTGAATGAAAATAAAATGAGCTGATTCCCCATCCACATATTTGATGTGGATGGCGGAGACCTTACTGCGGTGCTATTGAATTCTGCCAGCCAGTAGACTTTCCTGGCGACAGAATACAATGATCAGTGTTGCCAACAATAGCTGGTGGCACTGATATTTTGGGAAAAGCCTGACAGGCTGGTTGTACTAAAGATGATCTACAGATTGACTTGTGTACAACCAGCTAGCCCATACATGGATTAAAATTCAGCCAGGCCCTGTTGAACCATCTGAATTTCAATCCGTGTATGACTAGTTTAAGAGAAACCTGAGGGCTTTCACTGCTGATTTCTTCTTCTAAATATGCTAGTTGCCTGTCTGTCATGCTTCAAAGCTAAGGCTAAGATGTTCTTGGTTAAAGAGCAATATACAGTGGGTAAAATAAGTATTGGACAGGTCACCATTTTACAAGGTAAATATATTTCTAAAGATGCTATTGTGTCACGTACCTTGTGATGGGAGCCCAACGTGCAGGGAGCGGCCTCTCGTAAACCCCTGGCTCGAGAGCCCCTGATAGAGCAGACAGAGGCTCAGGAGGACAGGGGGCACAAGTGCCTGGCAGGTAAGCAGGATATTGGGTAGTTGCGGCAGCAGATGGTGCACGGCAAACTGGAACAGTCCGAAGATAGCTGGAAGGTGCACAGTAGGACTAATCAGAATGCAGACGGCAGGCAGATGTATAAAAGTCCCAGATCAGACTGCGGAAACAAGGTGGTGTATTGTAGTACAGGCTGAGGTGTGCTGTAGCTCAGGCACAGGTGCAGGGTAGTTCAGGCAGAGGTGCGCTATGATTCAGGCAGAGATGCACGGTGGCTTCAGGCAGGGTGCACTGTAGTTCAGGTGGAGGTGCCTTATAGTTCGAGCAGACCGATGGGTCGGACCAGCAGGCGACTAGGTACAGGGATGACCAAGAGAGTTGTCAGAGCAAGCCGAAGTCGGGGCGGGCAGCAATCGGGGTTAACAGAGACAAGCCGGATCAGATAACAGGAGTACAGGAATCAGAAGTCAATAGCAGGGGTCTCGGGAACGCTGTAGACCAGACAGCAAGAAGCAAGGTAGGCAGATAGTTTAAATACCTTGTTTGGCGCCAAATGCTGTCACCGCGCGCGCTCCCGCGAATGCACGCGCGCGCGCTCCCGTGAACGCGCACGCCCGCGCACGCCGATCGCGCTATTGTGCACGCGCATGCGCGGAGTGGACCTATGGAGTGTAGACAATCTCCTGGCGGCACTGTTGCCAGGCAGATTGTAAAAACGCCTTTCCTGACATTGCCCCCCCCCAAGGGGCAGCCTCCGGATGCCCAACTGGGCCACTTTGTCTGGGTGAGATCTCTCAAAGTCCTTGATTAGCCTTTCCGCGTGGACATTCATCTCTGGCTCCCATGAGTTTTCTTCTGGGCCGTAACCCTTCCATTTCACCAGGTATTGGATCTGGTTTCGTCTTCGTCTACAACCCAGAATGGACTCAACCTCAAATTCCTCTTCTCCATCGATAAGCACGGGTTCGGGAGGATTGATGTCCCGATCTGTAAAGGGATCGGGGACCGTGGGCCTAAGCAGGGCTACATGAAAAACTGGGTGGATCCGGAAGGACTCAGGCAGTTTCAATTCGTAAGCTACCTCGTTAATCTTCCTTGTTATAGGGAAGGGACCCACGAATTTAGGGCCCAACTTCTTGGATGGGCATGCCAATTTTAGATTCAGGGTAGAGAGCCAAACTTGGTCCCCAGGTGCCAGGTTGAGCTCCCCTCTCCTCTTCCTGTCGAAAATTTCCTTGTTGTAGCTTTGTGCCTTAGTCATGGTCTCCTGGAGAAGTTTATTGTTGGTGGAGAAGAAATTTAGAGTTTCCTGGGCGGCTGGTACCGGACATTCGGGCATGTTGTTAGATAGAAATAATGGGTGAAACCCGTAGTTTGCGAAAAATGGGGATTGCTTGATGGCAGAATGAACAGAGTTGTTGTAGGCAAACTCAGCAAGAGGCAAAAGAGGGGCCCAATCGTTCTGGGAGAAGCTTGAAAAGCAGCGCAGGTACTGCTCGAGCGTTTGATTGGTGCGTTCTGTTTGGCCGTTGGTTTGGGGATGGTATGCTGAGGAAAAGAACAGATCGATCTTCAGTGATTTACATAGTGCTCTCCAAAATCTTGATGTAAACTGTACCCCCCGGTCAGATGTAATGTTAGCAGGTACACCGTGCAGCCTTACTATTTCCCTGATGAAGATCTTTGCAGTCTCAGAGGCCGAGGGGACGCCCCTCATGGGTAGGAAATGGGCCATCTTGGAGAGTCTATCCACCACTACAAAGATGGTCGTAAAGTCTTCTGATGGAGGTAGTTCAACTATGAAGTCCATTGAGATCATCCTCCATGGCCTCTCCGGGACGGGTAGTGGTTTTAGTAACCCCCAGGCTCTGGTTTTGCTGTTTTTGTTCTGGATGCAGGTGGTACAAGATTCCACATAGCGCTTGCAATCTTGGGATAATCGTGGCCACCAGAATGTCCGCTGGAGAAGTTCGGAAGTTTTGTACACACCGAAGTGGCCGGCTAACTGGTGGTCATGACAGGATTTCAAGACGGCCACCCGAAGTTGTTGAGGTACAAAAATCTTGTCCTTGTTCCACAGCAGACCGTCTTTAGACTGTAGGGCAAGGCCAGGAACTGGGCATGGTCCTGAGGAGGCCTGTCTGATTTGGGACAGGAGGTCCTCTTGTAACAGGAGGAAGTTACCGGGAGGTAGAATGGTATCCGGAGGGGAAAGGACCTTAGGTTCGGCAAACATCCGGGAAAGGGCGTCCGGTTTGGTGTTCTTTGATCCGGGTCGGTACGTGATGTGAAACGAAAATCGGGTAAAAAAGAGTGCCCACCTGGCCTGGCGTGGTCTCAGTCTCTTGGCAATCTTTAAGTATTCCAAGTTCTTATGGTCGGTATAGATCAGAATAGGATGTGCTGCTCCTTCCAGGAGGTAGCGCCATTCCTCAAGTGCGGACTTTATTGCCAGAAGTTCCCTGTCCCCGACGTCGTAGTTTTTCTCGGCCTCTGTTAGTTTACGGGAGAAGAAGGCTACTGGATGCAATGCGGCCTTTGGGCCTTGTCTCTGGGAAAGTATTGCTCCAACTGCCACTTCAGAGGCATCCACCTCCAAGATGTAAGGTAAGGCCGGGTTAGGGTGCTTTAGGACAGAGGCCGAGATGAACAGATTCTTAAGGTTAGCGAAGGCGGCCTGAGCTTCGGGGGACCAGTGAAACCGGTTACCTTGTTTAGTTAAGTTGGTAATGGGGGCAATGATAGAGGAGAATCCTTTAATGAATTTCCGGTAGAAGTTCGCAAAGCCCACGAAGCGTTGGATCCCCTTCTTATCGCTGGGGGCTGGCCAATCCAGAATGGCCGTGACCTTCTGAGGGTCCATCTTAATACCCTCTACCGAAATGATTAGCCCTAGGAACTGAATATCTTGTTGTTCGAATGCACATTTCTCGGGCTTGGCGTACAAACCATGTTGGCGAAGTCGGGCCAATACCTTCCGGACGTGTTCACGATGGTCGGTTAAGGAGGAAGAGAAGACCAGGATATCGTCTAGGTAGACGATAACGAACAGATCTAGGTAGTCTCTAAAAATATCGTTTATGAAATGTTGGAACGTGGCAGGGGCATTGCATAGCCCGAAGGGCATGACCAGGTATTCAAAGTGCCCGAATCTGGTGCGAAACGCTGTTTTCCATTCATCACCGCTCCGAATGCGGACTAAGTTGTAGGCGCCGCGGAGGTCCAGTTTAGTGAAAATGGCTGCTGTCCCAAGTCTTTGAAAAAGTTTGGGTACTAATGGCAGGGGATACCTATTTTTAATAGTTATTTTATTCAGGGCTCTGTAATCCACACAGGGGCGTAGGGAGTGGTCCTTCTTTTCTACAAAGAATATACCGGCTCCGGCAGGAGAGGTGGAGGGACGTATGAATCCCTTCTCTAAGTTGTCATCCAGATACGTCTTGAGAGTTCCAAGCTCTAGTTCAGATAAGGGGAAAATTCTTCCAAAAGGGACCTCTGCCCCCGGAAGAAGGTCAATAGGGCAATCGTAGGGCCTGTGCGGAGGTAGAGTCTCCGCGCCCTTCTTGCTAAAGACATCTAGAAAGTTGTGATAGGCCTCCGGGACCAGCCGCCGGTTCTCCATATCACTCCCCAGACAAAGTAATGGGGACGAGGTGTCGGATGGTGCTGGAAAACAGTGTTCACGGCAATAGAGAGATGGAAAGCGAACCTCTCCAGTGTTCCAGTCGATCTGAGGATTATGAGCTTTTAGCCATGGTATCCCCAAGATAATTGGGAAGAGAGGGGATTCTATAATGTCCAAGCACAATAGTTCTTGATGCTTGTCCGCAGTGGTTGTGCGCAGGGGAATAGTCTGCTGTGTCACTGGTCCTGATCTGATGGCCGATCTGTCGGCAAGGTGGACCGTGAGTTCTTTAGGTCTGGGCCTCAAAGGGACTTGATGTTTCAAGGCGAAGGAAAGGTCCATGAAGCCGCTGCAGGCACCGGAGTCAATAATGGCGGGAGTCCGGATGTTCCTTCCTGGGAGCTGTAGAGAGATGGAAACGATCAGGTGAGCGGAATGGTTAGGCAGAACAGGCGAGACAGTAGAGGAGAGGTGGCACTTACGCAGTTTAGCGGGGCACATCCTCACGTAATGTCCTGAGTCCCCGCAGTAGAGGCAGAGGTTGTGAACCCGGCGTCGCTGGCGCTCCTCCGGAGTAAGTGAAGGTCGGATCAACCCCAGTTGCATGGGTTCAGAGGCATCGGTAGTGGAGCGTGGGGAGGTCGAAGAAGCGAAATGAGGAGGATAGGGTACCCGTGGCAACATCCATACTGGACGGGATGGTCCCGCTGACCGTTCAGCTCTACGCTCCCTTAGTCGCCTGTCGATCTGAATAGCTTGAAGGATCAAGGCATCGAGCGTGTTCGGTATACCGACCCGGGCCAACTCGTCCTTTAAGGGCTCAGATAGTCCCAGCCTGAATTGGTGTCGCAGGGCGGCGTCGTTCCAGCTGGTATCGGCGCTCCAGCGCTTAAAGTCCGATACATAGTCTTCAGCGGCTCTGCGACCCTGCTGGAGAGAGCATAATGCTGCTTCGGCGGTAGCGGCCAGTTGAGGGTCCTCATAGAGGAGGTCCATGGCCTGGAGGAAAGTACTTAGTTGGTCAAGGCAGGTGTTTTTCTGTTCCAGGAGGCGGTGTGCCCAGGCCTGAGGTTCACCGGACAATAGGGCTATGACAAAGCCCACCTTGGTAGATTCCAGGGAGAAGGTCCTGGGCTGTAGCGCGAAGAAAAGTTCGCAGGCGTTACGAAAGGCCCTGTACTTGCCGCGGTCCCCAGAGAACCTCTCCGGAGTAGGGACCCTGGGTTCAGGTGGCAACATGACAACCGACGGTGCAGGTGAGGTACCTGATGCGACAGGTGCTGAGGTAGCCAGGGTCTGGACACGCTCCTCTAGCCGGGTATATCCCTCTTGCAAACTCCTGACTGCAGCAGTAAGTCCGTCCAGGTGGCGGCATAGTTCCTCCATGGGAGAGGCCCCCTGCGTAGGCTCCGACATGGCTGTCTGGTACTGTCACGTACCTTGTGATGGGAGCCCAACGTGCAGGGAGCGGCCTCTCGTAAACCCCTGGCTCGAGAGCCCCTGATAGAGCAGACAGAGGCTCAGGAGGACAGGGGGCACAAGTGCCTGGCAGGTAAGCAGGATATTGGGTAGTTGCGGCAGCAGATGGTGCACGGCAAACTGGAACAGTCCGAAGATAGCTGGAAGGTGCACAGTAGGACTAATCAGAATGCAGACGGCAGGCAGATGTATAAAAGTCCCAGATCAGACTGCGGAAACAAGGTGGTGTATTGTAGTACAGGCTGAGGTGTGCTGTAGCTCAGGCACAGGTGCAGGGTAGTTCAGGCAGAGGTGCGCTATGATTCAGGCAGAGATGCACGGTGGCTTCAGGCAGGGTGCACTGTAGTTCAGGTGGAGGTGCCTTATAGTTCGAGCAGACCGATGGGTCGGACCAGCAGGCGACTAGGTACAGGGATGACCAAGAGAGTTGTCAGAGCAAGCCGAAGTCGGGGCGGGCAGCAATCGGGGTTAACAGAGACAAGCCGGATCAGATAACAGGAGTACAGGAATCAGAAGTCAATAGCAGGGGTCTCGGGAACGCTGTAGACCAGACAGCAAGAAGCAAGGTAGGCAGATAGTTTAAATACCTTGTTTGGCGCCAAATGCTGTCACCGCGCGCGCTCCCGCGAACGCACGCGCGCGCGCTCCCGTGAACGCGCACGCCCGCGCACGCTGATCGCGCTATTGTGCACGCGCATGCGCGGAGTGGACCTATGGAGTGTAGACAATCTCCTGGCGGCACTGTTGCCAGGCAGATTGTAAAAACGCCTTTCCTGACATATTGACATGAAATGTTCACCACATGTCAGTAACAACCCAAGCAACCCATACATAGAAACCAAAACAAATATGTTTAGAAATTAAGTTATGTTTAATAAAATGGAATAGCACAGGGAAAAAGTATTGAACACATGGAGTTGCAAAAAAGCATGGCATGCCAGGACACTAGCTGAAATCTATCTCTCTCTAGTAATTAGAGAGCAATCCTGCCCCTTGTCAGTGCAAATTATTATCACCAGGCTCAACTATAAAAAGGTGTCTCATTACCAAGGTGTCACACAAGAAACATCTCATGATGGGTAAAAGCAAAGAGCTCTCTCAAGACCTTTGCAACCTTATTGTTGCAAAACATACTGATGGCATTGGTTACAGAAGGATTTCTAAACTTCTCAATGTTCCAGTGAGCACTGTTGGTGTCATAATCGGGAAGTGGAAAGAACATAAGTTCACCATAAACCAGTCACGACCAGGTGCTCCTCATAAGATTTCTGACAGAGAAGTAAAAAGAATGATCAGAACAGTTGTCCAAGAGCCAAGAACCAGGTGTGGAGAGCTTTAGAAAGACCTGGAAATAGCAGGTAAAATTGTTTCAAAGAAAACAATAAGTAATGCACTCAACCACCATGACCTGTATGCACGCACACCACGCAAGACTCCATTGCTGGAAAAAAAGCATGTTGAAGCTCATTTAAAGTTTGCTGCACAACATTTAGACAAGCCTGTGAAATACTGGGAGCATATAGTCTGGTCAGATGAGACCAAAATGGAACTCTTTGGATGCCATAATACACACCATGTTTGGAGCTCAAATGGCACTGCACATCGCCCCAAAAACACCATACCAACAGTGAAGTTTGGAGGTGGGAACATAATAGTGTTGGTCCTTTTTTCAGCAAACTGGTACTGGCAAACAGGATGGATGAACCAAAAATTGTACTGAAGACATTCTTGATAAAAATCTGCTGCCATCTACCAGGATGATGAAGATGAAACAAGGGTGGACATTTCAGCAACACAATGATCACAAACACAAAGCCAAAGAAACTCTTAATTGGTTTCAAAATAAGAAAATAAAGCTGCTAGAATAGGCCCAGCCAATCACCTGACTTGAATCCAGTAAAAAATCTATGGAAAGAACTAAAGATCAGAGTTCAAAGAAGAGGCCCACAGAACCTTCAAGATTTGAAGACTGTTTGTGTGGAAGAATGGGCCAAAATCACGCCTGAGCAATGCATGCAACTCGTTTCTCCATACAGGAGGCATCTTGAAGCTGTCATTACCAACAAAGGATTTAGTACGAAGTATTAAATATATTTCAGTTAGTGTGTTCAGTACTATTTCCCTGTGTCATTTCATTTTATTACACAACTTCAATTGTTTTGGTTTCTTTGTACGTATGGATTGCATGGGTTGTTACCGACATGTGGTGAAAATTTAATGTCAATACCACAAAAATGGTGACATGTTCAATACTTATTTTACCCGCTGTATATTGCAAAACGTATTTTATACTGCTAACTATAGTTGCCTATAGATGAATCGAAATTCAGACGGTTCAGCAAGTACCTGCTCAATTTTGGTCCATCAATATGGATTTTGATCCATCTATGGCTGTACCTGCTCGAAACAAGTCAATCTGACGATCGACTTCTGTTGGAAAACTTTTGTCGATCAGCAATTGCAGCCAATTAGTCTTTTCAATCAGTCCTCTGGCTGTTAAAAAAAGAAACAAGGCATCTTTTGCCAGCTTTAAAGCAAATCTTACACTACTATGCAAAGTCTGCTTACCTAATCATGCCCCCAAGCCAAAATGCTGCAGTAAAAACAAAATAATACAAAGAAAAACTTGTGGAGAAAAAAGTTAGAAAATATACTTATTATATTTATATTTTATATATGTAGCGGGTACTTGAATTTAGGGGAGGCATCTGTGTGGTAGTGTAACCCAGGTGCACAGATTGCTAGGGTATCCAAGACCTTTTTTTGGTTCTTGGAGGACTCTGGTGGTGTGAGGTTCCTTGCGGCCCACAGGTGGCACTGTTGCCCTGGACCGGGGCTGAACTCACACCGCAAGACTGTACCTTTTTGTCCTTCCCTGGAGCTGGTACAGCGGGGCGGGGAACCCGCTGTGACGCAAAGGGAGAGGGGATAAAAGGCGCGGATGCCTTTACCACGGGGTTCAGGTTCAGAGTTCGAGGTCCAGAGTTGGAGGACGTGGCCGCACCCAGGCACCTTCAGCCTGGGTGCTGGCGTTCCAGTGTTTAAGGCCTAGGTGCCCTTGATCTGGCCGGAGCGAGGATGGAGTCCATCCCAGGCACCTTTAGCCTGGGGTGAGGTACTATGGCGGATGCCTGGGGCTCAGTACCTTCGACTGAGTTCCGCGAGGGTGGAGGAATCCGAGGGGGGGCCCTAATTCCTTGGGTGCCCGTGTCTAAGTTCCTGAGGACTGGTGTGCGGAACTTCTCTGGAGAGTGCGGCGCAGCATCGCTGGTGACAGAGAGGCCTCCTGTTTCTCCCTTGGACGGATCTCCTTCCCCTGACAGGGGCCGTGCTAGCAAAGGTAATTCACGTTCTACCTCACATAGTCAGTGGCAGTGACTATCCGCCACTGGTGATATCACAGTGGTTAGCATCAGAAGGGAAAGGATTGTGCCTCGATCTATTCCCCATTATAACTCAGTAGAAGAAACTGTTTATTGTTTGGAAAGAAGAATAAAACTGTGTTGGACCTATTCACTGTGTGGAACTCTGGTTACTAGGAGCAAAGGAGTCAGGAACGAAGTACTGGACTTGACTCTAGGACACCTGCACAGGGCCCAATTTTCTGGCCTTCACCTCTTAGTTATGGAGGACATGGGCCGTGGTGTATCTCATCTCTCCCTCCCAGAGACCCCTAGACAACAGCCACATAACCGAAAAAGCAAGAGGGGGAGAGAGGGTCGCTACATATATATATATATATATATATATATATATATATATATACACACACACACACACACAAATTACCCTTGCTTCCGCATTACAGGTGGCAGGGTGTCAGTAAATGCTGAATACCCCACTTTTCACGTGATGACACTCCTGCACTGTGCTGAGGCTTACTTAGCTTTCACCAGCAGGATCGTCGTACTGCTACCTTTGCCTGGTGACTGCATGTAGAACCTGGGGCTTGTGTTAATATATTTACAGTATTAGATTTTTTTCCTCACAGTTTTTTAAGGTTACTACAGCATTTTGTCATGAAGGGGAGATCTAAATAAGTGTACTTTGATTTTTTTTTTTTGTGCAAGGCCCGCTTTAACCACTTCAGCCCGGACCATTTCGCTGGCCAAAGACCAGAGCACGTTTTGCGATTCGGCACTGTGTCGCTTTAACTGACAATTGCGTGGTCATGCGACGTGGCTCCCAAACAAAATTGACGTCCTTTTTTCCCTACAAATAGAGATTGCTTTTGGTGGTATTTGATCACCTCTGCAGTTTTTTTTTTTTGAGCTATAAACAAAAATAGAGTGACAATTTTGAAAAAAAAACAATATTTTTTACTTTTTGCTATAATAAATACCCCCCAAAAATATATTAAAAAATTTTTTTTCACAGTTTAGGCCGATTTGTATTCTTCTACATATTTTTGGTAAAAAAAAAAATCGCAATAAGCGTATATTGATTGGTTTGCGCAAAAGTTATAGCATCTACAAAATAATGGCGGCGATCAGCGATTTTTATCATGACTGCGACATTATGGTGGACACATCGGGCACTTGACACATTTTTGGGACCATTGTCATTTTTACAGCGATCGGTGCTGCACTGATTACTGTGAAAATGACACTGACACTGACAAATGACACTGGCAGTAAAGGTGTTAACCACTAGGTGGCGCTGTAGGGGTTAAGTGTGTCCTGGGGAGTGCTTCTAACTGTAGGGGGGATGGGCTGTGTGTGACACGACAGTTATCACCGCTTCCGATTACAGGAAGCGGTGATCACTGTCCTTGTCACTAGGAAGACTGGGGAAATGCTTCTTTACATTAGCATTTCCCCGTTCTTCCTCACCGTGAGACGATCGCGGGTATCCCCGCAGACATCGAGTCCGCAGGACCCGCGGAGCTCGCGTGTATAATGCCGCTTCTTAAATGGGACGTACCTATATATACGCCCTTCTGCCTGTCCGTGCCATGCTGTCGACGTATATCATCCTGCGCTGGTCGGCAAGCAGTTAAAAACTAAAATTGAAATATATGTTATGTTTTTTTTTTTTGTAGCAACAGTGGGATTTTATTAAATCATTGTCATGTGTTAATTTTGTTCCCAAACAGAGTTTCCCTTTACCTGCAAGTCAGACCATATACAGCAGCTTCTGTTTCTCCTTTCCTCAGTCCTTACACCTGTTCCAGTCGGATGACTTCAAGACACAGCTGTGTAGTGTGATTTGGCAGTGGTTTGGAGGTTTGTATGCATACTATCTGGCTGTTTTATAAGAGGATTAAACGACTATATTATAACATGTGTTTTTAATTATAAAAGGTATATGTCCAACTCCTGGCAGCTATAATAGTTGGGACTATGACACACTGGAGCCAAAAGATGACATGCCCCACAAAAAAGAAAAGCAAAGGAAAGGTAAGCTGATTTGTTAACAGTTGCTTGCAGGGCTGGACTGGGACAAACATTTGGCCCCGGACTTCATCCAGACCGGCCCACTTTAATTTTGCAAACACGCACAAAAATAGTATATAAACTATACGCAAAAAAACATATGTAAAAACATTCCAATGTAAGGCTGGATTCACAGCTATGCATTTTTTGTGCTTTTTGCATTTTGCACTACAGAATGTGTTCCATAGGAAACCATGGTAAATGGACTTGTAGTGCAAATCTACAAAATGCAAAAAGCACAAAATATGCATAGGTGTGAATCAGGTCTAAGTATAAATGGCTTCTTTTTTTTTTTAACTCTTTATTTACAGAAAAAGATGCATTTCAACATTACAGACGCCTTTAGAATGAAATGTGTAAAGCCTCTTACACGCGGTACCAAAAATCAGAAGGGGATTGTCAATTGACAGGTTGTTGTCCGAAATTCTTACCGTTAGTATGCTCCTTTAGTTTAGACAATTGTTTTCCGATTTTTGGACAACAAATGTTAGATGACAGGCTAGTAAATTTTTGGCGAACGATGGCTCCACGTCTGATTTTCGGATGGTCAGTACACAAATCCGTCACACAAAAGTCCAAAGTACAAACACGCATGCACGGAATCAAGGAACGACTGGGAAGAGTTCGGTCTTGTAAACTACCATTCGTAATCTAGAATTAACATTCGTGATGCGGCAATTGATGATATGTCAAAATTTGCGGAATATAACTCCCATAAAAAACAGCGGCAGCTGTCACGTGACGTCAGCTAGCTCCGACTTCCCGGGGCTCCGAGACTGACAGACAAGTGACAAATCAGTTGGATAGCCGCAGCGCCGGCTGTTATATGAATGAGTTATAATTGGGGGGCACACTATAATATTGAGGCTGTCGTGGCCCCCTCAGGCCCCCCTTAGTGACACCACTGTACAGCGGTGCTCAAATTAATGGCTGCACGAGCCGCGCAGCCATTACTTTGACAGGCTGTCACTGAAACCGGCCCACTGAGCCATCTGCGCACCAGAAAAATCCCGGTAGTCCCGATGGCCAGTACATGCCTGGCTGCTTGAAACGGTCATGTTCATGAGTACAGAAGTGATAACATCATAACGCCTGCTTTTAGATTATTATATATTCGATTTGGCTGTTCTACTCTTGTGTAAGAATGAGCTTGGGTACCATCCAAAACTATGTTCACCAGAAGCCTGAAGGAAGCTGTTAGTACTGCACCACTTAGCCGGGATGGGGATCCTGCTGCAATTACACCATAAGGGGATGCTTGTGACATAATTAACCTAATATGGCCTCATGGCCATATTAGGTCACTGTCATTGGCCTAATGAGGCCATATAAGGTCAATGATGTCACGATGCATCCCGCTCTTGTGTATAAAATGCCCCTGCCTGCAGCTGATTGGTTTGGCAATGACAGCTTCCTTTCAAGTTTGGACAGAACCCAAGATCTTCTCTACACTTGAACTGCACGATAACAGGATAATTATAGCAATCTAAAGCCTCGTACACACGGTTCGATTGTCGTACGATTTTTGTCAACAGCACGTGTGCAGGATTTTGTCTAGCATACTAACTATCCGCAAATTGTCATTCGACAAACACGAACGTAGTGACGTACTACAAGAGTATAAAGAGGAAGTTAATTTCTCGAGCGCCACCCTTCAGGCCCCTTCTGCTAGTTTCGCGTTTGTAGACGTTTGGTGAGCGTTGATTCGTGATTTTTAGATCGTTCCTGATCTTCAAATGACAGCTTGGGAGTAGGCAGTTACAAAAAAAAAACAATAGAAAATTAACAAGGGGCACCAACATAGTTGTATCTTTGATCTTAAAAACTCAGGGATAATGGTGTTGTGGTAACTTCCCCAAAAAATCAAACAAAAACCATAATATTCATATTATTTATATCACTTAAAAACAAATGCCTTTTAAAGAGGAAGCAAACCCTGATGGGTTTTGCTTCCTCTTTGTTTCCCTGCAAAGGTAAAGCATAATGGGCTACTATGCATCGCAAAGTAGCCCATTATGTGTCACTTACCTGAAACCGAAGCCTGCGATGTCCCCAATTTCCTCGCCTCCACGAAGTGTCCATCTTTCACCCTCTTCCTTTCTGGGTATAGCGGCTCCGGCGCTGTGATTGGCCGGAGCCACAATAACGTCACTCCCACCAGTCACGGCACAATCTCCTTTAGAATTGGCACGATCGCCGTTTCTAAAGGTTTCTACAGTGCGCCCATATACATCGGTGCCTGTCTCTTTTGCAAATATCTCCTAAACCGTGGAGGTTTAGGAGATATTTTGAGCACCTACAGGTAAGCCTTAATCTAGGCTTACCTTTAGGTAAAGTGGTTGTAAAGGGTTTACAACCACTTTAAAATACGTTTGGCATAATTACATCAGTATCACCAGCAAAGCAGCTTCATTATTATCACATTAACCACTTGTCCACCGCCCACTGTCAATTGACACTCTCGTTCTGGGAGGACGTCATATGACGTCCTCCCTTTAAAACGAGCTAGAAGGCGCGCGCGCGCCCGCCGCGTTCACAAGGCCCCGGTGCGCGTGCCCGGCGGCCGCGATTGCCGCCGGGCACCCGCGATTGCCCGGGAAACGAGCAGGAAAGTGGGTCTCTGTGTGTAAACACAGAGATCCACGTCCTGTGAGGGAGAGGAGGCTGATGGTGTGTCCCTTGTACATAGGGACAACCATCAGTCACCTCCCCCAGTCAGTCCCCTCCCCCCACAGTAAGAACACATTGAGGGAACATATTTAACCCCTTCCCGCCCCCTAGTGGTTAACCCCTTCCCTGCCAATCACATTTATACAGTAATCAATGCATTTTTATAGCAGGGATCGCTGTATAAACGTGAATGGTCCCAAAAATGTGTCAAAAGTGTCCGATGTGTCCGCCGCAATATCGCAGTCACAATAAAAAAATCGCAGATCGCCGCCATTACTAATAAAAAAATAAAAATGCTATAAATCTATCCCCTATTTTGTACACGCTATAACTTTTGCGCAAACCAATCAATGCGCGCTTATTGCGATTTTTTTTTTTTACCAAAAATATGTAGAAGAATACGTATCGGCCTAAACTGAGGAAAATTTTATTTAAAAAAAAAAATGGGTATTTATTATAGCAAAAAGTAAAAAATAGTGTTTTTTTTCAAAACTGGACGCTATTCTTTTGTTTATAGCGCAAAAAATAAAAACCGCAGAGGTGATCAAATACCACCAAAAGAAAGCTCTATTTGTGGGAAAAAAAGGACACAAATTTTGTTTGGGAGCCACGTCGCACGACCGCGCAATTGTCATTCAAAGTGTGACAGCGCTGAAAGCTGAAAAATGGCTTGGGCAGGAAGGGGGTTTTCGTGCACAGTAGGGAGGTGGTTAAAGAAGATGAGAATGTGCGCTGCATTTCGACATTTTATCAATTGCTGCATCACGAATGTTAATTCTTGATTACAAACGGTAGTTTACAAGACCAAACTCTTCCGTGTCGATATTTGTTTCTGACTTTTGGGTCACGATTTCTGTACTGACCATCCGAAAATCGGATGTTGAGCTGTCGTTCATCAAAAATTTACTAGTCTGCTCATCCAGCTTTTGTCTTACGAAAATGAAAATCGGATATCAAAAGGAGCATACGAACGGTAAGAATTTCGGACGACAGGCCGTCGAATGACAATTCCCTTCCGAAATTCGCATTGTGTGTACGGACGGGCCTTTAGGATCAGGATTCACAGGAGATTAAAATTATATAATACAATGTTAGAATTTTTTTTGTTATAACTGCTGGAAAAGTGCAAAAAAAAACAGTTGATTCTTCCAGAAATCTTTTAAAAAGATAACTCCCTATGCTCTCTGGCTCTCATGACTGATATCAGTGAGCATTTTTTTTTAATATAATCTTTATTTAAACAAAGACAAAATAACATGTCATATCAAACAAATCCAAGAGACTTGAAATGTAAACTTCTTGAGGACATGTACAATATAGGATAGAAAAATAAAATAAAAAAACGGGTTTAGGGCAATATAACAATAGGGCTCTCCCCAGAGGAAATTACAAGCAGCCTGGAGGGCATAATTACTGACTTGTTGTCACAAATGTAACGTCTACCTCAATGCAGGTGGTCAGACACTATAGCTAGCTACTGTGTGCTTCACCTGTAGCAGCCCCTTTTCCCTTAAGACAAGCAGGCCTACCGATACTTGGTTGCCCCCAGGACTTATACACAATGCTATAGTGCCTGGCCACCACACTAGGGCAGATGTGAACAGAGCAAACAACAGACTACTTGCAGTTTAGCAGACAGATAGTGTGGTTCTACAACGGTCCAGGTAATAAGGCAGACTGAGTTCAGGGAATTGTCCAATATCTGATCCGGGTCATACACAGGGAAACCCAACAGCAAAGCAAGGCAGACAAATGGGAGGCTTGATCACGAACAATGCAGGTAAGTGTCTCTATCACAAGCAAGGGATAGAGTGTTTGGTTTGCTTATATCTGGTGACTGATCAGATCAATCACCTTCCAGGTGAACACCGACAGGGGAAAAGCAACAGCCATCACCTGGGTGCTGGAATGAGGAACAGGGACACTACATGATCATGACATTTGTGCAAGTAAACCCATAATCCAGTCTTAGTCTCACAAAATCATGAATAAAAGAAAAGCCAAGAAGGTTTTAGGTTACAGTCTAGGTAGCCTGTCCAGTTCAAATACTGGGGGAAGAGGGCATAAGATACCTCCATCTAGCCTCCTCCAGCATGTCACCACTACGAGAGCCACTCTAGGACATGTTGGAATATCAAAGAGGAGAATCAGCATCATCCTCATAGGAGGTGACCTCCCCTACGATAGCGAGACATTAATTCTGCATGTCAGTCTAATGCATTAAAGCAGTGGTCTCCAAACTACGACCCGGGGACCAGATGCGGCCTTTGCTTGCTTTTATTCAGCCCTTGGGACACTATTTCATCCACTGATACCAACAATGGGGCATAATTCCCACCACTGACGCCAATGATGGGGTGCAATTCCTCTCAATGACACCAACGATGGTGCCCAATGACATCAATGTTGGGGCACAATTTCTCCCACTGACACCAATGATGGGGCACAAATACTCCAACTGAAACAAACTATAGGGAATTATTTTTTCCTACTGATGTCGGGGACCTTTTCTACTACCAATGGCCACAGTCTGCCCCCCCTAAAGTCTTCAGGACAGTAAACTTGCCCTTTGTTTAGAAGGTTTTGGAGTCCCCTGCATTAGAAAATAGTATATAAACAGAGTTTCAGAAATAAGAGAACATTGTTTACACCCTAAGGAGGGAGAGAGGAAGAAGAAGAACAGGTACATACCTTAACTCTCACAAATAGCATAGTCGCTCACACCTAGTCCATCACTCTTTAATAGCAAAGTAGTAACAAACAAAAAAGGAGGTGAAAAAGGTGGGGTGGGGTCAGGAGAGGGAGATAGGAGAGGGCTATATCAGTCACAAAAGGTAAGCCTTGTTTCACTGCTGTTGAAACTGAATACGCTGTCTAAGGGATAATACCACCAATTCTAGCAATGCCAAGTCCAAACTGGATGATACTTGTCTTCAATCGTAAATGGGGTCTAGCCAAGGTCGCAATCGAGTCCTCAGCTTCCCTGATCTCATTCACCTTGCGGATCCACTCCTCCCGGGCAGAAATAAGTGCACGCTTCCAATAAATTGGGAGAAATTGCTTGGCTGCATTTAATAAGTGAGGCAAGACACTTCTCTTACACTGGCTAATCAGTAGAGGAGGGATGTGGAAGAAAAAATGAATCGAAGAAGGGGGGATATCAAGGCCAAGGATATCTTTTATCTGAGCCTTGACATCAATCCAAAAGGGTACGATCACCGGACATTCCCACCACAAATGCAATAGCGTATCTCGATGGCCACAGCCTCTCCAGCACAGATCAGAGGTAGATCAGATCATGAGCAAATCAAACAAGGGGAAGAAAATGGACACTAAACATCAAAACATTAAAACATCAACAGGATAAAGGCGATAAAAGTGTTAGTATTGGCTCATTTTTCCATAAACCTTCAAGCCAACAACACCCACGCCAGTCACGAAAATCTACTAAGAAGGCTACCTCCCTGAAAGAGTCCAACGCTTCATCTCTGGATCGCTTTGTTGATAGCCAGGATGATAGACCAGTGCTGAACATTGTGCAGAGTCAGGTAGTTACATAGTTACATAGTTAGTCAGGTTGAAAAAAGACACAAGTCTATCCAGTTCAACCATAAAAAAAAAAAATATATATCATGCAATCCCATATACCCAATTCTATACCCACAGTTGATCCAGAGGAAGGCAAAAAAAAACAGCAGAGCATGATCCAATTTGCTACAGCAGGCAATCGGATATTCCCCGGATCAACTTTACCTATAAATGTCAGTACCCAGTTATATTATGTACATTTAAGAAATAATCCAGGCCCTTCTTAAAGCAATCTACTGAGCTGGCCAGAACCACCTCTGCAGGGAGTCTATTCCACATTTTCACAGCTCTTACTGTGAAGAAACCTTTCCGTATTTGGAGGTGAAATCTTTTTTCCTCTAGACGCAAAGAGTGCCCCCTTGTCCTTTGTGTTGACCGTAAAGTGAATAATTCAACACCAAGTTCACTATATGGACCCCTTATATATTTGTACATGTTGATCATATCCCCCCTTAATCTCCTCTTCTCAAGAGTGAATAAATTCAGTTCCTCTAATCTTTCCTCATAGCTGAGCTCCTCCATGCCTCTTATCAGTTTGGTTGCCCTTCTCTGCACTTTCTCCAGTTCCCCAATATCCTTTTTGAGAACTGGGGCCCAAAACTGAACTGCATATTCCAGATGAGGTCTTACTAATGATTTGAACAGGGGCAAAATGATATCTCTCTCTCTGGAGACCATACCTCTCTTAATACAAGAAAGGACTTTGCTCGCTTTGGAAACCGCAGCTTGGCATTGCATGCCATTATTGAGCTTATGATCTACCAAAACCCCCAGATCCTTCTCCACTACGGATCCCCCCAGTTTTGCTCCCCCCTAGTATGTATGATGCATTCATATTCTTAGCCCCCAAGTGCATAACTTTACATTTATCAACATTAAACCTCATCTGCCACATAGTCGCCCAATTAGACAGAGCATTGAGGTCGGCTTGTAAATTGGCGACATCCTGTAAGGACGTTATTCCACTGCATAGCTTGGTGTCATCTGCAAAAACAGAAATGTTACTTTTGATCTCAGACCCAATATAATTTCTAAACATATTAAAAAGTAAGGGTCCCAGCACTGAACCTTGGGGTACACCACTGATAACCTTGGACCATTCAGAGTAAGAATCATTAACCACTACTCTCTGAATTCTGTCTTTTAGCCAGTTTTCTATCCATTTACAAACTGATATTTCCAATCCTGTAGACTTTACCTTGCACATGAGCCGTGTGTGGGGAACTGTATCGAACGCTTTTGCAAAATCCAAGTATACCACGTCCACAGCCACCCCTCTGTCCAAGGTCTTACTTACCTCTTCATAAAAAGAAATCAGGTTTGTCTGACAACTTCTGTCTTTCATGAATCCATGCTGTCTGTTGCTTAAATAGTTTTTTTCCAGCAAGAACTCATCTATGTGGTCTTTTATTAATCTCTCCAGTAGTGATGAGCCGAACACCCCCGGGTTCGGTTCGCACCAGAACCCGCGAACGGACCGAAAGTTCGTACGAACATTAGAACCCTATTAAATACAATGGATGCGAACGTTCGAATTCTAAAGTGCTAATTATAACAACTATTATGCATGTTATTGTCCTAAAAAGGGTTTGGGAACCCGGGTTCTGCACCAGGGGACATGTATCAATGCAAAAAGAAGTTTTAAAAACGGTCGTTTTTCGGGAGCAGTCATTTTAATGATGCATAAAGTGAAAAAAAAAAAAGTCAAATATTCCTTTAAATATCGTACCTGGGGGGTGTCTAAAGTATGCCTGTGAAGTGCCACGTGTTTCCCGTGTTTAGAACTGTCCCTGCACAAAATGACACTTCTAAAGGAAAAAAAAGCCATTTAAAACTGCTTGCGGCTTTAATGTAATGTCTGGTCCCGGTAATATGGATGAAAATCTTTAAGAAAAATGGCATAGCTACCCCATGACCCCCCCCCCCCTACCCCAGCCCATTACCAGCCCCTTTGGGATTTGTATGGATATTAAGGGGAACCCCGCACATAAAATAAAAAAGGCCCTATATACTCTGAACAGCCGTATACAGGCGGTGCATACAAGACAGGGACTGTAGGTTTGTTCTTATGTAGAATCTGTTTGTAATTTTGAACAGGTACATTGTTGAAGTGTAGCTCCAGCCCAAAAATCTATTTTTAAACTTTTTGGAAAACATAGGTAAGGGTTATCACCCCTGTAACATTTGTTTTGCTGTCTGTGCCCCTGTTCAGAACATTTCACCTCACTTTCCGTCCCAATGTCAACTGTTTTTGAAATGTGGTGTTTTTCTTGAAACAAGGATTGCTGATAAAGCATCAGTACAGAGGAGACACCTTTCTCCCATATTTATTCTTACAGGAGAGAATTTTCCTTCCTAGGGGTAGATTTCCTCTCACTTCCTGTTGTCTTCTTGCGTTTGCAAGTAGGAGTCGTTTGTAAGTTGGATGTTTGAAAGTAGGGACCTGCCGTATATACTCTGCAGAAATAGGCCCCTTAGTTGTTGGTGTTGGCACAACACTGTAAGCACTCACAGTTACTCTTGGTTGGTGCTGGAACGCCCTGCTGTCAACTATTATATCAGGAATTTTAATTACATATAATTGTTGAACAGTGGTAGTAAAAATTGGGCCTTTGATGGTGGTGCTGGTGCCACAACACTGTAAGCCCTGACAGTTACTCTTGGTGGGTGCAGCAATGGGCCCTGCTGTGAATTATTAGATCAAGAATTGTAATTGCATGCCCCTGTTGAACAGGGGCTGAAAAATTGGGCCTTTCGTGGTGGTGGTGGTGGTGTTGCCACAACACTGTAAGCCCTCAGAGTTACTCTTGGTGGGTGCAGGAATGGGCCCTGCTGTGAATTATTAGATCAAGAATTGTAATTACATGCCCCTTTTGAACAGGGGCTGAAAAATTGGGCCTTTCGTGGTGGTGGTGGTGGTGGTGTTGCCACAACACTGTAAGCCCTCAGAGTTACTCTTGGTGGGTGCAGGAATGGGCCCTGCTGTGAATTATTAGATCAAGAATTGTAATTACATGCCCCTTTTGAACAGGGGCTGAAAAATTGGGCCTTTCGTGGTGGTGGTGGTGGTGGTGTTGCCACAACACTGTAAGCCCTCAGAGTTACTCTTGGTGGGTGCAGGAATGGGCCCTGCTGTGAATTATTAGATCAAGAATTGTAATTACATGCCCCTTTTGAACAGGGGCTGAAAAATTGGGCCTTTCGTGGTGGTGCTGGTGGTGGTGGTGGCGTTGCCACAACACTGTAAGCCCTCAGAGTTACTCTTGGTGGGTGCAGCAATGGGCCCTGCTGTGAATTATTAGATCAAGAATTGTAATTGCATGCCCCTGTTGAACAGGGGCTGAAAAATTGGGCCTTAGGCACTGGTGGCACAACACTACAACCCCCTCACAGATACGTTACTTGGAGCACAGCAATGAGCCCTGTTGCAAAGTATTGCTTCAAAAATTGTAATGACACGCCCCTGTTAAACAGGGGCTTGAAAAATTGGGCCTTAGGCACTGGTGCCACAACACTCCAACCCCTCACAGATACTGTACTTGGAGCACAGCAATGAGCCCTATGGCAAATTATTGGTAAAAAAATTGTAATTACACGCCCCTGTAAAACAGGGGCTGAAAAATTGGGCCTTAGCCACTGGTGGCGGCACCCATAAACAAAAATGATCTTCCAAGCTATCATCATCAATCGTATCATTGAGGACTCGGAGGAGGAGGATAGCCAGTCAACATAACAGCACAGGCACTCAGCATCAGCATCAGTCTTGAAGGGATGTGACATGTTAAAATCAATTAGTCTGTTATATCAGCATCAGGTGTGTGGTAGCTGGTGGTGATCCAAGACTGGTTCATCTTGATGAAAGTCAGTCGATCAACCGAGTCGGTGGACAGGCGCACCCTGTGATCCGTGACAAATCCTCCAGCAGCACTGAATGTGCGTTCCGAAAGAACGCTGGATGCAGGACAGGCCAGTAGCTCAATTGCATACTGTGCAAGCTCTGGCCAGTGATCCATCCTCAAGACCCAGTAAGCCAGAGGATTTTCGGTGGGGAAGGTGTCCAAGTCTGACCTTGCCCCTAGATATTCCTGCACCATGTTTATCAGACGCTGGCGATGGTTGCTGGAACCGATCATACTTTGGGGCTGCGGACTAAAGAATTGTCTGAACGCATCGGTCAGACGGCCACCTTCCCCACCGCTCCTTCTTTGACTGCCCGAAGCCTCAGCAACTCGTTGTCCAGGACCAGGAGTTTGTAACCTCCCAGTCTCTGGGAACGCGTTGCACAGACCTTTCTGCAAGGCCTCCCGGAGTTGTCTCATCCTCTGCTCCCTCTGCGAAGGTAACATAAGGTCCGCAACCTTACCCTTGTACCGTGGATCAAGGAGAGTGGCCAGCCAGTAATGGTCCCTCTCCTTGATCCGAAGAATACGAGGATCCTTCCGCAGACTTTGCAGGATCAGGGAGGCCATGCAGCGTAGGTTTGCTGAGGCATTCGCTCTGGAGTCCTCTGGGTCACTAAGGACGACATGATCCGCAGCCACCTCCTCCCAGCCACGTACAAGTCCACTGGTTTCTTGGGACTGTAAATCATCCCTAAAAGACTGCTGCTGATGATGCTGAGTGCCAGCCTCCACCTCCATGCTGACACAATCCTCCTCCTCCTCCTCCTCCTCCTCCTCTTCCTCTTCCTGTGCGATGGGTGGGACAGAAGGAACACTGTCTGGGTAAAGGGGGCCTTGAGAGGCAAGGAAGTCCTCCTCTTCCTGCCTCTGTTCTGCCTCAAGTGCCCTGTCCATTATTCCACGCAGCGTGTGCTCCAACAGGTGGACAAGAGGTACAGTGTCACTGATGCATGCACTGTCACTGCTCACCATCCTCGTGGCCTCCTCAAATGGTGCCAGGACAGTGCATGCATCCCTGATCATGCCCCACTGGCGTGGAGAAAAAAAACCAAGCTCCCCTGACCCTGTCCTGGTGCCGTAGTCGCACAGGTACTCATTGATGGCCCTCTGCTGCGTGTGCAGCCGCTGCAGCATGGCCAACGTTGAGTTCCACCTGGTGGGCATGTCACATATAAGGCGGTTCTTGGGCAGGTTCAACTCCTTTTGCAGCTCAGCCAGGCGAGCACTGGCATTATAAGATCTGCGGAAATGCACACAGACTTTCCTGGCCTGCCTCAGGACATCCTGTAAGCCCGGGTACCTGCCCAAGAACCGCTGCACCACCAGGTTAAGGACGTGAGCCACACAGGGCACATGGGTCAGTTGTCCCTGTCGGAGGGCGGAGAGGAGGTTGGTGCCATTGTCGCAAACCACCATTCCTGGCTTAAGCTGGCGTGGCGTCAACCACCTCTCGGCCTGGCCCTGCAGAGCAGACAGGACCTCTGCCCCAGTGTGGCTTCTGTCCCCCAAACACACCAGCGCAAGCACGGCATGGCATCTTTTTGCCTGCGTACTTGCGTAGCCCCGTGAACGGCTACGGAGCACCGCTGGTTCATAGGACAAACCACAGGAAGAGGCCATGGAGGAAGAAGAAGAGGAGGGGGTGGAGGAGAGAGGTGTGTCACAACCAGTAGTAGCATTTTGGAGGCGTGGCGGTGGAACAACCTCCAACACTACTGCACCTTGTCCTGCATCCTTCCCAGCTGCCAAAAGAGTGACCCAATGGGCCATGAAAGAAAGGTAACGTCCCTGTCCATGCCTGCTGGACCATGAGTCAGCGGTAATATGCACCTTACCGCTGACCGCCCTGTCCAGCGAGGCCAAGACATTGCCTTCCACATGCCGGTAGAGAGCCGGAATAGCCTTCCGTGAGAAAAAGTGGCGTTTGGGAACCTGCCACTGAGGAACCGCACATTGCACAAACTCACGGAAGGGGGCCGAGTCTACCAACTGAAAAGGCAGCAGTTGAAGCGCTAGCAATTTAGCCAAGCTAGCATTCAACCGCTGGGCATGTGGATGGCTGGGAGTGAACTTCTTTCGACGGTCCAGCAGCTGGGGCAGGGAAATTTGCCTGCTAGAATCGGACGTCGGTGTACTGCTAGCAGAGTGGCCGCAAGTACTTGGCTGTGACACACCTAATTCTACACCTTCATTCCTCTCAGTGCATGTTTCAGAGAGGACTGAAGTTATAGTGGGGTTGGAGATCCCAGCTGATGCGGTGCAAGGAGAGGTCCGCTTTGTTCTTTGGTGTGGGTCTTTGAGGTAGGCTTGCCAACGAGCTGCATGGCAGGTCAACATATGTCTGGTCAGGCATGTGGTACCCAAGCGGCTGATGTTTTGGCCACGCGATATACGCTTGAGACATATGTTGCAAACAGCAGCTGTGCGATCTGATGCACTAGCCTCAAAAAAGGCCCACACCAAGGAACTTTTTGAATGACGGGCAGAGGCAGAGCCCTGCACAGGCGGAGCTCTGCGGTGTGATTCCGTCGGTGTACTGCCCTTACGCTGGCCACCAAAGGGCATCCTGCCTCGTTGGAGATGTGCCTCCTCCTCATCCTCCTCCTCCTCCTCTCTCCTATTAGGCACCCACGTGGAGTCAGTGACCTCATCATCCCCTCCCTCCTCATCACTGGAGCCAATCTGGCAGTATGCTGCAGCTGCTGGAACATGACTGCCAGATTGGTGTCCTTCTTGAGCATCCCCTCTGTCTGCTCTCACGCTACTGCCTTCCTGTAGCTGGGTTTCATCATCAGACCCTTCGAAACGCTGGGCATCCTCCTGGAGCATGTACCCAACACTGTGCTCAAACAGTTCGGGGGACTCCTCAGGAGGAGGACATGGTGGGTCTAGGGAGGGAGTGACTGATGATGAGTCTGACATTGATACCAGGGAAGAGGACGCTTTGGCAGCTGCTTTGCCAGTACCCTGAGCCTGGGTGAGAGAGGATGAGGAGGAGGAGGAGGGCTTGGTCATCCACTCTACCAAGTCTTCGGCATGATGTGGCTCAACATGTCCAGCTGCCGAAAAGAAGGACAAGCGTGTCCCATGGCCATGTGCTGATGACAATGCACCGCGTCCACGACCAGCACTGTTGCCCCCAGACACAGAGCCTGCTTGCCCTCTTTTATTGCCTCCTGACTGTCTGCCTCTCCTTGTTTGCCTTCCAGACATTCTAATAGATGGCCTGCAGGGAGATGGGAAAAAAGCAATAAGGGCTACCTTCAGGTGTCCTTCTCTGTCCCTTTACTTAAGGATTTCTAAATATGGTTGAGGATTATTGCTTTTGCACAGAATAGCACAACGACAATTTCCCTGACTGTCCAAAAAACAAGGATTTCAAAGATGGTTGATGAGGAATGCTTTGGCACACTATAGCACAAGGAGAATTCCCCTCACTTTCCTTCTTTGTCCCTAGAAACAAGGACTGGCACAGTGAAAGAAACTGACACTCTCCCTACCTACAGTTTTCTGTCCCTAGAAAAAATGTTTTTTTAAAGCACACTATAGCACAAGGAGAAATCCCCTCACTTTCCTTCTTTGTCCCTAGAAACAAGGACTGGCACAGTGAAAGAAACTGACACTCTCCCTACCTACAGTTTTCTGTCCCTAGAAAAAATGTTTTTTTAAAGCACACTATAGCACAAGGAGAAATCCCCTCACTTTCCTTCTTTGTCCCTAGAAACAAGGACTGGCACAGTGAAAGAAACTGACACTCTCCCTACCTACAGTGTTCTGTCCCTAGAAAAAATGTTTTTTTAAAGCACACTATAGCACAAGGAGAAATCCCCTCACTTTCCTTCTTTGTCCCTAGAAACAAGGACTGGCACAGTGAAAGAAACAGACACTCTCCCTACCTACAGTTTTCTGTCCCTAGAAAAAATGTTTTTTTAAAGCACACTATAGCACAAGGAGAAATCCCCTCACTTTCCTTCTTTGTCCCTAGAAACAAGGACTGGCACAGTGAAAGAAACTGACACTCTCCCTACCTACAGTTTTCTGTCCCTAGAAAAAATGTTTTTTTAAAGCACACTATAGCACAAGGAGAAATCCCCTCACTTTCCTTCTTTGTCCCTAGAAACAAGGACTGGCACAGTGAAAGAAACTGACACTCTCCCTACCTACAGTTTTCTGTCCCTAGAAAAAATGTTTTTTTAAAGCACACTATAGCACAAGGAGAAATCCCCTCACTTTCCTTCTTTGTCCCTAGAAACAAGGACTGGCACAGTGAAAGAAACTGACACTCTCCCTACTGTGAGGGGGTTAACTCGGTAGCGGGTGTGTGTGACCCCCTGGTTGGGCTCCCCACACAAAAACAGGGCCAGCAGACGGAGGTTGTGGTTTTCAAAATCAAAAGGTGCGGTTTATTTCTCTATGTACAGTGACAAAACACAGCAAAGCCAAAAAGAAACAAACAAAATAAATCCTGGTCAGTTTGACCTCTGACTAAACATGCAGGTTTCCTAAACTAACAACTGGGATCAGCCTGGTGCTGTCCTAGTCCCTAAGTCCCTGGTTTAGTAAAAGTCCAAACAAATAGCCACACAGGCTTTGCCTCACCGCACAGGGGTTCACTCTCCCTAGACAGTCCACACAGGTCTGGTTCCAGGCATGAGCTAACACCTAATGAATCTGGGAGTTTTTTTATAGAGGCCTTAAACGAACTGACAGGCTTCAGCTGGTCTCATCAACTCCCTGCCTCACGACGCCCAGCACTCTCCCTAGAGGTATGAGTCATTCATGAGCCCACTAGCCTCAGCTGGGCTTCATCAACTCCCTAGTTGTATAAGTCGGCATAAAGCCTGAATCTGGGAGAAATATATCTACCCCCCTGGATGCCACCAGGTGACTTTACCTTCCTGCTGTCACATACCCCCCCCTCTTGTTTTAACCTTGGGGTTGGAACACCAGCAATCAGGCATTCATGTACTCGAGACAAAGCATCCACATTCCCCATTTGAACGCCAGGGCGATGCTTTACTGTGAAGTTGAATTCCTGTAGGGCCAGGAACCACCTATTCACTCTTCTATTTGTCTCCTTGTTTTGAGCCATCCACTTTAACGGAGCGTGATCCGTAACCATGTCAAAGTGCCTACCTAGCAGATAGTACCGAAGGGAATCTAGAGCCCACTTCACCGCTAAACACTCCTTTTCAACCGTGGCGTAATTTACCTCATGGGACTTCAACTTCCTGCTGAGGTAAATGACTGGGTGCTCTTCCCCGTTCCAGACCTGGGACAATACTGCTCCTAACCCCACATCTGACGCATCACTTTGTACGACAAAGTCTTTAGAGAAGTCGGGTGAGTACAACACTGGCTGGCTACATAAGGCTTGTTTCAAGAATTGGAATGCTGCCTCAGCCTCGGGGGTCCATTTAATCATGACCGACCCTTTCCCTTTCGTCAGGTTGGTTAGGGGCACAGCCTTAGAAGCAAAGTGGGGAATGAAGCGCCGATAATAACCCGCGATTCCCAGAAAGGCTCGTACCTGCTTCTTGCTGTTGGGACGTGGCCAACTCTGGATGGCCTCGACTTTGTTGAGTTGGGGTTTTATTACTCCCCTGCCAATGGTGTACCCAAGATATTTGGCCTCCTCCTGCCCAATGGTACACTTCTTGGGGTTAGCCGTAAACCCCGCTTCCCGAACAGAGTCCAGGACTGCTTGCACTTTTGGCAGATGTGAGGCCCAATCTGTGCTATGGACAATTACGTCATCCAGGTAAGCCGCAGCATACTTCCGATGGGACCTCAGCATCTGGTCCATTTTCCGCTGGAATGTGGCCGGCGCATTCTGTAACCCGAACGGCATTCTCTTATATTGGAACGCCCCGTCTGGGGTTACAAATGCGGTTTTCTCTTTGGCCGACTTGGCCAGGGGAATTTGCCAATACCCTTTTGTGAGGTCAAGAGTCGTCATGTATCGGGCTGTTCCCAGCCGGTCGATCAACTCATCTATACGTGGCATGGGGTAGGTGTCAAATTTTGTAACTTTGTTCAACTGACGAAAATCGTTACAAAATCGCCAGCTCCCATCCGGTTTAGGCACCAACACAATGGGACTAGACCAATCACTTTGGGACTCCTCTATCACCCCTAAGTTCAGCATTTTCTGTACTTCCTCCCGTATTGCCTCCCGTCGGGCCTCTGGGATCCGATAGGGTTTTAACTTCACCCTTTCACCGGGCGGGGTAATAATATCATGCTCTACCCCAGATGTTTGTCCCGGCAGCTCAGAGAACACCTCCTTGTTGCGAAGCACAAACTCCTTAACCTCCTGTTGTTGGGGTTGTGACAAGGTGGCTGCTATTCCAACCTCCGGAATCACGCAACCAGTTTGAGCTGGTGACCAAGTTTCTGCGACTAGGGACTCTCTATCCCTCCAGGCTTTCAACAGATTAACGTGATATATCTGTTCGGGCTTTCGCCTTCCTGGTTGTCTGACCTTGTAATTCACTTCGCTCACTTTTTCCATTATCTCGTAGGGGCCTTGCCATTTGGCAAGGAATTTACTTTCAACCGTAGGGACAAGTACCAATATCCTATCCCCCGGGGAAAAGGTACGGGTCTTTGCTCCACGGTTGTACACTCTCTGCTGTGCCAACTGCGCTTGGGCCAAATGTTCCTTCACGATGGGCATTACCTGAGCAATTCGTTCTTGCATCAGGGCGACATGCTCAATCACACTCCTGTGGGGAGAACTCTCACTTTCCCAAGTTTCCTTGGCAATATCCAACAGCCCTCTTGGGTGTCTCCCATACAGTAACTCAAAGGGGGAGAATCCCGTAGAGGATTGGGGCACCTCCCTAATAGCAAACATCAAATAAGGAAGTAGACAGTCCCAATCCTTTCCATCTCTATCCACCACTTTCTTCAACATTTGTTTTAGGGTTTTGTTGAATCTTTCAACCAGCCCATCGGTTTGGGGGTGATACACAGATGTACGCAATTGCGTCACTTTGAACAATTTACACAGCTCTTTCATAACCCGGGACATAAAGGGTGTACCTTGGTCCGTAAGCAGTTCTTTACAAATACCCACCCGGCTAAAAACAAGAGATAGCTCTTTGGCTATGGTTTTGGCCGAGGTATTTCTGAGAGGGATCGCTTCTGGATAACGGGTGGCATAGTCCATTATAACCAATATGTACTGGTGCCCCCTAGCGGACTTGATTATAGGACCTACCAAATCCATTGCGATTCTCTCAAACGGGACCTCAATGATGGGTAGAGGGACCAGCGGGCTACGGAAATGTGGCATCGGGGCCGACCTCTGACACACAGGGCAGGAGGAACAATAATTTTCTATGTCCTTCATCACCCCAGGCCAATAGAATCTCTGTAATACCCTCTCTCGGGTTTTCTCTGTCCCCAGATGACCTCCAAGAATGTGCCCATGGGCCAACTCCAACACCAACTTCCTGTAAGGTTTGGGCACCACCAGCTGCTCAACGGTTTCTTCTGCCCTTTTTGCCACCCGATACAGTAGGTCCTTCTCTACGCTGAAGTATGGGTAAGTGCAGGTATTATCTGGGTTCACTAACTCGCCATCTATTTCCACTACGTTTTCCCGTGCCTTTATTAGGGCGGGGTCTTTTAACTGTTCTGTGGCAAAATTTTCCCTGTGAACCTCCAGATCAGAAAACTCCACAGACGGTAGGTTTTCGTCTGAGGAGGTGGGCTCCTCTCCAGTTTCTTGAGTCTCCCCTGCCAATACTGACAAGGGAAATTCTGGAGAGTCCTCACCACTCTCAGAGGAGTTCTGGCTATCACATTCCTGGTACATAGGGGCACCAGTGGGGGGCTCAGGATCATCCCACAGTTCCCAGAACTTCGGAAAATCCCTTCCCACAATGGCATCATGCGGTAATTGAGATACTAACCCCACTGGATGAGAGAGGGTACCTTTGGGGGTCTCGAAACACACTGTAGTCACTGGATACTCTCGGGTGTCCCCATGCACACAAATAACAGCTACCTTGCTATTCCCAGAGACCTCTGTTTTAACTAATTCAGCCTTTATCAGGGTCACAAGGCTACCTGAATCCAGTAATACCACAACATTTCTACCATTAATACACATTTTGCCTAAATGTTTCTCAGTTCCCCGAATGGCAGTGCATGCGACTGTCGCACACAGCGACTGACGTCTGTCCATCAGAAAATCACATTGCATGGGTTCCTCCACAACCGGGCAATTTGCTGCAATATGTCCCGCTTGCCGGCAGCGGTAGCAAACGATCCTTCTTGCGGCCTCTTGAGCCGCTGATTTCCCAGGCTGTTCTCGCCAAACTTGGGGTAGAGCTCCCACCCTCTCACTCTCTCCACCCTCACCCCTTGGAATCCTCTTATCCGCCCCTGGGGGTGGTCTGGTCTTAGGGTGGAAAGTCCGAGAGTCTCTGGAAGAGGCCATCAGGTTCTCTGTAGCCAAGTATCTCTCTACACGATCCACAAGTTTACCGGCCGTTTCTGGGTCTCCATGGCTTACCCACTTTTGAATGGCGGTAGGAAGAGCTCTCAAGAAACGATCCATCACAACACGTTCCACAATCTCCGGTGCGGACAAAGTCTCTGGCTGTAGCCACTTCCTGCTCAGGTGAATGAGATCATACATTTGAGACCTGGGGGGTTTTCCAAGCTGGAAAGTCCAGTTATGCACACGCTGAGCCCGGACAGCCAGGGTGACACCCAGCCTTGCCAATATTTCAGCTTTTAGCATCACATAGTCTTTTGCTTGGTCAGGCTCTAGGTCATAGTAAGCCTTCTGCGATTCACCAGTTAACAGAGGAGCCACCAGTCCAGCCCACTGCTCCTCAGGCCACTTTTCTCTTTCAGCAGTCCTTTCAAATGTGGTCAAAAATACCTCTGGATCATCCTCTCCAGTCATTTTTGTCAATAAACGACTCACCCCAAAGGACGCGGTATTAGTGGGACGGCTTTCCTCACTGGTCTGCGGACGTTGCTGCATTACTGCTTCCATTTGTTGTAGTCTCTGCTCTTGCTTCTGTAACAGGTCTATGAAGCGGGCCTCAGATTGCTGCTGGGCTTGTTGATGAGCTTGCTGCTGGGCTGCAAGGCTCCTTTGCAAACCTGCATTTGTCTGCTGTTGATTGGCATTTGCTAGAGCCAGCTGTTTCAGTATCTCCTCCATGCTGGCTTAAAAAAAACTGCCACTGGTTCTCCACCAACTGTGGGGGGTTTAACTCGGTAGCGGGTGTGTGTGACCCCCTGGTTGGGCTCCCCACACAAAAACAGGGCCAGCAGACGGAGGTTGTGGTTTTCAAAATCAAAAGGTGCGGTTTATTTCTCTATGTACAGTGACAAAACACAGCAAAGCCAAAAAGAAACAAACAAAATAAATCCTGGTCAGTTTGACCTCTGACTAAACATGCAGGTTTCCTAAACTAACAACTGGGATCAGCCTGGTGCTGTCCTAGTCCCTAAGTCCCTGGTTTAGTAAAAGTCCAAACAAATAGCCACACAGGCTTTGCCTCACCGCACAGGGGTTCACTCTCCCTAGACAGTCCACACAGGTCTGGTTCCAGGCATGAGCTAACACCTAATGAATCTGGGAGTTTTTTTATAGAGGCCTTAAACGAACTGACAGGCTTCAGCTGGTCTCATCAACTCCCTGCCTCACGACGCCCAGCACTCTCCCTAGAGGTATGAGTCATTCATGAGCCCACTAGCCTCAGCTGGGCTTCATCAACTCCCTAGTTGTATAAGTCGGCATAAAGCCTGAATCTGGGAGAAATATATCTACCCCCCTGGATGCCACCAGGTGACTTTACCTTCCTGCTGTCACACTACCTACAGTTTTCTGTCCCTAGAAAAAATGTTTTTTTAAAGCACACTATAGCACAAGGAGAAATCCCCTCACTTTCCTTCTTTGTCCCTAGAAACAAGGACTGGCACAGTGAAAGAAACTGACACTCTCCCTACCTACAGTTTTCTGTCCCTAGAAAAAATGTTTTTTTAAAGCACACTATAGCACAAGGAGAAATCCCCTCACTTTCCTTCTTTGTCCCTAGAAACAAGGACTGGCACAGTAAAACACACTGACACTCTCCCTACCTATCCTTCTCTTTCCCTAAACTAAAGGAATCCAGGTTAAGCAAGAAAGAAATAATGTCACTGTCCCTGCCTATGCTTGTCTTTCCCTGCTCCGGAACACACTACACTAGGCCGCCGTGCTGGGGCGTGTACTAAACACCCTCAGCAATAATTGGCCACAGGCATCCTGCCTGTGGCCAATCATTGCTCTCCTCGCTGCCGGCGCTGTGATTGGCCAAGCATGCGGGGTCACAGTGCATGCTTGGCCAATCACAGCGCCTGGATGACACTGCGATGGCGTAGTGCATTGTGGGGCGTTCGCGTCACTCGAATCTGGCGCGAACGGCCCAAATCGTTCGATCTTCGTCGAACGATCGAACAGCCGATGTTCGAGTCGAACGTATGTTCGACTCGAACACGAAGCTCATCCCTACTCTCCAGTATCTTCCCAACTATGGAAGTTAAACTAACAGGTCTATAGTTACTTGGTAAAGACTTAATTCCCTTTTTAAATATAGGCACCACATTGGCCCTGCGCCAATCCAGTGGTACTATTCCTGTCATTAATGAGTCCCTAAAAATTGAATACAATGGCTTTGAAATTACAGAGCTCAATTCTTTTAGGATCCGTGGGTGTATGCCATCTGGTCCAGGTGCTTTATCCACCTTTATTCCATCTAAATATTTCTGGACCATATCACTTTTGAGCCATTGTGGATTTGGGGCTGTGTCACTACCAACCCCATTTTGGACATGAGCTCCCCCATGCTCCTTTGTATACACAGAACTGAAGAATGTATTTAATAAATTAGCCTTCTCTTTGTCCCCAGTCACCCACTCTAGATTATTTTGTAAAGGGCCTACATGCTCAGACTTGACCTTTGTACTATTAATATATTTGAAGAATTTTTTTGGGTTTGTCCTACTATCTTTTGCAATCTGTCGTTCATTTTGAATTTTTGCATCCTTGATTTCCTTTTTACATATCCTGTTATATTCTTTGTAACATTTAAATGACACTAGTGTTCCCTCATTTTTATATTTTTTAACAGCTCTTTTCTTATAGTTTATAGCTTTTTTAACTTTGGCAGTGAGCCACATAGGTTTTATTTTTAGCCTTTTAAACTTATTGCCCATGGGAATATACTTTGCAGTGAGTTCACAAACAGTCTTTTTGAAGAATTCCCATTTCTGTTCTGTGCCCATTGATGCCAATATTCACTCCCAGTCTAAGTCCTGGAGAGCAGCGCTCATCCTAGGAAAATTTGCTCTCTTGAAATTAAGTGTTTTTATCTTTCCCGTATGTGATTTCTGCTTACAACTAACATCAAATGAAATCATGTTATGGTCACTGCTACCCAGGTGTTCCTTTATCTGAACATTAGTAATACGCTCTGCATGGTTTGAGATTACCAGGTCCAACAGAGCATCATTCCTAGTTGGGGCCTCAATAAACTGGACCATAAAATTGTCCTGCAATAGGTTTAGAAATTTTTGCCCTTTAACTGTTCCAGCAGTTCCATTACTCCAGTCAATTTCTGGGTAGTTAAATCCCCCATTATTATCACCGTCCCAGCCCTTGCAGCCCTTTCCATCTGTGCAAGGAGCTGAGTCTCCACCTCCTCATTAACATTGGGTGGTCTATAACAAACTCCAATGATTAGCTTTGAACTACGCACATCTGTATGCAGTTCCACCCATAATGCTTCAGACTCATCCCACTCTCCATCCACCAGGTCCTCTTTCACACTCTCTTTGAGATCACTTCTCACATAAAGACAGACCCCTCCACCTTTTCTTTTTACCCTGTCTTTCCGAAAGAGTGCATAGCCAGGAATATTAATAGCCCAGTCATGTGAGGAATGAAGCCAAGATTCAGCAATACCGATTACATCATAGCTCTCCTCATGCACCAGAGCTTCCAACTCACCTATTTTGCTTGGCAGACTTCTGGCATTGGTGAACAGACACTTTAATGCATTAATATATTTTGACCGGTCACATACTATCCTCTTGGGTGTTTCCAGATTGCAACTAGGACTTGCTACTATACTTACCTTGGGTTTATGTGCTTTGGTTACCCTACCACTAATGCCCCTAATACTACCCTCTAGAATATGTTCCCCGCTGACTCTCACTATCTCTGGACCCTCCCCCCCGTCGCCTAGTTTAAAAACCCCTCTAACTTTTTGGCCATCCTTATTCCCAGCTGATCTGCACCCTCCTCATTTAGGTGCAGTCCGTCCCTTCTATAGTACTGGTTATCGACTGAGAAGTCGGCCCAGTCCTCCAGGAACCCAAACCCCTCTTTACTACACCAGCTCTTCAGCCACTTGTTCACTTCTCTAATCTCTCTCTGCCTTTCTGGTGTGGCTCGATGTACCCGTAGTATTCCTGAGAATACTACCTTGGAGGTCCTTTTCCTCAATTTAGCTCCCAAGTCCCTAAAATCGTTCTTTAGGACACTCCATCTGCCTCTGACTTTGTCATTGGTGCCAACGTGCACCATGACAGCTGGGTCTTCCCCAGCCCCTCCCAATAATCTGTCCACCAGATCCGTGATGTGCCAAACCCGAGCGCCCGGTAGACAACATACAGTTCGGCGCTTCAGGTCTTTGTTACAGATTGCCCTCTCTGTCCTTATAAGAATTGAGTCCCCTACCACCAGAATCTGTCTTTCCATTCCCTTCACTTCCCCCCCACTCTCACTGGAGGAGTTCTTCCCCCGGCAGCTAGGAGAGTCCCTCAGCTCCAGCAGTGCTGGTCCCTGACTGGTTTCACCAATGTCACTCAATGGAGCATACTTATTGGGATGCTCCAGCCCTGGATTGGCCTCCCTGGCACTTCGCCCTCTACCCTTCCTGACTGTCACCCATCTACTATTTTCTAGTGCCTGCACCTCTATGTCTCCACCCACATCTGTGCTGGCCCCTGCCATCACCTGCCGGGTACATATCCAGCTCTCCTTTAGTGTGGGGGGTCTTCCCAGTAATGACAGTTGCTTCCCTAGATTCAGAACCTGGGCTTCCAGGGAAACAATGTGCTTACATTTTGCACAGCAGTAATCGCCCTCGATCAGATGATCAAGGAACGCATACATGCTGCAAGATGTACACCGAGTCGCCGAGGTAGTGATACTGAGAGAAGTGAAATACCACACATGCTTGAGAAATATCTCCAATTATTGCCAACAAAAAGACATGGAAGCAATGCTTCAGAAAATGGAAGATAGCCATAAAAAGGATATCGCCGAGCTTCGGTCTAGTTTCCAAAGCTTCAATGACCGCCTGGAGGAAGTGGAAAAGGTTATTCTGCCTGTACTAAAGGTGCAAGAAAATCATCAGATGGCGATTTTTGATCAGCATACTCAGATTCAGGCAATTTGGTCTCATGTCGATGACCTAGAGGACCGCCATCGACAAAATAATAATCGTACAGGAGTCAATAAAATCTGAAGATTTAACACTTACAGTGACAAATATCTTTATACACTACTAGGCAAAGCGGTTACAGGCCCATCGAATCCCTGGATTTCCTAACCCTTCTGCTATGCTCCCCCGTGATATTATATGTCGAGTGCACTTTTTTAAACAGAAGGAACCAATACTTAAAGGGGTTGTAAAGGTTTGTTTTTTATTTTCTAAATAGGTTCCTTTAAGCTAGTGCATTGTTGGTTCACTTACCTTTTCCTTAGATTTCCCTTCTAAATATTTTTTTTTCTTGGTTTTCTTTGTCTGAATTTCTCACTTCCTGTTCCTCCTCAGTAAGCTGTTCAGTAAGCTGTTCTGGCTGACTCAACACCACTCGGATGATGGTATGAAGTTTAGTGAGGAGAAACAGGAAGTGAGAAATTCAGACAAAGAAAAAAAACATTTAGAAGGTAAATCAAAGGAAAAGGTAAGTGAACCAACAATGCACTAGCTTAAAGGAACCTATTTAGAAAATAAAAAACGAACCTTTACAACCCCTTTAATAAAGCACAGGAGAAGAATAATATCGATTTTAAAGGCGCACAAATTACTATGTATCAAGATCTGTCGAAACAGACTTTGGCAAAAGCGAAGAGCGATTCGGCCATTAACAAAAGTTCTACAGGAAGCAGAGATTATATATCGATGGGGCCTCCCATTTCACCTTCAGGCAAAATAAAAAGATGGTAATTTATTGATCCTGTGGATCTCCCAGTTTTCATCAAAACTTGGGCTTCCTCTGATGGATTTGTACCCTTGGCCCGATTCCCCCGATGCTGAACTTCCCAGTGCCACCTGTGTGGGAACCTTGGCAATGTGCGCCCATCCCTCAAGTAGAAGTCATCTAGACCACCTGAGAGTGGTCATCCTAGATGACAGCTGCTGAGATGATCTTTGGAAGAGGAAAGATGGAAGGGCCGGGGGGTGAATGATATGGCTAAAAAGAGTGTATACGTTTGAAAAAATGAAAGAAAAAAATGAGAGAAGAATTTCAAGAATACTGCTTACTAGTTTATTTGTTATATGCGTGCTTCCTTTTTTTTTTCTTATGCTTGTGAATAAACATGTGTATGTATGGGTAGATTCAGGTGAATATAGGAGGTTTGCAATTGAATGCAGTAATATGTTAAATAATGTATTGCTGTTAGCTTCGTAGGGGCATCGGGGAGACTCAGGGGGGTTGTGAATATACAGTAATTATTGAATTATTCCTAGTTGGAATTTTATGCATGACATCCGCACTTCCCCTGATGGCCCCAGGGGAAACTCTGTGGAACTTTTTGGTTTCTTTAGTGTTAATTATTTTTTTTATTTTTTTGAGCAGGAGTGGGCCCACGGCCCAAGACTAACCCTTTTCCCCTATAGGTTTCTGTGTGCCAGCCCAGGTGGTTAATGTGTCATATTAGAGACACTCTTTTTTTGAGACCAGTTAGACTCTTTTTGTGTTTTTTTTTTTTCTTTTCATTCCCCTTCTTTTGCCCTTTTTTTTCACCCCCCCCCCCCCCCTTATTTTTTTCTAGCTTAGCACAGACAGAGCCCAACAATAAATGGCGTCCTAAATTTTTTTTGTAATATTCACTATGGAGGCAATAAAATTTGGGTCACTTAATGTTAGGGGTTTCAATATCCCACAGAATTGATCACAGATTTTGTACAATATGCATAAGCTCAGTTCAGATACTCTTTTTACAGGAGACACATTTTAAATCATCATCATCAGTACCACATATGCCCACTCGCTATTATAGCAATTGGTATCTTAGTAATAATCCTGTTAGTAAATCTAGAGGTGTGGCCATAGGCTTCCGTACCTCACTTTCCGTCTCGGTCATTCAGGAAGTAAGGGATCCAAGGGGTCGATTTCTTATTCTTAAATGTAAAATTAATATTGTGTTTACTTTGGTTAATGCCTATGCTCCCAACCAGGATCAGATCTCTATGATGCTTGCTCTTTTGCGCAAATTAGGCCCTCTGGCTGAGGAAAGGATAGTGCTAGGAGGAGATTTAAATATTGTATTTGACTCAACATTGGACACTACGTCTACCTCCAGGTGCTTCTCTTTGCCAGATATACTGCGACAGAATGGCTCTCCTGGGCGAAATCCCATACATATACGGCTTTGCACAGGAGAGCCACCAGAGGGCACGCGAGCGGCGCCGGAGGCACACGCGCGCCAGCACTGCACAGTTAGAAACCAATCGCGTGCACGAGTGCAAGCACGAGGATTTGTGTGTGTAAACACACAAATCCCCGTGCTGTCAGAGGAGAGAAGACAGATTGTTGTTTCTAAAAATTAGAAACAGTGATCTGTCATCTCTCCTAGTCACTCACCTCCCCACACAGTTAGAACACAGTGAGGGAACACACGTTTAACCCCTTCATTGCCCCCTAGTGTCAACTCCTTCCCTGCCAGTGACATTTATACAGTAATCAGTGCACATTTATAGCACTGATCGCTCTGTAAATGTCAATGGTCCCAAAAATGTGTCAAAAGTCTCCGATCTGTCAGTCGCAATGTCGCAATTCCGCTAAAAATGGCAGATCACCGCCATTGCTAGTAAAAAAAAAACGCCATAAAAATGCCATAAATCTTTCCCATAGTTTGTAGACGCTATAACTTTTGTGCAAATCAATCAATATACGCTTATTGCGATTGTTTTTTTTACCAAAAATGTGTAGAAGAACACATATTGGCCTGAACTGATGAAGAAATTATGTTTTTTTAAAATATTTTTGGGGATATTTATTATAGCAAAAAGTATTGTTTTCTTTTTCAAAATTGTCGCTCTTTTTTTGTTTATAGTGCAAAAAATTAAAACCGCAGAGGTGATCAAATAGCAAAGAAATCTCTATGTGTGTGAAAAAAGGACCCAAATTTTGTTTCGGTATAGCATTGCATGACTGCGCAATTGTCAGTTAAAGCGACGCAGTGCCAAATTGTAAAAAGTGCTCTGGTCAGGAAGGTGGTAAAATGTTTCGGGGCTGAAGTGGTTAAGAAAAAAAAAGCATAAAAAAGAATTTAGCAACCATATCTAAAGCCCCATACACACGATCTGACTTTTTGACAACAAACTTCAAAATGAGCAGGTTTTCAAAAAAATCCGACCGTGTGTAAGCTCCATCGAACAAACTTTTTCGGTTTTCATCGGACAAAAGTTCTCTCTGCAAACGGACAAACTTTTTGGCAACAAAAGTCCTACGGTGCAAAGTCCTATCGTGTGTACAGAAATCTATCGGACTTTAGTCCGAAGTACAAACACGCATGCTTAGAAGCAAGGACCAGCCGGAAGCGTTCTGTCTTGTAAAACTAACGTTCGTAATGGCGATATCATATTCGTGACGCGGCAAGTTATGAAATCTAGAAATGCAGCGCACATTCTCTTCTTCTTTAATAATGGGATAATAATAAAGCAGCTGCTTTGCTGATGATACGGAGAAATGACAAACGTATTTATAAAGGATTTGTATTCTAGTGAAAATTAAAATCGCGAAGGAGCCCAAAGGGTGACGCCGGAGAATTGAACTTCCTCTTTTGAAGTGTCATCAGTACGCAGTGGCGTAACTAGAACCTTCAGGGCCCCGGTGCAAGAAACCATCAAGGGCCCCTCCTGAACCCCAGCCTGGGCCCTTCCCTCCGAGTCCGGTGGTGGAACTCCAGGGCCCGGTCACAGGTATGACTTTTGTGAGCCCTGTAGTTCCGCCACTGGTATCAGTGTTTTTTTATTCTTTTTTAGAATTTTTTAGGAGCCCTGTTGGGGGACTTTCATGAGATATCAGAAGTCTAAAGAGACCTCTGATGTTTCACCTTTGAGACAAAGAGGAAGACTGAGGACACAGCCCCCAATTTCCTTCTCTGCAGCCTCAGTTACATAGAATGAATGGACAGAAATAGCTCTGTACAGAGATTCCTGTCCATTCATAAACTGAAGCATAGTAAACACAGTTCAATATATGCCACAGTTATGAATGGACAGAGCCAGTGATCAGTACAGATCACTGACTCTCAATTCAGAAAAAAAAGGGGCTGGTAAATTACACATTTACCGGCCCATTTCTAACTCTCTGTGCTGACAGATCCCCAGCAGCAGCCAGCAGGAAAGGGGATGGGGAAACCTGGCAGAGCCGATAAGGGGGTCAGAGAAAGAGCACACAGAGGCTGGAGAGCACACCTTGCTGGTACTGCTGTACCCCCCAATCTTCCAGCCACCCCACACTGGTACTGCTAGACCCCTGTCTGTCCTCCAACCTCCCCACGCTGGTACTGCTGTACCTCCCTCCCCCTCCCCTGGTGTCCAGTAACCTCTGCTGGTACACCCCCCAAATGACTGGGGATTTAGATTTCCTCTGTGTGTTATGCCCCCTCCTCCATCCTGGCACCATAGGGTGGCTGACACCAGCCCTGCTAGCCAGCATGGTCTGTAGATGGGGTTCCATTTCTAAGGGGAGGTGGGGTCCTGATCCCCAGGGAAGATGGGGTCCCTAGGTAAGATGGAGTCCCTGTTACCAGGGGAGATGGGGTTCCAAACCCTAGGCAAGATGGGATCCCGGTCCCCACGTGAAAAGGGCCCCCTGTCCCCAGGAGAGAAGGAGGTCCCTGTCCCCAGGAGAGAAGGGGTCCCTGTCCCCAGGAGAGAAGGAGGTCCCTGTCCCCAGGAGAGAAGGAGGTCCCTGTCCCCAGGAGAGAAGGAGGTTCCGGTTCCCAGGAGAGAAGGAGGTTCCTGTTCCCAGGAGAGAAGGGGTCCCTGTCCCCAGGAGAGAAGGAGGTCCCTGTCCCCAGGAGAGAAGGAGGTCCCTGTCCCCAGAAGAGAAGGAGGTCCCTGTCCCCAGGAGAGAAGGAGGTCCCTGTCCCTAGGAGAGAAGGAGGTCCCTGTCCCCAGGAGAGAAGGGGTCCCTGTCCCCAGGAGAGAAGGGGGTCCCTGTCCCCAGGAGAGAAGGAGGTCCCTGTCCCCAGGAGAAAAGGGGTCCCTGTCCCCAGGAGAGATGGGGTCCCTGTCCCCAGGAGAGATGGGGTCCCTGTCCTCAGGAGAGAAGGGGTCCCTGTCCCCAGGAGAGAAGGGGTCCCTGTCCCCAGGAGAGAAGGGGTCCCTGTCCCCAGGAGAGATGGGGGTCCCTGTCCCCAGGGGAGATGGGGGTCCCTGTCCCCAGGGGAGATGGGGGTCCCTGTCCCCAGGAGAGAAGGGGGTCCCTGTCCCCAGGAGAGAAGGGGTCCCTGTCCCCAGGAGAGAAGGGGTCCCTGTCCCCAGGAGAGATGGGGTCCCTGTCCCCAGGAGAGAAGGGGTCCCTGTCCCCAGGGGAGATGGGGGTCTCTGTCCCCAGGGGAGATGGGGTCCCTGTCCCCAGGAGAGAAGGGGTCCCTGTCCCCAGGAGAGAAGGGGTCCCTGTACCCAGGGGAGAAGGGGGTCTCTGTCCCCAGGAGAGAAGGGGTCCCTGTCCCCAGGAGAGAAGGGGTCCCTGTCCCCAGGAGAGAAGGGGTCCCTGTACCCAGGGGAGATGGGGGTCTCTGTCCCCAGGAGAGAAGGGGTCCCTGTACCCAGGGGAGATGGGGGTCCCTGTCCCCAGGAGAGAAGGGGCCCCTGTCCCCAGGAGAGTAGGGGTCCCTGTACCCAGGGGAGATGGGGGTCTCTGTCCCCAGGAGAGAAGGGGTCCCTGTCCCCAGGGGAGATGGGGGTCCCTGTCCCCAGGGGAGATGGGGGTCCCTGTCCCCAGGAGAGAAGGGGTCCCTGTCCCCAGGAGAGAAGGGGTCCCTGTACCCAGGGGAGATGGGGGTCCCTGTCCCCAGGAGAGAAGGGGCCCCTGTCCCCAGGATAAATGGTGTCCCTGTCCCCATGGGAGATGGAGGGGGGTATGTGATGGTGTGTGGGGGATGGGGTCATCTGACTCACATCCATGACCAAGCTGCAGGCCGAGCACTCATCCATGGTGGCCTGGGCTCCCTCCAGCCTGCTGGACGGGTGATCAGCATATCTCCCAGAAAGACCTGTCACCTGTGTATGATGGGGGAAGAGGAGGGGGGCTGGCAGACAAGCTTGCGGTGTCCTCGGGGAGTCGGTGTTCTGCCGAGCTGGTTCCTCCTATCGATATGGTTCCGAGCTCGACTGCGCAGGCGCAATCCGAGGCGACGTAAATCTCTGAGGTTTAACAGCTGTTCGGCAGCTGCAGACGCGCTCGCTCCCGTTGCTTAGTTACACACGCCGCTTTCTTCTTCATGCCACTGTATACAGCAAGGGGCGGATAAGATGTGATGATATTGAGCAGTGCGATTTGTTTGTTTATATACGTCGCTCTATAACAGCAAGGGGCTGTATAGAGCGTCGTGTATAAACAAACAAATCGCACTGCTCAATATCACATCTGATCCGCCCCTTGCTGTATAGAGCGGCGTCTGTAATGAAGCATCGGGGGCGAGCACGTCCACAGCTGCCGAGCCTATGGTTCCTTCTATCGATCTGGTTCCCTCTTGACTGCGCAGGCGCAAGCCGAGCAGACGGAAATCTCCGAGCTTTAACAGCTGTTCGGCAGCGCCTGCGCAGTCGAGCCCGGAACCATATCGATAGGGGAACCAGCTCGACAAGACACCTGCTCTCACGGGGCTGCACTGCACCCGTGTGCTTAAAGTTTGTTTCCCGGCAGAAGCATGCATTGCAGTGTGAGCCGACCAGTGTTGCCAACCGTCCATAGATTTACGGACAGCACGTAAAAACAAGGCACTTTTTCCCTGTACGTGAAAGTCCGTAGTAAGGGAAAAGTGCCAGTAAATATGGCCGCGATCGGCTCGGGTCAGAACTGCGCATGCGCAATTCGGAAATCCCAGAGAAGATCCGAATCTGAGCCGCCGAGTCTGACTCCTGCATGGCCTTTGTCCAGCCCACCCGCCGCGCAGCCAATGATCTCAGCGCATTTTCGCGCCAGCTTTAAAAACAGTCAGGCAGGAGCAGACGTGCGCTGTGCGTGAGAGCTGAGCGGCGGGACTCGGGAGCCTGAGAGTAAAGGACCACACAGCACACATACCCCCACTGGACCGGAGCAACGGATGGACAGTCCCCTGCCTGCCTGCCCGCCCGAGTGTGCGGACTGTGGAGCCTGCTGGCTGCTGCCCGGTGTGTCTCTTTTGGACCTGGTGAGGTGAGTCCAGCAGACTAGTCTTGTAGTCGGACTGACAGTGACAGACAGACTGACAGTCAGTGCGACCGCACAGAGTGACGTGTGACTGAGGCACTGCCCCCCTGGAGATCAGCAATCAGTGCAAGAACAGCTGTGACAGCTAGGCAGGTACGGGGAGTAACGTCATCACTACACCCCTTGCCCTTCCCTGCCACTGCTTGCTATGTAAAGCTGAGCCTGCACTGGGAGTACTCTGCCCTCTGGGCATAATCATCATCACCCTTTTCTGCTGCCATGCTTCTGGCTCCCCTCTGATCTCCCCCTTTCTCCCTGTCCACCTCTTTTTTTCTTCTACCACCATCTCTGTCTTATAGTGACTGCTCACATGCATGTTACAGCAGTGCTGGCTGCTTCTATAAAAAGGCATGCCAAAACAGGGGCTAAGCTGACTGACACATTACTAGCTGTCATGCTAGAAAGAGGCACTGGGAGACTCTAGGAAACCTGTAGCCAGAGAACCAGGCACAGTGCCATGTCCGCATCCTCTGTCCCCCTCCTGTGTCATGTCCGCAGCCTCTGTCCCCCTCCTGTGTCATGTCCGCAGCCTCTGTCCCCCTCCTGTGTCATGTCCGCAGCCTCTTTCTCCCTCCTGTGTCATGTCCGCAGCCTCTTTCTCCCTCCTGTGTCATGTTCGCAGCCTCTGACCCCCTCCTGTGTCATGTTCGCAGCCTCTGACCCCCTCCTGTGTCATTTCCGCAGCCTCTGACCCCCTCCTGTGTCATGTCCGCAGCCTCTGATCCCCTCCCGTGTCATGTCCGCAGCCTCTGACCCCCTCCTGTGTCATGTCCGCAGCCTCTGACCCTAGGGTGACCACATTTCCAAACTGCCATTCAGGGACAATTTTGCCAAGACCGGGGGGGGGGTTGTGTTAGATGTAGTTTCAGGGTTGACGGGATTGATTTGTCGGGTGAATGGCTGGTTATAGCTCTTATATCATTTCATTACCATGCTTGGAATGTATTTGTATTATTATATTGTAATAATAGACCCCCTTCCCTCAGTATAGACCCCCCTTTCCACTAAGTATAGGCCCCCTCCCTCAGTACGGACCCCCTCCACTAACTATAGACCCCCTCAATCAGTACGAACCCCCCTCTCCACTAAGTATAGCAGGGCTTGATAAATTTGCTTGGAATCTAGGAGCCAGCTAAAAAAGTTAGGAGCCAGGTTTTTTTTTTAACGACCAATGCGTGCAGAAGCGAACGCATACATGAAAGCCGTGTTTAAACCACACATGTGAGGTATCGCCGAGATCGGTAGAGCGAGAGCAATAATTCTAGCCCTAGACATCCTCTGTAACTCAAAACATGCAACCTGTAGAATTTTTAAAATGTCGCCTATGGAGATTTAAAAGAGTAAAAGTTTGTCACCATTCCACGAGCGGACGCAATTTTGAAGCATGACATGTTGGGTATCAAATTTACTCAGCGTAACATTATCTTTCACATTATAAAAAAAAAAATTCGGCTAACTTTACTGTTGTCTTATTTTTTTATTTAAAAAAGTGTATTTTTTTCCTCAAAAAAAGTGCGCTTGTAAGACCGCTGAGCAAATACGGTGTGACAGAAAGTATTGCAACGACCGCCATTTTATTTTCTAGGGTATTAGAATAAAAAATATATATAATGTTTGGGGGTTAACTTCTAAGTAAAGGGAAGGAGATGGGCGGGCAGTGAAACAGGCAAGCATTTCTGGTTGTTTTGTCATACCAACCAGCGATCGCGGGGGGGGGGGGGGGGGGGGAGGGCACGGAGATACAGGTAACCTCAGCTGTGCTGCCCCAGGCGCCAGGTTGCTAATTTTAGTCGGGGATTGTCGAGCCCTGAAGTATAGACCCCCCTCCCTCAGTACGGACCCCCCTCTCCACTAAGTATAGACCCCCCTCCCTCAGTACGGACCCCCCTCTCCACTAAGTATAGACCCCCTCCCTCAGTATGGACCCCCCTCTCCACTTAGTATAGCCCCCCTCCTTCAGTATGGACCCCCCTCTCCACTAAGTATAGCCCCCTCCCTCAGTATTTACCCCCTCTCCACTAAGTATAGCCCCCCTCCTTCAGTATGGACCCCCTCTCCACTAAGTATAGCCCCCCTCCTTCAGTATGGACCCCCCTCTCCACTAAGTATAGCCCCTCTCCCTCAGTATGGACCCCCCTCTCCACTAAGTATAGGCCCCCTCCCTCAGTACGGACCCCTCCACTAACTATAGACCCCCTCCCTCAGTACGGATCCCCTCCACTAACTATAGACTCCCTCCCTCAGTACGGACCCCCCTCTCCACTAAGTATAGACCCCCTCCCTCATTATAGGCCCCCTCCCTCAGTACGGACCTAGGCCCCCTCCCTCAGTACGGACCCCCTCCACTAACCATAGACCCCCTCCCTCAGTACGGACCCCCCTCTCCACTAAGTATAGACCCCCTCCCTCAGTACAGACCCCCGCTCCACTAAGTATATACCCCCTCAGTGAAGACCCCCCACACCAAGTATAGACTCCCCTCCCTCAGTACAGACTTCCCCCCCCTCAGTATAGACCCCCCACTAAATACAGACCCCTTCTCCCTCAGAATAGACCTCCTCTCATTATAAACCCCCCCCCCCCTCAGTACAGACCCATACCTCCCAACTTTTGAACTTCAGAATGAGGGACACTGGAGGAGTAAAAAGACATGTGGCGCACTACGTCACGGTAAATTGTGGGCGTGGTCAAGAGTCTAGCAGTGGGAGGGGCTTAATCAATGTGGTTTCACAAAGCCCATGCTTCTTTGTACCTATAAAATATGCTTTGATTGCTTTGTCTGAGCCTAATTTAAAGAACTTCATTAAAATAGTCAGAGACTGCATAGCAGAGGTATGGACATACTGTAATACAGAAGATGGTCAGAGACTACAGACGTGATACAGGAGATGGTCAGAAACTACAGACATAGTACAAGAGATGGTCAGAGACTGCAGACATGATATATGAGATGGTCAGAGACTGCAGACATTATATATGAGATGGTCAGAGACTGCAGACATGATACAAGCGATGGTCAGAGACTGCAGACATGATACAACAGATGGTCAGTAATTGCAGATATCATACAAGAGGTGGTCAGAGACTGCGGACATGATACAAAGAGACATAATACAGGAGATGGTCAGAGACTTCAGACATAGTACAGGAGATGATCAGAGACTGAATACATAGTACAGGAGATGGTCAGAGACTGCAGACATGATACAGAAAATGCTCAGACTGCAGACCTGATACAGAAATTGGTCCACCCGTAGCCTGCAACCAGATGAAGTGTGCCACTTTCCACCCGTAGCCTGCCACCAGATGAAGTGTGCCACTTTCCACCCGTAGCCTGCCACCAGATGCATTGTGCTACTTTCCACCCGTAGCCTGCCACCAGATGCAGTGTGCCACTTTCCACCCGTAGCCTGCCACCAGATGCAGTGTGCCACTTTCCACCCGTAGCCTGCCACCAGATGCAGCGTGCCACTTTCCACCCGTAGCCTGCCACCAGATGCAGCGTGCCACTTTCCACCCGTAGCCTGCCACCAGATGCAGCGTGCCACTTGTCACCTATAGCCTGCCACCAGATGCAGTGTGCCACTTGTCACCTATAGCCTGCCACCAGTCCGACACACCGGAGCCCCGGGAAAGTGAACACCCTCCCGCGGCTGGCTGCTGATGTGACTCCTCCCATGCGGGGGCCGGGGTTGTCACATCTTCAGCTCTGAGGGGTTCATGCTGGGACCTGTAGTCCTTCACTTTTGGGGGGGGGTCACAGCCCCCAAAAATTAAGGAATACAAGTCCCAGCATGAACCTCTGATATCTAATGGTTGTGATCCCCCCCCCCAAATTGAAGGACTGCAGGTCCCAGCATGGACCCCTGAGAATTAAAGGTGAGAGCCCATATTTTTCACATGCTAATGCTGGGACCTGTAGTTCTGATTAAGGGGGGGGGGCATCTTCAGTTCTGGGGAGATTTAATGCTGGGACCTGTAGTCCTTCACTTTTGGCGGGGGGGGGGGGGTCATCACATCCCAGCATGAACCTTGCCCTGATATCTAAGGATCTGTCCTCCTTCCATCCCTCTGAGGGTGTAATCTCATCTGTCAGTGTCCTCTCTTCTTCTGCCTAACCCCTTATCTGCCTACTGTCCTCTTATCAGTGCTAGCTCCAGGCTGAAACACACTCAGAGCTCCTGTGAAGTGCTGAAAGTTCAGCACAGAATGCTGGCTGCTGGGGGGGGGGGGGGGGGAGAGCTGACTGAGGATTTTAACCCGTTCTGGTCATGGTGAGTGTGAGTGCATTGGATTGTACTTGCCTTCCGTTCATCTCTCCTTCGTGAACTTCTGTATGCTGCTGGCTGGACAATGCAGGGAGCTGGTGGGTGGAGCTAATGAGTAGGCGCAGAGGAGGAAGTATCTTCCCCACTCACGCGCTGTGCATGCTGGGGCTCTACCTCTCTCTCCTCCTCATGATGTCACTGGTTGCTACACGCCAAGCGGGCGGCATAGCTAGCAACCATTTGGGCACTGAGCCAGCGGCTAATAAAAAAGACCACCACAGGCTGTCAGTGAGTGACAGCAGCTATGTGAGGGATATTTTAGGGGGCATCAGATCAGTCCAGGGCCAGGAGGCAATTCCGGGACTCTGTACTGTCCCGGAATGAAGGTGCCCGGGACCCGGGACAGACCTGCTAATTGCGGGAATGTCCCGGGACACGTGGGCACCCTGTCTGACCCTCTCCTGTCTTTTATCATGTCTGCAGTCTGAGGGGATCCTAGAAAGAAGTCAAGAGCACTGTAAGGGGGAATCCTGCAGACTCTGATGTAAGAGGGAACTCTGTGCTGGCTGGGTTATAGTATCCTGACCTTCATGTAAATTGAGAAATATGTTTTTTTACTTTTGTTTAACTTAAACACATTGGTAATAGCATTAGCTATGTGTTTATAGTTCAAATCTTGATATTTGCACTGTTTAGTACTAAAAACAGTAATTTTAGGTACTTTTTTCCAGTGTCAGTAAAAAATGTGGATCTGCCAGTAAATGCCATGTTTTTTTGGCAGCAAAAAATTGGTGCCGTACGTAAATTTTGTCGCTCTGCCAGTAAATTTCACTTCGGGGGGTTGGCAACACTGGAGCCGACTGAGGGGGCGGGACTCTGGCTGGGGAGGACAGACATCGGACTGGGCGGCGCTGCATGGAGCAGGAGAGGGGGAACCAGAGGAGCCGCCGAGGACACAGGTCATGTGGGGAATGCACAACTAAAGAGCAGCCAGTGCAATAGTCGAGCATGGAGCTCTGCTAGTCACCCCCTATCTCCAGCCACCCGTGCGCATGGTGCACTGGTACTCCTAGCCCGCCTTTGTTGCCGCCGGTGTTCTGGCATATGTAAAGGGTGGCCACACGGGCCCCCTGCAGCACAGGGCCCAGTCGCGGTCGCGACTGCTGTACCCCCTATAGTTACGCCCCTGTCAGTACGTTGAAACGTCACTACGTTCGTGTTTGTTGACGAAAAAGTCAGAGCGTGTGTATGCTATGGGCGTTCACCGCCAACTCCCTTCGGACAAAAATCCACGGAAACATTTGTTTGAAGTCTGACCGTGTGTACGAGGCTTTAGGATGAGTAAGCTGCATTATATATTACATTTTGTTCTGGTGAAGAGCTGACATAAAAGTGGATATATAGCAGTTAAGCAGCAAACAAACAATTTCATTTAGAGAACATTGCCTTTTATATTAGAGCACAGCCTTACAGCAAGGAAACAACCCCTAACAAAGGGGCTGACAAAGCAAGTAGGCTGACTCCCAAAGACTTCTTCACATTTTTGCTGTAATGCCCCGTACACACAATGAAATTATCGGACCAGTGGTGTATTTAGGTTTTGTGCTGCCCTAGGCCTGACTATACTTGTGCACCCCCTAATTTAAATATGAACCACCCCTTCCTGTCAAGGCCACGCCCCTTTCTGTTTAAGACTCACCCCTTTTCGAGTGGGGACACTAGTTCTTAGGGCCGGGTGGGGCATTGGATTCCCTTAATTTGCATAGATTTCTTCTCACTTCCTGTTTGGCTATGGGGCAGGAAGTGAAGGGAATTCTCTGCAATGGGACAGGGATGGTAAAAAATTAACTGACAGGGGCTATAACCCTCCCTTACTCTATTCAAAATGAAAAGAAAAAGTGTTGCCTATAGTTCTACTTTAAGCACAAATTTCTGATAATTTTATGGAGAGGACTAGGAAGATATAACCATGCCAATGGTGCAGCAGAAAAAATATAGCACAGTGAGGAAGGTTTGTGGTCCAGGATAATAGGACATTCAAATTTAGAAGCAGCTTGTGTTACACTAACAGTGTAGCGCAAGCCGGCGGGGACTCTTTCCGTGCTGCCCCCCTGCAAAGTGCTGCCCTAGGCCTGGGCCTTGTTGGCCTAGGCCAGGATACAGCGTTGTATCGGACAAATGATTGTCCGTTTTTTTTCTGCATGCTAATCTCACGTCGAATCTGATGAGTTTGCTAAAGTCACGAAAATTTTCATATGACAGAATAAAAATTCGTAAGTGATGTCATGTGTTGTAATGCATTTGTATTGCATTTTCGAACGAAAGCTGTACTGATTAAAACGAAAATCGTACGATCTGGCATCGTACGAAAAAAAAATTACGTGCATGTCCGATAGAATATTATCGGATGAACTGTCCTGATCGGCTCTCGAAAGCTCTGTACTAACGATCCGATTATCGTACGATCGATTCGAATGCGGAATTTTTCGTACGATTTTCGGATTGTGTGTACGGGGCTTGAAAAAACTTTCCACTTTCTCTTTCAGATCACAGATGACTGTAGCAGTAGTCCATAGAGGGTGCACGGGCGCTGGCCCCCCTATCCATGCGTCCAGCCTCCTAATCTAGATGTGGGGTGCCGGACGGATGGATTCCAGTCTGGGTTTTTATTTTTTTTGAAGCAAAGGCTTCAAAAAAGGCTTCAAAATAGGGTGGGCTCTGGGCCGCAGAGCACTGCGGCCCGAGCCCACCCAGTTGTGTGACAATAGTGAATGAATACTCGCTATTGTCACACTGATTCTCCTCCCGGCCAATCAGGAAGCGGGTCTTGAGACCCATTTCCCGATTGGCCAAACAGAGAAGCGTTCCAATTGGCCTAGGTGGAGGAGGAGGGAGGAGACGATGAGATGCAGAGGAGGAGAAGTTAGGGGAAGCCATCATAGATGGGGTAAGTGCCGGGCTGGGAACCGTCACCGACTGGACGGGAGGGGGGGGGTGGCTGTGGGTGGGGTGCACTGTTTGCCACCCCCCCAGAATTAAACCACCAGCCGCCACTGCACTGTAGCAAACACAATAATGTATTTTTACACAATACAATGCTCTGACACACACAAACACACACACATATATCTTAATTTTTATGTCCTGCAGATTCTTCTTTTTTTGACCTGTATCCCTCCAAAGAACAGATACCGGTAACTACCTGTTACAATATGAAGCCTAGGAAGAATTCTAAACAAAAGGTTGGTTTTACTATTAAATGTTTCTAATAATAATTAAACAATAATTTTTTTGTTGTTTAAACTAATATAAAACACATGTTGCTGTTTTTTTCAAGTCCTAATTACTAGCTCAATTTGACACTTAGGGAGCTATGCCAAATCTATTAGGGTTACAGACAGTGCAAGTTCTTCCGAGACCTAACATCATGCAACAAATTGAATTTGTGTGTGAGGGTAAAATATATAAAGGATTTACCTGAATGTTATATTTATTATTCAATGTCTTCATCTTGTAGTCTCATCCAACATTTTGTGAACCAGAATTTACGTGCATGGCTTTTAACCTAAATGGGCACAGCCCTCTCATGCAGTATTATCTGAAGAAAAAAAAAGCTGAGTCGCAAGCTGGAATAAACATCTTGGTTCGAAGGACTGAACTTCAGAAGTAGGTACCATATCCTTTATAATATTTTTATACATTTTTTACATTTATTAAAATCGCTTTATTTTCACTCCTTTGACAGGCAGTGTGGGTTTTAATATAAAACTAAATATAGTGTGTATATTTGGAGATATTAGAAATAATGTCATGCCGCGTACACACGATCATTATTCACGGCAGTTAAAAAACCACCGTGAATAATGACATTTTAAACGAGGGAACAGCTTGTTCCCCACACACGGTCATTTTTCTCGTCATTTTTTTAAAATGACGAGAAAAACGATCGTCTATGGGCTCCACGGCAGTGTTTCCCTATGGGAAACACTGCCGCGGAAGAAATGTCAGGAAAAACGACGAGAAAAATTAGAACATGTTCTAATTTTTCTCGTCGTTTTTAATGCCGTTTTTCACGTCGTGAAAAATGACAAAAAGACCACACACGGTTGTTTTTCTTGTTGAACGTGAGAAATGATCGTGTGTACGCGGCATCAAAGAACTATTTTAGTGGGTAAGGCCCCATGCACACGAGACGCTGTTAAACGCGTGTTCAGAGGCAGTTGGACACTTTTTTCAACTGCTCCTGAACACATTCAATGTTATCCTATGTGTCCATGCACACAGGCTCGTTTATTGCTGTTTTTAGGCAGTTGCGTTTAACCTCGTTTTTCCAGAAGGAAAAAAATGGGTTCAGACGCAAAAGTTTTCCACGTTTCAGACACAAAACGTGTCTAAACGCCGCTAAACGCGGCAAAACGCGGGTACCGGCGTTTTGCCGCGTTTTAGTTTATAAGCGTTTTTAAAGGTGACCTATTTTTTTACATTCGAAATCTCAAAAATGATGGCAAATGATAAAAAAACCATAAAAAAAATATAAAAAAACTGTAATTGCTTGCATTGCACTGTAGACAATCCACAACTTGTGGCAGGTGACATGGCAAGTGGACAATCCACAACTTGTGACAGGTAACGTGGCAAGTGTACAAGCCACAACTTGTGGCAGGTGATGTTGCCAGGTGACGTGGCAGGTAGAAATCCACAAATTGTGGCAGGTGACGTGGCCAGGTGAAGTGGCAGGTGACATGGCCAGGTGACGTGGCAAGTGGACAATCCACAACTTGTGGCAGGTAACGTGGCCAGGTGACTCTGGCAGGTGACGTGGCAGGTGACGTGGCCGGTGGACAATCCACAAATTGTGGCAGGTGACGTGGCCAGGTGACGTGGCAGGTGGACAATCCACAAATTGTGGCAGGTGACGTGGCCAGGTGATGTGGCAGGTGACGTGGCAAGTGGACAATCCACAACTTGTGGCAGGTGACGTGGCCAGGTGATGTGGCCAGGTGACGTGGCAAGTGGACAATCCACAAATTGTGGCAGGTGACGTGGCCAGGTGATGTGGCAGGTGACGTGGCAAGTGGACAATCCACAACTTGTGGCAGGTGACGTGGCAGGTGACATGGCAGGTGACGTGGCAAGTGGACAATCCACAACTTGTGGCAGGTGACGTGGCCAGGTGATGTGGCAGGTGACGTGGCAAGTGGACAATCCACAACTTGTGGCAGGTGACGTGGCAGGTGACATGGCAGGTGACGTGGCAAGTGGACAATCCACAACTTGTGGCAGGTGACGTGGCCAGGTGACGTGGCAGGTGATGTGACCAGGTGATGTGGCCAGGTGACGTGGCAGATGGACAATCCACAACTTGTGGCAGGTAACGTGGCCAGGTGACGTGGCAGGTGACGTGGCAGGTGGACAATCCACAAATTGTGGCAGGTGACGTGGCCAGGTGACATGGCCAGGTGACGTGGCCAGGTGATGTGGCAAGTGGACAATCCACAACTTGTGGCCAGGTGACGTGGCCAGGTGACGTGGCCAGGTGACGTGGCAAGTGGACAATTCACAACTTGTGGTAGGTGACGTGGCCAGGTGACGTATCAGGTGACGTATCAGGTGACGTGGCAAGTGGACAATCCACAGCTTGTGGCAGATGATGTGGCAAGTGATACGCTAAATACAAGTACACTGCTGCTCATAAGGGTCTTATGATGTTTCTTAACTAAACGCCTATAGACGCAAACGCGGTAAAACGCCGCTAAAATCGTGGCAAAACGGCCGTTTTTAAACGCCGGTTTTAGCCTTTAAAAATGTGTGTTCAGCAGAGTTTGCATCGGCGTCTCGTGTGCATGGGGCCTAAGATGCACAGGGGAGCAATGTGGAGGGTATTGCGGCAGGCAGTATGTGCAGTATAGTAGTAAGGAGGATATGACAGTGGGCAATAATTGGAGGAGAAGAGTGCAGAGGGGATAATAACAGACAGTATGTAAAGGTGAGTAATGTGGAGCATATGATGGTGGACAATATGGGAGAGGAGAGGATAGGAGGGTTTGATAGCAGGAAGTATGTAAAAGTGACGAATGTGGAGGGTGTGATACCTCTGATTTCTCCTGTATTGAATTGTATTGTAACCGTACTGTCCGCCCTCGGGCTGTACAGCGCTGCGCAAACTGCTGGTGCTATATAAATCCTGTATAACAATAATAATATAATAATAATGAGCAGTATGTGCAGGAGTGGCATGTGGAGGGTATGATAGGAAGCAGTATGTAAATTTAAGAAGTTTTAAAGGTACGAAGGTGGGCAGTATGTGCAAGAGATGTGTGCAGAGAATATAATATGGAGTAGTATGGTCAGGGGAAAAGTGTGAAAGGTATGAAGGGGGCAGGGAAAGAGTGTAGAGGGTATGACTTTATTTTGTAGCCAGCTCCAGATTTTACTGCTGACTGTCGGCACTCAGCAGGGGTGTCTGTCCATTGGGGGGGTGGGGGGGTAAAGCAAACTGGGAGGAGTATCTGTAATCTTTGAGGCAGTCGGGGAGTGATGTTTATCAGCAGGAGGGGGTGTGTGAAGCTGCTTGGGAGGAATCTGTGTTGTAGGGGAATGGGAGAGTGAGGCGCCCGAGGAGGAATATCTGTTGGTGGGGGGTTTCATTTGGGAAGGGATGTCTTTTTGGGCAACCAGGGAGTTTTGTTGGGTAAGTGGAGGTTGGGGGGTGGAAAAAAAAAATTTCAGCTGCAGTTTAGAAGTGGCTAGTAAATGATATGCGTCAGCTGGGGTTTGGAAAACTGGTGAGCAATGCCTGTTGGCTGGAGGGATGGAGGCGAGAGGTATGAAGTTTCCAGTGAGTGATGTGTGTAAAGCTGGGAACGAGGTGGAAGATGACCAGTGAGTGATGTCTGTCGGCTGGGGGATAGTGACGTGTGTGTGTGTGATTTGTGTAGGTGGGGGGGTTGTTAATAGGGAAATCGCTGGGAATCAATGTCTGTCAGGTTGGGAGAACTGGGTGATGGTGTATAGATTATCTAAGCTCCAGCATTGCAGCGTTCACTAAAGGGGGCAGGGCCATGCACAGAGGAAGAAACTGCAAAGGGCAGGACGCATGGATGGGGGGGCGGCGCCCGTGCGCCCTTAAAGGACGGGCCTACCCCTGAAATACAGTGAATATTTATTGACACCACAAAACTGATAGAACTGAATAAGAGCATTGTTTTTTTTTTCTAAGATAGCTTAAACTTTCTAACATGATATTATTTAGTCCTCTGTGGTGATGGTGGTATTTGTTTTAATGGTTAGCCCTTCTGTCCTGAAGTTCTGGTGTCCTTGGATTAAATTCCAATCAGAACACTACCTGTATGGAGTTTGCATGTTCTCCCTGTGCTTGAGTTGCCTCTGGTTACCAGGGCGGACTTTAGAAATAGGCAGGTCAGGCAGCTGCCTAGGGCACCAGGGTAAAATCCGGCGCCAGATTTTTATAATACCTGCATGGCCGGCGTCACCATACATAAGGCAGCATAGGTGCCTTATGGCGCTCGGCTGGGGGGGTGGTAAAATGTGCCTGTGAAGACATCCCTGGACTCTGTGCAGAAACAATCCGCCCTCTCCGTCCCCCGTTCTGTCAGCCTGCTTTTCTAGAGCTCTCCGGGACCACTCTATCCCCAGCCTGCAGTGCCTCCCTAGCAGCTTCAGTGAGAAGAGGAGGGGAGAGAGCCAGGATAAGGAGCAGCCGGCCAGCCCAAAAGTGCCTGGTGGGTGAGATGGAAGCCCTGCTTATTAAAAAAAAATGGTTGAATTTACTGTCAAGTTTATACTGCATTGGACTGTGTACAAAGGGGAACAGATGTGCTGGGGGGGGGGGGTTGGGGGTGCAGTGAGGAACTGATGTGTGTGGGTGTGTGGGGAGGGGGTTAAAGAGGGGAACAGATGTGCGGGGGGGTTGGGGGGAACAGAGAGGAACTGATGGTGGGGGTTGGGGGATACAGAGGGGAACAGATGTGCAGGGGGGTTGGGGGCTGCAGAGAAGAACTGATGTTGGGGGATACAGAGGGGAACAGATGTGCGGGGGGGGGGTTAGGGGGTACAGAGAGGAACTGATGTGTGGGGGGGGGGGGTTTGGGGGTAGAGAGAGGAACTGATGTGTGTGTGTGTGAGGGGGGGTTGGGGGATACAGAGGGGAACAGATGTGTGTGTGGGGGGGGGTTGGGTAACAGATTTGTGGGGGGTGCAGAGGGGAACAGATGTGCAGGGGGGTTGGGGGGCTACAGAGAAGAACTGATGTGGGGTACAGAGGAGAACAGATGTGCGGGGGGGGTTGGGGGGTACAGAGGGGAACAGATGTGAAGGGGGGTTGGGGGATACAGAAAGGGAACTGATGTGTGTGTGTGGGGGGGGGGTTGGGGGTACAGAGGGGAACAGATGTGTGTGTGTGTGGGGTGGGGGTTGGGGAACAGATTTGTGGGGGTACAGAGGGGAACAGATGTGTGGGTGGGATACAATGGGGAACAGAGGTTCAGGGGGATACAATGGGGAACAGAGGTGTGAGGGGGGTGCAGAGGGGAACAGGCATTCAGGGTGATACAGTGATGAACAGGTGTGCAGGGGACTACAGTGATGAAGCAATTGGGGTGAGGTGTGATGGTGGAAGAATTGTGGTGATCTGAGGCCTGAAAATACAGGAATTGGTGTGATTTGAGGTGTGGAGGTTCAAGTTCACCTTTGTAAAAAAATAATAAATGCAGATCTTCTTGCAGGTAAAAAAATTTGCATTTATTATTATTTTTACTAGGAGTCTGTAAAGCATTGTCAGTGTATCTGTTTGGTCATACGGACAGGCAGTTACAAAGTTAGCCTGTCCATATACTACCCTAGCCTGCCCCTATACTGCCCTAGCCTGCCCTGGCCTGTCTATATACCTGCAGACCACAGCTGGCATGAGGAAGCGAGCCAGTGCCACTACTCTTTAAGCTGGGTCCAGAGGCACAGGTGTGGGCCTGTAGACCAAGGCTGAAAAAATAGGTGGAGAGGCACTGCAAAAATCTCCACCCCTGCCACCTCCATCGTATACATGGACAGGGTGAAGTGGGTGGAGTCAGGGGCAGAGCCAATGGGGGGAGCTGGAAAATTAGGTTTCGCCTCAGGCAGGGGTGCCCAACCTTTTGAAGTGCAGGGGCCACTTAAGCGACTTGGTAACTGGACGCGGGCCACAAAGAGCGGAGCGGGTTGACGGCAGCCTACTCTATAGAGCCCACTGAATTCTTTTTTTTTTTGCGGATCGGATTGGAGGTAGGCGTTTGTAAACAGACACAAGTCCATTTACATCTGCCACTCCTTAGAGGTGAATGGAGGGTCTGATTGGGTCAGACTGACCATGTGAAAGGGGCCTAAGGCTGCTTTCACACTGATGCACTGTTTACCCTCACCGCGGGTTCACCTGTGGCTTTCCAGCAGGTTAGCTGCACTTTGCCTTAGACTTCTATTATATCCTATAGGTGTGGTGCAGTTTCAGAAAGCTCACCAAACTCGCAGGTAATAGAAGTCTATGGCTCAGTGCAGGTAACCCGCAGGTGCACTGCTCTGCACCTGCGCATCAGTTTGAAAGCAGCCCAGTAACCACTGCAGAACACATATGCCCATTTATACACTGTGATTTTAGTAATAAACTTACCTTTAATAACACTATTCTATTCTATTCCATCCCAGAGCAGGAGGTCGCCGTGGGCCACTGATTGGGCACCCATGGCCTAGGGTGTCAAAAATCCTTGCACCAATCCTGATGGCACCCCCACGCATCTCAGCACAGTGTGTTTGCAGGAACCACAGGGAAATTGCATAGTCAAAACGACCATGCGATTTCCCTGTGGACGTGTTTTTTAAAAGGTGCATGCACCTTTTTTATTTTTTCAGAAATGCAGGTACAGCAGGCTATTCAATTGAATGAGCTGCCGTGCCTGTGCAAATGCGGCCTGCATAAAATGCGGAAGTGTGAAACTAGGGTAAGCGATGACTCATATAAATTTCAGATATATTATCTATGTTGCCGTGCTAATATAGTGAAAATAAAAGTTTCTTTCTCGTACATCACGGGACACAGAGCGACATAGTCATTACTAATGGGTTATATAGATACCGTCAGGTGCTGGCACTGGCAACTTCCAAAACCGGAAGTACCCTCCCCTATATAAGCCCCTCCCATCCGGGAGCACCTCAGTTTTTTGCCAGTGTCTAAGGTGTTGGCCAAGAAGAAACGTGTTTTTCACTGAGCTTGCGTACAGGTTCTTTTGGGCCTCAGTAAGCTATTCCGGATCCGACCAAAAAAGCTTCATAGCTAAACGGTCGGTACCCGGGCCTTGCAGAGAAGAGCAAGGTTTTGCCTGTAATGCTTCTCTTAGGAGAGCTGGACCCTGGGATCCAGAGCTCTGGTCATACCCACGACCAAGATGTTTTCTGTGCAGGGTGCTATACAGGTCCAGGGGAGTGGAATCCTTGGGAACCCGGTCCCTGAAGGTTTGATTACAATGCCTGCCGTGATAGGTGAAGTTTGGGCTTTTGTGGACCAAACAAAGTCCTGCGGCGGGGAACAGGTAAGTGGGGGCCCCCAGGAACTTGGTTCTATTGGGGGACCCCCAAGCCTAATTTGTCTTTCTGTCTGTTACCTAATGGTATTTCCCGCAAAATTCTGTGCATGCCTGTAACTACTAAAAAAATGTAATAATTTTTAATGGTGGTCAAGAAAAAAAAAAAAAAAAAAATTTTTTTTATATATATATTTAATATATTAGACTGCGGTACCTGTGTTTGTCCACTAGAGGCCGCTGTGGAATGTTTTCTTGTCATGTGGACTAGCTTCTTCTCAGCAGAGCAAAGTCCAGGCAGATGGTGAGTTCTCTTATAGGAAACTGCTTCCTCTGCCATGTTGCAGTGCTCGTCCATCCCCCGGCCTGCGGCAAAGAGGGGCCCTGGCTCCTGTCCCTTGTTACCATTTTTTGAAATTAGCGCCGAAGGCGCACGTGGCCGCGCGCGTGCACGCTCCTCTATATATAGAGGTGAGCCGGGAAAGGGGGCGGAGCCTGGGGGATGACGCTCTGTGCGCGCAGCAGCGCTTCTGCGCATGTGCGGGCGTCCCAGCAGTTTAAAAAAACCACAATATTGTAGTGAGCTGGCTATGAAGTACAGAGACAGAGCTGGCAACATTTAAAGGCATACAGCAAGCGGTTGATACAGGCATCCCCTAGAAAGGCACATTAGTAGACACCAACTGTTTCTTATAGCAGCATTTATGCTAGACTATTATCAGTAACTGGTGTATTTCGGCTGGAATACCTCAGCTTTGTGGCTTAGGAATATGCCGTCTAAAAACTCCGGGACTAGAAATTCCAGGAGGAATAGGGGGTCTCCATCGGGCTCTGAGGATCTTGGGCATGCTTTGGCTGCACCAGTCTCCCCTGAAGAATCAGAGGTTAGTGACCGTAGAGCACCCTCAGGAGTACCTGGTACTGTGGCTGTCCTCAGTTCACCTGCTCCTGTGTATGTAACAGAGGAGGTTTTTTCCTCAGCTCTGGGAGGGCTGGAAGAGAGATTGTCAGCATTGATCGCTGCTTCCCTGTCACAGGAGAAAAGCGCTCGATCTCCGTCTCCCCCCTCAGAGTGCCTGTTAACAGAGCAACAGTCCCATACAGAGGTCGACCTACCTGAGGGGGATCAGGATGAGGTCGATTCGGTTGCAGAGGAATCAACAGTGGAAGAGCCGTTCTCAGCATCACATGCTGAAAGGTTATGGGTTCAGTCCCTGACTAATATGGTCCGATCAGCATTTAAAATGCCACTTGCGGAGCCATCCTCCACTTCTGTCTCCTCGTTGGGGTCGCTAAAAGCTCCCCAGACTGTTTGTTCCTTTCCGATCCATCCTTTACTGGAGGGGCTCATTTACCAGGATTGGGAGCATCCTGACAAAATATTTACTCCCCCCAAGAGATTTCCGGTGGTCTATCCCATGGAGGATAAGTTCATCAGAAAATGGAGGGTCCCTACAGTGGACGCAGCCATCTCTTGTGTGAATAAATCACTGACATGTCCGGTGGAAAATGTCCAAATGTTCAAGGACCCAATAGATAAAAAATTGGAGTCCTTATTAAAATCTGCTTTTTCTACAGCAGGATTGGTGACACAACCAGCAGTGGCAGCTATTGGGGTCTGCCAAGCAGTGAAGGATCAGTTGAAACAGGTCTTAAGGGACTTGCCGGATCAGCAGGCTCTTGCCCTAGCTGATCTACCTAGAGCCTTATGCTTTGCGGTTGACGCCATAAAGGATTCAATCCATCAGGCCTCCCGCCTTACGCTGTCTGTAGTACATATGCGCAGGCTTCTATGGCTCAAAAACTGGTCTGCTGAAGCTCCCTGTAAAAAATTGCTGGTTAGCTTCCCATTTCATGGGGAGCGCTTGTTCGGGGAAGACCTGGACAAGTATATCCAGAGAATTTCCAGCGGTAAAAGTACACTTTTGCCGGTTAAAAATAGAGTTAGAGGTCCCTCTTTTAAGAGGCCGGCTTCTCCAGTCCCTAGGACATCGGCTGTGAAACAGTTCCGACGGCCTCCTCGGTCAAATCCCGGAGGTAGAAATCAGGGACAGTTGCAGGGTAACAAAAAGCCCTGGAGCAGAAGAGGTACAAAACCTCCCCCAAAGTCAAATGCATGAAGGGTTGCCCCCACCCAATCGGGTGGGGGGAAGACTTCAGTTGTTCACAGAGACCTGGCGGGACACGATCCGAGACAGATGGGTGCTCTCCGCAGTAAATCTGGGATACAAATTGGAGTTAAAAAACTCCCCTTCTTCCCGCTTTATAAGGTCAAACGTGCCAAGGGATCCCCAGAAGAGAGGATCCCTCCTGTTGGCACTAGAACAATTATTGCTTCAAGCAGTAATTATAGAGGTTCCCCTGGAAGAGTGGGGGGTTCGGGTTTTACTCAAACCTCTTTACAGTTCCGAAGCCAAACGGGGACGTGAGGCCCATACTAAATCTAAAAGGGCTAAACAAATTCCTGCATATCAGGACTTTCCGGATGGAGTCGATCCGATCGGTAGCCACTGCCCTACAAGGGGAGGAATGGTTAGCCTCGATCGACATCAAGGATGCTTATTTGCACATTCCCATCTTTCCAGCCCACCAAAAATTTCTACGCTTTGCGGTAGAAGGCCGCCATTTTCAGTTCAGAGCCTTACCCTTCGGTCTGGCCACAGCACCAAGAGTGTTCACAAAAATTTTGGCCCCATTATTGGCCAATCTAAGAACACGAGGTGTAACGATAATGGCATATCTAGACGACTTGTTGCTGATAGACCACTCAGTGGAAAAACTAGAAGTGGTTGTTCACGAGACAATCAAGTATCTGGAATATCACGGTTGGATTATCAACCGAGACAAGTCAGCCCTAAAGCCAGTCAAAAGTCTGGAATACTTGGGGCTAAGGCTGGATTCAGACCAGAGAAAAATTTTCTTTCCTCAAGAAAAGGGGTCGTCTTTGAGAGATTTGATCCACTTAGTGGGCTCAAAAAGACAGCCATCCATACGCCTGTGCATGAGGCTGCTGGGAAAGATGGTGGCATCATTCGAAGCAGTACCCTACGGTCAATTCCATTCAAGGAAGTTGCAAAGGGCCATACTGTCAGCCTGGAACAAAAAAGTTCAGGCTCTGGACTTACCAATGTCCTTGTCCCCTTCCGTTCGCAGGAGCCTCCGCTGGTGGTTGGTTCCCCAGAATCTGGAAAGAGGGAAATCCTTCAGTCCGATTTCCTGGAAGGTGGTCACTACAGATGCCAGCCTTGTAGGCTGGGGAGCAGTACTGGAGCAATGGTCTCTCCAGGGCAAGTGGTCAGAAGCAGAAAAGGCCCTGCCCATCAATCTCTTAGAGATACGAGCAGCCCGGTATGCCCTAGTAGCATGGACATCCAAACTCCAAGGGTCCCCTGTCAGAGTTCAGTCAGACAATGCCACAGCAGTGGCATATATCAATCGTCAGGGGGGCACCAGGAGTCGTGCAGCCCAAAGGGAGGTAAATTACATCCTGAGATGGGCAGAAAGATATGTCCCAGCCATATCTGCGGTATTCATTCCAGGGGTGGAGAATTGGAAGGCGGACTTTCTAAGTCGCCAACAATTATGCCCAGGGGAATGGTCCCTTCATCCCGAGGTTTTCCGGACAATATGTCAGCGGTGGGGAACACCGGATGTAGATCTGCTAGCATCCAGATTCAACGCAAAGGTGGACAGGTTTGTCTCTTGGACAAGGGATCCCCTAGCTTGCGGCTCGGATGCCCTAGTGTTCCCTTGGGATCAGTTCAACCTGATATATGCATTCCCACCGCCACAATTGTTACCTCGATTACTCCGCAGAATCAGGATGGAAAAGAAACCAGTGATTCTGGTGGCTCCAGCGTGGCCCCGAAGAGCATGGTACGCGGAGATTGTAAAAATGTCTGTGGGGAGTCCTTGGACCCTCCCACATCGTCCGGACCTGCTTTCGCAAGGACCGATATACCACCCTTCCTTACCAGCCCTAGGTTTGACGGCCTGGCTATTGAAGCCCACATTCTAAAAAAGAGAGGGCTCTCTAATGCTGTGGTGTCTACCATGATCAATGCCAGGAAACCGGTATCCAGGCAGATCTACTATAGAATCTGGAAGGCGTACATCGCCTGGTGTGAGGCCAGGAAATGGCATCCACGTAAATACGTAATAGGTAGGATTCTGGACTTCCTACAATGGGCTGTAGATAGGAAGCTTGCCTTGAGTACTATCAAGGGTCAGATTTCGGCCTTGTCAATATTTTTTCAAAGGCCCTTGGCTTCGCATTCACTAGTCAAAGCCTTTATACAAGGAGTGATGCGTATTAGTCCTCCGGTTAATATTCCCATATGTCCATGGGATCTAAACTTGGTTCTGTCGGTTCTACAGAAACAACCATTTGAACCATTACAGCATATTTCCCTGGTGCTTCTCACCAGGAAATTGATTTTTCTAGTAGCCATTTGTTCGGCTAAAAGAGTATCGGAATTAGCAGCTATGTCCTGTAAGGAGCCATATCTGGTTATCCATAAGGACAGAGTAGTGTTACGTCCTCATCCAGCCTTTCTTCCTAAGGTGGTATCGAGTTTTCATTTGAACCAAGATGTGGTTCTTCCTTCTTTTTTCCCCAAACCTACTTCGGTAGAGGAAAAGTTATTGCATTCTTTGGATGTAGTAAGAGCAGTTAAAGCTTATCTAAAAGCCACTGCTCAGATTCGCAGAACGGATACTTTGTTTATTCTGCCGGAAGGCCCCAGAAAGGGTCAGGCAGCGTCAAAATCTACTTTAGCCAAGTGGATTCGACAGGTCATAATACAAGCCTATGCCTTGAGAAGTAGACCGCCTCCGTTCAAAGTTAGGGCGCACTCCACGAGAGCAGTTGGAACTTCATGGGCAGTGCATCACCAGGCCTCCCTGGCTCAAATCTGTAAGGCCGCAACATGGTCTTCGGTACACACGTTTACTAGGTTCTACCAGGTGGACGTTAGAAGTCAGGAGGATGTCGCCTTTGGGCGCAGTGTGTTGCAGGCCGCAAAAGATCCTCATGTCTGATAGCGCTCAGCTTATATATGGTGTATCCCCCCCCTCATTTGGCATTGCTTTAGGACATCCCATTAGTAATGACTATGTCGCTCTGTGTCCCGTGATGTACGAGAAAGAAAATAGGATTTTTATAACAGCTTACCTGTAAAATCCTTTTCTTGGAGTACATCACGGGACACAGAGCTCCCGCCCCTCTTTAGGGACACTTATTGCTTTGCTACAAAACTGAGGTGCTCCCGGATGGGAGGGGCTTATATAGGGGAGGGTACTTCCGGTTTTGGAAGTTGCCAGTGCCAGCACCTGACGGTATCTATATAACCCATTAGTAATGACTATGTCGCTCTGTGTCCCGTGATGTACTCCAAGAAAAGGATTTTACAGGTAAGCTGTTATAAAAATCCTATTTTTACCAGACTGGAATGATCCCACTACAGAGCCTGATTCGCCTGTTGTAAAAACTTCCACAAGGAACATTCAGTTCACACCCATTGGTTCCAATATGTAAGGCTGGCTTTCTCTCCAAAATTGATAGACAATGGTGACCATATATATAATCGAGTGTCCCCTTGTAATCAAAGCAAGGAAATCCACATAGTGTAAATTGGCTAAAAACTTTAATGTAAACACATGATACACATTCTACTTACATGATAAAAAGCAGGTAAGCGCATAAAAAGACACAATTTCAAGCTGTACAGCAAGGGTTCCAACTCCAAAGAAGTGTGTCAGTGTCATGTGCGTAGGTTCTGCTCAACGCGTTTCTTCCCATAGGACACCATCTGGGACCATTTCAGTCTGGTAAGAGTGCATTTCTTAAAATGGTGAGGGCTCACGTGGTGACTACAATTATGAAGTAGCACGATATCAGTGTTTTTTTCCTCAAGACGCATATTGGATTTGGACTATTTCATATACTCTATTCACCTTTGCCATATTTCATTTTGATATGGACATTTGTTTGTAGCAATTTATTTTCACTATATTAGCGCGGCAACATATATGATGTACAGTATGTGTTTATTTTTTTGTCTTACTGTTGATTGCCAGCAGCTGTGTTTATCATCACTAGTCACATCAGCGCGTTTTCTATTTTTGTTTGTTATATAAATTCCAGAACCTATGTAGTTCTGGGCTGTGTTCACAAATGTCTGACACACATAGCCCCCTGAAAGAGCCTCTCAACTTGTGACTTGCTACAAAGTTTAATACGCAATCTACTATAGTTACATTGAATATTCACTAAACTTCTAACCAACTTTTCCTTGCACTACATATTCAGTGAGTGTGATGATCACAAGAAGACAAGATAAAACAAGACCAACAACTGCACAAAGACAAGGCTGAGCTTGCTGAACTCTACAAGATGTTGGAAGAAAACCTAGATGGAAGCTATTTAAAATCAATTTAAACTAGTGTTCTGTTCACACATATGCAGGTGCAATGGCATGCTTGCATTTTTGTACATTTACAGTGCCTTGAAAAAATAGGATTTTTATAACAGCTTACCTGTAAAATCCTTTTCTTGGAGTACATCACGGGACACAGAGCGACATAGTCATTACTAATGGGTTATATAGATACCGTCAGGTGCTGGCACTGGCAACTTCCAAAACCGGAAGTACCCTCCCCTATATAAGCCCCTCCCATCCGGGAGCACCTCAGTTTTGTAGCAAAGCAATAAGTGTCCCTAAAGAGGGGCGGGAGCTCTGTGTCCCGTGATGTACTCCAAGAAAAGGATTTTACAGGTAAGCTGTTATAAAAATCCTATTTTCTTTCTCGTACATCACGGGACACAGAGCGACATAGTCATTACTAATGGGATGTCCTAAAGCAATGCCAAATGAGGGGGGGGGATACACCATATATAAGCTGAGCGCTATCAGACATGAGGATCTTTTGCGGCCTGCAACACACTGCGCCCAAAGGCGACATCCTCCTGACTTCTAACGTCCACCTGGTAGAACCTAGTAAACGTGTGTACCGAAGACCATGTTGCGGCCTTACAGATTTGAGCCAGGGAGGCCTGGTGATGCACTGCCCATGAAGTTCCAACTGCTCTCGTGGAGTGCGCCCTAACTTTGAACGGAGGCGGTCTACTTCTCAAGCCATAGGCTTGTATTATGACCTGTCGAATCCACTTGGCTAAAGTAGATTTTGACGCTGCCTGACCCTTTCTGGGGCCTTCCGGCAGAATAAACAAAGTATCCGTTCTGCGAATCTGAGCAGTGGCTTTTAGATAAGCTTTAACTGCTCTTACTACATCCAAAGAATGCAATAACTTTTCCTCTACCGAAGTAGGTTTGGGGAAAAAAGAAGGAAGAACCACATCTTGGTTCAAATGAAAACTCGATACCACCTTAGGAAGAAAGGCTGGATGAGGACGTAACACTACTCTGTCCTTATGGATAACCAGATATGGCTCCTTACAGGACATAGCTGCTAATTCCGATACTCTTTTAGCCGAACAAATGGCTACTAGAAAAATCAATTTCCTGGTGAGAAGCACCAAGGAAATATGCTGTAGTGGTTCAAATGGTTGTTTCTGTAGAACCGACAAAACCAAGTTTAGATCCCATGGACATATGGGAATATTAACCGGAGGACTAATACGCATCACTCCTTGTATAAAGGCTTTGACTAGTGAATGCGAAGCCAAGGGCCTTTGAAAAAATATTGACAAGGCCGAAATCTGACCCTTGATAGTACTCAAGGCAAGCTTCCTATCTACAGCCCATTGTAGGAAGTCCAGAATCCTACCTATTACGTATTTACGTGGATGCCATTTCCTGGCCTCACACCAGGCGATGTACGCCTTCCAGATTCTATAGTAGATCTGCCTGGATACCGGTTTCCTGGCATTGATCATGGTAGACACCACAGCATTAGAGAGCCCTCTCTTTTTTAGAATGTGGGCTTCAATAGCCAGGCCGTCAAACCTAGGGCTGGTAAGGAAGGGTGGTATATCGGTCCCTGCGAAAGCAGGTCCGGACGATGTGGGAGGGTCCAAGGACTCCCCACAGACATTTTTACAATCTCCGCGTACCATGCTCTTCGGGGCCACGCTGGAGCCACCAGAATCACTGGTTTCTTTTCTACCCTGATTCTGCGGAGTAATCGAGGTAACAATTGTGGCGGTGGGAATGCATATATCAGCTTGAACTGATCCCAAGGGAACACTAGGGCATCCGAGCCGCAAGCTAGGGGATCCCTTGTCCAAGAGACAAACCTGTCCACCTTTGCGTTGAATCTGGATGCTAGCAGATCTACATCCGGTGTTCCCCACCGCTGACATATTGTCCGGAAAACCTCGGGATGAAGGGACCATTCCCCTGGGCATAATTGTTGGCGACTTAGAAAGTCCGCCTTCCAATTCTCCACCCCTGGAATGAATACCGCAGATATGGCTGGGACATATCTTTCTGCCCATCTCAGGATGTAATTTACCTCCCTTTGGGCTGCACGACTCCTGGTGCCCCCCTGACGATTGATATATGCCACTGCTGTGGCATTGTCTGACTGAACTCTGACAGGGGACCCTTGGAGTTTGGATGTCCATGCTACTAGGGCATACCGGGCTGCTCGTATCTCTAAGAGATTGATGGGCAGGGCCTTTTCTGTATCCGACCATCTGCCCTGGAGAGACCATTGCTCCAGTACTGCTCCCCAGCCTACAAGGCTGGCATCTGTAGTGACCACCTTCCAGGAAATCGGACTGAAGGATTTCCCTCTTTCCAGATTCTGGGGAACCAACCACCAGCGGAGGCTCCTGCGAACGGAAGGGGACAAGGACATTGGTAAGTCCAGAGCCTGAACTTTTTTGTTCCAGGCTGACAGTATGGCCCTTTGCAACTTCCTTGAATGGAATTGACCGTAGGGTACTGCTTCGAATGATGCCACCATCTTTCCCAGCAGCCTCATGCACAGGCGTATGGATGGCTGTCTTTTTGAGCCCACTAAGTGGATCAAATCTCTCAAAGACGACCCCTTTTCTTGAGGCAAGAAAATTTTTCTCTGGTCTGAATCCAGCCTTAGCCCCAAGTATTCCAGACTTTTGACTGGTTTTAGGGCTGACTTGTCTCGGTTGATAATCCAACCGTGATATTCCAGATACTTGATTGTCTCGTGAACAACCACTTCTAGTTTTTCCACTGAGTGGTCTATCAGCAACCAGTCGTCTAGATATGCCATTATCGTTACACCTCGTGTTCTTAGATTGGCCAATAATGGGGCCAAAATTTTTGTGAACACTCTTGGTGCTGTGGCCAGACCGAAGGGTAAGGCTCTGAACTGAAAATGGCGGCCTTCTACCGCAAAGCGTAGAAATTTTTGGTGGGCTGGAAAGATGGGAATGTGCAAATAAGCATCCTTGATGTCGATCGAGGCTAACCATTCCTCCCCTTGTAGGGCAGTGGCTACCGATCGGATCGACTCCATCCGGAAAGTCCTGATATGCAGGAATTTGTTTAGCCCTTTTAGATTTAGTATGGGCCTCACGTCCCCGTTTGGCTTCGGAACTGTAAAGAGGTTTGAGTAAAACCCGAACCCCCACTCTTCCAGGGGAACCTCTATAATTACTGCTTGAAGCAATAATTGTTCTAGTGCCAACAGGAGGGATCCTCTCTTCTGGGGATCCCTTGGCACGTTTGACCTTATAAAGCGGGAAGAAGGGGAGTTTAACTCCAATTTGTATCCCAGATTTACTGCGGAGAGCACCCATCTGTCTCGGATCGTGTCCCGCCAGGTCTCTGTGAACAACTGAAGTCTTCCCCCCACCCGATTGGGTGGGGGCAACCCTTCATGCATTTGACTTTGGGGGAGGTTTTGTACCTCTCCTGCTCCAGGGCTTTTTGTTACCCTGCAACTGTCCCTGATTTCTACCTCCGGGATTTGACCGAGGAGGCCGTCGGAACTGTTTCACAGCCGATGTCCTAGGGACTGGAGAAGCCGGCCTTTTAAAAGAGGGACCTCTAACTCTATTTTTAACCGGCAAAAGTGTACTTTTACCGCTGGAAATTCTCTGGATATACTTGTCCAGGTCTTCCCCGAATAAGCGCTCCCCATGAAATGGGAAGCTGACCAGCAATTTTTTACAGGGAGCTTCAGCAGACCAGTTTTTGAGCCATAGAAGCCTGCGCATATGTACTACAGACAGCGTAAGGCGGGAGGCCTGATGGATTGAATCCTTTATAGCGTCCACCGCAAAGCATAAGGCTCTAGGTAGATCAGCTAGGGCAAGAGCCTGCTGATCCGGCAAGTCCCTTAAGACCTGTTTCAACTGATCCTTCACTGCTTGGCAGACCCCAATAGCTGCCACTGCTGGTTGTGTCACCAATCCTGCTGTAGAAAAAGCAGATTTTAATAAGGACTCCAATTTTTTATCTATTGGGTCCTTGAACATTTGGACATTTTCCACCGGACATGTCAGTGATTTATTCACACAAGAGATGGCTGCGTCCACTGTAGGGACCCTCCATTTTCTGATGAACTTATCCTCCATGGGATACACCACCGGAAATCTCTTGGGGGGAGTAAATATTTTGTCAGGATGCTCCCAATCTTGGTAAATGAGCCCCTCCAGTAAAGGATGGATCGGAAAGGAACAAACAGTCTGGGGAGCTTTTAGCGACCCCAACGAGGAGACAGAAGTGGAGGATGGCTCCGCAAGTGGCATTTTAAATGCTGATCGGACCATATTAGTCAGGGACTGAACCCATAACCTTTCAGCATGTGATGCTGAGAACGGCTCTTCCACTGTTGATTCCTCTGCAACCGAATCGACCTCATCCTGATCCCCCTCAGGTAGGTCGACCTCTGTATGGGACTGTTGCTCTGTTAACAGGCACTCTGAGGGGGGAGACGGAGATCGAGCGCTTTTCTCCTGTGACAGGGAAGCAGCGATCAATGCTGACAATCTCTCTTCCAGCCCTCCCAGAGCTGAGGAAAAAACCTCCTCTGTTACATACACAGGAGCAGGTGAACTGAGGACAGCCACAGTACCAGGTACTCCTGAGGGTGCTCTACGGTCACTAACCTCTGATTCTTCAGGGGAGACTGGTGCAGCCAAAGCATGCCCAAGATCCTCAGAGCCCGATGGAGACCCCCTATTCCTCCTGGAATTTCTAGTCCCGGAGTTTTTAGACGGCATATTCCTAAGCCACAAAGCTGAGGTATTCCAGCCGAAATACACCAGTTACTGATAATAGTCTAGCATAAATGCTGCTATAAGAAACAGTTGGTGTCTACTAATGTGCCTTTCTAGGGGATGCCTGTATCAACCGCTTGCTGTATGCCTTTAAATGTTGCCAGCTCTGTCTCTGTACTTCATAGCCAGCTTACTACAATATTGTGGTTTTTTTAAACTGCTGGGACGCCCGCACATGCGCAGAAGCGCTGCGGCGCGCACAGAGCGTCACCCCCCAGGCTCCGCCCCCTTTCCCGGCTCACCTCTATATATAGAGGCGCGTGCACGCGCACGCGCGCGGCCACGTGCGCCTTCGGCGCTAATTTCAAAAAATGGAAACAAGGGACAGGAGCCAGGGCCCCTCTTTGCCGCAGGCCGGGGGATGGACGAGCACTGCAACATGGCAGAGGAAGCAGTTTCCTATAAGAGAACTCACCATCTGCCTGGACTTTGCTCTGCTGAGAAGAAACTAGTCCACATGACAAGAAAACATTCCACAGCGGCCTCTAGTGGACAAACACAGGTACCGCAGTCTAATATATTAAATATATATATAAAAAAAAATATTTTTTTTTTTTTCTTGACCACCATTAAAAATTATTACATTTTTTTAGTAGTTACAGGCATGCACAGAATTTTGCGGGAATACCATTAGGTAACAGACAGAAAGACAAATTAGGCTTGGGGGTCCCCCAATAGAACCAAGTTCCTGGGGGCCCCCACTTACCTGTTCCCCGCCGCAGGACTTTGTTTGGTCCACAAAAGCCCAAACTTCACCTATCACGGCAGGCATTGTAATCAAACCTTCAGGGACCGGGTTCCCAAGGATTCCACTCCCCTGGACCTGTATAGCACCCTGCACAGAAAACATCTTGGTCGTGGGTATGACCAGAGCTCTGGATCCCAGGGTCCAGCTCTCCTAAGAGAAGCATTACAGGCAAAACCTTGCTCTTCTCTGCAAGGCCCGGGTACCGACCGTTTAGCTATGAAGCTTTTTTGGTCGGATCCGGAATAGCTTACTGAGGCCCAAAAGAACCTGTACGCAAGCTCAGTGAAAAACACATGTTTCTTCTTGGCCAACACCTTAGACACTGGCAAAAAACTGAGGTGCTCCCGGATGGGAGGGGCTTATATAGGGGAGGGTACTTCCGGTTTTGGAAGTTGCCAGTGCCAGCACCTGACGGTATCTATATAACCCATTAGTAATGACTATGTCGCTCTGTGTCCCGTGATGTACGAGAAAGAAAGTACCGTATTCATAATCCTTAAATTTTCTACATTTTGTCAAGTTACAACCAAAAACGTAAATGTATTTTATTGGGATCTTATGTGATAGACCAACACAGTGGCACATAATTGGGAAGTGGAAGAAAAATGATAAATGTTTTTCACATTTTTAAACAAATAAATATGTGAAAAATGTGGCGTGCATTTTTATTCAGCCCCTTTTACTCTGATACCCCTAACTAAGATCTAGTGGAACCAATTGCCTTCAGAAGTCACCTAATTAGTAAATAGAGTTCACCTGTGTGTAATTTAATCTCAGTATAAATACGGCTGTTTTGTGAAGCCCTCATAGGTTTGTAAGAGAACCTTAGTGAACAAACAGCATCCATCATGAAAGCCAAGGAACACACCAGATAGGTCAGGGATAAAGTTGTTGAGAAATTTAAAGCAGGGTTAGGCTATAAAAAAATATCCCAAGCTTTGAACATCTCACAGAGCACTGTTCAATCCATCATCCAAAAATGGAAAGAGTATGACACAACTGCAGACCTACCAATCCATGGCGGTCCACCTAAACTGACAGGCTGGGCAAGGGGAGCATTAATCAGAGAAGCAGCCGAGAGGCCCCTGGTAACTCTGGAGAAGCTGCAGAGATCCACAGCTCAGGTGGAAGAATCTGTCAACAGGAGAACTATTAGTTGTGCACTCCACACATTTGGCCTTTATGGAAGAGTGGCAAGAAGAAAGCCATTGCTGAAAGAAAGCCCTAAGAAGTCCTGTTTGCAGTTTGCAAGAAGCCATGTGAAGGACACAGCAAACATGTGGAAGAAGGTGCTCTGGTCAGATGAGACCAAAATTTTACTTTTTTGCCTTAACCACTTAAGCCCCGGACCATTTCGGGCCATTAGGACCAGGCCTGTTTTTGGGATTCGGCACTGCGCTGCTTTAACTGTAAATTGTGCGGACATGCAATGTTGTACCCAAATGAAATTTGCGTCCTTTTCTTCCCACAAATAGAGCTTTCTTTTAATGGTATTTGATTGCCTCTGCGATTTTTATTTTTTGCGATATAAACAGAAAATACCGAACATTTTGAAAAAAAATGATATTTTCTACTTTTTGTTATAAGAAAAATCGAATAAACTCAATTTTAGTCATACATTTAGGCCAAAATGTATTCAGCCACATGTCTTTAGTAAAAAAAATGTCAATAAGCGTATATTTATTGGTTTGCGCAAAAGTTATAGCGTTTACAAACTAGGGTACATTTTCTGGAATTTACACAGCTTTTAATTTTTGACTGCCTATCTCATTTCTTGAGGTGCTATAATGACAGGGCAGTACAAAACCCCCCCAAATGACCCCATTTTGGAAAGTAGACACCCCAAGGAAATTGCTGAGAGGCATGTTGAGCCCATTGAATATTTTTTTTTTTTTGTCCCAAGTGATTGAATAATGACAAAAAAAAAAACAAATTACAAAAAGTTGTCACTAAATGATATATTGCTCACACATGCCATGGTTATATGTGGAATTGCACCCCAAAATACATTCTGCTGCTTCTCCTGAGTACGGGGATACCACATGTGTGGGACTTTTTAGGAGCCTAGCCACGTACGGGACCCCGGAAACCAAGCACCGCCTTCAGGATTTCTAAGGGCGCAAATTTTTGATTTCACTCCTCACTACCTATCACAGTTTCGAAGGCCATAAAATGCCAAAATAGCACAAAACCCCCCCAAATGACCCCATTTTGGAAAGTAGACACCCCAAGCTATTTACTGAGAGGCATGTTCAGTCCATGGAATATTTTATATTTTGCCACAAGTTGCGGGAATATGACAAACTTTTTTTTTTTTGCACAAAGTTGTCACTAAATGATATATTGCTCACACATGCCATGGGCATATGTGAAATTACACCCCAAAATACATTCTGCTGCTTCTCCTGAGTACGGGGATACCACATGTGTGGGACTTTTTGGGAGCCTAGCCGCGTACGGGACCCCAAAAACCAATCACCGCCTTCAAGGTTTCTAAGGGCATAAATGTTTGATTTCACTCCTCACTATCTATCACAGTTTTGAAGGCCATAAAATGCCAAGATGGCACAAAACCCCCCCAAATGACCCCATTTTGGAAAGTAGACACCCCAAGCTATTTGCTGAGAGGCATGTTGACCCCATTGAATATTTTTTTTTTGTCCCAAATGATTGAATAATGACAAAAAGAAAAAAAAAATGTATAAAAAGTTGTCACTAAATGATATATTGCTCACACATGCCATGGTTATATGTGGAATTGCACCCCAAAATACATTCTGCTGCTTTTCCTGAGTACGGGGATACCACATGTGTGGGACTTTTTGGGAGCCTAGCCGCGTACAGGGCCCCAAAAACCAAGCACCGCCTTCAGGATTTCTAAGGGCGTAAATTTTTGATTTCACTCCTCACTACCTATCACAGTTTCGAAGGCCATAAAATGCCAAAATAGCACAAAACCCCCCCAAATTACCCCATTTTGGAAAGTAGACACCCCAAGCTATTTGCTGAGAGGCATGTTGAGTCCATGGAATATTTTATATTTTGCCACAGGTTGCGGGAATATGACAAACTTTTTTTTTTTTGCACAAAGTTGTCACTAAATGATATATTGCTCACACATGCCATGGGCATATGTGAAATTACACCCCAAAATACATTCTGCTGCTTCTCCTGAGTATGGGGATACCACATGTGTGGGACTTTTTGGGAGCCTAGCCGCGTACGGGACCCCAAAAACCAAGCACCGCCTTCAAGGTTTCTAAGGGCATAAATTTTTGATTTCGCTCCTCACTACCTATCACAGTTTTGAAGGCCATAAAATGCCAAGATGGCACAAAACCCCCCCAAATGACCCCATTTTGGAAAGTAGACACCCCAAGCTATTTGCTGAGAGGCATGTTGAGCCCATTGAATATTTTTTTTTGTCCCAAATGATTGAATAATGACAAAAAGAAAAAAAAAAATGTACAAAAAGTTGTCACTAAATGATATATTGCTCACACATGCCATGGTTATATGTGAAATTACACCCCAAAATACATTCTGCTGCTTCTCCTGAGTACGGAGATACCACATGTGTGGGACTTTTTGGGAGCCTAGCCGCGTACGGGACCCCAAAAACCAAGCACCGCCTTCAAGGTTTCTAAGGGCATAAATTTTTGATTTCACTCCTCACTACCTATCACAGTTTTGAAGGCCATAAAATGTCAAAATAGCCCAAAACCCCCACAAATGACCCCATTTTGGAAAGTAGACACCCCAAGCTATTTGCTGAGAGGCATGGTGAGTATTTTACAGCTGTCATTTGTTTTTGAAAATTAAGAAAGACATTTTTTTTTCTTTTTTTTTTTCTTTTTTTACATTTTCAAAACTTTGTGACAAAAAGCGAGATCTGCAAAATACTCAACATACCTCTCAGCAAATAGCTTGGGGTGTCTACTTTCCAAAATAGGGTCATTTGGGGGGGTTTTGTGCCATCTGGGCATTCCATGGCCTCCGAAACTGTGATAGGCAGTGAGGAGTGAAATCAAAAATTTACACCCATAGAAATCCTGAAGGCGGTGCTTGGTTTTTGGGGTCCCGTACGCGACTAGGCTCCCAAAAAGTCCCACACATGTGGTATCCCCGTACTCAGGAGAAGCAACAGAATGTATTTTGGGGTGTAATTCCACATATGCCCATGGCATGTTTGAGCAATATATAATTTAGTGACAACTTTTTGTACATTTTTTTTTTTTTGGTCATTATTCAATCACTTGGGACAAAAAAAAAAAATATTCAATGGGCTCAACATGCCTCTCAGCAAATAGCTTGAGGTGTCTACTTTACAAAATGGGGTCATTTGGGGGGGTTTTGAACTGTCCTGGCATTTTATGCACAACATTAGGAAGCTTATGTCACACATCATCCACTCTTCTAACCACTTGAAGACAAAGCCCTTTCTGACACTTTTTGTTTACATGAAAAAAAAATTTTTTTGCAAGAAAATTATGTTGAACCCCCAAACATTATATATTTTTTTAAAGCAAAGGCCCTACAGATTAAAATAGTGGGTGTTGCATTTTTTTTTTCCACACAGTATTTGCGCAGCGATTTTTCAAACGCATTTTTTGGGGGAAAAACACACTTTTTTTATTTTTAATGCACTAAAAAACACTATATTGCCCAAATGTTTGATGAAATAAAAAAAGATGATCATAGGCCGAGTACATGGATACCAAACACGACATGCTTTAAAATTGCGCACAAACGCGCAGCGGCGACAAACTACATTCATTTTTAAAAGCATTTAAAAGCCTTTACAGGTTACCACGTTAGATTTACAGAGGAGGTCTACTGCTAAAATGACTGCCCTTGATCTGACCTTCGCGGTGATACCTCACATGCATGATGCAATTGCTGTTTACATATGACGCTAGACCGACGCTTGCGTTCGCCTTTGCGCAAGAGCAGGGGGGGACAGCGGTGCTTTTTATTTATTTATTTATTTTTTTATTATTTATTTGGCTTTTCTATTTTATTTTTAAACTGTGCCTTCCATATTTTATTTTTTTACCATTTTTATCGTTATCTCAGGGAATGTAAATATCCCCTATGATAGCAATAAGTAGTGACAGGTACTCTTTTTTTGAAAAAAATTGGGGGGTTAGACCCTAGATCTTTCCTCTGCCCTCAAAGCATCTGACCACACCAAGATCGGTGTGATAAAATGCTTTCCCAATTTCCCAATGGCGCTTTTTATATCCGGGGGGGGGGACATTCCCTCCCACTGCTTGTAAAAGCAGTCTAGAGGCTAATTATCTGCTAGAATTGCTTTTACATGAAAGCCGGCTGCTGGCTGAAAAGAATGATACCAAGATGATACCTAAACCCGCAGGCATCATTCTGGTATAAACATTCAAAGTCCAGCAACATACCAGTACGTTGCTGGTCCTTGTTGGACATGTATTGTAATCTTTTTTTTCATACAGCCTATTGGCTGAACGAAAAAAAGATTGATTGGTGGGTATGCCCACCATTAGAATACCTCCCTTCATCCACCCACTTCTAATGATGGGCATATATGCCGAAGCATGGGGGCATCCTCCCGCAAAAAAGTTATGCCGCGTACACACGGTCAAGCCTTCGTCGGAATTTCGACCGTATGTACGCGGCATAAAAGGTTATGCCGCGTACACACGGTCGGACTTTTCCACGGGCAAGCCTCCGTTGGAATTTCGACCGTATATACGCGCCATTAGGAGCAAAATCGCTCCTCCGCCCCTGCTGCCCCCATGCTTCGGCATATATGCTCTTTTTTTTAACTGTGGTGGTGAAATCACCTCCTACAGCATTGGAGTCACGGCTTTATGTATCGTGGGAGCAAACGCTGTTGCTGTCAAGATAAATAGATCCGCGCTGCAACTGAATGGCGTACCTGCTAAGCAAATGGTGGTTAACATTAAAACAAAGTAACATTACAGTACAACAGTAAGACCTTACCATGCCATACCTGCAAAGCAAATACCAAAACAAAACCTAGTAAAAAATAAAAAAATGTTTTAACGCAACCTGTGCCTAAAATATATATATGCCGAAGCATGGGGGCATCCTCCCGCAAAAAAGTTATGCCGCGTACACACGGTCGGAATTTTCCACGGGCAGGCCTCCGTCGGAATTTCGACCGTATGTACGCGGCATTAGGAGCAAAATCGCTCCTCCGCCCCTGCTGCCCCCATGCTTCGGCATATATGCTCTTTTTTTTAACTGTGGTGGTGAAATCACCTCCTACAGCACTGGAGTCACGGCTTTATGTATCGTGGGAGCAAACGCTGTTGCTGTCAAGATAAATAATTCCGCGCTGCAGTTGAATGGCGCACCTGAAAACAAAAAATTACATACCTGAAAAGCAAGCATGATAAAACATTGCAGAATAGAATACAGTAAAAAAGAGCAGAACAATAGAGAGAAAATAGAGAGAGAGAGAACAATAAAACGACAACTATTTTTGGTTTTTTTATTTTATATTTTTTTTGTGTTTTGATTTTTACGTTTTTTTTTTCTTTTTTACACTTTTTTTTGTAACTTTACAACTGTAATGGTTCGGGTCTCTCAAAATGTAATGGCATCTTGGAAGACCCTGTGTAAGTGTGTCCTTGTCTGTGAAATGCTGTACCCTACGCTAAAACTTCACTTTTGAGTGGTAGCGTTCAAAACATTCACCTTGGCAAAGACCAGGCTTGTCAGGACAGAGTGGACAAAAACTACGGGTGTCACGCCTAAATCCGCGCTTGCTACAGACATGACATCTTTTTTGGGGGTGGCTTTGGGTAGGGGTACTCGGGAGGACATACGAATAATGCCTCTCATGCAGCCGGCTTACTGCATTTGGTTGGGGATGGTGAGGTGCAGAACCGCCTGGATACAGGAGTTCTGTGACTATCTCATTCTGGAATTTTAGAAGAGATAACGTCCCGCCTGAAGCTCTGTATAGCACATGAGCGTTCAGCAAAGCCAATTGGAATAATGATAGAGACACTTTTTTGTACCAGCGTCTCGCCTTACGGTCAATTAGATACGGCGCCATCAACTGGTCGTTGAGGTCCACCCCTCCCATATTTTGGTTATATTCGTGGACACAGAGGGGTTTCTCCACAACACCAGTCGCCGTACGAATTTGGACTGTCGTGTCTGCATGAAGGGAGGTAAGAAGGAAAACATTCTTATTGTCCCTCCACTTCATAGCGAGCAAGTTATTACACTTCAAGCAGGCTCTCTCCCCCAGCCTAAGACGGGCATCTACAAGCCGCTGGGGAAAGCCCCGGCGATTAGGTCGCACGGTGCCACATGCTCCAATCTGATGATCAAACAAGTGACTAAACAGTGGCACGCTCGTGTAATAATTGTCCACATACAAGTGGTACCCCTTTCCGAATAAGGGTGACACCAAGTTCCACACTATCTTGCCAGTGCTCCCTATGTAATCCGGGCAGTTGACCGACTCAATCTGACTATCTTTTCCCTCTGTGAGGGGGTTAGCTCGGCAGCGGGTGTGTGTGACCCCCGGGATGGGCTCCCCACACAAAAACAGGCCCAGCAAACGGAGGTTGTGGTTTTCAAAATCAAAAAAAGGTGCGGTTTATTTTCTATTTACAGTGACAAAACACAGCAAAGCCAAAAGAAACATAAACAAAATAAATCCTGGTCAACTTGACCTCTGACTAAACATACAGGTTTCCTAACTAACAACTGGGATCAGCCTAGTACTGTCCTAGTCCCTAAGTCCCTGGTTTTAAATGTCCAAGCAAATAGCCACACAGGCTTTGTCTCACCGCACAGGGGTTCACTCTCCCTAGACAGTCCACACAGGTCTGGGTCCAGGCATGAGCAAACATCTAATGAAGCTGGGAGTTCTTATAGAGGCCTAAATGAGCTGACAAGCTTCAGCTGGTCTCATCAACTCCCTGTCTGCACGACGCCCCACACTCTCCCTAGAGGTATGAGTCATCCATGAGCCCACTAGCCTCAGCTGGGCTTATACAACTCTCCACCTAGTTGTATAAGTCGGCGTAAAGCCTGAATCTGGGCGAAATATATCTACCCCCCTGGATGCAACCAGGTGACTTTACCTTCCTGCTGTCACATACCCCCCCTCTTGTTTTAACCTCGGGGTTGGAACACCAGCAATCAGGCATTCATGTACTCGAGACAAAGCATCCACATTCCCCATTTGAACGCCAGGGCGATGCTTTACTGTGAAGTTGAATTCCTGGAGGGCCAGGAACCACCTATTCACTCTTCTATTTGTTTCCTTGTTTTGAGCCATCCACTTTAACGGAGCGTGATCCGTAACCATGTCAAAGTGCCTACCTAGCAGGTAGTACCGAAGGGAATCTAGAGCCCACTTCACCGCTAAACACTCCTTTTCAACGGTGGCGTAATTTACCTCATGGGACTTCAACTTCCTGCTGAGGTAAATGACTGGGTGCTCTTCCCCGTTCCAGACCTGGGACAATACTGCTCCTAACCCCACATCTGACGCATCACTTTGTACGACAAAGTCTTTAGAGAAGTCGGGTGAGTACAACACTGGCTGGCTACATAAGGCTTGTTTCAAGAATTGGAATGCTGCCTCAGCCTCGGGGGTCCATTTAATCATGACCGACCCTTTCCCCTTCGTTAGGTTGGTTAGGGGCACAGCCTTAGAAGCAAAGTGCGGAATGAATCGCCGATAATACCCAGCGATTCCCAGAAAGGCTCGTACCTGCTTCTTGCTGTTGGGACGTGGCCAACTCTGGATGGCCTCGACTTTGTTGAGTTGGGGTTTTATTACTCCCCTCCCAATGGTGTACCCAAGATATTTGGCCTCCTCCTGCCCAATGGTACACTTCTTGGGGTTAGCCGTAAACCCCGCTTCCCGAACAGAGTCCAGGACTGCTTGCACTTTTGGCAGATGTGAGGCCCAATCTGTGCTATGGACAATTACGTCATCCAGGTAAGCCGCAGCATACTTCCGATGGGGCCTCAGCATCTGGTCCATTTTCCGCTGGAATGTGGCCGGCGCATTCTGTAACCCGAACGGCATTCTTTTATATTGGAACGCCCCGTCTGGGGTTACAAATGCGGTTTTCTCTTTGGCCAATTTGGCCAGGGGGATTTGCCAATACCCTTTTGTGAGGTCAAGAGTCGTCATGTATCGGGCTGTTCCCAGCCGGTCGATCAACTCATCTATACGTGGCATGGGGTAGGTGTCAAATTTTGTAACTTTGTTCAACTGACGAAAATCGTTACAAAATCGCCAGCTCCCATCGGGTTTAGGCACCAACACAATGGGACTAGACCAATCACTTTGGGACTCCTCTATCACCCCTAAGTTCAGCATTTTCTGTACTTCCTCCCGTATTGCCTCCCGTCGGGCCTCTGGGATCCGATAGGGTTTTAACTTCACCCTTTCACCGGGCGGGGTAATGATGTCATGCTCTACCCCAGATGTTTGTCCCGGCAGCTCAGAGAATACCTCCTTGTTGCGAAGCACAAACTCCTTAACCTCCTGTTGTTGGGGTTGTGACAAGGTGGCTGCTATTCCAACCTCAGGAATCACGCAACCAGTTTGAGCTGGTGACCAAGTGTCTGCGACTAGGGACTCTCTATCCCTCCAGGCTTTCAACAGATTAACGTGATAGATCTGTTCGGGCTTTCGCCTTCCTGGTTGTCTGACCTTGTAATTCACTTCGCTCACTTTTTCCATTATCTCGTAGGGGCCTTGCCATTTGGCAAGGAATTTACTTTCAACCGTAGGGACAAGTACCAGTATCCTATCCCCCGGGGAAAAGGTACGGGTCTTGGCTCCACGGTTGTACACTCTCTGCTGTGCTAACTGCGCTTGGGCCAAATGTTCCTTCACGATGGGCATTACCTGTGCAATTCGGTCTTGCATCAGGGCGACATGCTCAATCACACTCCTGTGGGGAGAACTCTCACTTTCCCAAGTTTCCTTGGCAATATCCAACAGCCCTCTTGGGTGTCTCCCATACAGTAACTCAAAGGGGGAGAATCCCGTAGAGGATTGGGGCACCTCCCTAATAGCAAACATCAGATAAGGAAGTAGACAGTCCCAATCCTTTCCATCTCTATCCACCACTTTCTTCAACATTTGTTTTAGGGTTTTGTTGAATCTTTCAACCAGCCCATCGGTTTGGGGGTGATACACAGATGTACGTAATTGCGTCACTTTGAACAATTTACACAGCTCCTTCATAACCCGGGACATAAAAGGGTGTACCTTGGTCCGTAAGCAGTTCTTTACAAATACCCACCCGGCTAAACACAAGAGATAGCTCTTTGGCTATGGTTTTGGCCGAGGTATTTCGGAGAGGGATCGCTTCTGGATAACGGGTGGCATAGTCCATTATAACTAATATGTACTGGTGCCCCCTAGCGGACTTGATTATAGGACCTACCAAATCCATGGTGATCCTCTCAAACGGGACCTCAATGATGGGTAGAGGGACCAGCGGGCTACGGAAATGTGGCATCGGGGCCGACCTCTGACACACAGGGCAGGAGGAACAATAATTTTCTATGTCCTTCATCACCCCCGGCCAATAGAATCTCTGTAATACCCTCTCTCGGGTTTTCTCTGTCCCCAGATGACCAAGAATGTGCCCATGGGCCAACTCCAACACCAACTTCCTGTAAGGTTTGGGCACCACAAGCTGCTCAACGGTTTCTTCTGCCCTTTTTGCCACCCGATACAGTAGGTCCTTCTCTACGCTGAAGTATGGGTAAGTGCAGGTATTATCTGGGTTCACTAACTCGCCATCTATTTTCACTACGTTTTCCCGTGCCTTTATTAGGGCGGGGTCTTTCAACTGTTCTGTGGCAAAGTTTTCCCTGTGAACCTCAAGATCAGAAAACTCCACAGACGGTAGGTTTTCGTCTGAGGAGGTGGGCTCCTCTCCAGTTTCTTGAGTCTCCCCTGCCAATACTGATAAGGGAAATTCCGGAGAGTCCTCACCACTCTCAGGGGAGTTCTGGCTATCACATTCCTGGTACATAGGGGCACCAGTGGGGAGCTCAGGATCATCCCACAGTTCCCAGAACTTCGGAAAATCCCTTCCCACAATGGCGTCATGCGGTAACTGAGATACTAAGCCCACTGGATGAGAGAGGGTACCTTTGGGGGTCTCGAAACACACTGTAGTCACTGGATACTCTCGGGTGTCCCCATGCACACAAATAACAGCTACCTTGCTATTCCCAGAGACCTCTGTTTTAACTAACTCAGCCTTTATCAGGGTCACAAGGCTACCTGAATCCAGCAATACCACAACATTTCTACCATTAACACACATTTTGCATAAATGTTTCTCAGTTCCTCGAATGGCAGTGCATGCGACTGTCGCACACAGCGACTGACGTCTGCCCGTCAGAAAGTCACACTGCATGGGTTCCTCCACAACCGGGCAATTGGCTGCAATATGTCCCGCTTGCCGGCAGCGGTAGCAAACGATCCTTCTTGCCGCCTCTTGAGCCGCTGATTTCCCAGGCTGTTCTCGCCAAACTTGGGGTAGAGCTCCCACCCTCTCACTCTCTCCACCCTCACCCCTTGGAATCCTCTTATCCGCCCCTGGGGATGGTCTGGTCTTAGGGTGGAAAGTCCGAGTGTCTCTGGAAGAGGCCGTCAGGTTCTCTGTAGCCAAGTATTTCTCCACACGATCCACAAGACCATCGGCCGTCTCTGGGTCTCCATGGCTTACCCACTTTTGGATGGCAGTAGGAAGAGCTCTCAAAAACCGATCCATTACAACACGTTCCACAATCTTTGGTGCGGACAAAGTCTCTGGCTGTAGCCACTTTCTGCTCAGGTGAATGAGATCATACATTTGAGACCTGGGGGGTTTTCCAAGCTGGAAAGTCCAGTTATGCACACGCTGAGCCCGGACAGCCTGGGTGACACCCAGCCTTGCCAATATTTCAGCTTTTAGCATCACATAGTCTTTTGCTTGGTCAGGCTCTAGGTCATAGTAAGCCTTCTGCGATTCACCAGTTAACAGAGGAGCCACCAGTCCAGCCCACTGCTCCTCAGGCCACTTTTCTCTTTCAGCAGTCCTTTCAAATGTGGTCAAAAATACCTCTGGATCATCCTCTCCAGTCATTTTTGTCAATAAACGACTCACCCCAAAGGACGCGGTATTAGTGGGACGGCTTTCCTCACTGGTCTGCGGACGTTGCTGCATTACTGCTTCCATCTGTTGTTGTAGTCTCTGCTCTTGCTTCTGCAACAGGTCTATGAAGCGGGCCTCAGATTGCTGCTGGGCTTGTTGCTGGGCTGCGAAGCTCTGTTGTTGAGCTGCAAGGCTCTTTTGCAAACCTGCATTTGTCTGCTGTTGATTGGCATTTGCTAGAGCCAGCTGCTTCAGTATCTCCTCCATGCTGGCTTAAAAAAAAAAACTGCCACTGGTTCTCCACCAACTGTGAGGGGGTTAGCTTGGCAGCGGGTGTGTGTGACCCCCGGGATGGGCTCCCCACACAAAAACAGGCCCAGCAAACGGAGGTTGTGGTTTTCAAAATCAAAAAAAGGTGCGGTTTATTTTCTATTTACAGTGACAAAACACAGCAAAGCCAAAAGAAACATAAACAAAATAAATCCTGGTCAACTTGACCTCTGACTAAACATACAGGTTTCCTAACTAACAACTGGGATCAGCCTAGTACTGTCCTAGTCCCTAAGTCCCTGGTTTTAAATGTCCAAGCAAATAGCCACACAGGCTTTGTCTCACCGCACAGGGGTTCACTCTCCCTAGACAGTCCACACAGGTCTGGGTCCAGGCATGAGCAAACATCTAATGAAGCTGGGAGTTCTTATAGAGGCCTAAATGAGCTGACAAGCTTCAGCTGGTCTCATCAACTCCCTGTCTGCACGACGCCCCACACTCTCCCTAGAGGTATGAGTCATCCATGAGCCCACTAGCCTCAGCTGGGCTTATACAACTCTCCACCTAGTTGTATAAGTCGGCGTAAAGCCTGAATCTGGGCAAAATATATCTACCCCCCTGGATGCAACCAGGTGACTTTACCTTCCTGCTGTCACACCTCATAAACCGTAAAGTTCACTACATAGCCTGTTGCCCTGTCACAGAACTTGTAGAGCTTGACCCCGTATCTGGCACGCTTGCTGGGAAGGTACTGCTTGAAAGACAAGCGGCCAGAAAATTTAATCAGGGACTCATCAACGCAGACAGCTTGATCGGGAGTAAACAAGGCTGCAAAACGTTCGTTGAAGTGGTTTATGAGGGGCCGAATTTTATAGAGCCGGTCGTATTCAGGGTCCCCACGTGGACGACAAAGTTCATTGTCGTTGAAGTGCATGAACCGCAAAATCTGCTCGTATCGTGCCCTGGACATGGAGGCAGAGAACACGGGCATGTGGTCAATTGGGTGCGTGGACCAATAAGCACGCAATGACGGAAATTTATGTGTGCCCATGTTGAGGGAAAGGCCCAGAAAGGTCTTAAATTCGGAAACCGTAATTGGTTTCCAATTTCTGGCAATTTTAGGCAACTGGGGGTTAGCGGCGATAAATTGACCAGCATATAAATTACTCTGGTCCACAATAGATCTATAGAGATCTTCCGTGAAAAACAGCGAATAAAAATCAATTGGAATAAAATCAGCTGTTTCCACCTGAATACCGGGTTGGGCAGTGAATGGGGGAAGTACGGGTTCTGCAGAAGTGGTGGGGACCCAATCAGGATAGGCGAATTCTGCAGGAAGGGCAGTATGGGCACGACGGGCCTGCCTTTGTCTTCTTGGTGGCAGCGGGACACTACTTGTGCTTGCCACCTCGCCAGCTTGAACTGCACTTATGGGACTCGCCACGTCACCAAGTGTTACTGCAGTGCTGGATGTACGTCCAGGCTGTACTAGGCCACTGGTGCTTGCCAGTTCACCAGAAGGAATAGCGGCGCTAGTACTACTCTGCTCCATGATACGAGAGACCTGCGGTTCTTGCTCCTCAACAACCTCAGAAGATCGGGATCGACCTTAGCAGGGACCTCAACTTCGTCGTCAGAGCTATCTGACGTGGGGCCGCTGACGTCACTGTCTTCTACGGGAAGATATTCTGAGCCTGAATCTGACAGATACGTGACCTCCTCTTCACTATCTGTCATGCTCAGAATCTCGTAGGCCTCTTTACTAGTGTACCTTCGTCTTGCCATTTTGGGCTCTAAATTTAGGGGTACACTAGTAAGATTCACAGGAAAAAAAGCACCTGACTGTCGTCAGCAAATATATCAAACGCTACAAAAAAACTGTTAGCGATCGCAGGGATCAGGCCTGTCTCTGCGAACGCTGCAGTTATGTGTGTTGTGTTTGGTAAGTGACAGTGATCGATCGATACTGCACTTGGGTGGGCTGGGATGGGCTGGGCGGAGGGGCTAAACGCAGGCGCTAGCAGGTATCTGGGCTGATCCCGCTAACACTGCGTTTTTGGGAACCCTAAACCGCTGGGGATGCTAGTATAGATCTGATCAGATACTATACCACTAAGGGGGGTGTATGCTTTGCGCGTGGGTGTTAGCGTTACTGGCACTAACCTAACACTGCCTGGGGCGACGCAGACCCTCTCTGGCGCTAAAACCTAATTGATCTCACCCGCCGGGCGATCAGGGGGGTTAAACCTTTATTGGGTTATATACGGCGGGTGCCCTGATGCTATAAAAAGCAAACTAATCAACCAGCGTCACCCGTAACCTTTATATGGTGATCACTGGTGAAAGGGTTAACTAGGGGCAATCAGGGGGTTAAAACCTTTATTAGGTTAAATATGGGGGTACCCGACGCTATATAAAAACCTGACGGGTAACCTAAATAACTAAATAACTTACTGGCTAACCAGTGACACCAGTGACGCTTATACGGCGATCACTGGTGAAAGGGTTAACTCTAGGGGCAATCAGGGGGTTAAAATAATATATGGGGGTACCTGACACTAATAAAAACCTGCGGCGAACCTAAAAAAAAATAACTGCCTATCTAAAACACCAGCGACACGAATACAGCGATCGGAAAAACAATCGCTTAGTGACGCTGAAGTTAGGGGGTGAAAGGGTTACCTGGGGGGTGATCAAGGGGTTAAACCTTTATTAGGGGGGGTTAGGGGGCTGCCCTGGACCTAAAGGGGCCTAATCCTAACTGCCCTGCAACTTTTTACAATCACAGATGACACTAAATGCAGTGATCAGTAAAATAAATGATCACTGCAATCAGTGACACTGTGATTGGGGGCTTTGGGGTGACCTGGGGGGTGATCTGGGGGTGACTGGGGGGTGATTTGTGTGCCTATGTGTACCTACGTGTCAGTGGACTGTTGGAGCACTAACCTCTGTCTTCTCTCCTCGGCGCCGGGAACGAAAAGACCGCGGCGAGGGAGATGACATCACTTCCTCCAGCCTGTGTTTACATTTCAGGCAGGAGGAAGCAATTTCATTCGCCGGGAGCGATCGCGAGGGGGGGGGGGCGGAATCGAGCGGCCGCCCCCTCATGCCTGATCGCTCCCGAACACTTAACGGCCGCTCACTGCAGTGAAGGGGGGTCCGGATGGACCCCCCAACTGCACAAAGGCGATCACGTAGATCTACGTGATTCTGCCTGTCGGTGCCATTCTGCCGACGTAAATCGGCGGTGGGCGGTCGTTAAGTGGTTAAAACAAAACGCTATGTGTGGCGGAAAACTAACACTGCACATCACCCTGAACACACCATCCCCACCGTGAAATGTGGTAGTGGCAGCATCATGTTGTGGGGATGCTTTTCTTCAGCAGGGACAAGGAAGCTGGTCAGAGTTGATGGGAAGATAGATGGAGCCAAATACAGGGAAATCTTAGAAGAAAACCTGTTAGAGTCTGCAAAAGACTTGAGACTGGGGCGGAGGTTCACCTTCCAGCAGGACAATGACCCTAAACTTACAAACAGAGCTACAATAGAATGGTTTAGATCAAAACATATTCATGTGTTCGAATAGTCAATGTCCAGACAAGGAGCTTACAATCTAAGGTCACATTCACACAATCTCACATTCCTTCATACATACTGTATACTAGGGCCAATTTAGACAGGAGCCAGTTAATCTACCAGCATATCTTTGGAGTGTGGGAGGAAACCGAAATACCTGGAGGAAACCCATGCAAGCACAGGGAGAGCAAAACAAGCAGGTAGTGCCATGGTTGAGATTGGAACCAACAACCCTAGTGCTGCTAGGCGAAAGTGCTAATTACTTCAGCCTACCTCACGACACCCTTTAAAACTAACTCCCCCCCCCCCTTCACTGGCTGCACTATTACAATGATTATCTTTTGCCACCCATGAAAAAATCCAGTACTTAGCCTAGAGCCTGTCTTTGCAATTAATTGGTCAGCACCAGCTTGTGACCACCTTTCCAATGAAAACTTCCACAGTCCTGGAAGAGGGAAGCAGGAACAAGCAATTTCCAAATGCCCAGCCTGATTCATTGGCTAGCATGGACAGCAGCAACAATCATCAAAGCATCTAAAGGCTTGTGGATGGGGAGGATGTTGGCTTGTTGGCCATCTTTAAATTTTTTGCCAAAAAGGTGAACTAACCCTTTAACCACTTTCTGCCCGTGCTATAGCCAAATGATGGCTACAGCGTGGGCTTCCAGTGTCTGGAGAGCGTCAATAGATGTCCTTTCGTGATCACACTGCTCATGCGTCACCTAGGGCGCGTGTGCGGTGTGCTGTGACTGCCGAGTCCTTCAGATTCGGCTGATCACAATCACAGAATGACCTTTACCACGTGATCTGCTGTCAAGCAATGACAGCTGTTCACAGAAGTAATCAAGCCGGTTATCGTCTTTTTCTCTCCTAGCGATCAGTGTGAGGAGAGAAGCAGAAATCCGGTAACCGGCGCCTGTTACAGGGACATCGGTCCCTGCATCAGTGCCCACCAGTGCAGCTAATCAGTGCCCACCAGTGTCACCTATCAGTGCCACCTCATCAGTGCAGCCTCATCAGCGCACATCAATGAAGGAGAAAAATTACCTGTTTGCAAAATTACAAAAAACATTATTTTTTTCTTTAGCGAAAAATAAAAAACCCAGTGGTGATTAAATACTACCAAAATAAATCTCTATTTGTGTGAAAAAATATATAAAAATTTCATAGGGGTATAGTGTTGTATGACTGCGCAATTGACATTCAAAGTCCAACAGCTCTGAAAGCTGAAAATTGGCCTGGGCAGGAAGGGGGTTTAAGTGCCCAGTAGGCAAGTGGTTAAACAATCATTTCTGTTCAATTAATTTATCCAGCTTTGTTTTGGTGCTGCTTCCAAGAAAGGCAGCTGAATTACATGGATGTCCCTGTCCATTATGGGCGGAGCACCATACTGTTGCTGCAGCTGGAACTCCTCCCAGTCGCTGGCTGGCGCAGAGTAGCCAATCAGATTGCGTGACAAGGCGCGGAATGTCGTGTGAGGAAGGAAGGCGTCGAATGTGGTAGGAGCCAATCAGATTGCGGTAAAAGACGCGGGCGTTCATGTGAGGAGAGGAAAGCGCGGCTGTACTCTGAGGAGAAGCGAGTTGTGAGGAGACTACTGCCTGCGGACTCTCTCGGTTTGTGTCTATGATAGATATATCGCTGTACTCCATGGAGTTACCGGGGAAAGGATCACATAGGAATCACTGTGCTGACAATCAGCTACAGGAACAGTCAGCTGGTTCACCCTTGAAAGGAAAGCCCCTTATTTATTGAACCAAATCTCTCAGTTTCGCTTTAGTCCTAATTGTCCCTCTTGTAGGGTTAATATACAAATGTGTATTCATTTTTGTGGTTTATATGTTCTTACTATTCCAAGCTTTATATCAGAGTGGCTAATTTTCAGAAAACTAATGGTAATTAGGACTGCACAAGAAGATCAGGCATCTCTACAGAATAGACGAAGATGGAATAGAACGTCATGTTGGCCCAGTGTGTTAGTACACTGGTAAAAAAATCATTAATTTTATGGCCTCCGCCATGGACAAAGCTTTTGCATAAAGGAGAGGTATGGCTAAAGCTCTGCAGGGATCCTGACAGTATGTCGGGATTTGCCCAGGTACCTGACTAGCAGCCTCTCAATGCAGTGCTGAGACCCTGAGCCAGCTGTTCCTGCCCCCCCTTCTTCCACTGAGCGCTGGAGGGGTCTGTGCTCAGAGTGGAACTGAGTGATCAGCGGTCTTTGATCGTTCAGTGTAAAGCCGGAGGGGGACAGCTGCTGCATCTACATAGTTGAGTATAAATGTTTGCATGCTATATCAAGACTTATCTCTCTTTTATTTACAAATGACAGCTTTACTGAGCATTGGGAGTACAGCTATTGCTATATTCTGCGTGCTCTGACAGGAGAGTGCTCTGAAACAGCGGCAGCTATGCCTGCCCCTCCTCTGTTCATTAATAGAAGGCTTTGAATTTTGTGAATGGGTTCACATAATACAAAGCACTCTGGGCAGGAGAAATGGCAGGCAGAGTGGCTACATGCGACTCTACAGCTGGAGGAGCTGAGACCAGAAGGTCCAGTGTTTCATGTGTCCTTGTCACACAACAATTTGGGCAAAATCTCACCATTCTTGGGGTGCCAATAAAAATGATTGGCACCCAAATGTACGACTCACATTTTGGTGTGATTTGGAAATGCAGACAGAATCACACCGTTTCTGCCCACAATTCCAAATAGTGAACAAGGCCTAAGATAAGTGCAGAGCTCTAAAAGATGTCAGTGGACAGTGGCACCCCGGTACACTGTGTTCATATGCCTAGGCTGGTATGAAGCTGTGTTATCAGCAGAGGTCTTGGAGTTAGAGAAGCTCTCACACAAGACTGGCCAATATATAATGGTAAAATGAGCTCTGCACTTCACAAAGACTGGTTAATGCACCGATTGTTACTTATGCAGTTGTTTTTACTGTTTATAATAAAGAGTTCATTCCTTATAGCAGGGCTTGACAAATTTGCTTGGAATCTAGGAGCCAGCTAAAAAAGTTAGGAGCCAGGTTTTTTTTTTTTTACGACCAATGCATGCAGAAGCGAACGCATACGTGAGTAGCGCCCGCATATGAAAGCAGTGTTTAAACCACACATGTGAGGTATCGCCGCGATCGGTAGAGCGAGAGCAATAATTCTAGCTCTAGACATCCTCTGTAACTCAAAACATGCAACCTGTAGAATTTTTTTAAATGTGGCCTATGGAGATTTTAAAGGGTAAAAGTTTGTCGCCATTCCACGAGCGGACGCAATTTTGAAGCGTGACATGTTGGGTATCACATTTACTCAGCGTAACATTATCTTTCACAATATAAAAAAAAAATTGGCTAACTTTACTGTTGTCTTATTTTTTTATTTAAAAAAAGTGTATTTTTTTTTCCTCAAAGTGCGCTTGTAAGACCGCTGCGCAAATACGGTGTGACAGAAAGTATTGCAACGACTGCCATTTTATTCTCTAGGGTGTTAGAATAAAAAATATATATAATGTTTGGGGGTTAACTTCTAAGTAAAGGGAAGATGGGCGGTGAAACAGGCAAGCATTGCTGGTTGTCTTGTCATACCAATGGCCCCCACAAGATGGCGCCAGATTACAGAATGAAGCCTAGGCCTGCAGAAGGCCGCAAAGCCGCGGCCTAAATTACCGGCCGGCGCGGCCCGACAAGATCACGCGATCGCGGGGGGGGGCGCATGGAGATACAGGAAACCTCAGCTGTGCTGCCCCAGGCGCCAGGTCGCTAATTCTAGTCGCATTTGCGACCTGGCGCCCGGGGATTGTCGAGCCCTGCCTTATAGTTACACTTTGCTTTTTTTTCAATCTAAATTTTTCATCAGAGATATTCCTTGTGCTTGGCTGCTAGTGCTGCAAACTTACATCCCAGTAGTGTACAGGTGAGGGGGAAACTATAAGAAGTCAGTACAAGCATAACTGGTAAAAAAAATTTCAAGTTTATTTCCCAACGAAAAAAAAACATTTCTCTTTTCGTCCATGGACGGACACCGCTCCCTTAAAGCGGAGCTCCGCCGTTAAAAAAAAAAAAAAAATTAAAAGCCAGCAGCTACAAATACTGCAGCTGCTGACTTTTTTTTTATATATGGACACTTACCTGTCCTGGAGTCCAGCGAAGTCTGCAGCAGAAGATGAGCAATCACTCGTCTATCTGCTGCCCCCACCGCCATCCTTGGTGAGGGAATCGGGAAGTGAAGCGTTCCGGCTTCACTGCCCGCTTCCCTACGGCGCATGCACGAGGCGCTCAGCTCCGTCCTCACTGGTCACCGTTGTGTTCTGGGAGCCGTGTGTTTCCCAGAACACAACGGGCGGGGGCGGGAAGTGACGCACTACCCGCAGAGAGGACTCCCAGAAGTGGGTGCAAATACCTGTCTTAGACAGGTATCTGCACCCCCCCTCCCCCCCTGAAAGGTGCCAAATGTGACACCGGAGGGGGGGAGGGTTCCGATGAGCGGAAGTTCCACTTTAGGGTGGAGCTCCGCTTTAAATCTTGACAAAGTGGGTTATGTTCCATCTATTAGGAGAGGACTAGGCAGACATGTTAGATATTTAATACATGTTACTTTAACAGAGTTGAATAGTCCCCCCCCCCCAGGGGGCGGTCCCTCGGGTCATAACCCCTCACCCTGCAGCCAGCAGCTCAATTTTTTTTCCTGCCTAGTAGAGGAGAAGGACCTGGCTCCTTTTGGGCCCAGGGTCCGGAAGAAGTTTTTACTTTTTATTGTTTATTTTATTTTTTGATCCTGAGATCTACTATCAACTGCCGGCTGGGCGACAGGCTGGATAATATAGATCCTTATAGTCTCCCCAGTCCGGCCATCGAGCGTGAGCAGGCCTTAGCTACGCGATGGGTCGGCCGAGACATACCCCACGGCTCCAGGGGTGGCCGGTGAGCTATTGCTCCGGGGTTCACATATGACCGGGCTGCTTGCTGTCTCAGTCACAGTGGACCATGGCCGACAGCCACTCCATACTGCTCGGCTGTGGGTCTGTCTGGAATGCACCAGCAAGTCCTCGCATGGATGGGTAAGTTTAGTTCCTCCCTGTTTCGACAGGATGGAACAGCTAGGCATTCCTGGGGGGTCGATTAGGGGGTCTCCTGTCCTCCCCTTTCCTCTCCCTCTGTCCCCCCCTTTTTCCTCCTCCCCTTGCGGGGCCTGCTGCGTCGGCCGGGGTATACCTGAGGGGGATTCCGTTTCCCGGTTTGGGGCTGTGGGGGCGTCCGGGTCCGCTCTCTGTGGGGGGTGGTCTGCCTCTGGGAAGTCTCAATTCGGCATCTCTACGGCCTTCTCGTCCACCTCAGGTGCTTAGGCGCCATTTTTTGTAGCGCCAATGTCATTTTCTTGGGGCCTGTAGTTATCATTGAAATCTCTATTGGTGGCCATTTTGTTGTGGCCGCGCTGTGACGCAGGTCTTCATTGCGTTCGGCCATTTTCTTGTAGTCTGCGCCCTGTTTCTCTGAGGCGTTTGGCAGCCATTTTGAGGGTGTTTTTTTTTCTACTGATTTGGCCTCTAGTGCTGGATAGGCTTCCTGAATGGCGTGAATAGCGCTGTTCACATCACAGAACACCTCAGACACACGCTGTGTGCGGAGGGAGAGCGGACAGTGGCGCTGGGCAGCCTCTTACTTGGGTGGTGAGTTCCCTGGGTAACCACCCGGTCAGAGCAGCAAGGAGGGTGGACATTTTTCTGTGCCATTACCTTGACTTAGTCCCTATAGGCCAGTGATGGTGAACCTTGGCACCCCAGATGTTTTGGAACTACATGATGTTCATGCACTCTGCAGTGTAGTTGAGTATCATGGGAAATGTAGTTCCAAAACATCTGGGGTGCCAAGATTCGCCATCACTGCTATAGGCTGTCAGTGGGTGGGCATGGAGTCAGAAGCTGGCGCTTCTTCCCCAGATTCCAGTGGCAGCAACCGGTGCCCCTGCACCTGCAATGCCTATGGACAATTGTCGGTCCTGGAGTCATTTTGTTGCCAGGGTGGAAGGGGGGTATAAAGTGCCCCCGCCATCTCCTGGGGAATGCTCTGACTCAGACCTGGCTGCGGCACATGACCCCTGTTCTGAAGTGTCAGAGAATGCAAAGACCGTCTGGGCAGTGAGTAGAACTCCTTGTCTGGGTCAGCGTAGGACAGAGCACTTGTGGTAGCACTTATCACAGCAGTAAGGGTCACTCTTAAAAAATTAGATATGGGATATACTGCGCTGTGCAATGAGTGAACACAAAAATTAGCTGCCAACACAGCTGAGACAAAGCAAAAACTGGTGAATATGAAAAAGTGTAGCGCTTATTTTTGTGAAAGAGTCAGTTAACAAAACATAAATGTTGCAAACATGCATATATATTAATTTCAGTGACACCAAGTGACTGAGTGTGATCCGTGAAAAAAAATATATTATATGTAAATAAATCAGAACAAAACAGTCCTCTATTGTGACCACACACAAATAACAGTCCAAAAGTGTAGAAAAAACTGCAAGGTTGAAAAAAAGAGTCCCACATGGATATGACCCTCTCTGTGAAAGGATAGAGACACCACCACCGATTATAAGGAGGAGGCTTACCAGATGGTATTGACTTGGTAAGGTGTATACCACCCAAGTCAAAACAGGCTTAAATAATCAGTCAGCAAGGTGTATCCAGCTGGTCCTGAATCCGCATATCAGTCGGCACCGCAAATTCCCGTAAACACCAGGAAGTGTGAATACATATAGTCTTGTTGGAGCCAGAGATACGGTAACCACATAACATGCGTAATGGGGAAAAAAAAACTCACATAGTGTGATACCGTACAAGGAAGTATTTATTTAAAAAAAGATTAAAAAATGTACACTCACATTTGGAAGAACATCATAGGCATATCACAAAATGCAAGAGCGATGTGTGTAAATGGGTCCACCCGACGCGTTTCAACTAAAAAGTCATCATCTGGGGTGTGGACCCCCACAACAACACCGCTATTTATAGATGGAATGACCCCAGCTGGAGTGACCCCGGAAATTACATCACTTCCTGTTGGTGAACAGGAAGTGGCGGCTGCTATTTAAAATATCCCATTTGATCTCAAAAAATCTTCCCATAATATAGGATAATACTGCCAATGAATATTTATTAGATTGTGTTAGATCAATAGATAAATAAGCAGTATAGACATGGCCAGAACTTCTATATCAGCCATATAGAACAGGAAGCGCCATCCAAGCCTCTCTATGAAGACGAGGCTGGATGACATCACTTCCGCTCTGCACAGGAACATTGGAAAAGATCCCCAAGCCTCACTATGTCTGATATGGCACTGTTTTTTATGAGCCCAGACAAACACTTCCAGTGGTGGTGCTATGGGCAAAGCGCCTGATGTGTTATCGGGAGGTTGTGAGTTCGAATCCCCGCTTTGGCATGCCGAATTTGAAGTCAAATCAAACTGGGGTCATCCCTAAAAATCTAGAATGCTAATATTGGTTAATGTTCCAAAACCGACAAATTCAACTGTCAAACACAAACTAGCCATTTGAATGGTGACTAGATAGTTGACAAGTTGAAATGAGTATTAAAATTATTAAAACATTTTATTAAAAAAAGGATAAAATTTTAAATTACTACAAAAATTTATGAAAAATCGTCCTTGGAGTCAAGATCTATTAATAAAAGCGTTAATATCCCACTCCACATTTAACCCCTGTGGGTGGTGAGTCTGTAACTCGTAAATCCAGAAAGTTTCGAGTCTGGAAACTCCTCTAGTGTTGGCCCCACCCCTCCATGGAGCAACATAACGGTCAATAATCAAGAATTGGGTCCCTGTTGGGTCACGGGCATGGTTTTGCCGATAATGCCGAGGGACCGTGTGTTTGACACTCCCAAACTTGATTAAGTTGATATGTTCGGTTACCCTGGTCGTGAATGACCTAATGGTCCGCCCAACATATTGTTTACCACATGGACATGTCAGTAAATACACGACATTAATAGTTGCGCATGTACAAAATGGTTTGATTGGATAGACCCGGTTAGTCGCTGTGGACCTAAATTCTTTACTGGCCTTTCTCCCACAGGTGTTATACTGGCATACAAGGCATTTCTTACAGGGGTAGTAGCCTGTCCAGTTATGAAAAAATGTTGGCCTAATCGGAGGATTAATGATGGTTGGTGCAATTTTACTTTTAAGTGAGGGCACTCCTCGGTATATCACTTTAGGTCTTTCTGGTAAAAGTGTACCAAGGATTCGATCATTCCTCAAGATACCCCAATGTTGTTCAAAAATAGCCTTGATTTGCTTGTGTTGGGTAGAAAAGGCTGTAAGAAAAGACCATCTAAAATTGTCTTCCCTTTCTCTTTGAGGTCTATCTGCTAACAATAGAGATCGGTCGATATTCAGAACCTTAGTCATCTCATTCTCGACATCTCGATTGTCATATCCCTTTTCAATAAACCGGTCTCTTAGAATGTCAGCTTGTATCCTGAAAGTTTCTGTGTCAGTACAATTCCTGCGGAGTCGCAGGAATTGACTTTTGGGAACGGATTTTAGCCAGGACTTATGATGGCAACTGTCTATGGGTATATATCCGTTCCTATCCGTAGGTTTGAAATACGTACTGTACTTGAATTGATACTCAAACCTTTCTATTTCAAGATCCAAAAAATGGATTTTAGACTGGCTAAATTCGTATGTAAGTGAAATCCCTCTGTCATTCTCATTGAGCTCTGAGAAGAAATCTTCAAGAGATTCAGGGGTGCCAGCCCAAAGGAGGAGGATGTCGTCTATGTACCTGGCCCACATAATTAACTGCGGGTGTTCCAGGGCATAGACGGCATCCTCCTCCCACTTGGCCATGAAAAGGTTTGCTAAACTGGGAGCAAACTTTGCTCCCATCGCAACTCCCTTATGCTGCAAATAAAAGCGACCATCGAACCAAAAATAATTATGTTGGGTGGCAAACTCCAACAAATCAACTATAAAATCCACCTGAGGTTTAGCGAGAGTGACATCCCTATTTAGAAAATCCTTAGCAGCCTCCATTCCTCTCTGATGAGGAATGCAGGTGTATAAGGATGCCACATCCGCTGTGGCCATAATCAAATCGCCTTCAAAGGTGATAGCAGACAGGCGTTTAATCACATCCTTCGTGTCTTTAAGGTAGGATGGAGTTTTGCGTACAGATGGTTGCAAAAAGAAATCAATGTACCTACCAATTCTAGAGGTGACGGAATCTATCCCGCTAATGATGGGACGTCCAGGGGGATGAAGGGAATCTTTATGAACCTTAGGTAAATAATAAATAACAGGAATGCGGGGGGCTAAAGGAACAAGGAACGATTTTTCTTTACTATTTAAAATTGAGGACTCATAACCCTGAGCGATAAGACTGGTTAATTGTCTCTTGAATTTAGATGTCGGATTACTGGATAGCTCTTTGTACGTATCCTGATCACTCAGAATTTTGTACATCTCCCCCATATAGTCCTGTTTGTCCAGCAATACAATACCTCCGCCTTTGTCAGCGGGACGGATAACCAGATCCTTATTGTCACACAAGGATTTAAGACCCTGACTAGGTAAAGGATTATTGAAAACTCGTTTAGGAGGTAATTTGGCAAGATCTTTCAATACCAGATCTCTAAACATGTTTATTGCTGGAGCAAGCTGGTTAGGGGGGTTGAACAGGGATGGATTGGATAAACCTGAATGGACAGTACCTGACGTAGCTGCCCTCGCTATACTTCTAGTAGGATTGGAAGTAATATAGCGCTGTATGTTAATCTTCCTAATGTACTTATGAATGTCGACAAAGGTGTCAAATTTGTTCAACCTCCGCGGGGGAGCAAATTTGAGACCCTTGTCCAAAACAATCTTTTCTTCATGTGTTAAAACAGTACTACTCAGGTTGAACACTCCTTTACAGATTATGTTCGCCCTCGCTTTTCGTCTCTGGCTCCTCCTCCCTCCTCTGGACCCTCTCTTGGGTCTCGGCCCCTTTTTCTCCCTGGGGGGTCCTCGTGAAAACCCTGATTTGGGCGGGGTTGGGAGATTGGTTGTTGATATCCATAGGAAGGCTGATCATACTCGGCATTTGGATACGGATATACTCCATCATTATACTGATCTTGAAGTGGAGAATATCTGTTATAAGTGGATGCTGGTGGATGACTATAGTGGGATGGTTTAGGGTAACCATTATGGTGGTCTTGATATCTAGCGGGTGATCCCCTATAATAGGGAGACCCCCTCTGATAGGATGGCTCACGATCATAATAATGACCGTCAGGGTTAGAATGGTTCCCTCTATGTCCTCTCCCTCCCCTTCTATTAGAATTATGTCCTCTACCCTTCTGTGTGTTCCTAGGGGTATGTACATTTTGGGGGCGACCACCCTGGGTTGGAGGAGGATCCCTAGGTAGTAGGCTCCTATTCATAGAAGGTTTCGGTTGGGTCTGGTAATCAATCAGAGGAGCCTGCGCTCCTATATTAGAAGAATTAACTTCCATAGTTTGATCCTGTACTGGGGTTTTCTGCCAGCTGAATACCTTACCCGCCCTATAGTCACCTATATCCCGCGAGTATTTTTTATGTTTTTTAGCCTTTTGATCTTTATCCTCCTTGATCAAATGGGCCTGGAGGTTAGAGGACAAGGAATTGTATTCAACTGAGTTTTTATACACAAGCAGTCCTTCCTTTAATTCCTTGATCTCTCTATCCAAGACAGAGAGGCGACTTCTCTTCCTGGTAATGAGGAAATTTAAAAATTTGGTACCAGCCTCATTGAAATATTTAAACCAGGAGTCAAAATCTCCCTCACCCTGTTGTGGATGAATGTCCCATCTGAGACTTCGTGGGACCATCTGTTCCGTCACATATTGTTCCAGGAACACAAGGTCCCACTGAAGATGGAGTTCTGACACCATGACATTCCTAAGCCTTAAAAATAACCCTCCAATTTCTGTGTCGCTACCAGTGGCTACAAACACACCCTCTGTATTGACTGTGCGTGATGCACGGTAGTCAAATACATCCATATTAGTGGTTGGTATTACACCAAATAAATAATGAACACTGCTGCAATATAATGTCAAGTAAACTGTGCAAAAAATTAGATATGGGATATACTGCGCTGTGCAATGAGTGAACACAAAAATTAGCTGCCAACACAGCTGAGACAAAGCAAAAACTGGTGAATATGAAAAAGTGTAGCGCTTATTTTTGTGAAAGAGTCAGTTAACAAAACATAACAAATGTTGCAAACATGCATATATATTAATTTCAGTGACACCAAGTGACTGAGTGTGATCCGTGAAAAAAAAGGCTAAAAAACATAAAAAATACTCGCGGGATATAGGTGACTATAGGGCGGGTAAGGTATTCAGCTGGCAGAAAACCCCAGTACAGGATCAAACTATGGAAGTTAATTCTTCTAATATAGGAGCGCAGGCTCCTCTGATTGATTACCAGACCCAACCGAAACCTTCTATGAATAGGAGCCTACTACCTAGGGATCCTCCTCCAACCCAGGGTGGTCGCCCCCAAAATGTACATACCCCTAGGAACACACAGAAGGGTAGAGGACATAATTCTAATAGAAGGGGAGGGAGAGGACATAGAGGGAACCATTCTAACCCTGACGGTCATTATTATGATCGTGAGCCATCCTATCAGAGGGGGTCTCCCTATTATAGGGGATCACCCGCTAGATATCAAGACCACCATAATGGTTACCCTAAACCATCCCACTATAGTCATCCACCAGCATCCACTTATAACAGATATTCTCCACTTCAAGATCAGTATAATGATGGAGTATATCCGTATCCAAATGCCGAGTATGATCAGCCTTCCTATGGATATCAACAACCAATCTCCCAACCCCGCCCAAATCAGGGTTTTCACGAGGACCCCCCAGGGAGAAAAAGGGGCCGAGACCCAAGAGAGGGTCCAGAGGAGGGAGGAGGAGCCAGAGACGAAAAGCGAGGGCGAACATAATCTGTAAAGGAGTGTTCAACCTGAGTAGTACTGTTTTAACACATGAAGAAAAGATTGTTTTGGACAAGGGTCTCAAATTTGCTCCCCCGCGGAGGTTGAACAAATTTGACACCTTTGTCGACATTCATAAGTACATTAGGAAGATTAACATACAGCGCTATATTACTTCCAATCCTACTAGAAGTATAGCGAGGGCAGCTACGTCAGGTACTGTCCATTCAGGTTTATCCAATCCATCCCTGTTCAACCCCCCTAACCAGCTTGCTCCAGCAATAAACATGTTTAGAGATCTGGTATTGAAAGATCTTGCCAAATTACCTCCTAAACGAGTTTTCAATAATCCTTTACCTAGTCAGGGTCTTAAATCCTTGTGTGACAATAAGGATCTGGTTATCCGTCCCGCTGACAAAGGCGGAGGTATTGTATTGCTGGACAAACAGGACTATATGGGGGAGATGTACAAAATTCTGAGTGATCAGGATACGTACAAAGAGCTACCCAGTAATCCGACATCTAAATTCAAGAGACAATTAACCAGTCTTATCGCTCAGGGTTATGAGTCCTCAATTTTAAATAGTAAAGAAAAATCGTTCCTTGTTCCTTTAGCCCCCCGCATTCCTGTTATTTATTATTTACCTAAGGTTCATAAAGATTCCCTTCATCCCCCTGGACGTCCCATCATTAGCGGGATAGATTCCGTCACCTCTAGAATTGGTAGGTACATTGATTTCTTTTTGCAACCATCTGTACGCAAAACTCCATCCTACCTTAAAGACACGAAGGATGTGATTAAACGCCTGTCTGCTATCACCTTTGAAGGCGATTTGATTATGGCCACAGCGGATGTGGCATCCTTATACACCTGCATTCCTCATCAGAGAGGAATGGAGGCTGCTAAGGATTTTCTAAATAGGGATGTCACTCTCGCTAAACCTCAGGTGGATTTTATAGTTGATTTGTTGGAGTTTGCCACCCAACATAATTATTTTTGGTTCGATGGTCGCTTTTATTTGCAGCATAAGGGAGTTGCGATGGGAGCAAAGTTTGCTCCCAGTTTAGCAAACCTTTTCATGGCCAAGTGGGAGGAGGATGCCGTCTATGCCCTGGAACACCCGCAGTTAATTATGTGGGCCAGGTACATAGACGACATCCTCCTCCTTTGGGCTGGCACCCCTGAATCTCTTGAAGATTTCTTCTCAGAGCTCAATGAGAATGACAGAGGGATTTCACTTACATACGAATTTAGCCAGTCTAAAATCCATTTTTTGGATCTTGAAATAGAAAGGTTTGAGTATCAATTCAAGTACAGTACGTATTTCAAACCTACGGATAGGAACGGATATATACCCATAGACAGTTGCCATCATAAGTCCTGGCTAAAATCCGTTCCCAAAAGTCAATTCCTGCGACTCCGCAGGAATTGTACTGACACAGAAACTTTCAGGATACAAGCTGACATTCTAAGAGACCGGTTTATTGAAAAGGGATATGACAATCGAGATGTCGAGAATGAGATGACTAAGGTTCTGAATATCGACCGATCTCTATTGTTAGCAGATAGACCTCAAAGAGAAAGGGAAGACAATTTTAGATGGTCTTTTCTTACAGCCTTTCTACCCAACACAAGCAAATCAAGGCTATTTTTGAACAACATTGGGGTATCTTGAGGAATGATCGAATCCTTGGTACACTTTTACCAGAAAGACCTAAAGTGATATACCGAGGAGTGCCCCGGGGGGGGCCCCCCCCCCCCCCCCCCCCACACGGGGGGGGGGGGCAGGCCAACATTTTTTCATAACTGGACAGGCTACTACCCCTGTAAGAAATGCCTTGTATGCCAGTATAACACCTGTGGGAGAAAGGCCAGTAAAGAATTTAGGTCCACAGCGACTAACCGGGTCTATCCAATCAAACCATTTTGTACATGCGCAACTATTAATGTCGTGTATTTACTGACATGTCCATGTGGTAAACAATATGTTGGGCGGACCATTAGGTCATTCACGACCAGGGTAACCGAACATATCAACTTAATCAAGTTTGGGAGTGTCAAACACACGGTCCCTCGGCATTATCGGCAAAACCATGCCCGTGACCCAACAGGGACCCAATTCTTGATTATTGACCGTTATGTTGCTCCATGGAGGGGTGGGGCCAACACTAGAGGAGTTTCCAGACTCGAAACTTTCTGGATTTACGAGTTACAGACTCACCACCCACAGGGGTTAAATGTGGAGTGGGATATTAACGCTTTTATTAATAGATCTTGACTCCAAGGACGATTTTTCATAAATTTTTGTAGTAATTTAAAATTTTATCCTTTTTTTAATAAAATGTTTTAATAATTTTAATACTCATTTCAACTTGTCAACTATCTAGTCACCATTCAAATGGCTAGTTTGTGTTTGACAGTTGAATTTGTCGGTTTTGGAACATTAACCAATATTAGCATTCTAGATTTTTAGGGATGACCCCAGTTTGATTTGACTTCAAATTCGGCATGCCAAAGCGGGGATTCGAACTCACAACCTCCCGATAACACATCAGGTGCTTTGCCCATAGCACCACCACTGGAAGTGTTTGTCTGGGCTCATAAAAAACAGTGCCATATCAGACATAGTGAGGCTTGGGGATCTTTTCCAATGTTCCTGTGCAGAGCGGAAGTGATGTCATCCAGCCTCGTCTTCATAGAGAGGCTTGGATGGCGCTTCCTGTTCTATATGGCTGATATAGAAGTTCTGGCCATGTCTATACTGCTTATTTATCTATTGATCTAACACAATCTAATAAATATTCATTGGCAGTATTATCCTATATTATGGGAAGATTTTTTGAGATCAAATGGGATATTTTAAATAGCAGCCGCCACTTCCTGTTCACCAACAGGAAGTGATGTAATTTCCGGGGTCACTCCAGCTGGGGTCATTCCATCTATAAATAGCGGTGTTGTTGTGGGGGTCCACACCCCAGATGATGACTTTTTAGTTGAAACGCGTCGGGTGGACCCATTTACACACATCGCTCTTGCATTTTGTGATATGCCTATGATGTTCTTCCAAATGTGAGTGTACATTTTTTAATCTTTTTTTAAATAAATACTTCCTTGTACGGTATCACACTATGTGAGTTTTTTTCCCCATTACGCATGTTATGTGGTTACCGTATCTCTGGCTCCAACAAGACTATATGTATTCACACTTCCTGGTGTTTACGGGAATTTGCGGTGCCGACTGATATGCGGATTCAGGACCAGCTGGATACACCTTGCTGACTGATTATTTAAGCCTGTTTTGACTTGGGTGGTATACACCTTACCAAGTCAATACCATCTGGTAAGCCTCCTCCTTATAATCGGTGGTGGTGTCTCTATCCTTTCACAGAGAGGGTCATATCCATGTGGGACTCTTTTTTTCAACCTTGCAGTTTTTTCTACACTTTTGGACTGTTATTTGTGTGTGGTCACAATAGAGGACTGTTTTGTTCTGATTTATTTACATATAATATATTTTTTTTCACGGATCACACTCAGTCACTTGGTGTCACTGAAATTAATATATATGCATGTTTGCAACATTTGTTATGTTTTGTTAACTGACTCTTTCACAAAAATAAGCGCTACACTTTTTCATATTCAAGGGTCACTCTTAAGCTGGAGGATACAGCTGGGACATCCACTGAAGTGTCAGTCCCTTTTGGGTCTCACAAACTGACCCGCTCTGTTAAGGTTTTTTCCTTATGTATCTTACTTTGACAAGTTCATAGATAAGGAGTTGGAGCAGAGGTCCTTTGTGGTTTCTCAGGGCATGGCGGTCTGTTACCCATTTGAAGAGTGCCTTTTGAAAAAATGGGCTTCTCCCCCACTTGTTGACGCCCCGGTATCAAGGTTGAACAAGGTAACCACTATCCCGGTAGAGGGGACCCCTGTTTTTAAGGACCCTACTGATATGAGGTCCGAAGCGGTGAGCCGTTCCATGTTCACCATGCTGGGGTCAGCATTGCGGCCCATAAGGGCTGCAACTTTGGTGTCTCAGACCCTCGCTGAATGGGCAACAATGTTGCACCAGGCAGTGGAGGAGCATCAGCTCCCCCCAGAATGCGTGACACTGGCTGACCAGCTGGTGCAGGGCCTTGTGTACGTCTGTGATGCAACCCTGGATGCGACCCCTTTAATCTCCAGGGCCTCTGTATCTGCAGTGGTTTTGCACCGCCTGATATGGCTAAAATGCTGATCCGCGGACCAAGCTTCCAAGAAAGCTCTGACAGATTTGCCTTTCAAAGGTGGGAGACTCTTTGGTGCCTCACTGGACGACATTATTAAGGATGTCCCTGCAGGTAAGAGCACACTTCTCCCTCAGTCCACTAAAGGTAAGGAGCCGCGCCGTAAGCAGGGGCCCTCCTTTCCCGCACAAAATCTGTATTTTCGTCAGTCAGGGCCCGCTGGCAGACCCTTCCAAGCCGAAAAAGGTCCAGCTGGGGGACAGAAGTGTCCCTGGGTGCGCAAGCAAACCAAGCCCACAAACAAGTCTGCTACCGCATGAGGTTTTGCCCCCACCCGACCCTTAGGTTGGGGGACGTCTTTGCGGGTTTGCAGCTTGGCGAACCTCTCTGCTTTCCGACCAGTGGGTTTGCGAAGTGGTCACTTCAAGGTACAAGATCGAGTTTCTTTCTTGTCCACCAAACAGATTCTTTCCCTCTTCCTCTCCTTCCGGCTCATCGGAATGCCCTAACGAGGACAGTACAGGACTTACTGAGGGTGCAGGGTAATCATACCTGTACAGCTGCAGGAAAGGTTTCAGGGATTCTACTCCAATATGTTTGTGGTCCCAAAGGAGGACGGAGTTCATCCAATCCTAGACCTCAAGGCCCTCAATGCCTTTGTGTAGGTTCGGAAATTCAGGATGGAATCTGTTCGCTCGGTGGTCGTTGCGCTCCATCCGGGGGATTTTCTGGCATCCTTGGACGTCAAGGATGCATACTTGCATGTCCCCATCTGCGTCAGGCATCAGAGGTTCCTGTGTTTTGCGGTCGGGGAAGACCGCTATCATTTTGTGGCTCTACCTTTTTGGTCTAGCGTCGACACCAAGTGTTTTCACCAAGGTGCTCGCCCCGATTCTGGCCTTGCTGAGACAGCGGGGCATTGCTATCGTGACCTACTTGGACGATCTTCTTCTGAGAGCTACTTCAAGCTCAGATTTAGAGGACGTGTCTATAGCAAATCAGTCCTTCCGAGAATTTGGTTGGGTACTGAACCAGTCGGTGTTAGTACCGACTCAGCACCTGGAATACCTGGGGTTGATTCTGGACTCCTCGGAGGCAAGAGTTTTTCTTCTTCTGGAAAAGTTACAGTCCAGACTGCGGTGAGGTTAACATCCCGCAAATGGTTGTCTCTCACTTTCTGCATGCGAGTCCTGGACCTCATGGTAGCCTCCTTCGAGGCAGTACCGTATGCCCAATTCCACACTCGTGTCTTGCTGAAGGAGATTCTGTCCAAATGGAACACATCTCCATTGGATCTGGATCTTCCGATTCAGGTAAGCCACCTGGTCAGGGCCTCTCTGAGTTGGTGGCTGAGATCCCCGGCCCTTCAGTCCAGGAAGTCGTTCCTTCCTTTCCACTGGACTGTGATCAGGTTGTGCTTCTCCATGTGGTCACAGAGGCTACGAGGGCGTCCAGTCAGGATCCAGTCGGACAACGCCACGGTGGTGGCATATGTCAACCATCGAGGAGGTACATGGAGCTTGGCTGCAGCGTTGGAGGTCGCTCACATCCTAAGGCTCTATCGGCTGTTTACATTCCAGGCGTTTTTAAAGCTGGCAGGCGGACTATCTAAGTCGCCAGATGCTGGACCAAGGGGAATGGTCGCTACACCCAGAGGTGTTTCAACGCCTTTGCCGGAGATGGGGCACGCCAGATGGATCTCCTGGCTTCTCGACTCAATCGCAAGGTGTCGAGGTTTGTGGCCAGGTCCAGGGATTCCTGGGCAGACGTGTCGGACGCGTTGGTGGCTCCATGGGGGTCAGTATCGGCTAATTTATGCCTTTCCCCCACTGAAGTTGCTTCCACCTCTGCTCCGCAGAGTGGAGGCGGAAGGGAATCCGGTGATCCTAATCACCCAAGACTGGCCCCGGTGTCCCTGGTACGCCAACCTTGTGCGCCTGGTGGCGGATGCTCCCTGGCGTCTTCCAATACGGGAGGACCTTCCTTCTGTCACAAGGTCCCATATCCTGATTTACAGTCGCTAGCTTTAATGGCATGGCTATTGAATGCCAGGTTCTAAGGAACCGTGGTCTGTCAGATTCCGTAATCTCCACCATGTTGAGGGCCAGGAAGTCATCTTCCTGGAAGATCTACCATCGCACTTGGAAGGCCTACATCTCTATGTGTGAAGAGATGGATTGGTGCCCGCGGGCATATTCAGTTTCTCGGATACTGCTGTTCTTACAGCGCGGAGTGGATCAGAATCTTGCCTTAAGCACTATTAAGGGGCAGACCCCTGGCGGCTCATTCACTGGTAAGTACGTTTGTGCAGGGGGTCCGACATGTGGTTCCCCCGATTAGACCACCACTTCCTCCCGTGGGATTTGAATCTGGTGCTCTCGGTACTTAAGGAACCTCCCTTTTGAAAACATCGGGGAGATTCCTTTCTATACGCTCTCTCAGAAAGATTGCCTTTCTAGTTGCCATTACATCGGTCAGAAGGGTTTCTGAATTGGCGGTCTTGTCTTGCAAGTCACCATACTTGGTCCTCCATAAGGATAAAGCGGTGCTACGCCCGCAGCCTTCCTTCCTTCCGAAGGTAGTTTCGGCCTTTCACCTAAATTGGGACATTGTACTTCCATCCTTGTGTCCTCAGCCGTTGCATCCCAGAGAGGCTGCGCTACATACTTTAGACGTGGTACGTGCTCTGCGGGTGTACCTGTCTGCTATGGCTCAGTTTCAAAGGTCAGACTCTCTTTGTGTCGGTGACTGGTCCACAGAAGGGCCTGGTGGTCTTGTCGTCCACCACTTCTTGGTGGATCAGGCAGAACGTCTTCGTCTTCCAGGCCTAAGCCCTTAAGGGGCGGGTGCCTCCCCTTCCTGTCACGGCACATTCAACCAGGGCTATTGGTGCCTCCTGGGCTTTCCGACATCAAGCGTCTGTCTCACAGGTGTGTAAGGCGGTGACCTGGTCGTCCGTTCACATTTTCTCCAAATTTTACAAGGTTGATGTGAGTGCATCTTTGGATGCTTGCCTTGGCCGCAAGGTTTTGCAGGCGGCTGTTTGAAGTTGCAACTCCTCAGTTGAGGAGCTCTGTTTGTTTGGGGTGAAATTAGTTTTTGATTGCTGTTCCCACCCCTCGTTTTTTGACACTGCTTGGGGACATCCCCCTTTGTCAAGATTTAAGGAAGCTGTGTCCGTCCATGGACGGAAAGAGAAAATAGGATTTTTGGTACTCGCCGTAAAATCCTTTTCTCTGTCGTCCATGGACGGACACAGCACCCACCCCTCCGTTTTAAGTTTGTACTGCTTTTTGACGAACTGAGCTACTGGGTGCAGGGTGAGGGGTTATGACCGGAGGGACCGCCCCCCTGGGCGGGGCTGTTCAACTCTGTTAAAGTAACCTGTATTAACCACTTCAATACCATGCACTTATACAGCTTCCTGCGCAAGCCAATTTTGAGCTTTCAGCACTGTCGCAATTTGAATGACAATTGCGCGGTCATGCTACACTGTACCCAAACAAATTTTTTATCATTTTGTTCCCACAAATAGAGCTTTCTTTCGGTGGTATTTAATCGCCTCTGCGATTTTTATTTTTTGCACAACAAATAAAAAAAGATCGAATTTTTTTTAAAAAACTAAGTTTTTTCTTTGTTTCTGTAAATTTTTTTTGTAAACAAGTACCTTTTCTACTTCAATGACGGGCACTGATAAGGTGGCACTGAAGGGCACTGATGAGGGGGCACTGATGATGGGCACTGATATGTGGCACTGGTATGCGGCACTGATGGGCACTCATAGGCGGCACTGATGGGCACTCATAGGCGGCACTGATGGGCACTCATAGGCGGCACTGATGGGCACTCATGGGCGGCACTGATGGGCACTTATAGGTGGCATGGACGGGCACTGATAGGTGGGCACAGATTGGCACGGATGGGCACTGATAGGTGGCACTGATGGACACTAGTAGGTGGCATTGGTGCCCAGCAATGCCAGCCACCACACATTGTGAAAGTGCCAGTCAGTGCCCATTTGTGGGCACTGATTGGCATATTTTTTTTAATGTTTTTATTTTATTTATTTGTTTTTACTACATGTGGATGGCCATGGGGGCCATCCACATGATTGGGGCTTCCCTGGTGGTCCTGGGGGGCTACCCTGGTGGTCTAGTGTGGGTATCCGAGGGGGGGCTGCGCTGATAAACAATCAGCGTGAACCCCCCTGTCAGGAGAGCTGCCGATCGGCTCTCCTCTACTCGCGTCTGTCAGACGCGAGTGAGGAAGAGCCGATCAATGGCTCTTCCTGTTTACATTGTGATCAGCCGTGATTCGACACGGCTGATCACGTGGTAAAAAGCCTCCGACGGAGGCTTCTTACCGAGATCAGTGTAGCGGTGGGTCAGACTGACCCACCGCTCAACCGATCGCCGCGATGCGCGCCCCCCCGGGCGCGCGGCGGCTGTTATCCCGCAGGACGTCATATGACGTCCAGGGTGGATAACCGAACCACTTCCCGGACGTCAATCTGCTATTGACTGGGCGGGAAGTGGTTAAATATCTAACATGTCTGCCTAGTCCTCTCCTAATAGACGGAACATAACCCACTTTGTCAAGATTTAAGGAAGCTGTGTCTGTCCATGGATGACAGAGAAAAGGATTTTACGGTTGGTACAAAAAATTATATTATCTGTATGGTCTTTTTAACAAAACAGCACTGGGTAGGAGTGATTTTAGTCAGGATTTGATTACATGGTTTTAAATTATTGTGAAAACAGTTCCTTGAGTTTGATGGGATCACAGGACTTCGCTATCAGAATTAGAGGTCGACCGATATATCGGCTGGCCGATATTTGGCCATTTTTGATAAATCGGCATCGGGCCGATTATTATCAAAATTAGGCCGATATTTTACACTGGCCATCCCTCCTGTCCTTCCTTCTCCACACTCAGCAGCTCTGGCAGCATCAAGTGCCGCGCTGAGTGTCTGAACAGAGAGGAGGGAGAGAGAAGCTGTCAGCTTGATGTCGGGAGTAGGGGGGAGGGAGCGGGGCGGTGTAGCAGATCACTTCACTTCCTTGTTACTTTATGGTTAGTCCAGGCAGCTCCTCCCATCTGCACTTATCTCTCTGCCTTGCTGCATGATCACACAGTAAGTCGGCACCAATCCTCCTCGCTCCCATGCCTAGTTAATTTTTCCCTATCTTATCTGCTGTCCTCTCCATAAATCTTCACTACACATATCATGTTTGCCTCCTGTCCTGTCTCAGCTCAGAGTTCCACACACACACAGATCTTACACCCTTTCCATCCCAGTTTGCTTTTAGCTCTCATAGTTGTCCTGTCCCCACCATGCAGCCCAGCACATTCCCTGCATTCTGTCACTAATAAAGACATTAGCACATACGTTTACCACCCCAACCTCCTCACCATTCTCTCTTTTATAATATCTTAACCCCCCCCTTCACATTGTAGCAATTTGAAAAGTCGCATCCTATTGCTGGCAAGGCACTGTTGAAATCAATGCGACACTGACTTTGAGTTGCCGCATAAATTTGAAAAAGTAGTACATGCACTACTTTTGCGATTTAGGGTGTGACTTCAATAACCACACAGATGTCTTCAAAGTCACAACCCAAAGTCGCACTGAGATGCAGCTCTGAAATTGTGCGATTTCAGGTTAAGTCGCACAATTTCAAAGCCACAGTCAATGTGAACGGGGGCTAATAGTAGGTTCACACTGGCGTGCTGTGGTCTGGCCACAGTGCGATTTGTATATTCAGTTTACCCAGAGTTTTTGGTGCGCTCCCATTCAATTCTATTAGACTGTCTGTTTTCACAAAAGCAAATTACAGTCTTGCGTGCTGCATCTTTGATGCACAATCAGAAAACACACAGTCCACTAGAATTCATCAGGAGCACACCTAAAACTGCAAGTAAATCACACATACAATCGCACTGTGGTCAAACCAAAGCGCACCAGTGTGAAACCGCTATACGGCTAGGTTCACGCGCAGTCAGGATCACGCACAAAATTGTGGTTTTCTTGACAAACACAGAAGCGCACTGTCCTTTAGTAGATACACAGTAGTGCCATTGATTGTTAAAGGCACCCCCTCTCATCACACATGTGGTTTGGTACAGGACATTTTTAGAAAAGGGTCTTGGACTTCCTGTCCACATTTCCAAATTGGCACCACTGACCACTACCCCATATGTGTGCACCCATTACTCTCAGGTTGCTGCAGCGCAACACTTTAAGTACTATTATAGTGCATGTCACAAACATTACTCAATGGGGGATCGTTCCTCTGATCCCCGCTGAGCAGGCGAATGACAGGTCCGTCTCCGCTCACTGTGCTGAGATGGACCTGTCAGAGACCCGCTCTCCTCTATGGGGAGATCGGATGAAAACGGATCGATAGGCTTTCCATCTGTCTGGATTTCACTGACAGGATCGGGTGTCAGCGGACATGTCACAGCTGACATCCGCCGCTTCATAGGAGTGAATAGAGGTTCCGATCAGGTCCGCCTGAAAAACTGACAGACAGACCTGATCGGAAAGCCTGTGTGAAAGGGGCCCAAGGCCGAACCCGAGGGGGCGCACTTTGCCCTGGGCGCTGGATGACCTTGTCCCAGCACTGGTTACAGTTACACTCGGCTTGGTGTGAAACCTGCCAGTGTCACCGCCAATCAGTGCCATCTCTCAGTGCCATCTGTCAGTGCCACCGCAAATCAGTGCCACCCGCCACTGCCACTTAGTTCCACCAGCCAGTGCCACTCGCCCCTGCCAGCCAGTGCCACCCGCCCCTGCCAGCCAGTTCCAATTGCCAGTGCCACTGCCAATCAGTGCCATCTGTCCCAAACTAGTGCCATCTGTCAGTTCCAAACCAGTGCCACCTGCTAGTGCCAATGCCATCTGACAGTTCCAAACCAGTGCCAATAGTGCCATCTGTCAGTTCCAAACCAGTGCCACCTGCCAATGCCAACCAGTGGCAGCCAGTGCCATCTGTCAGTTCCAAACCAGTGCCACCTGCCAGGTCCAACTAGTGCCATCTGTACTGAGGACATCAAGTGTGTGCTAGAGTGACAGGAGTAAGCAAGGAGTGGAGTGGGTGAGGTGTTTTTTTTTTTTTTTTTTTATATCGGCCACAAAAATCGGCCATCGGCCGCCCCAATTTCTAAATATCGGCATCGGCCAGAGAAAAACCCATATCGGTCGACCTCTAATCAGAATACAAATGCACAGCAGGAGGGTTTCCCCCATCCACTCATTCAACTGGTTGAATGAAAAAAATGAATGACTCCTGTATAACCAGCCTAAGCGGATTACACCATGCAAAAAAATAAAAATAAAAATAAACAATGAATATTAAGTAAAGAATGCTGCAGCACTAAAAATTATGTAATGGTCTCTGGGCAACATTTACTAAAACTGGTGCACACAGAATTTGCTGCAGCTGTGCATACTAACCAATCAGCACCTAAGTTCAGTCCGGAAGCTGATTAGTTATTATGCACAGCAGCACCTGCTGATAACACAGTACAACTGGTGCTGTTGTACCGGGCTCTGGGCAGCTTAATGCCTCATGCCCACGGACGTTTTAAAAAACGGGCTCTAAAGCTAGTACAGACGCCAGGAAAAAAAGTGGCAGTTTTAACGTGATTTTTACTGCGTTTGCATTGAATTCAATGCACGTCTCCCCGTGCTAGCTTTCAGCCACGTTTTTTCTTTCTTTATTCCAAATCAATGGTTCCCTATGGGAGCCCATTGATTTGAATAGAGGTCGCACCAGAAGTCGGATCAAGATGATCCGACTTGCGGGGCGACTCATGTGCGGAGAATCTTGAAGGGGAACCCCGTGAAAATGAAAAAAAAAAAAAAGCGTGAGGTCCCCCCTCAGGACGATACCAGACCCTTCGGTCTGGTATGGAGGGGAACCCCCACACCAAAAAAAAATGGCGTGGGGCTTCCCCCCAGGATCCATACCAGACCCTTATCCGAGCCCGCCGGCCGGTCAGGAAGGGGGGGGGGGGCAAGCGAGCGCACCCCCCCTCCTGAACTGTACCAGGCCGCATGCCCTCAATATGGGGGGGAGGTGGGTTCTTTGGGGCAGGGGGGCGCCCTGCGGCCCCCCACCCCAAAGCACCTTGTCCCCATGTTGATGGGGACAAGGGCCTCTTCCCGACAACCCTGGCCGTTGGTTGTCAGGGTCTGCGGGCGGGGGGCTTAACGGAATCTGGGAGCCCCTTTTTTAATAAGGGGCCCCCAGATCCCGGCCCCCCCACCCTATGTGAATGAGTATGGGATACATCGTACCCCTACCCATTCACCTGGGGAAAAAGTGTCAATAAAGACAGCTAGACAGCTTTTTAAAGTAATTTTATTAGGCGGGGTCTTCCGACTTCGGGGGTCTTCTTCTGACTTTGGGGGTCGTTTTCCGACTTCTCCTTTCTCTCTGGTTCTTCTCCCGCTCTCCGGTGCTTTCTGCTGGGCACCTCCGCTATCTTCTGCCAGCTCTTTTGCTAGCGGGGGCCCGGTCTTCATCGTCTTCTTCCCTCTTCTCTTCTTGAGATGTTGACACGACGAGGTCTGCCGCTGTAATGCCGTGTGCCCGGCGCGCAACCACTTATATAGGCATGGGGCGTGGTCACTGGGTGATGTGACCCCGCCTCCTATGACGTCGCAGTCCATCATGCCCCGGGACTGCAACGTCATACGGGGACAGGGTCACATCACCTGGTCACCACGCCCCATGCCTATATAAGTGGTGGCGCGCCGGGCACATGGCATTACAGCGGCAGACCTCGTCGTGTCAACATCTCAAGAAGAGAAGAGGGAAGAAGACGGCAATGAAGACCAGGCCCCCGCTAGCAAAAGAGCTGGCAGAAGATAGCGGCGGTGCCCGGCAGAAGGCAGAAAGCACCGGAGAGCGGGAGCAGAACCGGAGAGAGCGAAGAGGTCGGTAGAAGACCCCCGGAGCTGCCTTTTAAATTACCGGTACTTTAAAAAGTTGTCTAGGGTGTTTTTTTTTTTGTTTTGTTTTTTGACACTTTTTCCCCAGGTGAATGGGCAGGGGTACGATGTACCCTATACTCATTCACATAGGGTGGGGGGGCCGGGATCTGGGGGGGCTGGGGGGGCCCCCCCTTATTAAAAGGGGCTCCCAGATTCCGTTAAGCCCCCCCCGCCCGCAGACCCCGACAACCAACGGCCAGGGTTGTCGGGAACAGGCCCTTGTCCCCATCAACATGTTGTCCCCATGTTGAGGGCATGCGGCCTGGTTATTTGGTTTTTTCTAGCTGCGTGCTCGGATAAGGGTCTGGTATGGATCCTTTTTTTTGGCGTGGGGGTTCCCCTCAAGATCCATACCAGACCAAAGGGTCTGGTATAGTCCTGAGGGGGGAACCTCACGCAATTATTATTTTTATTTTTTTGCGGGGTTCCCCTTCAAGATTCTCCCCGCAAGTCGGATCATCTTGATCCGACTTCTGGTGCGACCTCTGTTCAAATCAATGGGCTCCCATAGGGAACCATTGATTTGGAATAGAGAAAGAAACGCCGGATGATGCTTAACAGAGCGAGAAAGAAACGCCGGATGAGGCTTAACAGAGCGTTAAGCCCCATTACATCGCGTTTTTACACCCTTTGGAGCTTCAGAACGCACTGGTCCTCTTTTTTTTTTCTTTTTGCAGCTTAAAAACGCCTATGCCATTTACAGCTCAAACATCATGGTGGGCATGAGGCCATAGGCTAACATGGAGAGCCGTTTTTAAGCTGCAAAAAAGCTCATAAAAGTGGCTGTAAAAACGTCCGTGGGCATGAGGACTAATAGTTATTTTCTTCCCCCAAAAAATAGGGCTTACTAAATTACACCCCCGCTCCTACTTGCTTAGGGAGGTGTATAATTACATTTTCCTGGGCCCCATGAGGTCAACAGAGAGGCCCAGGAGGTTGGAGCATTGAAGGGACTTTTTCTTAATATTCGGGGAGCAGGTAAATAACCTTGTACCTCACTGCATGCTCAATAGTTCCGGCTAGCTCTTTTCCTTGCCTGGTGGAGTGATCTGTAATGTACTGTACCTGCTCCACCATAACCATAAAATGAATTCAGACTGTGGCTGAATAGCGTGGCAGGGAATGGCATCACACAGTGAGTGAGATGTCATACATTGTAATATCTTACTTAAAGGAGAACTTCGGGCAAACACTTTTTTCCATGTCCTTGTTGCTGATCTCCTACCTTCACCAACTATTTCATCCATCTTCTTCTGAGCTCAGTAGTTCCTCCGTAATAGCCTGATGATTTTGACATAAAACCATTACTGCCCTGTGATTTCCTGTTTGTAAGACAGCCACCGGTCTTGGGACAGCCCATTTGTAGTCCTACCTATCGCAAGCAGGGATGTGCTGTAGTGGGTGAAGGGTTTTTTTAAGACCCCAGGTCTGTACCGTCCATGGAGGTGGTGTTCTCCTCCTCAGCTCCCTGCCAGCTCTCCCCCTCCCAAAACTATATCACAGCTGCCCGCTCGTTATCTCTAAGTGCAGCAGGGATCGTTGGGAGACACCGGCCGGCTGGTTGACAGTGGGGATCTCCCACTGTGACAGATCTTGTATGTGAAATGCTGGTCGCCGTAAAGTCCCACCTCCTGGACCGGCTTTGTGATGGACAGCACACTGGTCCAATGCCTGTCCAGGAGGCGGGACTTTACGGCGTTTCACATACAAGATCTGTTCACAGCAGGAGATCCCTGCTCTGTCATCCGGCCGTTGTCTCCTAACCATACATACTGAACTTATGGGCCCTGATTAGATGGCATTGATGAGACTGCACTTTCTGGGCACTGATGAGGCTGCACTAAGGTGGCACTGATGAGGCTGCACTAAGGCGGCACTGATGAGGCGGCACTGGAGGGCACTTATGGGCTCTAATACGCTGCACTGATGAGGATGCACTGATGAGTAGGGCTGGGAAAAAAATTAATTTGATTTAAAAATCGAGTTATTAGGTCAAATCGATTCATATTATCCAAAAATCGATTTTCTCTTATCGTCCATGGACTGACACAGCCTCTTTAACACTTTACCCGTGGGTTATGTCCCTGCTTGCAGGAGAAGACCTAGGCAGAATGTGAAATGTTATACATACATTCTAAAAAGCCAGAGCTGAACAGCCCCACCCAGGGGGGCGGTCCCTCCGGACATAACCCTCCTACTGCAGTCAGCAGACCTCAGTTTTTTTTTTCTGCCTAGAAGAAAGAGAAGACGTGGCCCTCTCAGGAGCCTGTCTCCTGACCTATTTTTATTCCTTTTTGGATTTTTTCTTGTTTTATTTTTGAGACCTTCTATCAACTGTCAGCTGGGCAACAGGTTGGGTACAAGATATCCTCAGTCTTCCCTGTCCGACCATCGAGCGTGCTGATCTTCGCCTTGTGTGCGTGAGACTCAGTTCACGACATGCTCCACGACTCCAGGGGTGGCCGGTGAGCTTTTTATGCTCCGCGGTCCTCTCAAGATTGAACAGTCCTGCTGTATCTTTCGCGGTGGACCGGGCCGACAGCTACTCAGTACCGCACTGTGATACAGTCCTGTCAGAAACACACCAGTGGGTCGCTCAGGGGATGGGTAAGTAGTCTCTCCTCCTTGCAGGTGAGTACATGCTGTGTGTTTCTCTGTGTGTGGGATTTTCCCTGTCTCCCCCTGTCTTTTGTCACTCTCTGTCACCATTGCTGGCACTGTGGGGTGCCTAGGGGTCATACTGTCCTGGGGGGAGCTCATGGCTGCCTGCATATCGCTGGGGCTGTTTGAGTGTTTTGAGGCCTGGGTGCCATTCGGCGCCATGTTTGTGTATGCTCATTTACTTTGCATTGGCGGCCAGCTTGCTGTGGATCGCCATTTTCTTGAAGCCGCGCGCGTTTTATGCACTTGTTTGGCCTCTATCGCTGCTGGGAATGGCGCGAATCTCCTCACAGCTCACTCGCGCTGATATAGCGCGGCGCAGGCAGCGTAACCGAGCGGTCCTGGCTTGGGTTGGTGAGTCCCCTGGGCATACCCCTCCTCAGTCAGCACAGCCTTTTTTTTTGAGGAGTCTCAGAGAGGGGCAATTATGGAGTCTGTCACCAGCTTCCCCATGCATGTCAGAGGCAACAGGCAGTGCTCCAGCACCTGCGGTCCCTATGGACCAGTTGTCGGCAGTCCTGGAAACATTTCTTACCAGGATGGAAGCGGTGTGCGAGCGCAAGGGAGCAAAAAAGTGCCCTCTCCCCACATTATCTCCACAAGGGGAGTGCTCTGATTCAGATATGGGCCTAGCTGCTGCTGCTCAGGATATTTTGATGGTTTTGAACAGGACATTCCTTGTGAGGAAGACTCCAGTTCTGAGTCAGTAAATGACAGGGCGCTTGTTAGTGAACTCATTGATGCTGTGAGGGACACAAGCTGGAGGCTGCGGAACCTCAGGCGGAGGCAGTCTCCTTTTTGGTTCTTTTAAGGCCAAGCCTTCTAAAAAGGTTTTTCCATATGCACCTTACATTGACCAGGTTTGGGAAAAGCCGTAGAAGACTTTTATGGTCCCACGGCGTTTGTCTATCAGATACCCCTTTTGAAGAAGCCCTACTTAAAGCGAAGATTCACCGGAATTTTTTTATTAAAAGCCAGCAGCTACAAATACTGCAGCTGCTGACTTTAAAAAAAAAAAAAGGACACTTACCTGTCCAGGTCGCCCTCCGAAGCCGAGCTACCGCTCGGCTCTCGGCTTCCCCCACTGCCATCCTCGGTGAGGGAATCGGGAAGTGAAGCGCTGCGGCTTCACTGCCCGGTTCCCTACGGCGCATGCACGAGTCGCGCTGAGCCGTCCTCACTGGTTCCCGTTGTGCTCTGGGAGCCGAGTGTTTCCCAGAACACAACGGGGGGGTGACGCAAAGGGGCGGGACTCCCGTGGGAGTCTGCTCCCGGAAGTGGTGCAAATACCTGTTTTATACAGGTATCTGCACCCCCTCCCCCCTGAAAGGTGCGAAATGTGACACCGGAGGGGGGGAGGGTTCCAAAAAGCGGAGGTTCACTTTTGGGTGAACCTCCGCTTTAAAAAGTGGGCTTCTCCCCCAGTGGTCGATCTCCCCCCCCCCCCAGTCGCCCGTTTGCAGAAGTGGTGAGCAGAGCCATGTTTGCCTTGTTGGGATCCACCTTGCAGCCTGTTGTAGCGGTGATCCTTGTGTCTCAGACACTCACGGAATGGGCAAAAATTTTGCACCAGACTGTGCAGGAGCATAATCTTCCTCCAGACACTATTGCTCTGGCCCACCAAATGGTGCAGGGCCTGATATATGTGTGCAACACCACTTTGGACGAGGCCCCTTTAATATCCAGGGCCTCTGTTTCTGCGGTGGTGTTGCCTCGTCTTATCTGGTTGAAATGCTGGTCTGCTGACCTAGCCTCTAAGAAGCTCCTGACGGATCTACCCTTTAAGGGTGGTAGACTTTTCGGTGCTGCTCTGGATGACATCATCAAGGATGTCACGGGAGGTAAAAGCACTCTTCTTCCTCAGACTATCAAGGGTAAAGAGTTCTGCCGTAAACTGGGTCCTTCCTTTCCAGCAAAAAAAGGTTTTGTTTTTTTTGTCAGTCAGAATCCACGGGTAAGCCCTCCCAGACTGACAGCAGACTACAGACTGACAAGCGCCCTTGGGTGCGTAAGCCGAACAAGCCGGCTCCCAAGCCCGCCTCCGCGTGAAGTCTTGCCCCCGCCCGACTCTGGGGTAGGGGGACGACTTTGCAGGTTCATGGATCGGTGGACCTCCCGGATCTCCGACCGATGGGTGTGCGAGGTGGTCACCTCAGGATACAGGATAGAGTTCCTTTCCTGGCCCCCAGACAGATTCTTTCCCTCAAATCTCCCTCTCCTTCCTGCCTGTCGGGTGGCCCTCTTGGGGGCTGTATGGGATTTGATCAGGTCCGGAGTGATTGTGCCGATACCGTCACAGGAGAGGTTTCAGGGGTTCTACTCGAATCTGTTTGTTGTCCCGAAAAAGGACGGGGTTCGGCCAATCCTGGACTTCAAGGCCCTGAATGCCTTTGTGAAGGTGCAAAAATTCCGCATGGAATCCATTCGCACTGTGATCGCTACACTCCATCAAGGGGATTTCCTGGCGTCCTTGGACATCAAGGACGCCTACTTGCATGTTCCGATCTGCGCAAGTCACCAGAAGTTTCTGCGCTTTGCGATCGGCGAAGTCCACTATCAATTTGTGGCTCTTCCCTTCGGCCTAGCCTCAGCACCAAGGTGCTTGCTCCGGTTCTAGCTTTGCTGAGACAGCGAGGCATTGCTATCGTGGGCTATCTGGATGATCTTCTTCTAAGAGCAGACAATGGCTCAAAATTAAAAAAGTGTGACTATCGTCAGTCAGACCCTCCGGGACTTCGGGTGGCTCCTGAACATTCAGAAATCGGTCCTGGTCCCGACTCAGAGTTTGGAGTATCTGGGTCTGATCCTGGACTCCTTTTTAGAGGCGAAGGTATTCCTACCCCCAGAGAAGTTACTGACACTTCAGTCTGCAGTGCGGGTCCTGACGTCCCAAAGATGGTCGTCAATCCGTTTTTGCATGAGAGTCCTGGGACTCATGGTGGCCTCCTTCGAGGTCGTTCCGTATGCCCAATCACACACACGGGCATTACAGAAAGATCTTGTCCACTTGAGACAAATCCCCGTTGTCCTTGGATCTTCAGATCCAGGTGAGTCACCCGGTCAGGGCGTCCCTGGCGTGGTGGTTGAGGTCCCCGGCTCTTCGGTCCGGGAAGTTGTTCCTCCCCATCCAGTGGACGGTGATCACGACGGACGCCAGCCTGACGGGCTGGGGTGGAGTCCTGTCAGCCCCCAGGGCTTTGGACTCCGGACGAAGCCCGTCTACCGATCAATGTCCTGGAAATACGGGCAATCAGACTGTCTCTCCTCGGTGAAACTACAGGGTCAATTCCTCAGGAGCCAGTCGGACACCGCCACGGCAGTGGCGTATGTCAACCATCAAGGGGGACTCAGAGCTCAGCTGCGGCTTCCGAGGTCACCCGCATCCTAAGGTGGGCCGAAAGAAGCGTGCTGGCTCTGTCGGCCATCTACATTCCGGGCGTAGAGAACTGGACTATCTGAGTCGCCAGACGCTGGACCAGGGAGAGTGGTCCTTGCACCCGGAGGTTTTTCAACTTCTTTGCCGGCGGTGGGGCACACCTGATGTGGACCTGATGGCTTCTCGACTCAATCGCAAGGTGTCAAGGTTTGGGGCCAGGTCCAGGGACCCTTGGGCGGATGCCTCAGATGCGTTGGTTGCCCCATGGGGTCCTTATCACCTGATATGTTTATCCTCCGCTGCAGCTGCTCCCTCGCTGCGCAGGGTGGCGACTGAGGGGATTCCGGTGATCCTCATTGCTCCGGATTGGCCTCGGCGTCATTGGTATGCCGATCTGGTACGTCTCGTCAAGGACATTCCTTGCCGGTTGCCAATAAGGGAGGACCTTCTGTCTCAAGGTCCTATATTTCATCCTGCTTTACAGTCTCTGGCTTTAACGGCATGGCTATTGAAAGATGGATTGAAAAATAGGATTTTCCTCCGTCTGCAGAATTGGAGGATTGCGGACACGGATGAGATCAGTGTCAGCGGAAGTTCATCCGCTGACACCCGCTATATCATAGGGACCAATGTATGTCCCTTTTTCATCCGTAAACGGATGGATGAAAAAGCGGACATGCGGTCCGCATGTGTGAAAGGGGCCTAATTAAAATGAATTTATTATTAGTCATCTCCCTGCTTGGCCCCTTTCACACGGGCTGTCTGATCAGGTTCGCCTGTCAGTTTTTCAGGTGGACCTGATTGGACCCTTGGACCCCATTCACACATAGCGTCGGCGGTAAAACTCCGCTATTTTTACCCCCGACGCTATAGGCGGATTTGCGGCGCTTTTCGGCCGCTAGTGGGGAGCTTTTAACCCGGACCATTTTGTTGCTAAAGGACCAGGCCCCTTTTTGCGATTCGGCACTGCGTCGATTTAACTGACAATTGCGCGGTCGTGCGACGTGGCTCCCAAACAAAATTGACTTCCCTTTTTTTCCCACAAATAGAGCTTTCTTTTGGTGGTATTTGATCACCTCTGCGGTTTTTATTTTCTCTTATCGTCCATGGACTGACACAGCTCTCATACTGTTTTCGTGTGGGTATATGTCCCTGCTTGCAGGAGAAGATCTAGGCAGAATGTTAGATGTTAGAAACATTCTAGAACAAAACCAGAGCTGAACAGCCCCGTCCAGGGGGGCGGTCCCTCTGGACATTACCTTCCCAATTGCAGCTAGCAGCCTCAGTTTTTTTCTGCCTAGCAGAAGGAGAAGACGTGGCTCTCTCAGGAGCCAGTCTCCTGGAAGATTTTACTTTTAACTTTTATTCCTTTGGGAATTTTATTATTTTATTTTTGAGACCTTCAATCAACTGTCGGCTGGGCAACAGGTTGGGTACACTGGTATCCTCGTAGTCTTCCCTGTCCGACCATCGAGCGTGCTGATCCTCGCCTTGTGTGCGTGAGACTCAGTTCACGACATGCCCCTTGACTCCAGGGGTGGCTGCAGGTGAGTACATGCTGGCAGTGTTTCTTTTATATGGGGGATTATCCCTGTTCCCTCAATTCTCCCTCTCCTTCCTCCCCGTCGGGCGGCCCTCTTAGGGGCCGTACAGGATGATCAGGTCCGGAGTGATTGTGCCGGTTCCGTCACAGGAGAGTTTTCAGGTTTTCTGCTCGAATCTGTTTGTAGTCCCAAAAGAGGGATGGAGTTCGGCCAATCCTGGGCCTTAAGGCCTGAATGCCTTGGTAATGGGGCAAAAGTTCCGCACTCCAAGGGTTTTTTTTCTGGCATCCTTGGACATCAAGGACGCCTACTTGCATGTTCCGATCTGCGCAAGTCACCAGTAGTTAATGCGCTTTGCGATCGGCGAAGTCCACTATCAATTTGTGGCTCTTCCCTTCGGCCTAGCCTCGGCACCAAAGGTTTTTTACCAAGGTGCTTGCTCTGGTTCTAGCTTTGCTGAGACAGCGAGGCATTGCTATCGTGGGCTATCTGGGCGATCTTCTTCTAAGAGCAGACAATGGCTCAAAATTAGAAGAAGTGTGACTATTGTCAGTCACAGTCAGACCCTTAGGGACTTCGGGTGGCTCCCGAACATTCAAAAGTTGGTCCTGGTCCCGGCTCAGCATTTGGAGCATCTCGGTCTGATCCTGGACTCCATGGAGGCGTAGGTATTCCTAACCCTGGAGAAGTTACTGACTTTTCAGCCTGTAGTGCAGGTCCTGACGTCTCAGAAATGGTCGTCAACCCGTTTTTTTGCATGAGAGTCCTGGGACTCATGAGGGCCTCGTTCGAGGCTGTTCCGTATGCCCAATCACGCACACGGGCATTACAGTAAGAAATCATGTCTACTTGAGACAAATCCCCGTTGCCCTTGGATCTACAGATTCAGATGAGTCACCCACTCAGGGCGTCCCTGGCGTGGGGTTGGGGTCCCCGGCTCTTCGGTCCGGGAAGTCGTTCCTCCCCATCCAGTGGGAGGTGTTCATGACAGACTCCAGCCTGATGGGCTGGGGTGGAGTCTGGGGAGTCCTGTTAGCCCCCAGGGCTTTGGACTCCGGCCGAAGCCCGTTTACCGATCAATGTTCTGGAAATACAGTCAATCAGACTATAACTCCCCACGTGGTCTCTATCGGCCATCTACATTCAAGCAATAAACAATTGGCAGGCAGACTATCAGTCGCCAGACGCTGGACCAGGAAGAGTGGTCCTTACACCTGGTGGTTTTTAAAAATCTGTGCCGGCGGTGGGGCATGCCGGATGTGGACCTGAGGGCCTTGCGACTCAATTGTAAGGTGTCAAGGCTTGTGGCCAGGTCCAGGGATCCTTGGACGGATGCCTCGTATCCGTTGGTGGCCCCATGGGGTCATTATCACCTGATATCCATTATCCTCGGCTGCAGCTGCTTTCTCGTCTGCTGCGCAGGGTTGTGGCCGAGGGGATTCCGGTGATCCTCTTTGCGCCGGGCGGGTCTCGGCGTCATTGGTACGTCTCATCGCGGACGTTCCTTGGCGGTTGCCAATAAGGAAGGACCTTCTGTTTCAGGGTCCTGTTTTTTTTCATCCTGTTTTACAGTCTCTGGCTTAACGGCAAAGCTATTGGAAGCCAGGTGCTGAGAGTCCGAGGTCTTTCGGATTCGGTCATTTCGACCATGTTCAGGGCACGGAAGTCTTCCGCTTGAAAGATACATCACCGTACCTGAGAAGCTTACATCGCTATGTGCGAAGAGCTGGACTAGCGTCCACGGACATATTCCGTCCCCAAGTATCCTGCGGTCCTTGCAGCATGGTGTGACCCAAATGCTTGCTTTGAGTGCCATTAGGGGTCAGTTTTCGACCTTGGCCGTCTTCCTTCAGCAGCCGCTAGTGGGTCATTCCTTTGGTAGCACCCTTGTGCAGGGGGTTTGCCATGTGCTCCCTCCTGTTAAACCTCCTCTCCCTCCTCAGGATTTGAATTTGGTGCTCTCAGTTCTCCAGGAACCTCATTTTGAAAATATCAGAGATATTCCCGTCTTGACCTTGTCTCAGGAGGTGGCCTTCTTAGTGGCCATTGCTTCTTCAGACGGGTGTCTGAGTTGGCGGCATTGTCTTGCAAACCGCCTTACTTGGTCATCCATAAGGATAAGGCAGTGTTGCGTCCGCGACCTTCCTTTTGCAAAGGGTGGTCTCGGCTTTTCACCTACATGTGGACATTGTCCTCCCGTCCTTGTGACCTCGCCCATTGCATTCCAGAGGGTTTGCGCTTCACACATTTTATGTGGTACGTGATATGACTCACTAGTTGTGTCTGTCTCTGGTCCGAAACAGGGCGAGCGGTGTCGTCTGCCACCTTTTCTAGATGGATCAGACAGACTGTTATACAGGCCTATGCCATTAAGGGGGTGGCCCCTCCTTTTCCGGTTATGGCGCATGCCACCAGTACAATTGGTGCTTCCTGGGCTTTCCGACATCAAGCGTCGGTTGCACAAGTGTGCAAGGCGGCGACCTGGTCGTCCGTTCATGCCTTTTCAAAATTCTATAAGGTTGATGTGGCTGCATCTTCGGATGCTTCCTTCAGCTGCAAAGTGTTGCAGGCCGCTGCTTAATGTTGCAACTTCTCCGTTGAGGAGCTCTGCTGGTTTGGAGTGAAGTTTTGGTTGTTCCTTTTACTATTTGCTCCCACCCTTTTCTTATACTGCTTTGGGATGTCCCACACATAAACAGTATGAGAGCTGTGTCAGTCCATGGACGATAAGAGAAAATAGGATTTTTGTACTCACCGTAAAATCCGTTTCTCTGACGTCCATGGACTGACATAGCACCCACCCTTCCTTTTTAAGGTTTGTACTGCTTGTTACGAACTGAGGCTGCTAGCTGCAAGTGGGAGGGTAATGTCCGGAGGGACGCCCCCCTGGGCGGGGCTGTTCAGCTCTGGTTTTGTTCTAGAATGTTTCTAACATTCTGCCTAGATCTTCTCCTGCAAGCAGGGACATATACCCACACGTAAACAGTATGAGAGCTATGTCAGTCCATGAACATCAGAGAAACGGATTTTACGGTGAGTACCAATATCCTATTTTCTCTTATCGTCCATGGACTGACACAGCTGGATACTGTAAATGTGTGGGTATATGTCCCTGCTTGCAGGAGAAGATCTAGGCAGAATGTTAGATGTTAGAAACATACATTCTAGAACAAGCCAGAGCTGAACAGCCCCCTGGGCGGTCCCTACGGACATTACCCTCCCACCTGCAGTTAGCAGCCTCAGCCCCAGTTTTTTTTTTCTGCCTAGCAGGAGAAGATGTGGCTCTCTCAGGAGCCAGTCTCCTGGAAAATTTTACTTTTAAATTTTATTCCTTTTGGGAATTTTTATTTTTGAGACCTTCAATCAACTGTCGGCTGGGCAACAGGTTGGGTACACTGGTATCCTCATAGTCTTCCCTGTCTGACCATCGAGCGCGCTGATCCTCGCCTTTTGTGCGTGAGACTCAGTTCACGACATGCCCCATGACTCTAGGGGTGGCTGGGTTGCTTTTATGCTCCCGCGGTCCTCTCAAGATTGAACAGTACCTGACTGACTGTATCTTTCGCGGTGGACCAGGCCGACAGCTACGCAGTACTGCACTGTGATGGGTCTGTCTGAAACAAGCCAGTGGGTCCCTCTGGGACGGGTAAGTAGTCTCTACTGCTGCAGGTGAGTACATGCTGGCTGTGTTTCTTTATATGGGGGGTTCTCCCTGTCTCCCCCCTGTTATGCTGCTCTCTGCACCCTGTACTGGTGCTGTGCTGTGGGGGTGCTTGGGGGTCACTCTGGCCTGGCTGGGGGCGCTCATGTCTGTTAGTGGACTCTGGGAAGAGGAGCAGTGTTCTGGTGTGTGAGGTGGGGACTTATTGTGTTCGCCATTAGTGCGCGCATTAGCGCGTTTTTTTAAATAATGCGCTCGGCGGCCATCTTGCCGTGGTTCAATGGCGCAGTTATATCTGCGGCCGGCAGCCATTTTCTTGTAGTCGCACGCTTTTACTTTTGGTTTCGGCCTCTAGCGGCGGCGCTGCGGCGCGAATCTCCTCACAATCTCCTCAGATTCTTCACTCTCTTCAGGCTTAACAGCACGGCTTCTTCAGCAGAACTGAGCGGTTCTTAAGGGTTGGTGAGTCCTCCGGGTATCCCCTCCTCAGCCTCAGCGTAGCCAGTGGGTGGACTGTATATTCACTGTAGTAGTTGTGACAGCAGGCAGGTAAAATCACCAGGTTGCATCCAGGATGGAAGGTATATATGTCCTAGATTCAGGCTTTATGCCGATTTATACTCTAGGGGGAGTGCTGGGAGTCTTGCAGGGGATGAGTTAATGAGCCCAGCTGAAGTAAGTGGGCTCATTAGGGCCTCTACAAGAACTCCCATCATGCTAAGGGAGATGCTCCAACCTGGAACCAGATCTGTGTGGATAGTCTGGGGAGTGTGATCTCTGTGCGGTGAGCCAAAGCCTGTGTGGTTATTGCTAAGAATTTCTAAAAGCAGGGAGCTAGGGACTGGGACAGCACAAGGCTGTACCCAGTTGTTAGTTAGGGACACCAATGTGTGTAGTGAGCGGTCAAGTTGACCAGGATTTCTTTTCCTGTTTCTTTTGTTTTTGCTGTATTTTTTTGTCTGTATATAGTTCAAATAAAACCACACCCTTTTTTGTCTTCTCCTACCACTGTCTGCTGTGCCTGTTTTTGTGTGGTGAACCCATCCAGGGGTCACACACCCGCTGCTGAGTTAACCTCCTCACATAGTGTATAAGGTCTCAGAGGGTGGCGATATGGAGTCTGATACACCTGCTTCTCCACACTTGCCTGAGACAACTGGAAGTGCTCCTGCACCTGCGGTCCCTATGGACCAGTTGTCGGCAGTCCTGGAATCATTCCTTGTCAGAATGGAAGCGGTGTGCGAGCGCAAGGGAGCTATAAAGCCCCCTCTCCCCACAAAAATCTTTAGTGGAGGAGTGCTCTGATTCAGATATGGGCCTAGCTACTGCTGCTCAGGACCCTAGCTCTGAATATTTTAATGTTTTTGAACAGGACATTCCCTTGTGAGGAAGTTCTGTGTCAGTGAATGACAGGGCGCTTGTAAGTGAACTCATTCATGATGTGAGGAACACTCTCAAGCTGGATGCTGTGGTTGTGGTACCTCAGGCGGACGCTGTTTCCCTTGGTTCCTTCAAGCTTTTCTTTTACACAGCTACCTCACTGTTTTCCTCGCACACTGCGTCGAGAGCAGCATGGATGATACAGTGGTACACAGTGTCCCCCCCCGGTCGGTGCAGCATGGTGGGGGGGGGGGGGAGGCTTTATTCTTTTATGTCTCTAGTCCCTGTGAGCCTTCTGTGTGATGTCCTGAGGCAACAACAGGGTCTCTGCACCTGTGGTTTCCCGCCTTTTCTTGGGGAACGCTCTGAGCTCTGACAGGCCCACAGTCTGAGGATCAGAGGTTACTTGTTACCTGCATGCTGCTTCGGCAGCACAGTTAAGCAGGTTGGAATGATACAGAGAAGATTATGCGCCTCTGCGCCATAATTTAAACTCATCTTATACCTCTACACTGGATACATTCACAGTGTATGTATATGTTATTGGTCTCTGTGTCTGCGTGGGTGTCCCCCCAAGTTCCAATGCTGTGTTTCAGTGCCATACATGATATAAACGTACACAATATGTTTATGCACGACTCTAGATACATTCACAGTATATGTAGTATGTATTATACTCTCTGGGTCGGCGTGGGTTTCCTCCGGGGGCTCCGGTTTCCTCCCGCGCTCTCATGGTATGTGCGCTTCGGCTCTCTGCACAGTATAGACATGTTCAATATGTTTATTGCACATACTATACATATTTACATAGGCTTGTGCAAAATGTTTATCACACATACTATAGTACCTACACGGTATGCGTATGCAGTCTGCGTGGGTTTCATCCGGGTGCTCCGGTTTCTCCCCCGCGCTCCAATGGTGTGCGCATTTTCAGTGCTATGCACGGTATAAACATGTGCAATTTGTTTATTCGCAGGCTAACACACTTACACGGTTGTGTACACAATCTGCGTGGCTGGTTTCCGTCCAAGCCCCGATGATGTGCGCGCCTTCGTCGCTGGCACAGTATAAACGTGTTTAATATGTTTATCCACATATACTAAACTACATACGCCGTATGTTGTTGTATTATGCTCTTTGTGGCTGGGTGGGTTTCCTCCCACACTCTCTATTTGCGCGTTTTGACGCAATACACAGTATAAACTGTGTTTGTACAATCAGCACTTATCAATGGGGTAGCTGCTGGATGGAGCATTGTCATAAGGATCCCTGGTAGCAGGGGTACCACTTTCCACCTGCCTTCAGTGGTGATCAGAAGCGCTGGCCTGGACTGTGTTCGCCAGGCTGAGGTTAGCGTTACGCCCGTTTAGTGGCTGCGTCTCTGGCGTTTCTGAAGCTCAATGACTGGGCAAAAGCCTCTGCTTCATCTATCAGTTGACCAGCAGGTGCACTGCAACTGCTTTAGCCTTTAGGGTCTCTGTGCCCGGGGTGGGTTTGCGCCACCTGTGGAGGCTGAGTTACTGGTTCTCTGACCGAGTTTCTAGGGAAGCTCTGTCAAGTTGCCTTTCTTGGCCAACAGTTGAGGCACCCTGTAAGCCGGGGCCTCTCTTCTCCGATACATTGCGGAGTCTCTTTGGGATTTTCATACATCTCGCTGCAGGACGGTCCCGTCTGCCATGTGCATTGCAGGGGAAGGGTTTTTGCATCCAGAGGTGTTTCCACCTCCTTGACTGGAGGTGGGGCACCGGATGTGGACCGTATGGCCTCTCGACTCACTCGCAAGGTGTCAAGATTCGTGGTCAGGTCCAGGGACCCCTGAGCAGACGCGTTGGTGGCCCGTGGGGGGCAGTATCGCCTCATATATGCTTACCCTCCGCTACTGTTGTTGCTTCGCAGAGTAGGGGCCGAGGCCATTCCGGTGATCCTCATTGCTCCGGAACGGCGACATTGGTATGCCGATCTACTTCGGCTAGTCGCAGACGTTCCTTGGCGACTGCCTATTGGGGTGGACCTTCTGTCTCATGATCCCATACTTCATCCTGCTTTACAGTCCTTGGCTTTAATGGCATGGCTGTTTAAAGCCAGGTGCTGAGGGACCGAGGTCTCTCGGATTCGGTCATCTCATCTATGTTATTGGCACAGAAATCTTCCTCCAGAAAGATATATCACCGTACCTGGAAAGCTTACATCGCTATGTGCGAGGAACTTGATTGGCGTCCTTGGACGTATTCCGTTCCCAGGATTTTGCTGTTCTTACAGCATAGTGTGACCCAAAAGCTGGCCTTGCATACCATTTGAGGGTCCGATTTCGGCCCGGGCTGTCTTTTTCAACGACCACTACCGGGCCGTTCCTTGATTAGCACCTTTTTGTGCAGGGGGTTCGCCATGTGATCCCCCTGTCAAGCCTCCTCTCCCTACTTTGGGATCTGTATTTGATGCATCTCGGTTCTCCAAGAACATCCCTTTGAGAATATCGGAGAGATTTCTCTCTTGACCTTGTCCCAGAAGGTGGCCTTCTTAGTGGCCATTACTTCGGTTAGACGGGTGTCTGAGTTGGCGGCCTTGTCCTGCAAGTCACCTTACTTGGTCCTCCATAAGGATATGTTGGTGTTGCGCCCACGACCATCCTTCTTTTCTAAGGATGGTCTTGGCCTTTCACCTTAAGAAGGACATTGTTCTTCTGTCCTTTGTGTCCTCACCCATCGCTTCCCTGAGAGTTTGCGCTTCCTGCATTAAGATGGGTACAAGCCTTACGAGTGTACCTGTCTGCTACTGTTTCCGAGCGGTGTCGTCTGCCACCGTCTTTAGGTGGATCAGGCAGACCGTCATACAGGCCTATGCCCTTAAGGGGCGGGCGCCTCCCTTTCCGGTTGCGGCGCATTCCACCAAGGCAATTGGGGTTTCCCGGGCCTTCCGACATCAAGCGTCGGTTGCACAAGTGTGCAAGGCGACGACCTGGTCGTCCGTTCATACCTTTTCAAAGTTCTACAAGGTTGATGTGGCTGCATCTTCGGATGCTTCCTTCGGCCGCAAAGTGTTGCAGGCCGCTGTCTAATGTTGCAACTCCTCCGTTGAGGGGCTCCGCTGGTTTGGAGTGAAGTTTTGGTTGTTCCTTACTTTTTTTGCTCCCACCCTTTTCTTATACTGCTTTGGGACGTCCCACATGTAATCAGTATGAGAGCTGCGTCGGTCCATGGACGATAAGAGAAAATAGGATTTTTGTACTCACCGTAAAATCCGTTTCTCTGACGTCCATGGACCGACGCAGCACCCACCCTTCCTTTTAAGTTGGTACTGCTTTGTTACGAACTGAGGCTGATTAGCTGCAGGTGGAAGGGTAATGTCCGGAGGGACCGCCCCCCTGGGCGGGGCTGTTCAGCTCTGGCTTGTTCTAGAATGTTTTAACCTCTAACATTCTGCCTAGGTCTTCTCCTGCGAGCAGGGACATATACCCACATGTAATCAGTATGAGAGCTGCGTTGGTCCATGGACGTCAGAGAAACGGATTTTACGGTGAGTACAAAAATCCTATTTTCTTCCACAGTTTAGGCCGATATGTATTCTTCTACATATTTTTGGTAAAAAAACAAACGCAATAAGTGTATATTGATTGGTTTGCGCAAAAGTTATAGCGTCTACAAAATAGGGGAAGATTTATGGCATTTTTATTATTTTTTTACTAGTAATGTCGGCAGTCTGCGATTTCTATCATGACTGCGACATTATGGCGGACACGGACACTTTTGACACTATTTTGGGACCATTGTCGTTTATACAGCGATCAGAGCTACGAATAGCCACTGATTTGTGTATAATGACACCGGTAGGGAAGGGGTTAAATACTAGGGGGCGATGAAGGGGTTAAGTTTGGGGTTAAGTGTGGGACCTAGGGATGTGTTCTAACTCTAGGGGGGAGATGGTCTTACTACAACATGATGACAGGGAGCAGCAGATCCCAGTCGTGTCACGTTCGTGGGCCGCCGGCCAACATTGAGTTTGCGGTATCCGTGGGCATGCTCCAGCGGCGCGTGCTAGGCGTCAAATTCAAAGGGACGTACAGGTACGCCCATTTGCCTGCCCCTGCCATTCTGCCAACTTAAATCGGCGGTCAGCAAGTGGTTAAAGGACCTCACTCCTTAGTGTGTAGCGTGTAATTTGCCTGCTATCTCATAGTGCTGAATAGAAACATTGTCTATATTACAGTATTGTCAATTTGGCATGGTTTTTTTTTTTTTTTTTTTTTTTTTTTTTTAGATAATAATGTAAATTTAAGAATCTGTTATTTAAAACTTATACAAGTATTGTGTGCTTTTTGTAGCTGTTATGAGATCAGCGGAGGACCAAGTAGTGGAAGAAGAAGCAGGGTTTGATGATGAGGTAAGACACAACTTGATAATCAATGCAGGGCAAATAATCCTGTGATATTTTCTTTCTCGTACATCACGGGACACAGAACGACATAGTCATTACTAATGGGTTATATAGATACCGTCAGGTGCTGGCACTGGCAACTTCCAAAACCGGAAGTACCCTCCCCTATATAAGCCCCTCCCATCCGGGAGCACCTCAGTTTTTTGCCAGTGTCTAAGGTGTTGGCCAAGAAGAAACATGTGTTTTTCACTGAGCTTGCGTACAGGTTCTTTTGGGCCTCAGTAAGCTATTCCGGATCCGACCAAAAAAGCTTCATAGCTAAACGGTCGGTACCCGGGCCTTGCAGAGAAGAGCAAGGTTTTGCCTGTAATGCTTCTCTTAGGAGAGCTGGACCCTGGGATCCAGAGCTCTGGTCATACCCACGACCAAGATGTTTTCTGTGCAGGGTGCTATACAGGTCCAGGGGAGTGGAATCCTTGGGAACCCGGTCCCTGATAGTTTGATTACAATGCCTGCCGTGATAGGTGAAGTTTGGGCTTTTGTGGACCAAACAAAGTCCTGCGGCGGGGAACAGGTAAGTGGGGGCCCCCAGGAACTTGGTTCTATTGGGGGACCCCCAAGCCTAATTTGTCTTTCTGTCTGTTACCTAATGGTATTCCCGCAAAATTCTGTGCATGCCTGTAACTACTAAAAAAATGTAATAATTTTTAATGGTGGTCAAGAAAAAAAAAAAAAATAATTTTTTATATATATATATATATATATATTTTATATATTAGACTGCGGTACCTGTGTTTGTCCACTAGAGGCCGCTGTGGAACGTTTCTTGTCATGTGGACTAGTTTCTTCTCATCAGAGCGAGTCCAGGCAGATGGTGAGTTCTCTTATGGGAAACTGCTTCCTCTGCCATGTTGCAATGCTCGTCCATCCCCCGGCCTGCGGCAAAGGGGCCCTGGCTCTTGTCCCTGGTTTCCATTTTCGAAATTAGCGCCGAAGGCACACGTGGCCGCGCGCGTGCACGCGCCTCTATATATAGAGGTGAGCCGGGAAAGGGGGCGGAGCCTGGGGGATGACGCTCTGTGCGCGCCGCAGCGCTTCTGCGCATGTGCGGGCGTCCCAGCATGTTAAAAACCACATTTTTGTGTGGTGAGCTGGCTATGAAGTACAGAGACAGAGCTGGCAACATTTAAAGAAGGCATACAGCAAGCGGTTGATACAGGCATCCCCTAGAAAGGCACATTAGTAGACACCAACTGTTTCTTATAGCAGCATTTATGCTAGACTATTGTCAGTAACTGGTGTATTTCGGCTGGAATACCTCAGCATTGTGGCTTAGGAATATGCCGTCTAAAAACTCCGGGACTAGAAATTCCAGGAGGAATAGGGGGTCTCCATCGGGCTCTGAGGATCTTGGGCATGCTTCGGCTGCACCAGTCTCCCCTGAAGAATCAGAGGTTAGTGACCGTAGAGCACCCTCAGGAGTACCTGGTACTGTGGCTGTCCTCAGTTCACCTGCTCCTGTGTATGTAACAGAGGAGGTTTTTTCCTCAGCTCTGGGAGGGCTGGAAGAGAGATTGTCAGCATTGATCGCGGCTTCCCTGTCACAGGAGAAAAGCGCCCGATCTCCGTCTCCTCCCTCAGAGTGCCTGTTAACAGAGCAACAGTCCCATACAGGGATCGACCTACCTGAAGGGGATCAGGATGAGGTCGATTCGGTTGTAGAGGAATCAACAGTGGAAGAGCCGTTCTCAGCATCACATGCTGAAAGGTTATGGGTTCAGTCCCTGACTAATATGGTCCGATCAGCATTTAAAATGCCACTTGCGGAGCCATCATCCACTTCTGTCTCCTCGTTGGGGTCGCTAAAAGCTCCCCAGACTGTTTGTTCCTTTCCGATCCATCCTTTACTGGAAGGGCTCATTTACCAGGATTGGGAGCATCCTGACAAAATATTTACTCCCCCCAAGAGATCTCCGGTAGTCTATCCCATGGAGGATAAGTTCATCAGAAAATGGAGGGTCCCTACAGTGGACGCAGCCATCTCTTGTGTGAATAAATCACTGACATGTCCGGTGGATAATGTCCAAATGTTCAAGGACCCAATAGATAAAAAATTGGAGTCCTTATTAAAATCTGCTTTTTCTACAGCAGGATTGGTGACACAACCAGCAGTGGCAGCTATTGGGGTCTGCCAAGCAGTGAAAGATCAGTTGAAACAGGTCTTCAGGGACCTGCCAGATCAGCAGGCCCTTGCCCTAGCTGATCTACCTAGAGCCTTATGCTTTGCGGTGGACGCTATAAAGGATTCAATCCATCAGGCCTCCCGCCTTACGCTGTCTGTAGTACATATGCGCAGGCTTCTATGGCTCAAAAACTGGTGTGCTGAAGCTCCCTGTAAAAAATTGCTGGTCAGCTTCCCATTTCATGGTGAACGCTTATTCGGGGAAGACCTGGACAAATATATCCAGAGAATTTCCAGCGGTAAAAGTACACTTTTGCCGGTTAAAAATAGAGTTAGAGGTCCCTCTTTTAAGAGGCCTGCTTCTCCAGTCCCTAGGACATCGGCTGTGAAACAGTTCCGACGGCCTCCTCGGTCAAATCCCGGAGGTAAAAATCAGGGACAGTTGCAGGGTAACAAGAAGCCCTGGAGCAGGAGAGGTACAAAACCTCCCCCAAAGTCAAATGCATGAAGGGTTGCCCCCACCCAATCGGGTGGGGGGAAGACTTCAGTTGTTCACAGAGACCTGGCGGGACACGATCCGAGACAGATGGGTGCTCTCCGCAGTAAATCTGGGATACAAATTGGAGTTAAAAAAACTCCCCTCCTTCCCGCTTTATAAGGTCAAACGTGCCAAGGGATACCCAGAAGAGAGGATCCCTCCTGTTGGCACTAGAACAATTATTGCTCCAAGCAGTAATTATAGAGGTTCCCCTGGAAGAATGGGGGTTCGGGTTTTACTCAAACCTCTTTACAGTCCCGAAGCCAAACGGGGACGTGAGGCCCATATTAAATCTAAAAGGGCTAAACAAATTCCTACATATCAGGACTTTCCGGATGGAGTCGATCCGATCGGTAGCCACTGCCCTACAAGGGGAGGAATGGTTAGCCTCGATCGACATCAAAGATGCTTATTTGCACATTCCCATCTTTCCAGCCCACAAAAAATGTCTACGCTTTGCGGTAGAAGGGCGCCATTTTCAGTTCAGAGCCTTACCCTTCGGTCTGGCCACAGCACCAAGAGTGTTCACAAAAATTCTGGCCCCATTATTGGCCAATCTAAGAACACGAGGTGTAACGATAATGGCATATCTAGACGACTTGTTGCTGATAGACCACTCAGTGGAAAAACTAGAAGTGGTTGTTCACGAGACAATCAAGTATCTGGAATATCACGGTTGGATTATCAACCGAGACAAGTCAGCCCTAAAACCAGTCAAAAGTCTGGAATACTTGGGGCTAAGGCTGGATTCAGACCAGAGAAAAATATTCTTGCCTCAAGAAAAGGGGTCGTCTTTGAGAGATTTGATCCACTTAGTGGGTTCAAAAAGACAGCCATCCATACGCCTGTGCATGAGGCTGCTGGGAAAAATGGTGGCATCATTCGAAGCAGTACCCTACGGTCAATTCCATTCAAGGAAGTTGCAAAGGGCCATACTGTCAGCCTGGAACAAAAAAGTTCAGGCTCTGGACTTACCAATGTCCTTGTCCCCTTCCGTTCGCAAGAGCCTCCGCTGGTGGTTGGTTCCCCAGAATCTGGAAAGAGGGAAATCCTTCAATCCGATTTCCTGGAAGGTGGTCACTACAGATGCCAGCCTTATAGGCTGGGGAGCAGTACTGGAGCAATGGTCTCTCCAGGGCAGATGGTCGGATGCGGAAAAGGCCCTGCCCATCAATCTCTTAGAGATACGAGCAGCCCGGTATGCCCTAGTAGCATGGACATCCAAACTCCAAGGGTCCCCTGTCAGAATTCAATCAGACAATGCCACAGCAGTGGCATATATCAATCATCAGGGGGGCACCAGGAGTCGTGCAGCCCAAAGGGAAGTAAATTACATCCTGAGATGGGCAGAAAGATATGTCCCAGCCATATCTGCGGTATTCATTCCAGGAGTGGAGAATTGGAAGGCGGACTTTCTAAGTCGCCAACAATTATGCCCAGGGGAATGGTCCCTTCATCCCGAGGTTTTCCGGACAATATGTCAGCGGTGGGGAACACCGGATGTAGATCTGCTAGCACCCAGATTCAACGCAAAAGTGGACAGGTTTGTCTCTTGGACAAGGGATCCCCTAGCTTGCGGCTCGGATGCCCTAGTGTTCCCTTGGGATCAGTTCAAGCTGATATATGCATTCCCACCGCCACAATTGTTACCTCGATTACTCCGCAGAATCAGGGTAGAAAAGAAACCAGTGATTCTGGTGGCCCCCGAAGAGCATGGTACGCGGAGATTGTAAAAATGTCTGTGGGGAGTCCTTGGACCCTCCCACATCGTCCGGACCTGCTTTCGCAAGGACCGATATACCACCCTTCCTTACCAGCCCTAGGTTTGACGGCCTGGCTATTGAAGCCCACATTCTAAAAAAGAGAGGGCTCTCTAATGCTGTGGTATCTACCATGATCAATGCCAGGAAGCCGGTATCCAGGCAGATCTACTATAGAATCTGGAAGGCGTACATCGCCTGGTGTGAGGCCAAGAAATGGCATCCACGTAAATACGTAATAGGTAGGATTCTGGACTTCCTACAATGGGCTGTAGATAGGAAGCTTGCCTTGAGTACTATCAAGGGTCAGATTTCGGCCTTGTCAATATTTTTTCAAAGGCCCTTGGCTTCGCATTCACTAGTCAAAGCCTTTATACAAGGAGTGATGCGTATTAGTCCTCCGGTTAATATTCCCATATGTCCATGGGATCTAAACTTGGTTCTGTCGGTTTTACAGAAACAACCATTTGAACCATTACAGCATATTTCTTTGGTTCTTCTCACCAGGAAATTGATTTTTCTAGTAGCCATTTGTTCGGCTAAAAGAGTGTCGGAATTAGCAGCTATGTCCTGTAAAGAGCCATATCTGGTTGTCCATAAGGACAGAGTAGTATTACGTCCTCATCCAGCCTTTCTTCCTAAGGTGGTATCGAGGTTTCATTTGAACCAAGATGTGGTTCTTCCTTCTTTTTTCCCCAAACCTACTTCGGTAGAGGAAAAGTTATTGCATTCTTTGGATGTAGTAAGAGCAGTTAAAGCTTATCTAAAAGCCACTGCTCAGATTCGCAGAACGGATACTTTGTTTGTTCTACCGGAAGGCCCCAGAAAGGGTCAGGCAGCGTCAAAATCTACTTTAGCCAGGTGGATTCGACAGGTCATAATGCAAGCCTATGGCTTGAGAAGGAGACCGCCTCCGTTCAAAGTTAGAGCGCACTCCACGAGAGCAGTTGGAACTTCATGGGCAGTGCATCACCAGGCCTCCCTGGCTCAAATCTGTAAGGCCGCAACATGGTCTTCAGTTCACACGTTTACTAGGTTCTACCAGGTGGACGTTAGAAGTCAGGAGGATGTCGCCTTTGGGCGCAGTGTGTTGCAGGCCGCAAAAGATCCTCATGTCTGATAGCGCTCAGCTTATGTATGGTGTATCCCCCCCCTCATTTGGCATTGCTTTAGGACATCCCATTAGTAATGACTATGTCGCTCTGTGTCCCGTGATGTACGAGAAAGAAAATAGGATTTTTATAACAGCTTACCTGTAAAATCCTTTTCTTGGAGTACATCACGGGACACAGAGCTCCCACCCCTCTTTTGGGGACACTTATTGCTTTGCTACAAAACTGAGGTGCTCCCGGATGGGAGGGGCTTATATAGGGGAGGGTACTTCCGGTTTTGGAAGTTGCCAGTGCCAGCACCTGACGGTATCTATATAACCCATTAGTAATGACTATGTCGCTCTGTGTCCCGTGATGTACTCCAAGAAAAGGATTTTACAGGTAAGCTGTTATAAAAATCCTATTTTTTTTTTTTTTTAAATAATCAGAATAATTGCATGAAGCAATAAATGTCTGCTCATAAGTCAAAGTAGAAGCCCACCCTAAAACTAAAATCTCTGCATCTACAGACATTGACGATCTAACACTAACCTATCTAACCCAGCGAAGAAGAAATTGTTATACATACCTTTTCTGCAGGCGATTCGACCCGATCCCACGCTGAGCTGTCAGCCATGGCTTCGCTGTGTAGGCGGGTGCAGAAGACACGTCCGACAACAGAAGCCCCTTAGTATCTCTATGGGTGACTTCATTTCCCATTGGTTTCACAGCCGTTGTGGGCTGTGTCCTCTGTAGAGCTTGCGCCGATGGAGATTACGTCGTATCGGCTTCAGGAAAGGTATGTATAGTCATTTTTTGGGTGGGCTTCTACTTTAACTTATGAGCAGACATTTATACTCTTATACACTCTTATATGTTTTTCGATAAGCTTGCAGGCCAAGTGGAAAAAAATCTAACGGTTTCCTACTGTATTCTGACAGCTGCCACTGGCTGTCAGAATACCTGAACAGTGGCTACATCTGATAACAGCAAAGAAAAGAAAAAAACAAATGCGCCTACTAAGTGCAGTATGTTAGAAATTTATTCAAAAATAATTAAAATAACAGCCAAATGGCTACTCACGAAAGGAAAAATAGAAAAGCGCCTCTTAGCAAAACAGATTTATTATGTAGCAGACAATTTGTATCAAACACTTACATCATGGTAAGTTTCAGGTGTCATCCAGTAGGATTAATGTTTATATTGCGTCCAGGATCTCTGACGCTACTCCACGGATTTCCCAGGTCCCGGTTATGGCGGCCGCAAGTAGCCGGGATACAGGCTGGCTTGTCCGTGATAGGAGACAGCAGCGAAAGATGGCAACGGTCGGTCCGGAGAGGAGCGTCTGACGTCAACTGGATGGTGCAGGGAACCACAACGCGTTTCAGAGCATGCGCAGCTCTCGTACAGGGCATGCGCGCTCCTTTCTCAAGTGACACTGACCGTTGCCATCTTTCGCTGCTGTCTCCTATCACGGACAAGCCAGCCTGTATCCCGGCTACTTGCGGCCGCCATAACCGGGACCTGGGAAATCCGTGGAGTAGCGTCAGAGATCCTGGACGCAATATAAACATTAATCCTACTGGATGACACCTGAAACTTACCATGATGTAAGTGTTTGATACAAATTGTCTGCTACATAATAAATCTGTTTTGCTAAGAGGCGCTTTTCTATTTTTCCTTTCATGTCATTTTCCTTGAGTCGGCTTCAACTTGGAGAAGAGCTGCCCTGGGCAACTGAGTTTTTATTAAAGACTTCCTATCCACAATTGTTACTATAGAGTTTTTCAAAACCTTATGCTACCTGCCATCCCTTGGTAACAGTAATAACTTTATGTCCATCTGATTGGAATACTTTTTTTGTTTTTTTGATTTTCAACCTTTGTATAATATCCTTTACACATTTAGGATTAATCGTGTTTGTCTGTGCAGGCTTCCCAAGCGCTTGCATTTGCTATTGTTTTTAAATGGCTACTCACAGGATGGAAGTGGAGTATAAGCATAAATAGATATCCTTCTAAGTTGTCTGCGGAGGGCATGAGTCACTCCGTGTATCTGTAGTCTCCCAGTGGTGGAATACTGCCAAGATGAAGAGGCAGTGCACTGCGGTGTTGCTGCAGCGATGGGGAGATGGCAGAAGAACGGTAGATGCAGGAAGAGCTGTCCCTCTATGCCAGTGTGGACACCAGTTCCCACACGGCGTGCGGTTCACGCTGGAGCGCAGTCAGCTTCGGCAACCGGACGTGACGTCAATAGCAGACGCTAACTGATGACGCGTTTCAATGCTTCCGCATTTTCCTCAGATCTGATAGGCGATAGGAGCTGTCGGTATTATATGCGTTCCACCGAACGGAATCATCAATCTAGTGTCATACTTAATATTGTCAACATCCGGAGATGAAGTGCTTTAGGCTGGAGGGAATGGATACATAGGCCTAACAATAGCATATACATAGGAATTCGTAGATTTAAAAAAAACATACAATATACAATTGATTGAGTTGATAGAAACCTTTAGAAGACTTGCCCTATAATGAATGTATATATGGCAAGAAATTTTATATTGAGACAGGAAATTTATATATTAACATCGATGCATGGAAGGAATGCATGAGAGGGGCGTACAAAAAAATGTCTTAAAAAGTGCATAGAAAATGCACTAAAAAAATGGCAAAAATAAAAAATGGCAAAAATAAAAATAATAATAAAAATGCTGGATGCAAAAAGTATATATCTAATAATACCCATATCATGTATAATATGGGGAAATATTCCATATATACATATATATACATAGAAAATTACGTAATAAAATAAAATAAAACTAAAAATAAAAATAGCCAATAATATCCAAGAGACAGTTCTGGAGGGCTGTTATTGAGAAACTCACAATCTCAGTAATACAGATATCTAATTTATAATGATGGGGATCGCAAGCATGCATATGCACACATCCGCACATGCGTGCGTCCAATCCATTGTGTATGGATATTGTGCTCACAATAAAAAAAAAGTTTAATGATGAAAATTATATAACAATCATTGATAAAAAAACAATTGATAAACAGCCAATTGATAAAAAATCAATAAATAAAAATCTTTTACCATCAAGGAAGGAATATATGAATAACAAGAATATGTATACAAATGAGGATGTAATAAAACACAACATAGTGAGATAAGGGTTCCTTTTTGTTCTTTAATGGTCAAAAGAAAAAGAGGAGAAAGGTAGAGGAGATGGGGGTGTGTGTGTAGATAAGTACAAACATACACCCACACAAAATGTATGTGCACGTGTGTACATAAATATGTCTCTATCACATGACTGTATTAACCTCAATCTCCTCGTTAAGTCCAAAGGGTGTAAGTGTGTTCAGGATATAAATCCAGTATGTTTCCTGTTTACACAGACGTTGGAATCTCTGCTGATGTATATTTATTGGGTATGGATTCCAAGATCCATACTCGAAGTGCAGAGGTGTCTTTAGAATGGTGAATGTTAAAGTGTCTGGAAACACTATATTGTGGACTGCCATCCTTAACTGCTCGGCGGTGTTCACCAAATCTAGCTCACAATGTGCGTATAGTCCTACCCACATACAACAAACCGCATGGGCAGGTTATACAGTAGATGACGAACATAGTGGAACAATTGTAGAAGGAAGTAAAAGTATACAATTTACTGTTAGCAGAGTAGTTTTTTTGACCATGAGTCACATGGGAACAAGTGAGGCATAAGGCCTTATTACATCTATACATACCTACTAAGGGTATTAATGTTAGCTGTCTAGATGTGGTATTTTTAGCATTGATTTTCATTTTGCTAGGTGCAATTTTACCTTTTATGTTCGGCGCCTTGCGGTATGCAAATTTAGGGTGAAGAGAAAGTGATTTTTTCAAAAGTGGGTCCTGTTGTAAAATAGACCAGTGTTTACGGAAGATGCTTTCCATTTGCTTATGACTATGGTGATATTGTGTAATGAACCTCATCACTGGCATAGATGCCTGCTTGGGTTTTGATGCTATGTGGTCTGTACAATATAAGGAGCAAGCGTCATCAACAAGATGTACTGGATACCCCTTATCTGTGAACTTGGTTTTTAGAGGTATACTCTGTGTCACATAGTCATCCAATCTAGTGCAATTTCGTCTGAGACGATGAAATTGGCTCTTTGGGATATTTTGAATCCATCGTGGGTGATGACAGCTGGTATAATGTAAAAAAGAATTACCAGCTGTAGGTTTTGTGTAATTTTTAGTTGTTATCTCCTTATTGGTATATGATAGTTCCAAATCTAAAAAGCATATGGATAAAGTGTTGGATTCTGAAGTAAAAGTGAGTCCATAGGGGTTAGCATTACAATACGAGACAAAGCTATGAATGAGATTGGTAGGGCCGTCCCAGATGATTATGATATCATCTATGTATCGTCTGTAAAAAATAAGGTGCATAGTGAAAGGGTTATTGGCCCAAATGTATTTTTCTTCCCAGAAACCCATAGTTAGGTTAGCATAGCTGGGAGCGAAATTAGCACCCATAGCGGTGCCCTGTTTTTGGCGATAGTAGGTACCATCAAAAAGAAAATAATTATGATCTAAACAAAAGAGAGTGGCTTGAAGTATGAAATCTATTTGATGAGTGTTAAGATGAGGGTCATTTTTGAGGAAATGAGTAACGGCTTGTATACCTATATTATGAGGAATAGATGTATATAAGGAGCAGACATCTAGAGAGATCCATTGATAGGTGGATTCCCATGTATAGGGGCGCATTTGTTCAATTAGATCTGTTCCATCTCTAATATAGGAAGGAAGAGCCTGAGCTAGAGGTTGAAGGAAATGGTCTACATATAGCGAAAAACTGGAGGTGATGCTCTCCATAGAGGCAACAATGGGGCGTCCTGGTGGATTGATGGAGTTTTTGTGTATTTTGGGCAGATGGTAAAAGTATGGTACCTGAAAAAAGGATTTTCGAAAGAAGGCCTTCTCCTGTTTGGATAGTATTCCTTCTATATGGGCCTTCTCTACTAAAGAATTAGAGACTTCTATAAACGCAGGCAATGGATCCTTTTTCAATATTTCATAAGTGGCATTGTCTGAGAGAAGCCTGAGGGCTTCTCTCATATAATCTGCTTTGTCTTGTATGATAATGCTCCCACCTTTATCAGCCGGTCTTATAATTATGTTGTCATTCTGGCTCAATGTTTTTAAAGCAATATTTTCTTGTGGACTCAAGTTGTTCTTGAAATAATTAGGTTTGGTGGATGTTGTCTCACAAAGTTTGGTAAGTTCTGAAAGTACTACCTGATAAAATGTTTGTAAATATGGGCCCTTGGATTGCGTAGGATTAAATATAGATTTGGGTCGGAAAGTAGTATGGGTGACTGGTGGCGGTAATTCTGAATGTTGGGACCAGGCAATGATATCATCTTCTTCATGGGCATTCCATAGTTCACATAAATCTAATAATGCTTGTTGTTCCATAGATGAATCTAAGGTTGGAAAGTTGTCAGTCTGGAGATCGGTCTCTATGTCCACAGTGGATGTTTTTTTGTCTTTTATATTATAATGACGCCTCAAAGTTAGGTTTCTGACAAACCTATTGAGGTCTTTAAACATGACAAAAGAATTAGGGGCTATGGCTGGGGCAAAATTAAGGCCCCGTGCCAATAGTGAGAGTTCCTGGTCACTTAGAGATTGGTTAGATAAATTGAAAATCTTTACACTTTTCGCAGTTTCTCTGGTCTGGTTAGATTTTTTTTTTTTGAGAAAAAAGTTTTTTATTGAACAATTTACATTTGGAACATAATTCTGCAAGTTACAAGGCAATACTGGAGAAATGCATAAAACAAGAAATGTGGCTTATACATATATAGGCACAGTAGATCAAAAAACTTGTTCAGATTGAACACTGGATTCAGTGACTATCAATAAGTGGAAAACCCTATGTCCACGCTATTCATGGAATTGCACGCTAGAAGGATGTATAGTATTACGGACCATCAGTGCATGTGTCTGCGGACTCAAGCCATCGATCCCAGATTTTGTAGTACTTATCTGGACAACCTCTGTTGATGTATATGAACTTTTTGTAGGGAAGAGTGTTATTTATATCTAGTTTCCAATCGTTGAAGCTGGGGGGAGTGGGTCTCATCCACTGTCTGGCTATAATTTTTCTAGCATTAAACAATGTTTCATGCAAGAATGTTTTAGTGAATTTGTCCATCTCAGAGTCGGGGAATATCCCCAGTAAGCATTGTTTGGGGTCCAGGGTCAATGGGGATCCCATGTCATCATGGAGGAAGTCAACAATCTGCTTCCACAGACCCTGAAGGACCGGGCACGCCCAGAGTAGATGGAAGAATGTGCCCGTCGTTTGGTTACACATTGTGCACAAGGTAGAAAACTGTCGTCTAAAGCGGGCGATTCTTAGGGGGGTGAGATACGCTCGGTGCACCACGTATAACTGGGTCAGCCTGTCAGAGAGCTTGGGGGATACAGTCTTGCACGAGTCTAGTGCTTCACTCCACTCCTCATCCTCCAGTGGGCCCACCTCTCTTTCCCATCTTGGTTTAAGGCTGTAAGCTAGCGTGGTAGATGATGGGGTGAGAAGCATGACATAAAAATCAGAGATCAGCTTTCGCGGGTCCACACCTTTAACCACAGCCATAATAACATTAGGCGTAGATTGTGGCAAAGGCTGGGGAAACTGAGCTTGGGCTGCGTGACGCACCTGGAAGAATCTAAAAAGCATAGAATTGGGCAGCAGGAACTCATTTTGGAGGTCCTCAAAATTTTTAAGTGTGCCATCGGAAATTATGTGGTGCAAATAATATATTCCATATTCGCACCATATCTCTGTGTCAGGGATCAAGAGAAACTCTGAGAGTAGTCTATTGTGCCATAAGGGGGTATAGTTGTTGTGTTTAGGGGTCGTTAATGTTTTAGTGGTGATGTCCCATACGCGCCTATATTGGTATAATAGGGACCCACGGTCTCTATTGGAGTTATTCCCACTATGTCCCACTGCAATTGCAGTGAGTGGGTCAGTGGTCAGTTGTGCCCACCGTGGACAGAGGAGGGTGAGGAATCTGAGTCTGTCGGTTTTATCTATGTGGTATAGTTGAGACAGTTGGGACGCAAGGTAATAAAGATTTAAGTCAGGGAGGGCTGTTCCACCTAGGTCAGTAGGGATCTTAAGGACTCTCCAGGCCAGCTTGTGTCTGTTGTTACCCCAAATAAATGTCTTGAGTATGGCCTCCATTGACTTGAAAAATTTCAAGGGTAAGTATACGGGTGTGTGCCAGAGTATATACAATATTTTCGGAAATAATATCATTTTAACAATGTTAATACGGCCCCACACGCCGAGCCGCAGTCTCGCCCATACCTGGGTTCTAGACTTGATGAGATCGAAAAGGGGTTCTATGTTCAGGGATATATAGTCAGCCGGTGTTCTATTCGGTCTGGTTAGATTTAAATTTGTTTCTTCCCCCTCTCCTTCCTCTTCTGAAAGTTTTCTTTTTGTTGTGGGTGGGCTGGAGCGGGGGGTCTGCACTAAAAAAGTGTCAATATTGTCCATAGTAGTCGCCCCAAATGTTCTAGGTGAGGTGACCTGGGTGTCTATCTTAGACTGTTGGAAAACAGCAACGGATGTGACATTGTCCTTGTTTATGGGTGGAGTAGGATTCGCTCTTGCTACAGTATTTCCAGAGGAGTGTCTGATGGCAGTCTCTGTGTTATTAATAGGGGTATGTTGGGCTGAAGTAATAGCCTTGGTTGGTGTATTAATTATAATGGTATCTATATTATCCACCAAGACTGTATTGGAAATTGATAATTGTGTGTCTGTTCTTTCGGTGGTCTTGGGATGTAAAATAGACGAATCGTTAATATGTAGGGAGGATGATATTTTTAGAGATTCTTTGGGAATCTTACTCTTATAATTAGCCATAAATCTGGGTGACATAAGAGGCATTAATGGAAATGAGGGTTTTGGTCTTTTCCAATAAAATACTTTTTTATGATTATAATCATCTAAATCCCTTTTAAATTTATTAAGTTTGATACTGATCAGAGTATCTTCACTTTTTTTGGTGTTTCGTTTGAGGGTCTTCAACCATTCCATAGGTAAGTGACGGTATTTATTATGTAATTCACTGATGTTGTTCTTGATTTTATCACAAAGGAATTGAAATCTTTTGTCTCTATGTATGGTGAGCACCTGGATCCATTTCTGGGTGCAGAACTCCGCAATACCCTCCCATTCCTGACGGAGGTCAGCATCCAGAAATGAACAGCCTTTGAGTACGCGCAGGCCACGTGGGGAAATTTTTGTGTCAAGATATTGCTGAAGGAAAAAACCATCCCACCATTGCTGATTGGCTGAATTTATCTGGTCCTCAAGGCGTCTCATTCTCGTACATGTATCTTTAAATTTAGTTTCTGGCCAATATCGTGAGTGTATGGTAGATGAAAAAAACTCATTAGGAAATAGAGTATATAGATTATCTAATGTGCCATATTTGGCGTCTTCCAAAAGGTGTAAGAAATCCATGTTAGGCATGGAGTAATATCAAATCAATCAATATGAGTACATATAGGGGGACAAAAAAAAATAAAAAATCCTCAACAGTATGTTAGTGTTCCCGCAATGCAGCACATACAGAAGCTCCAAATACATAAATTATAATACAAATGACGGCGCAAAAAGAAGGAACAACAACCTAACTGATAAAAATAAATCAAATGAAAATCAATGGGATTTAGAGTATGAAAGTCTTTCTCTTTGGAAGTCCATGTAATAGTAAAAGCAAGTCATATAAACATATGCACCGTTGGCAGCAATTGTAGAGCGAAGCAGACTCTATATACAGCAAAGAAAAGAAAAAAACAAATGCGCCTACTAAGTGCAGTATGTTAGAAATTTATTCGAAAAGAATTAAAATAACAGCCAAATGGCTACTCACAGGATGGAAGTGGAGTATAAGCATAAATAGATATCCTTCTAAGTTGTCTGCGGAGGGCATGAGTCACTCCCGTGTATCTGTAGTCTCCCAGTGGTGGAATACTGCCAAGATGAAGAGGCAGTGCACTGCGGTGTTGCTGCAGCGATGGGGAGATGGCAGAAGAACGGTAGATGCAGGAAGAGCTGTCCCTCTATGCCAGTGTGGACACCAGTTCCCACACGGCGTACGGCGTGCGGTTCACGCTGGAGCGCAGTCAGCTTCGGCAACCGGACGTGACGTCAATAGCAGACGCTAACTGATGACGCGTTTCAATGCTTCCGCATTTTCCTCGGATCTGATAGGCGATAGGAGCTGTCGGTATTATATGCGTTCCACCGAACGGAATCATCAATCTAGTGTCATACTTAATATTGTCAACATCCGGAGATGAAGTGCTTTAGGCTGGAGGGAATGGATACATAGGCCTAACAATAGCATATACATAGGAATTCGTAGATTTAAAAAAACATACAATATTCAATTGATTGAGTTGATAGAAACCTTTAGAAGACTTGCCCTATAATGAATGTATATATGGCAAGAAATTTTATATTGAGACAGGAAATTTATATATTAACATCGATGCATGGAAGGAATGCATGAGAGGGGCGTACAAAAAAATGTCTTAAAAAGTGCATAGAAAATGCACTAAAAAAATGGCAAAAATAGAAAATGGCAAAAATAAAAATAAAAATGCTGGATGCAAAAAGTATATATCTAATAATACCCATATCATGTATAATATGGGGAAATATTCCATATATACATATGCGCCGTCATTTGTATTATAACATCTGATAACAGCAGCCACTGTTTGGCTAAAAATTTTCCATCTTGCTCCTTTGATTTTTTAATTGAAGGATGTTAGGCAGGAGGGTGAGAGGGCCACCCACATATAACGTTTTGGTTTGTAAATTCATTTAGGGATCTATTTGTAAAAAATATACTTTGAAATTCTTAACATTTACGCAAGTCATAAATAAATACCCGTGATGTTTCTACCAAATGTTAAATCTATTTGTTGCCTTTGGAAGAGCAAATCTAACATTCCCTAACATTCAGTCCTAAGAAGGAAAAAAAAACCTTAAAGTGATTGTAAAGGCAAAATGTTTTTCATCTTAATGCATTCTATGCATTAAGATAAAAAGCCTTCTGTGTGCAGCAGCCCCCCTAATACTTACCTGAGCCCCATCTAGATCCAGCAATGTTGTAGGAGTGTTTCAGCTACCTGGGACTCCCCTTCTCATTGGCTGAGACAGCAGCATGGCGCCATTGCTTCCCGCTGCTGTCAATCAAAGTCAGTCAGCCAATGAGGATAGAAAAGGGGACGGGCTGCGGCTCTGTGTCCGACTCGGGTGCCCCCATAGCAAGCTGCTTGCGGTGAGGCCACTCAACAGGAGGGAGGGGCCAGGAGCACCCGAGAGGGACCTGAGAAGAGAAGGATCCAGGCTGCTCTGTGCAAAACCATTTCAAACAGGTAAGTAAAATATGTTTGTTATTTTTAACCAAAAAAAAGACAAGACTTTTGTATCACTTTAAGGGCTTGTTTACACTTGCTTCAACTTCAACACACATTAAATTGCCTACCGCTTTGATGCGTTTTTAATGCTTCTGCGATGCTTCGGTGGAGCTTCGATGATACTTGGAGCTTTTTTGAAGCTTTAATGAAGCTTGGCAGATACCCTGTGTGTGTTTTTTTTTCTCATACCTGCAATACCTCCAAAACAAAGCCAAGCCAAAGCTGAATTTAAGCCTCTCAAAAGCTGCAGATGCTTCAAGTGAGCTTTATCGTATAGACTTCTATGGAGGCTTTGAAGATGCTTTGAAGCACCACTAAAGTGACATGAGGTATAATTTTTGGAGCAAAGCAAACGCAAGGAGTAAACAGGACTGTAATCTAACAATTTTATTTAGTGAAAGGAGCTTTGACTGGCATTCAGAGAGCTTTAAAAAATCGTGTCTGAAGCCATGTTTTGAAGCAAGTGTAAACATTCAACCAATAGAGAAATAGAATCAAGAGGGATGGTGCCCCAATCCTGCATGCAGAAGCAGGGACAGCTTGTAAGTTTGGTGTTTGGCACTGAATTTTGCAGGCAGCAATGTCTGGGGTATTCACATAAACGCTATGTGACCTCACTAGTAGGGATGAGCTCTGGCGTGTTCGCATTGAACACGTGCAGAGCCCGCCAGGATGTCGGCACCGCGCTGCGCTAATCACAGCCAGGGAGACATTTCCCGATCTCTGCAGCCGAGCATTGGGAAATGTCTCCCTGCCTGTCATTAGCGCAGCGCGGTGCCGACATCCTGGCGAGCTCTACACGTGTTCAATGCGAACACGCCGGAGCTCATCCCTACTCACTAGTAGGGTGCTATATAGGTCCAGGACAGTGGTCCCCTGAGGGGAGGTTGGGTCCCTGAAGGCCCTGTGGGGCACACCCAACCATGAAGGGTGAAGATTAGGGCTCTGCCCTTGCTACTGTGGAATGGTAAGTGCCTCTTTAACCAGTTAACAACCACCTGCCGACAAATAACGTCGACAAGGTGGTTGCTTAACTCTGGGAGGACGTTATATAACGTCCTCCCAGAATCGCGCTCCCGCGCGCCCCCTGGGGCGCGCACACGGGAAACTCCGTGACCGCCGGGTCCAGAGGACCCGGCGGATCACGAATCGCGGTAAATCGCCGCTGATAGCGGCCGTTTACCACGTGATCGCTCCGTCAAATGACGGAGCAATCACTTGTAAACAGACCGCGTCATGTGATGACGCCGGTTCCTCTCTCCCCTCTCTGTACCGATCGGTACAGTGTGAGAGGGGAGGGGGAGAGAGCGGATGACAGCAGCAGTACTGTGGGCTGGATCTGTGACAATTGCAGTCACAGATCCAGCCATCCATCCCTGCTCAGCCATCCCTGTGAAATACCCTGCCAATACTCTGCAAAATACCCTGCAATACCCTGGTGCAATACCCTGCAATACACTGCAATACCCTGGTGCAATACACTGCAATACCCTGGTGCAATACACTGCAATACCCTGGTGCAATACACTGCAATACCCTGGTGCAATACACTGCAATACCCTGGTGCAATACACTGCAATACCCTGGTGCAATACACTGCAATACCCTGGTGCAATACACTGCAATACCCTGGTGCAATACACTGCAATACCCTGGTGCAATACACTGCAATACCCTGGTGCAATACACTGCAATACCCTGGTGCAATACTCTGCAATACCCTGGTGCAATACTCTGCAATACCCTGGTGCAATACTCTGCGCAATACTCTGCAAAACTCTGCAATACCCTGCGCAATACTCTGCAATACCCTGCGCAATACTCTGCAATACCCTGCGCAGTACTCTGCAATACCCTGCGCAGTACCCTGCGCAATACTCTGCAATACCCTGCGCAATACTCTGCAATACCCTGCGCAATACTCTGCAATACCCTGCGCAATACTCTGCAATACCCTGCGCAATACTCTGCAATACCCTGCGCAATACACCCTGTGCAATACTCTGCAATAACCTGTGCAATACCCCCTGTGCAATACCCCATGCAATACCCTGCCATACTCCGCAATACCCTGCCATACTCCGCAATGCCCTGCCATACTCCGCAATGCCCTGCCATACTCCGCAATAACCACTTCCCGCCCGCCGGCCGTCATATGACGTCCTTGACTTTGTGCGGGGGTATCTGAATGATGCTTGCAGCTACAGGCATCATTCAGATATTAGCTTTTTCAGCCGGCGATTCCCTACACCATAACAACAATCATAGTGGCTGTTCCGCCGCTTGATCATTCTTACGGGAGGCGAGAGGGGATGTCCCCCCCCCCCCCCGCCGCCCTCCGGTGCTTCTACCGACTCACCGCTACGATCAAAGCCAGGATTGTTTTTTTTTTTTTTGTTTTTTTTTCAGGCTTCCCAGCCTAGAGGTGAGATGTGGGGTCTTATTGACCCCATATCTCACTGTAAAAAGGACCTGTCATGCCATATTCCTATTACAAGGGATGTTTACGTTCCTTGTAATAGGTATAAAAGTGATCAAAAAAAATTTTGGGGCGGAAAAACATGTCAAACTAAAATAAATAAAGTAAAATGAACAATAAAAAAAAATTTTTTTTTTAAAGCGCCCCTGTCCCCGTCAGCTCGCATACAGAAGCGAACGCATACGTAAGTCCCGCCCACATATGAAAACGGTTTTCAAACCACACGTGAGGTATCTCTGCGAACGTTAGAGCGAGAGCAATCATTTTGGCCCTAGACCTCCTCTGTAACTCAAAACATGTAACCAGTAAAAATATTTAAAGCGTCGCCTATGGGGATTTTTAAGTAGCGAAGTTTGGCGCTATTCCACAAGCGTGTGCAATTTTTAAGGGTGACATGTTAGGTTTCTGTTTACTCGGCGTAACTTCATCTTTCACATTATGCAAAAACATTGGGCTAACTTTACTGTTTATTTTTTTTTTTTTTTTTTTTTAAGCACAAAACATTTTTTTCCCGTAAAAAACGCGTTAAAAAAATTGCTGCGCAAATATCGTGCGAGATAAAAAGTTGCAACAACCACCATTATATTCTCTAAGGTCTTTGCTAAAAAAACATACCGTATTTTTCGCTCCATAAGACGCACCTGACCATAAGACGCACCTAGGTTTTAGAGGAGGAAAAAAATAAAATAAAATTCTGAACCAAATGGTGTACTAAAATATTTAATATTATAGTACTAGTATAGGTGGGTGGTGGACACACAGCAATACCACCCCCCCTCCCCCCCTATCAAATCAGCTCAGCTACACTATACCTGGGTGTTGGTGGTGGTGGACACAGCAACCTCCCCCCCTTCCCAGATCAGATCAGGGTGGCAGGGCAGACACAAACACCCCTTCAGCCTCTTCTATCACAGCAGCTCAGGTGACTGGGCAGTGCATACCATGCCAGCCCACACCTCCCACCCCCTTATCAGCAGCTTACCTCAGGCAGCGGAGGACACTGCCATTACAAATTCACAACCCCCTCTGGCTGGCTGTCTGGCTCTCAAGACGACAGGGGACACACTGTAGTTTGCAGCAGCTTCCAGTGGAAAGGGCAGGAAGTGAGACTGGACCAGACCACAGCGCCGGGGGGGGGGGGGGTGTTTCGGCTGAAAAGAAAAAACAGCAAGGGCTCTTGCTGCTTTTGGAACGGTGTCAGATTTGGCGGGTGTCAACTGACCTGGGTGCGGAGCGCACCCCCATAACAACGCAACTGACACCCCCCATGTTTTGGCACCCAGAGCAGACCACCTCCCCCCCGCTCCCACTTGGTATGCTCCTGCAAGGATCTGCTTCACATCCTGTCCTCTCTCCTCCACAGAGAATCCGAGCGCCGATATTCTGATGTGGCTGCGACGGAGGGGAGGGAGGGGGGGGGGGGGGCGGTGCCTGGACAGTATTCGCTCCATAAGACGCAGGGACATTTTCCCCCATTATTTGGGGGGGGGAAAGTGCGTCTTATGGTGCGAAAAATACGGTATATAATGTTTTGGGGTTCTATGTAATTTTATAGCAAATAAATGATGATTTTTACATGTAGGAGAGAAATGTCAGAATTGGCCTCGGTGCTCCAGAACGCCTGAAGGGGCTCCCTGCATGTTGGGCCTCTGTATGTGGCCACGCTGTGTAAAAGTCTCACACATGTGGTATCGCCATACTCGGGAGGAATAGCAGAATGTGTTTTGGGGTGTAATTTGTGGTATGCATATGCTGTGTGTGAGAAATAACCTGCTAATATGACAATTTTGTGAGAAAAAAAAAAAGAGAAAAAAAAAATCTTGATTTTGCAAAGAATTGTGGGAAAAAATGACAACTTCAAGAAACTCACAATGCCTCTTTCTCAATACCTTGGAATGCCTTCTTTCCAAAAAGGGGTCATTTGGGGGGTATTTGTACTTTTCTGGCATGTTGAGGTCTCAAGAAATGAGATAGGCCGTCAGTACTTCAGGTGTGATCAATTTTCAGATATTGGCACCATAGCTTGTGGACTCTATAACTTTCACAAAGACCAAATAATATGCACCAATTTGTACTTATTTTTACCAAAGATATGTAGCAGTATAAATTTTGGCCAAAATTTATGAAGAAAAAATAGTAATTTGCTAAATTTTATAACGGAAACGAAAAAAACCCAATTTTTTTACAGAATTTTCAGTCTTTTTTCTCTTATAGAGCAAAAAATAAAAAAACCAACAGTGATTAAATACCACCAAAAGAAAGCTCTATTTGTGTGAAAAAAAAGGACAAAAAATTCATATGGGTACAGTGTTGTATGACTGAGTAATTGTCATTCAAAATGTGAGAGCACCAAAAGCTGAAAATTGGTCTGGTTATTAAGGGGGTTTAAGTGCCCAGTGGTCAAGTGGTTAATAACCTTGCAAGCAATCCTAGATGATAGAAATCTAAAATGACAGCCGCAAGCACTTCTCACATTCCCATATAATATGCTTAGTAAAATCAAAGAAATCAATGTGGTGCGCTCCTATTACCCAACGAACTGCCTAATCTAATCAAAGACCAAAATGATATTGGATAACAATAGCAAGATTTCTTTTCGTGAATAATCACACAAGTGAAACTATAAAAAAGTAGTAATATTTGTAAATACATAGAAGAAAATTCACATAGTAAATGTGCCAATAGGTAGCAGTGAAAAAAATGAACATACTGTAAGTGCAGTCCGTAGTGTGATTCCAGTGAAAAGGGTCCATTTATTACCGCCGTCCTGCCATACACCAACAGCTCCTTCTTAAAGCGCTCAATAGTTATACTGATCTGACACTTAACCCATGCTCCCCCTTGGCTCATATATGTTTGGTCAAACGCATTCTAGTCCCACCAGGACTAAGGAGTTAGATATCCTATTCTCCTTGTTCCTCCACCTTGATGCTGCTGCCTCACATCATGATAGTCTGCATTCAGCAGCAGCTCCAATTAGACACCTGTAACTTCCTGTCTAATAGTCCTTCATTAGAATGTGTCACCTGCTAGTTTAATGCCTGTAGCCCTAAACTGGCTACTAAAATCTTGTGCAAATGTGTTAATATTAGGAAGCATCATATTTAGAAAGGTGGAATTTGGAGGACTACGTGACACAATTGTTACATCTTGAAATTCCCTCCAGATGCTGATAGACTGAAATATTGGAGCTGCTGCTGAATGCAGACTGTGACAGGACCAACCAGGACAGGGGCTTTTGGAGAGGACTAGGGGAAAGCCTCCTACCCACTGATTATAGCCCATGGACAGATCAGATCATTCTCTAATGAATAAAGCTTCCCTTCTGGAGTGGATGGAAAGGTGTAATAGTAATCTTGTACAGGCTAATGGTCAGAGGGAATATGGTGACCCTCCTGTAGTCTGCATTGGAGAGGCTCCTTTGCTTGGGACACAAATATTTATCAACCATAATCCTATGGAGATTTATGAAGATAATTTAATTCCACTGTTCCAGACTGCTGAGACGTATGTCTTCTGATATATATAATGTTCTGTGCCCGCGCTTAGGATAAGTGTACAAATAAAAAGTGATAGTGATAGGAGCTGCGGCCCCCCCTATTGGGACCCTCACCTAAGGAGAGAGAGAGAGAGAGAGTCCTAGCAGTGAAAAAGTAATATATGTAATGGGGTGTGGCGCTGCTCACTAGTCCTCTCTAGGACCAGTAATAACAATGGTGAATTGGATATGGTGTGATACCCCCTCAGTAAGGGGTGTCTTTTAGCACAAAAGACAGAGACACAAAAATACCTAGAGGGTGAGGTGTAAAGTGTCAGTGACCAATAATACCTCCATATAATGAGTCTCATAAGTGATAACAAAGAAGTGTATAAAGATTAAAGTGAAAAGAATAAATAAAGTGTGGCCAATAACCTACACAAGCTAGATTGAATAGAATACAATCCAAAAGAATGAAAGGAATATTAACAGTGAAATAATCGAATGAGTCCAATATACAGTGCCTCCGGGCAAATACACCAATAAAATACCAGCAGTCTCCGTGACTGGCCCACTAGCTTCTAAAATAAAGTCTATAATGGCAGGTAGGTGATTGGAACTTGATACTAGGATAGCAGATCCCTCTTCATACAAATATATATATATATATATATATATATATATATATATATATATATATATATATTGAACAAGGTTAGATTCAGTTCTTCAGTTATGGCAGACAGTTCATCCCCCGCATGTGTCCCCACTCACCAGCTCCCTTCACCCCCAAGGGGGTAAACAGCATAGAGAGATAATCTGGGTCAGCGTCCAGGGGCTTCCACTAGTGCAGGGCAGAGTGTCAGCGGTGTCTTCCAGTATACCCTCACTTTAGTTGTTCCAGAGGGTTCGGATACCATCAATGAGCTCTCCAAATGCCTCAGTGATAAAACAAAAATGCTTACTAGCAGCTTCCATGGATTGAATTAAGAGCTTGTGAGCTGGTCTGGGGAGAGCTCTGGTGACTCCTGGGCTGGACAGTGATCGGTGCTGCAGAGTGTTGCCTAGCTGGACCCAGGCTTGCACAGTGTGAGCAGCAGTAGAGGTGGGCGGAGCAGCCAGAGAAAGTTCATCATACTGCACACTCTGCAGCACCGATCACTGTCCAGCCCAGGAGTCACCAGAGCTCTCCCCAGACCAGCTCACAAGCTCTTAATTCAATCCATGGAAGCTGCTAGTAAGCATTTTTGTTTGATCACTGAGGCATTTGGAGAGCTCATTGATGGTATCCGAACCCTCTGGAACAACTGAAGTGAGGGTATACTGGAAGACACCGCTGACACATCCTGCCCTGCACTAGTGGAAGCCCCTGGACGCTGACCCGGATTATCTCTCTATGCTGTTTACCCCCTTGGGGGTGAAGGGAGCTGGTGAGTGGGGACACATGCGGGGGATGAACTGTCTGCCATAACTGAAGAACTGAATCTAACCTTGTTCACATATATATATATATATATATATATATATATATATATATATGAAGAGGGATCTGCTATCCTAGTATCAAGTTCCAATCACCTACCTGCCATTATAGACTTTATTTTAGAAGCTAGTGGGCCAGTCACGGAGACTTCTGGTATTTTATTGGTGTATTTGCCCGGAGGCACTGTATATTGGACTTATTCGATTATTTCACTGTTAATATTACCTTTCATTCTTTTGTATTGTATTCTATTCAATCTAGCTTGTGTAGGTTATTGGCCACACTTTATTTATTCTTTTCACTTTAATCTTTATACACTTCTTTGTTATCACTTATGAGACTCATTATATGAGGTATTATTGGTCACTGACACTTTACACCTCACCCTCTAGGTATTTTTGTGTCTCTGTCTTTTGTGCTAAAAGACACCCCTTACTGAGGGGGTATCACACCATATCCAATGCACCATTGTATGTCTTCTGATGGCGTGTCTAGTGGACAGAATACACAGGTTGGTTTTTCTCCCATTGTTGTTTGGGTTACCTATTGTTTCTGTCTCTGCTAGTTTTGTGTGCACTCCAGGGGCGTACCTAGAGCATTTGGCACCCGGGGCGGATCCTATATCTGGCACCCCCCCACTTTAAAATGTAAAAACACCCCACTGTGCCCTCTGCATACCTCTGCATCCTCCAATATCTCGTTCTCACTACTTTGTACCCCTTTACATTACGTGCCCCCTGCAGCTCTGGGCCCCTTTACATTACACAGCCCCTCTGGACCCCTTTACATTACACAACCCTCTGCACCCCTTTACATTACACCACCCTCTGCACCCCTTTACATTACACAACCCTCTGCACCTCTGGACCCCTTTACATTACACAGCACTCTAGACGCCTTTACACTGCACAGCACCCTGCACCTCTGGACCCCTTTATATTACACAACCCCCTGCACCTCTGGACCCCTTTACATTACACAGCACCCTGCGCCTCTGGAGCACTTTACATTGCACAGCACTCTGGACCCCTTTACATTGCACAGCACCCTGCACCTCTGGACCCCTTTACATTGCACAGCACCCTGCACCTCTGGACCCCTTTACATTGCACAGCACCCTGCACCGCTGGACCCCTTTACATTGCACAGCACCCTGCACCTCTGGACCCCTTTACATTGCACAGCACCCTGCACATTACACAGCCCCTCCAGCTCTGGATCCCCTGCACATTACACAGCCCCTCCAGCTCTGGACCCCCTGCACATTACACAGCCCCTCCAGCTCTGGACCCCCTGCACATTACACAGCCCCCCCAGATCTGGACCCCCTGCACATTACACAGCCCCCCAGCTCTGGACCCCCTGCACATTACACAGCCCCCCCCACACAGCTCTGACTGGACCCCCTGCATGTTGCATAGCTCTGTCAGTTCCTACCTTACTCTGCACTTTCGTTTTCAGAAGACAATGATTGGTTGCTAGGACCACCTAGCAACCAATCACCTGCTACTCCCGCATTTCCTGTCCTATGCCCCACTGTCAGTGTCTCTCACTCTCCCTCTCCTGCTGTACAAGAGAGTGAGAGACTGTGTTTTTTTTTTTTCTCCTGCTCTGGCGTCTGGTTAATCATGTCACCCGACCTGAGTAGCGGTACAGTCTGCACCCGTCTCGGGCACCCCCGCACTCCCCCTGCGCTGTCAGCATGTCATATCGCCGCTGCACTACCAAACCCGGCCGCCCCGCTGTCATTGTTTTACACAGGGGAGGACGGGGGCGACGCCTGACACCCCCCCCTATGTGTGTCACCCGGTGCGGACCGCCCCCCTAGTTAGTATGCCACTGGTGCACTCCACCTTGTTAGCAAACTATTGTGGGATGTTATGTGTTTATGTTGAATAAGGCGGACCTTCGGTCATTTTTTTTCAACTTTCCATCTATTAAATCTTCTGCCCTTGTTGTTTTTAACTTTTGATAGAATAACCCTGCCAGTTAATATGTCAGGATCTGGGCTCGAATCTGGGACCTTTTTTGTGTCTGGCTTTGACTCTTCTCACTAAGCTATCTGGAATGCTGGACAGCTCCCTGCCTGATCCATTGGACAACCCTGCCTTGTGTCTTGATTGCTGTTGAACCTTAAACTCCTTGCTACTCCCATGAACTTCCTATATAAGCCTTGTCTTAGCACTTCCTCTTTGCCAGGTTATTGTGCTTTCTCAGTCAGTGCCTTGCTCTTGTCTTCCCTGCTGCCCTCCATATTTTGCTACTACTCGTTATCGACCTTTTGGCTTGTTCCTCGACTACTCTTTTTGGCTTTTTTACTGACCACGCTTCCATTTGATCCTTATGTGCTTATCCGCTACTACTTAGACTCCGCAACTCAGGTGAGCCTGCATTATCTGCAAGGGTGACTGCCTGTGCACCTATCCTGCTGGTCAGTGGTAGTCCTGCAACTGCTATAGCAACTGGTCTTCGTGTCTGATGCCTGATCGTGAAAGAATAACCTGGCCTAAAACATGAAGGCCGCTATAGCAAATGCTGTGGCTCCTTTCAGGCAGCAAATTGCAGAGCTGCAGGAGTTTGGTGTCACTTGCCAAGAAAAAAAAATTGTGATAAGAAGAATGCCAATCAGTTACCTCCTCATCGCCCATATGATTGTCCCATTGAACTGCTCCCAGGGGCTGAAATACCTTTTGTTCACCTTTTGTCAATCTTTCAGAACCTGAATTAAAGGTTTTTAGGGAATGGATTGATGAGAATTTAGAGAGGGGCTTCATTAGACCCTCAGCGTCTCCTGCAGGGGCAGCCCTGTTCTTTGTTGCAAAGAAACATTCCACCTTGCGTCCATGAATTGACTACCGGAACTTGAATAAAATCACTATTAAAAACTGCTATGCGCTTCCTTTTAATCTCTGAAATGTTGGAAAGACTCCGCTCTGCCAAAGTCTTCACAAAACTAGACTTACGGGGGGATAAATAACCTCATCTGCATGCGTCAAGGAGACGAATGGAAAACCGCCTTTAGAACCAGATATGGCCATTTTGAGTCCCTGGTTATGCCTTTTGGCCTCTGCAACGCTCCTGCCACTTTCCAAAACTTCATCAATGATGCTTTTCAAGACCTATTGGACCAGTTTGTGATTTTTCCTCTCTGGATGCTATTCTCATCTTTTGTAATAACCTGGAAGAACATCGCAAACATGTTTGCACTGTCTTTGAAAGGCTAAGGAAGAACCAACTTTATATTAAATTGGAGAAATGTGAGTTTGAACGAACACAAATGCAGTTCCTGGGATAAAAATATTTCTCCTAAAGCAGTAAGCATAGATCCTAAGAATATCAAACAGTGGTGGTTTGGCCTGCCACTAGAAATGTTAAAGAAATGCAACGATTTGTTTGTTTTGACAACTTCTACAGAAAATTCATAGGAAACTTCTCTAAAGTGATGGCACCGATTACACAGCTGACAAAGAAAGGGATGCCCTTTGTGTGGTCAACTGAGGCACAAACTGCTTTTATTAACTCCTTGAGGCCCGTGCTATAGCCGAACGACGGCTTCAGCGCGGACCTGAAAATCCGGGAGGCCGTCAATAGACGACCTCCCCTTTCCTCGTTCCCCGAGCGCGCAGCGGGGAAATTCTATGCTGCCCGTGTCCCTTTGACACAACGAATCACAGATCGCTGTGAATGGCCAATCAGAGTGGCCATTTACTATGCGATCTGTGCGGCCAATGAGAGATGATCTCAAATGTAAACATATGAGATCATCTCTCATTGCCGGCTCTCCCTCCCCACACAGAGACCGCATGTGAGGAGGGAGTGCGATCTGTTACATTGTATCCACAGTGAGTTGACAAGTGCCCACCTGTGCCACATCTGTGCCCACCTGTGCCACCTCAGTGCCCATCTGTGCCGCCAATCAGTGCCCACCTGTGCCAATCAGTGCTAATCTGTGCAGTCAGTGCACATCTGTGCCACCTCATCAGTGCCCATCTGTTTTGCCGCCAATCAGTGCCCATCTGTTTTGCCTCATCAGTGCCCATCTGTTTTGCCTCATCAGTGCCTATCTGTGCCACCTCATCAGTGAAGGCTTAGCACACACCTGTGTAGTCGCACCAGCACCACCAGCAACCATGTCAAAAAGATTATTTTCCGCTGAGGAGGCATACCAAATCCTTTCCACGCCCGACGAGAGCAACGTGGAGCTCTCTCTTTCAGATTCCCTTTCCAATTCCGATTCTGAGTCGGACGTCAATTATGAGCCAATCCTCAGTAGTGCAACATTGAGTGACTCAGAGGAGAAAGCTAGTCGGCCCGCCAAACGAAGGCCTTCTGGTGAGGAGGCCGTGCCATCCACCAGCGCCGCCGTGCCATCCACCAGCACCGCAGTGCCTCGGCAAGAAAGGCCAAGGACCCATGCCAGCCTTCCCTATGCCCTTCAGAACCCCTTGTGGCTTCCTCCTAATTCAGGAGAAGCCAATATTCCCCATTTCACTGCCCAGCCAGGAGTCCAGGTGGACACGGAGAATTTTTCCCCAATCAATTTTTTTGATCTTATTTTTACTGAGGACATGCTATCCAGAATTGTGACCCAGTGCAACCTATATGCCCAACAGTTTATTTTGAACAATCCTACATCATATTATTCCCGTCCCTACAAGTGGAGAGACCTAACGGTGGAGGAGTTGAAGATTTTTTTAGGTCTCACATTTTGTATAGGACTCAACCCAAAAAACTCTTTGCGTTCCTTTTGGTCAAAATGCCCCATCTACCACATGCCAATATTCTCCAACGTAATGCTCAGAACCAGATACTTCATGATCATGAGATTCCTACATTTTAACGATAATACCCAGTGCCATCCCCGAAATCACCCAAATTTTTACAGGCTTTTCAAAATTCAGCCCTTACTGAATTATTTTTCAGAAAAATTCCCCCAGTTATATACCCCGGACCAACACATGTGTGGATGAGTCGGTTATTAAATTTAGTGGCAGGCTTCAAATAAAACAATTCATTCCTAGCAAAAGGGCCCGCTATGGTGTGAAGGTGTACAAACTATGTGACCGAGTCACAGGGTACACGTATGCCTTCTTAGTGTACGAAGGGAAGGACAGCCAGCTGAATCCCCCTAATTGCCCAGACTACTTGGGATCAAGTGGGAAAATTGTTTGGGACCTCATATACCCCCCTACTGGAAAAAGGCTACCATCTGTACGTAGATAACTTCTACACATCTCTTCCCCTGTTCCACAACCTTCACCGGAAGCAGACGCCAGCATGTGGCACCATCAGAAAGAATCGGAAGGGCTTTCCTCAAAGTCTTGTAAATAAGAAGCTGAGAAGGAGAATCGGCAAGTCTGCGAAACAAGGAGGTTCTGGCAGTGAAGTGGAGGGACAGAAGGGATGTATACATGTTATCTTCCATCCACAATGATACCTTCGTGGAAATCCCCAGAAGGAATGGCCCCATCAAAAAGCCCACATGCATCCAGGACTACAATTTGTTTATGGGGGGAGTCGACTTCAATGACCAGATGCTCGAACCCTACCTTGCCACAAGACAGACATACCATTGGTACAAAAAAGTTGCAATTTATTTTTTTCAATTGGCCATATATAACTCGTATATCATACCGCAACTCCACCCAAAACCCCAAACGCTTCCTTGGATACCAGGAGGACCTTATCACTGCCCTTATATTCCCGAACGGCCTACCCCAAAACATCCGATCAGATGTTCTAAGTCGACTCTCAGAACGTCACTTTCCCGATAAAGTCCCTCCCACAGCAACAGGCCGACGACGTAAAAAAAAAAGTAAGGTGTGTACCAGTAGAGGAGTCAGACGAGACACGGCTTATCATTGTGCCCAATGTCCTTCCCAACCAGGCCTCTGTGTAGTAGACTGTTTTAGCCGTTACCATACTTCACTAAATTATTAGTGAAGTATGGTAAACGTAATCCTCAGTTCCTGCCTTCACACCCCTTATGCCACTGCCTGCTCTGTAACTGACCCTGGCTTGTTATTTGACCACGCTTCTGCCTAACGTTTCTGTAATACCTCTACCTGATCTGGAACTGACCTTGGACTGTTTGACCATGTTTTTGCCTGCCTCATCTTGTACCCTGCTACTGGACTAGTGGGATTCAACACAGGGGCTCACATATGTGAGGGGCTCCAGAAAAGTTTTTCTGGATGAAGAATTTTTTTTGTTTTCTCATCCTAGATTAGGGTCTGGAGACTCGGAGGCTTCAAAGAGATTTGGGTGGGAGAAGCCTCTACCCCTGTCCCCATTCTGTCCTGAACGAGGCCCTACTTCTGCCTATTGCCTGTAGGACCTATGCCATCATGCCTCTGCCTGTCGCATGAACTGACCACACCACATGGACCTGCCTACTACCAGGACCAATATTTTTGGCACTGCTAACAATATCTCTGCCTGCACTGACCCTGGACTGTTGTATATGGACAGTATCCCTGCCTGCTGCCTGGACAATTGTGTATGCTGTTGCTGACCAAGTCCCTGCCTGCTTCCTGGACCAGTGCTATCCTGCTGTGTGGAACTGCGCTACTAAAACCACAGGTAATCTTTTGTTTTACGCTTTGCCCAGCATAATGTATTTTGGGGTGTAATTCTTGGTATGTGCATGCTATGTGTCCCTGGAACACCTGACGGTGTTCCTTGCATGTTGGATCTCTGTTTGTGGTCAGGCTGTGTAGAAGTCTCGCACATGTGGTATCGCCATACTCAGGAGGAGTAGCAGAATGTATTGGAGATATCTTATAAACGGACAACTTTGTGTAAAAAAAAAAAAAAAATGCGTTTTAATTTTTTCCCACATTTTCCAAAAACTTCTGGAAAAAAAAGACTCATTATGCCTCCATAGATTATAAGTTGGGGTGTTAGCTTTCCAAAATGGGGTCATTTTGTGGGCGTTTCCATTGTCCTGGTGCTCCAGGGCCTTCAAAAGTGTAATAGGTGGTTGAGAAATTAGATGTGTAATTTATAGTCCTAGAACGCCTGAAGGTGCTACTTCAATGTAGGTCCTCTGTATGTGACCAGGCTGTTTAACCACTTGTCCCCGCCCACTGTCAATTGACGGCGGGCGGAGGATACTCTCGTTCTGGGAGGACGTCATATGACGTCCTCCCTTTAAACGAGCTAGGAGGCGCGCGTGCGCCGCGTTCACAAGGCCCCGGTGCGCGTGCCCGGCGGCCGCGATTGCCGCCGGGCACCCGCGATTGCCCGGGAAACTAGCAGGAAAGTGGATCTCTGTGTGTAAACACAGAGATCCACGTCCTGTGAGGGAGAGGGGACCGATGGTGTGTCCCTTGTACATAGGGACAACCATCGGTCACCTCCCCCAGTCAGTCCCCTCCCCCCACAGTAAGAACACATTGAGGGAACATATTTAACCCCTTCCCGCCCCCTAGTGGTTAACCCCTTCCCTGCCAATCACATTTATACAGTAATCAATGCATTTTTATAGCAGGGATCGCTGTATAAATGTGAATGGTCCCAAAAATGTGTCAAAAGTGTCCGATGTGTCCGCCGCAATATCGCAGTCACAATAAAAAATCGCAGATCGCCGCCATTACTAATAAAAAAATAAAAATGCTATAAATCTATCCCCTATTTTGTACACGCTATAACTTTTGCGCAAACCAATCAATACGCGCTTATTGCGATTTTTATTTTTATTTTATTTTTTACCAAAAATATGTAGAAGAATACGTATCGGCCTAAACTGAGGAAAATTTTATTTAAAAAAAAAAATGGGTATTTATTATAGCAAAAAGTAAAAAATTGAGTTTTTTTCCAAACTGGACGCTCTTCTTTTGTTTATAGCGCAAAAAATAAAAACCGCAGAGGTGATCAAATACCACCAAAAGAAAGCTCTATTTGTGGGAAAAAAAGGACACAAATTTCGTTTGGGAAGCACGTCGCACGACCGCGCAATTGTCATTCAAAGTGTGACAGTGCTGAAAGCTGAAAAATGGCTTGGGCAGGAAGGGGGTTTTCGTGCACAGTAGAGAAGTGGTTAAAAGTCCCACACATTTGGTATTGCCATACTCGGGAGGAGTAGCAGAATGTATTTTGGGGTGTAATTTTTGCTATGTACATGCTATGTGTTGGAAATATCTTATAAATGGACAACTTTGTGTAAAAAAAAAAAAAAAAAAAGTTTTAATTTTTTTTCCACATTTTCCAAAAACTTCTGGAAAAAAATGAACCGTTCAAAAGACTCATTATGCCTCAAAGATTATACGTTGGGGTGTTGGCTTTCCCAAATGAAGTTATTTTGTGGGTGTTTCCATTGTTCTGGTGTTCCAGGGCCTTAAAGTGTAATAGGTAGTCAACAAGTAAGATGTGTAATTTATGCTCCTAGAACCCCTGATGGTGCTCCCTGCATGTTGGGCCTCTGTATGTGGCAAGGCAGTGAAAAAGTCCCACACATGTGGTATCGTAATACTCAGGAGGAGTAGAAGATTGTATTTTGGGGTGTCATTTGTGGTATGCACATGCCATGTGAGAGAAATAAGCTATTACAATGACAATTTTGAGAAAAAATAAAAATCTTAATTTTGCAAAGAATTGTGGGAAAAAAATTACAACTTCAAATAACTCACCATGCCTCTTACTAAATACCTTGGAATGTCTACTTTCCAAAAACTGGTTATTTGGGGGGGCATTTGTACTTTCCTGGCTTGTTAGGGTCTCAATAAATGAGATAGGCCGCCAATACATCAGATGTGATACATTTTTTATTATTTGCACTGTAGCTTGTAGACTGTAAAGCTTTCACACAGACCAAATAATTTCCACAAATTTGTGGTTATTTTTTACCAAAGATATGTAGCAGTATAAATTGTGGCCAAAATTTATGAAAAAAAGCGCTAATTTTGCTAAATTTTATCACCGACATTAAGAAAAATTTGTAGTTTTTTTATTTTTTTTATTTTCGGTCTTTTTTTCATTTATAGCGCAAAAAATAAAAAACCCAGAGGTGATCAAATACCACCAAAAGAAAGCTTTTTGTATGTAAAAAAGGACAAAAAAATCATTTGGGTACAGTGTTGCATGACTGAGTAATTGTCATTCAAAGTGTGAGAGCAACGAAAGCTGAAAATTGGTCTGGGCAGGAGGGGTGGTTAAGTTAAAGACTCTTTTCATGTCTGCACCAATATTGGTACATCCCGATCCTGAAGTTCCTTTTATAGTGGAAGTGGATGCCTCAGACTCTGCTATGGGAGCTATCCTTTCTCAGCGAAAAGGAGAAAAGATGCAACTTCATCCATGTGCGTATTTCTCTCACTTAATGTCATCAGCCAAAATAAATTATGATATTGGGAATAAGGAGTTACTGGCAATGAAGGAAACCTTTTCTGAATGGAGGCATCTGCTGGAAGCGGCCAAGCATCCAGTAACTGTTCTCACTGATCATAAAAATCTAGACTTCATTTGTTCTGCCAAGAGGATGTCTTCTAGACAAGCGCGTTGGTCACTGTTCTTTTCCAGGTTTAATTTTATCATCTCGTATCGACCTGGGTCAAGGAGTGGTAAGGCCGATGCATTATCAAGGATGTTGACTGAACCATACCAGAAAGGCAACCCTGAATGTACTATCCTGCCTCAAAAGAACTTCATAGGGGCCAAGGGTGTTTCAAGACATTCTTGAGTCTCCTAAAGGAGGGGTATGAAAATTACCCTCTTCTCAATCATCCGCCCACAGATATTAACCTTGTGTACAAGAACGGCTTTTGGACTCATGCACATAGTCTCTATGTACCTTATTCTGCTCAGATTGAAGCCCTCAGGTTGGTTCATAACTCAAAACTTGCTGGGCATTTTTGGATTTCCAAGACAGAAGAACTCTTATGTTCCTTTTTAGTGGCCCAGCTATAAGAAAGATGTCAAACACTATGTGGCCTCATGCCTGACCTGTGCACGCAGTAAGACTCCCCGAGCTTCTCCTTTGGGGTTGCATCAGCCACTCCCTGTTCCATCAATACCATAGGGCTCAATTTCTATGGACTTTGTGGTAGATTTACCTCCCTCAAAAGAAATGACCACTATCTTGTTCGTTGTTGACCGTCTCCCTAAGATGACTCATTTTATACCTGTTAAGGGGGTACCTTCTGCTGAACACAATGCTGAGTTATTGGTTCGAGAAGTATTTAACCGCTTAAGGACCCATTCACGCCGATATACGTCGGCAGAATGGCACGGCTGGGCACAAGCGGGTCGGGAGCGCGCTGGCGCGCTCGCGACCTGGTCCTGTACTCCGTGACCGCGGACCTGATCGCCGCCGGTGTCCCGCGATCGGGTCACAGAGCTGAAGAACGGGGAGAGGTAAGTGGAAAAACAAAGGAGGGACAAGAGGTCACATGCCTCGGGACTTTAACCACTTAACGACCGCTCACTGTATATATACGTCGGCAGAATGGCACGACAGGCACAATCACGTACAGTGTACGTGACTGCCTTTGTATAGTTGGGGGGTCCAATCGGACCCCCCTTCTATACAGTGAGCAGTCGTTATCCGTTGGGGAGCGATCCGGGATGAGTGGACGGCCGTTCGATTCCGGCCACCCCCTCACGATCGCTCCCGCCACCCCCTCGCGAATGAGAAAGCTTCCTCTGCTGTGTAATGTTTACACAGGCAGAGGAAGTGATGTCATCTCTCATGCGGCGCTCACATATACCGAGCGCCGTACAAGAGAAGACACACAGGTTAGTGCACAAACAGTACACTGACACCAGGACACAAAGGAACATAAATCGCCCCCCCCAGATCACCCCCCAGCCCCCAGTCAGTGTCACTGATTGCAGTGACCATTTATTTACTGATCACTGCAATCGGTGACATTTGTGACTGTAAAAGTGTCACTACAGTTAGTTTAGGTCCAGTGTAGCCCCCTAACCCCCCCTAATAAAGGTTTAACCCCCTGATCACCCCCCAGATAACCCTTTCACCGCCGTCACTAAGCGATCGTTTTTCTGATCGCTGTTTTAGTGTCGGTGATGCCGATCGGTAGCCAGTTATTTTTTTTAGGTTCGCCGCAGGTTTTTATAGTGTCGGCTACCCCCATATATTACCTAATAAAGGTTTAACCCCCTTGATCGCCCCCCCAGGTAACCCTTTCACCCCCTATCACCATTGTCGCTAAGCGATCGTTTTTCTGATCGCTGTCTTATTGTCGGTGATAACGATAGGTAGCCAGTTATTTTTTTTAGGTTCGCCGCAGGTTTTTATAGCGTCAGGTACCCCCATATATTATCTAATAAAGGTTTTAACCCCCTAATTGCCCCTAGTTAACCCTGCGTCACACCCCAGGCAGCGTCGGGTTAGTGCCAGTAACGCTAACTCCCACGCGTGAAGCATACACCTCCCTTAGTGGTATAGTATCTGAACAGATCAATATCTGATCAGATCTATACTAGTGTCCCCAGCAGTTTAGGGTTCCCAAAAACGCAGTGTTAGCGGGATCAGCCCAGATACCTGCTAGCACCTGCGTTTTGCCCCTCCGTCCAGCCCAGGCCACCCAAGTGCAGTATCGATCAATCTCTGTCACTTACAAAATACAACACACATAACTGCAGCGTTCGCAGAGACAGGCCTGATCCCTGCGACTCCAGTGCTGTAGGAGGTGATTTCACCACCACAGTTAAAAAAAAAAAAAAGCATATATGCCGAAGCAGTGGGGCAGCAGGGGCCATGGCATGTGTGAATACATGTGTGAATACATTTTGGCCTAAATGTATGACTAAAATTGAGTTTATTCGATTTTTCTTATAACAAAAAGTAGAAAATATCATTATTTTTTTTTTCAAAATTTTCAGTCTTTTTCCGTTTATATCGCAAAAAATTAAAATCGCAGAGGCAATCAAATACCATTAAAAGAAAGCTCTATTTGTGGGAAGAAAAGGACGCAAATTTCGTTTGGGTACAAATTTGCATGTCCACACAATTTACAGTTAAAGCAGCGCAGTGCAAAATTCTGAAAACACCTCTGGTCCTTTAGCTACAAAATGGTCCGGGGCTTAAGTGGTTAAAGGTGTCAAAATTAATACTAATTGATGACCAAATGAATGATCAACACAAAAATTATAGAAAAATAGAGATACATTTTATTACAAAAAGAATTAATAAAACATGAGATATTGTTGAATAAACAACAAGTTTGTTTCCAAAAATACAGATGTACAGCATCGTAATTTCTCAACATGTTTCGCTCCTAAGTGAGCTTCTTCTTCTTCTTGTGCCTGATTTTGGTTTAATGATAAGGATTTGTCTGTTCATGTTCTCACGCATCTCGCTCTCTTTGAGCGTTCGCCGCGCAGCGATGACGTCAGACGTCGCCGCGCTGGGATGGTTTAAAAACGGCTTGCAGCCGCGATTCTCTGCCATTCCCCCAGAGTTGGGGATTGATACTTTTTGGTTTGCTGTTGCTTGCTTTGCAAGCTGGGGACCATGAGTCATAGTTGGAAGCATTCTATTGCCACTTTCATAGCTTTGGATTGTAGGATAGATTCCTCTCTATTATCTATTTACATTATTACAGGGTTTTCTCCCTCTGCTCTTTGGATCTAGTGAGAATATCTTTTCTTGACCCTTTTGAGGCTTTGTGTCTTGTTCGTTAATAGTGGACTGTTTACTGACATCAATATTCTATATCTATTGATTCCATTTAAAGGTACAAATTCCTTTAACTAATTGTATTTATTTTTTATTTTATTTCATATGAATTTTTTCCTTCTCTGGTCAATTCTATATTATAAATTTTTATTTGGGTGGTTTTCTTTCCATTGAAAACACCCATTTTCTCTCTTTTTTTTTTTTTCAACCATCTGCAGGATTATATGAGATTCCCTATCTATCCTGGGAAACCCCTTGGTGGACTCTGGTCGACCCCTTCTGACACCTCCATGTGTGTTTTTTTTTTTAATGAATTATTTTGACTAAGATCTTTTATACAGATCAATGGTAAGACTTTTCTTGTCCACATCCTTCATTCTTATTCAAAATGCAGTATAATGCAACTACATATAATATGCCCCTTTTGTATTATTTGTATGTATATTCATGGTTTTTGTCCATGTGTTTTGTATTTAAACTCTTGTATTGTTTGCCTACTAATTATTTGACTATGTCAATGGCATTTACAGGAATGTTTACATATTTTCTTTTTGTTACCTCTAGTACAGTAAATTACCGATTATTCATCTCCTGAAGAAGCTCGCTTAGGAGCGAAACATGTTGAGAAATGACGGAGCTGTACATCTGTATTTTTGGAAACAATCAAACTTGTTGGTTGTTCAACAATATCTCATGTTTTATTAATTCTTTTTGTAAGAAAATGTATCTATTTTTCTAACATTTTTGTGTTGATCGTTCATTTGGTCATCAATTAGTATTAATTTTGACACCTTTAAAGTCCAGAGGCATGTGACCTCTTGTCCCTCCTTTGTTTTTCCAGTATTAAATGGGATGTGGTGTCTATTTCTACACATGCTCATTCCTACTCTTCCAAACCGGGGAGAGGTAAGTGTAAACAAACCTTTCCCCGTTCTTCCTAGTGTGACTGCCACTGATCGTCTGTTCCCTGTCATAGGGAACGACTATCGGTGACGTCACACGGCAAGCCACGCCCCCTAACAGTAGTAATCACTCCCTAGAAAACACTTAACCCCTTCAGCGCCCCCTACAGGTTAACCCCTTCACTGCCAGTGTCATTTTCACAGTAATCAGTGCATTTTTATAGCACTTTTCGCTGTAAAAATGACAATGGCCCCAAAATAGTGTCAAAAGTGTCCAATGTGTCCGCCATAATGTCGCAGTCACGATAAAGATCGCTGCCATAACTAGTAAAAAAAAAAATATTAATAAAAATGCCATAAAACTATCCCCTATTTTGTAGACGCTATAACTTTCGTGCAAACCAATCAATAAACGCTTATTGTGATTTTATTTTTATTTTTTAACCAAAAATATGTAGAAGAATACATATTGGCCTAAACTGAGGGAAAAAAAAGGCTTTTTTTTTTTTTTTTTTTTTTTTAATATATTTTTGGGGGATATTTATTATAGCAAAAAGTAAAAAATATAGAATTTTTTTAAAATTTGTCACTCTATTTTTGTTTATAGTGCAAAAAATTTAAACCGCAGAGGTGATCAAATACCACCAAAAGAATGCTCTATTTGTGGCAAAAAAAGGACGTTAAGTTTGTTTGGGAGCCACGTCGCACGACCGTGCAATTGTCGGTTAAATCGACGGAGTGCCGAATCGCAAAAAGTGGCCTGGTCCCTAACCAGCCAAAATGGTTCCAGGCTTAAGTGGTTAAACTACATGGAATTCCTGATGATGTGGTGTCTGACAGAGGAGTATAGTTTACTTCAAAATTTTGGAAAAACTTTTGCTCAGCCTTGGGTGTAACAGTTAATCTGTCTTCTGCTTTTCATCCCCAGTCTAAGCCCAGGTTCACACTGGGCTGCGGGAGTGAAGCCGTGCGAGTTCTGCTGAACTCGCACGATTTCACTCCCGCTGGCAGTCCCGATTTCAGCCGCGATTACAAAGACATCTGACACAGATGTCAATGTAAATCGCGGCCGAAATCGCAAAAAGTAGTACAGAAACTACTTTTTGAAATCGGTGCAGCGCCGCAGATGCGGCGTCGCACCGATTAGGACGGTGCCATTGCCCGCAATTTGCGGCAAATATCGCCGATTTGACATGTCAAATCGCATGTCAAATCGCACCAGTGTGAACCAGGGCTAATGGTCAGACTGAGAGGACCAATCAAACCTTGGAGCAGTACCTTTAATGTTTTGTCGGTTATCTTCAGGATGACCTTGTGGATTATCTTTCTACAGCAGAGTTTTCTTATAACAATTCTGAACACAGCTCAACTTCTCAAAGTCCTTTTTATTTAAACAACTGGTTTCCTCCAGTTTTTATTCCTAATCTCCCTATCTCAACTCCAATTCCTTCTGTTACCAACAGATTAAATATTTTGCAGGAGATTCAGGAGAAATTGATCGAGACTTTGAGGGAGACTCAGAAATGTTACAAGAAGGCTTCTAATAGATATTGCAGATCACTTCCTACCTTTCATGTAGGTGACAAAGTTTGGTTATCAATTTGATAATCAGTGTGGTATTCAAAATTTGAAGGTCCATGTTACGTCTGCAAAGCTGGGCCAAAAGTTTGTAGGACCATTTAAGATTCCTCCTCAAATCAATCCGGTTACCTTTCGCTTAAAACTTCCTGACAGTATGAAAATTCACCCTGTTTTTCACATATCACTACTTAAACCATTTCATGGAAATCCTTTCTGGAAGAATTCTTCCACCTCCTCCACCTGTTGAGGTACAGGGTGAAGTATAATTTGTGGTGGAGAAAATTCTTGATTCCAAGATCTTTAGAAACAAGCTACAATATCTGGTCCAATTGGAAGGATATGGGCCAGAAGAAAATTCTTAGGAGCCTGAAGAGAATGTTCATGCCTCTAGATTAACAAAATAATTCCACCGGAGGTTTTCTCACAAACCCAGCCCCAAGATGTCCAGAGGACATCCTCAGAGGAGGGGAGTACTGTCAGGATCTGGGCTCGAATCTGGGACCTCTTCTGTGTCTGGCGTTGACTCTTCTCACTGAGCTATCTAGAATGCTGGACAGCTGCCTGCCTGATCCATTGGACAACCCTGCCTTGTGTCTTGATTGCTGTTGAACCTTGAACTCCTTGCTACTCCCATGAACTTCCTATATAAGCCCCTGCACTTCCTCTTTGCCAGGTTATTGTTCTTTCTCAGCCAGTGCCCTACTTTTGTCTTCCCTGCTGCCATCCACATTTTGCTACCACTCCTTATCGACCTTTTGGTTTGTTTCTCGACTACTCTTCTGCCTGATCCCAACCTGCAACTACTTGTTACCGATCTTTTGGCTTTTTTACCGACCACGCTTTAGTTTGATCCTTATCTGCTTATACTCTACTGGACCCCAGCTTGCTTACCTCCTGGTGGGGCGATCCTGAGGACTGAAACCTGGTACTAACATGCAGCTAAATCCATCTCCACAATCGGGAGCTCTGGTGAACACCGGTTAGTACTTAGACTCTGCACCTCAGGTGTGCCTGCGTCATCTGCCAGGGTGACTGCCTGTGTACCTATCCTACTGGTCGGTGGTAGTCCTGCAACTGCTATAGCAACTGGTCTTCGTGCCTGACGCCTGATCGTGACAAAATACCTTATACAGCCCACTTCCTGTTTCTTGTCTGGTAAAAAGCCTAGGCTTATGACATCATGCACAGCTCTCACTCTCATGAGAGTTTGTCAGGAAGAGGAGGGGGCTGAGTCATAATAGGGCCAATGAGAGCTGCAGAGCTGGAGGTGTGCCTGTGTGTGTCTGCGTAAATCCAGGAAGTGAAGAGGCAGCAGCTTCAGCTGCCCACAGTTAAAATGGTTGCAGCCAGACTCAGTGGAGGGAGATTTCTGCAGAATATTTCATACTTACCAACTGTCCCAAATTTCCCGGGACATTCCCGGGATTTAGACCCTTTTCCCGGATTTCGCGATTTCCGGGAAATGTCCCAGGAAATTCTTGAATTCCCGAATTTTCGCCGCCGCTAGAGGTCCGCGGCCGGCGAAGACCATGTCACCACCGACCGCCATTTTCCTGAAGACTAGAAGACTAGATCGCACAGGCAGTCTAAGTGGAACAAAATAGGTGAGGTAGCTGCCAGTAGAAATTGAGCTGAGGCACCGCCCACCTCCCGCCCCGTTGCCGGTCTGTCTGTGACCTGATGTGGGAAGGGGCGAGGATGGGTGGCACCACAGCTCAATTTCTATTGGCAGCCACCCCGCCTATTTTGCTCCACTGAGACTGCCCGTGCGATTGTGTTTTTCTGTAATGGCGGCGGAGAGAGTCATTGAGGAACACCTGATGATGAGGAGGAAGAAAAAAGGTAAGGTGACTCTGCACAAAGGACTTCAAACACAACGCAGTAGTCAGAACTGCTGCCTCTACTTATTGCTACCTCCTGGATAGGTGGAGCAAGAATATGAAGAAAGATAAGGGGTGTAGTGGTGGCGCTGCTCTTACATAAAACCAATATATTGGAAGCCAGATAATGGTAATGATAAAAAAATGTGTACAAATGAGCAATAAAGCGGGCTCTGCCTGGTGTTTACTGTTGTGGAGGTGTGTTTAGAACTTGTGTTGAGTGAGACCTCAAATAAAATGTAAATCCAATCAAATAAAACAGATTAAGATAAATTGGAGTGTCTCTGCCAGGTGTTTGCTTAACCTTAGCGATGGCCTTCAGAAGGCGATAGTGTTAATGAATGTACAAGTGGGTGAAGAAATTGGTTGAAATAAATAAGTGGTGTGAATATTCCAATTCCGGCTCGGCCGGGTGTTTGCTAACTGAGGACTAGCTATTGGAAGTGCTGTGGAGCAAATTGATGCTACCAATGTGGTGCTGCAAGAGATGCGGTGTGAGCCAATAAAATAAAATCACTTAAACACTCTTTTTTCAACTGTTCAATCACCTGTGACTGAGCATAATCCCAGCTGGATTTAGTAAACACCCGGCCGAGACAATATTGTAATAAATTGTAATTTATTGTATTTTATTGGCTCACACCGCATCTCTTGCAGCACCACATTGGTAGCATCAATTTGCTCCACAGCACTTCCAATAGCTAGTCCTCAGTTAGCAAACACCCGGCCGAGCCGGAATTGGTATATTCACACCACTTATTTATTTCAACCAATTTCTTCACCCACTTGTACATTCATTAACGCTATCGCCTTCTGAAGGCCATCGCTAAGGTTAAGCAAACACCTGGCAGAGACACTCCAATTTATCTTAATCTGTTTTATTTGATTGGATTTACATTTTATTTGAGGTCTCACTCAACACAAGTTCTGAACACACCTCCACAACAGTAAACACCAGGCAGAGCCCGCTTTGTTGCTCATTTGAACACATTTTTTATCATTGCCATTATCTGGCTTCCAGCAGATTGGTTTTATGTAAGAGCAGCGCCACCACTACACCCCTTATCTTTCTTCACCTGATGAGGAGGGCTCCGCTGGGATTGCCTAATGTAAGGAGGGACTCCGCTGGGATTGCCTGGTGTAAGGAGGGACTTCGCTAGGAATGCCTAATGTGAGGGACCCCGCTGGGAATGCCTAATGTAAGAAGGGAGTCCGCTGGGATTGCCTGATGTAAGGAGGGACTCTACTGGGGGCACCTGATGTAAGGAGGGACTCTCTAGGGGGCACCTGATGTAAGGAGGGACTCTACTGGGGGCACCTGATGTAAGGAGGGACTCTACTGGGGGCACCTGATGTAAGGAGGGACTCTACTGGGGGCACCTGATGTAAGGAGGGACTCTACTGGGGGCACCTGATGTAAGGAGGGACTCTACTGGGGGCACCTGATGTAAGGAGGGACTCTACTGGGGGCACCTGGTGTAAGAGGGACTCTACTGGGGGCACCTGGTGTAAGAGGGACTCTACTGGGGATACCTGGTGTAAGAGGGACTCTACTGGGGATACCTGGTGTAAGAGGGACTCTACTGGGGATACCTGGTGTAAGAGGGACTCTACTGGGGATACCTGGTGTAAGAGGGACTCTACTGGGGATACCTGGTGTAAGAGGGACTCTACTGGGGATACCTGGTGTAAGAGGGACTCTACTGGGGATACCTGGTGTAAGAGGGACTCTACTGGGGATACCTGGTGTAAGAGGGACTCTACTGGGGATACCTGGTGTAAGAGGGACTCTACTGGGGATACCTGGTGTAAGAGGGACTCTACTGGGGATACCTGGTGTAAGAGGGACTCTACTGGGGATACCTGGTGTAAGAGGGACTCTACTGGGGATACCTGGTGTAAGAGGGACTCTACTGGGGATACCTGGTGTAAGAGGGACTCTACTGGGGATACCTGGTGTAAGAGGGACTCTACTGGGGATACCTGGTGTAAGAGGGACTCTACTGGGGATACCTGGTGTAAGAGGGACTCTACTGGGGATACCTGGTGTAAGAGGGACTCTACTGGGGATACCTGGTGTAAGAGGGACTCTACTGGGGATACCTGGTGTAAGAGGGACTCTACTGGGGATACCTGGTGTAAGAGGGACTCTACTGGGGATACCTGGTGTAAGAGGGACTCTACTGGGGATACCTGGTGTAAGAGGGACTCTACTGGGGATACCTGGTGTAAGAGGGACTCTACTGGGGATACCTGGTGTAAGAGGGACTCCGCTGGGATTGCCTGGTGTATGGAGGGACTCCGCTGGGGACACCTGATGGCATCTGGTGGCAGGCGACACACTCAGGGCTTCCACTGATTCGGCATTATGGTGAGTTAAATGATTTAATTTTATATTACAATGTAATAATAGAAACAATGCGCTTCAATCATCCTGACACCATAACAACCATGGTGCTGTGATGATTAAGGCGCTAACACCAGGTGTTTTGGAGTATCTTCATCTGCTGATTGTTAAACTTTCTGGAATACACATATTTCTATTGAGGTGTAGGATCTGGGCCTGCTGTCCGTCCATCCCTCTGTCTTTTTTTTTTCTTTTGCTCTCTTTCTCCCTTTGTTTCTCCCCTCCATCCCTCGTTCATCTCAGACTCTAACCACACACCCTTTGAGTCACACCCTTTAAGCCACGCCCAATATTTAGCGTAAACCACGCCCATTTTTCACCACGGCGCGCTTCGCACAAAGCATTTTGGTCCCCACACTACGCCACACCTACAGACGAATGCCCTGCCCCCTAATTATATTAAGACTCTGCCCACAGACAAAAGTGTCCTGAATTTATTTATTTTTTACAATGTTGGCAACTATGCATATTTGGCAAGTACAGAATGACAGTGTATATATAAAATAATATGCAAAGTGGTTTGAATGGAAGCTTCAGAATAGCAAAGATGTTTTTATTACAAATTATGTGAGTAGACTGCAGTTCCTCTTTAACTTGCGGGTTAATTACATCACTGTCAGCTATTAGTTAGATGTGGATTAGCATATAGTATATGTTGGTTGTTCCTTAGTTATGTTAGTTATATTCCTATATACAGTTTCCTTTGCGTACGATAATGTGATGAAGCTTTTATCAGATTTTGGGGGTTATTTATTGAACGTGCACTTGGAAGTGCAGTCGCTGTAAATCTGAGGGGTAGATCTGAAATGAGGGGAAGCTCTGCTTATTTTATTATCCAATCATGTGCAAGCTAAAATGCTGTTTATTTTTCTTGCATGTTCCCCTCGGCTCTACAGCGCCTGCACTTTCAGTGCACTTTGCACTTGTAGTGCAAAGTGGATTTGCCTTTAGTAAATAACCCCCTTTGTGTGGTATATAAATTCTCTGAGTTTTCAATAAAGCTATGAAGTGAAATGTAGCAATCAGTGCAGAAAATAGTTAAATAAATCTACCGTATATACTAGGGATGTCCCGATACCGATACTAGTATCGGTATCGGTACCGATACCAGGCATTTCCCCGAGTACTTGTACTCTGGGAAAATGCTCCGATGCTTCAGCCGATACTTGGGCAGTCAGTGATGATCGGTGCGGCGGGGGGAGTTACAAGCACTGATCACCGCTGTATAGATTTCAATACAGCCCGACAGCTTCTCCCGACCCCCCCCCCTCTTTTCAGCTGTTTTAGTGAAATCTATACAGCGGTGATCGGTGCTTGTAACTCCCTCCAAAGCCGCACCGATTACCGCTGACTGTCCCTGTATCCTCCTCCAGTTCCCCCATCCGTGCTGCTCTCCCCCTTCACGCTCCGTGTCCCCCCCCCCCCTCCATGCTGCTGATGTCCTTCGTCTTTCTGCTCTCCCCCCCCCCGCTCCGTGTCCCCCCTCCATGCTGCTGCTGTCCTCTGTTATTTTGCTCTCCCCCTCCGCGCTGCTGCTGTCCTCAGCTCTGTGCCACCCTCCATATCCTCCTCCGCTTCCCTCTGTCAGGATGGAGAGCGGAGGTAGGAGCCGCTAAACCCGGCTCCTACCTTTTCCGAATGTACAGAGTCAGTGACTGACTCTGTCCATTCATATAACTGAAACATCGTAACCTGTGTTTACGATGCTTCAGTTTATGAATGGAGAGGAGCCGTTGTCTCCTCTCCATTCATTTTCAGTGCAGCTGAGAAAGGGACTGGGGAATCTGTTTCCCTAGTCCCTTTCTCTGTCTCAAAGGGGAGATGTCAGAGGTCTGTTAAGACCCCTGATATCTCACCAAAGCCCCCCAACAGGGCTAGAAATAAAAAAATAAATTGCAATAAATAATAAAAAAATAAATTGTAAAAAATAAAAAATAAATACACTGAGATCACCCCCCCCCCCCACCCACTCCAACAAAGCATTGTAAAAAAACATGACAAAAAATTGTAAAAAAAAATAAAAATTGTAAAAAAAAAAAAAAAAATTGTAAAAAAAAATAAAATAAATAATACTGACACATAAAAAAAAGTATCGGTATTCGGTATCGGCGAGTACTTGAAAAAAAGTATCGGTACTTGTACTCGGTCTTAAAAAAGTGGTATCGGGACAACCCTAGTATATACTCGAGTATAAGCCGACCCGAATATAAGCCGAGGCACCTAATTTTACCACAAAAAATGGGAAAACTTATTGACTCGAGTATAAGCCTAGGGTGTACATCTGCATGCCTCACTGTGCCTCACTTTGCCTCACTGTGTCCATGTGCATGCCTCACTGTGCCCATGCCTCACTGTGCCCATGCCTCACTGTGTCCATGGCTCACTGTGTCCATGACTAGACTGACGTTTAACATGGGAGTCTATGGAAGGGGTGCCCGGCTTTGAAAAATCGGTGCTCCCCGGCCGTAGGTCCCCCAGACAAAAAACTTTGCACATTTGTAAATGGGTCTACATGTGTGCCAAGTTTCGGGTCCAAGGAGCCTACGAACGGCCAGTACCGGGTCCCCAAAATCACCAGAGAAATTACCGTTTAACATGGGAGTCTATGGAAGGGGATCCCGGGTTTGAAAAATCAGTGTTCCCCGGCCGTAGGTCCTCTGGACAACAAACTTTGCATACTTGTAGAGGAAGAGTGGGGCTACATGTGTGCCAAGTTTGGGGTCCAGGGGACCTACGTCTGGCTGGTGCCGGGTCCCCAAAGTCCAAGGGGATCAGGCGCAAAAAGGTGACTTGAGTATAAGCCGAGGGGGGCATTTTCAGCACAAAAAAATGTGCTGAAAAACTCGGCTTATACTCGAGTATATACGGTATATCTAATTATATATAAATGCTGACCCCCCAAGCACTGTATAAGTGATTTCACAACACCTCAAAGAAAAAAGTATATAAATCAGTGTAGCGCAGCAAGCTGAATAAAACACATAATATGATGTAAAAGTTATGAAGATACATAAGAAAATACAAAATAAGTGAAAAAAGTCCTCCGTGAATACATACCGTATATTCCCTCAGTGTGTCCCCGTGCCTGATCACAAAGCAATGTTACAATCCTCCACCAAGCAAATTGCCTGCTCACCTCTGTGTAAGTAAACAATCGGCTCTTATCTCCTCACACTCCAGACATATGACTCCACTCCACCTCTCCTCGTTGGGCCCCTTTCACACTTATACGACGTCTAAGTCGTGCGATTTTTACCACGATTTTGCCTCGATTCGCAGCAGCGATTTTGACAAGACAGTCATACGACTGTGGATCCGACTTTGCCCCACGACTTGAAGTACGACTTCAATGAGCAGGGACGCGACTTTGACCCCCCAATAATTAGGGGGAACTCCACGCCAATATTTAAAAAAAAAAAACGGCATGGGTTCCCCCTTCATTGGCATACCAGGCGCATCGGTCTGGTAAGGGTTTTAACGGGAACCCCCACCAAAAAAAGGCGTGGGGTCCCCCCCCAAAATACATACCAGACCCTTATCCGAGCACCAGCCCGGCTGGTCAGGAAAGGGGGTGGGGACAAGCGAGCGCCCCCCCTCCTGCATGCCCTCAACATGGGGGGGGGGGGCTTTGGGGCATGGGGGCCCTGTGCCCCCCACCCCAAAGCACCTTGCCCCCATGTTGATGAGGACAAGGGCCCCTTCCCGACAACCCTTGACCGTTGGTTGTCGGGGTCTGCGGGCGGGGGGCTTATCGGAATCTGGGAGCCTCCTTTAATAAGGGGCAGGGTTCGTACGGTCATTAAATTCCTGGAAAAGTCATGGGATTTTGACATGGCACTTTCCAGGCCTGGAAAAGTTTTGGAAAATGACTGAACCCCACTAAGTTTTGGAAAAGTCATGGAATATTTTAGTCACTACTAGTGCAATGGATCGTAAGCGATCCGTGATCCGAACAGGTCATCCTGTTCGGATCGGCACACGGCACGATCCGCGGAGCGCTCCGGAGCCTCGGCCATTAGGAAAGGCCGCGGCTTCGGCCTAGCTCTGGAGCCACGGCCATCTTGGTACACTCGGCGGCAGCCTATTGGCGGCTTAGTGGCACGCTGACGTCAGCAGGAACTCGAGGGACATTGCTGCAGTGTATTGCTGTTCTGAGGTCTGTAAGGGGGGGTGCCTACATTACTGGGGGGTGTCTGCCTGCATTACTGGGGGGTGTCTGCACTGGGGGTGTTCTGTACTACTGGGGTTGTCTGTACTACTGGGGTTGTCTGCACTGGGGGGGGGGGGGGTCTGTACTGGGGGTGTCTGCACTACTGGGGGTGTCTGCACTGGGGGTTTCTGTACTGGGAGGTCTGCACTACTGGGGGTTTCTGTACTGGGAGGTCTGTACTACTGGGGGTGTCTGCACTGGGAGGTCTGCACTGGGGGTTTCTGTACTGGGAGGTCTGCACTGGGGATGTCTGTACTACTGGGGGTGTCTGTACTGTACTGTACTTACATCAGTGCTACAGTTTGAATTTATTTGTGTGAACTGTGAAGTTAAGTCATGGATTGTGGAAACTAACTAGTGTCGGGTGATTGTATATAGTGTTTATACCACATTTACCACTGACTAATGCAGAGTTGCAATGCAAGGAAATCAGCTAAAAGTAGTTGAATCTGTATGTGCGTTATAACTAATTAATCAAAATTAGTCATTTAATCGATTAAAATTTTTGTGTTCGATTAATCTTTTTTTTTAATCAGTAACAGCCCTAATTTAAATTCGTAAAAATATGCTGGGTGTGACATGGATTTTCTTCTTATTTAACATGTATACATAGACATTTCATGAAACATAAGGGCATGAATATTTACGTGAAGTCATGGAAAAGTCATGGAAAATTGCTGTTCTGAGGTCTGTAAGGGGGGGGGGGGGTGCCTGCATTACTGGGGGGGTGTCTGCCTGCATTACTGGGGGGTGTCTGTACTGGGAGGTCTGTACTGGGGGTGTCTGTACTGGGAGGTCTGCACTGGGGGTGTCTGTACTGGGAGATCTGTACTGGGGGTGTCTGTACTGGGAGTGTCTGTACTGGGGGGGGTCTGTACTGGGGGGTGTCTGTACTGGGAGGTCTGCACTGGGGGTTTATGTACTGGGGGTTTCTGTACTGGGGGTGTCTGTACTGGGAGGTCTGCACTGGGGGTGTCTGCACTGGGGGTGTCTGCCTGCATTACTGCACTGGAAAATTGCTGTCCTGAGGTCTGTAAGGGCTGGGGTGCCTGCATTACTGGGGGGAGTCTGTACTGGGAGGTCTGCACTGGGGGTGTCTGCACTACTGGGGGGTCTGTACTGGGAGGTCTGCACTACTGGGAGGTCTGCACTGGGGGTGTCTGTACTGGGAGGTCTGCACTGGGGGTGTCTGTACTGGGGGGTCTGTACTGGGAGGTCTGCACTGGGGGGGTCTGTACTGGGAGGTCTGCACTGGGGGTGTCTGTACTGGGAGGTCTGCACTGGGGGTGTCTGTACTGGGAGGTCTGCACTGGGAGGTCTGCACTGGGGGTGTCTGTACTGGGAGGTCTGCACTGGGGGTGTCTGTACTGGGGGTGTCTGTACTGGGGGTGTCTGTACTACTGGGGGTGTCTGCACTACTGGGGGTGTCTGCACTACTGGGGGTGTCTGTCCTGGGAGGTCTGCACTGGGGGTGTCTATACTGGGAGGTCTGCACTGGGGGTGTCTGTACTGTACTTACGTCAGTGCGTTCGATTCCGGCCACCCCCTCTCGATCGCTCCCGGCGAATGAGAGAGCTTCCCTGCCTGTGTAATGTTTACACAGGCAGAGGAAGTGATGTCATCTCTCCTGCGGCGCTCACATATACCGAGCGCCGCACAGGAGAAGATGTCAGGTTAGTGCACTAACACTACACTGACACCAGGACACATAGGCACATAAATCGCCACCCCAGATCACCCCCCAGTCAGTGTCACTGATTGCAGTGACCATTTATTTACTGATCACTGCAATCAGTGACATTTGTGACTGTAGAAGTGTCACTAAAGTTAGTTTTAGGTCCAGTGTAGCCCCCTAACCCCCCCTAATAGAGGTTTAACCCCCTGATCGCCCCCCAGATAACCCTTTCACCCCCTATCACCACTGTCGCTAAGCGATCATTTTTCTGATCGCTGTCTTGGCGTCAGTGATGCCGATCTGTAGCCAGTAATTTTTTTTTAGGTTCGCCGCAGGTTTTTATAGCGTCGGGTACCCCCATATATTACCTAATAAAGGTTTAACCCCCTTGATCGCCCCCAGGTAACCCTTTCACCCCCTATCACCACTGTCGCTAAGCGATAGTTTTTCTGATCGCTGTCTTAGTGTCGGTGATGCCGATCGGTAGCCAGTAAATTTTTTTAGGTTCCCCGTCAGGTTTTTATATAGCGTCAGGTACCCCCATATATTACCTAATAAAGGTTTTAACCCCCTAATTGCCCCTAGTTAACCCTTTCACCAGTGATCACCATATAAGTGTTACGGGTGACGCTGGTTAGTTTGCTTTTTATAGTGTCAGGGCACCCGCCGTATATAACCCAATAAAGGTTTAACCCCCTGATCGCCCGGCGGGTGATATCAATTAGGTTTTAGCGTCAGAGAGGGTCTGCGTCACACCCCAGGCAGCGTCAGGTTAGTGCCAGTAGCGCTAACACCCACGCGTGAAGCATACACCTCCCTTAGTGGTATAGTATCTGAACAGATCAATATCTGATCAGATCTATACTAGCGTCCCCAGCAGTTTAGGGTTCCCAAAAACGCAGTGTTAGCAGGATCAGCCCAGATACCTGCTAGCACCTGCGTTTTGCCCCTCTGTCCAGCCCAGGCCACCCAAGTGCAGTATCGATCGATCACTGTCACTTACCAAACACAACACACATAACTGCAGCGTTCGCAGAGACAGGCCTGATCCCTGCGACTCCAGTGCTGTATGAGGTGATTTCACCACCACAGTTAAAAAAAAAAAAAGCATATATACCGTAGCATTGGGGCAGCAGGGGCGGAGGAGCGATTTTGCTCCTAATGCCGCGTACATACGGTCGAAATTCCGACGGAGGCTTGCCCGTGGAAAAGTCCGACCGTGTGTACGCGGCATAACTTTTGCGGGAAGATGCCCCCATGCTTCTGCATATATAAATGGTGCATGTATGCCCATCATTAGAAGTGGGTGGATGAATGGCGGTATTCTAATGGTGGGCATACCCACCGATCACTCTTTTTTTTTCGTTCAGCCAACAGGCTGCATGAAAAAAAAGATTACAATACATGTCCAACAAGGACCAGCAATGTACTGGTATGTTGCTGGACTGAATGTTTATACCAGAATGATGCCTGCGGGTTTAGGTATCATCTTGGTATCATTCTTTTCAGCCAGCGGCCGGCTTTCATGTAAAAGCAATCCTAGTGGCTAATTAGCCTCTGGACTGCTTTTACAAGCAGTGGGAGGGAATGTCCCCCCCCCGGATATAAAAAGCGCCATTGGGAAAGCATTTTATCACACCGATCTTGGTGTGGTCAGATGCTTTGAGGGCAGAGGAAAGATCTAGGGTCCAATAGACCCCAGTTTTTTCAAAAAAAAGTACCTGTCACTACCTATTGCTATCCTAGGGGATATTTACATTCCCTGAGATAACAATAAAAATAATGAAAAAAATAAAATAAAAAAAAGCACCCCTGTCCTGCCCTGCTCTTGCCCAATGGCGAACGCAAGCGTCGGTCTGGCGTCATATGTAAACAGCAATTGCACCATGCATGTGAGGTATCACCGCGAAGGTCAGATCGAGGGCAGTAATTTTAGCAGTAGACCTCCTCTGTAAATCTAACGGCGTAACCTGTAAAGGCTTTTAAAAATGTATGTAGTTTGTCACCAATGCGCGTTTGTGCGAAATTTTAAAGCATGTCGTGTTTGGTATCTATGTACTCGGCCTAAGATCATCTTTTTTATTTCATCAAACATTTGGGCAATATAGTGTGTTTTAGTGCATTAAAATTAAAAAAAGTGTATTTTTTCCCCCAAAAATGCGTTTGAAAAATCGCTGCGCAAATACTGTGTAGAAGAAAAAAAAATGCAACACCCACCATTTTAATCTGTAGGGCCTTTGCTTTAAAAATTATATATAATGTTTGGGGGTTCAACATAATTTTCTTGCAAAAAAAAAAATGTTTTCATGTAAACAAAAAGTGTCAAAAAGGGCTTTGTCTTCAAGTGGTTAGAAGAGTGGATGTAAGCTTCCTAATGTTGTGTATAAAATGCCAGAACAGTTCAAACCCCCCCCCCCCCAAATGACCCCATTTTGGAAAGTAGACACCCCAAGCTATATACTGAGAGGCATGTCGAGTCCATGGAATATTTTATATGTTGACACAAGTTGCGGAAAAAATTTTTTTTTTTTAATTTATTTTTTGCACAAAGTTGTCACTAAATGATATATTGCTCAAACATGCCATGGGCATATGTGGAATTACACCCCAAAAGACATTCTGTTGCTTCTCCTGAGTACGGGGATACCACATGTGTGAGACTTTTTGGGAGCCTAGCCGCGTACGGGACCCCAAAACCAAGCACCGCCTTCAGGCTTTCTAAGGGTGTAAATTTTTGATTTCACTTCTCACTGCCTATCACAGTTTCGGAGGCCATGGAATGCCCAGATGGCACAAACCCCCCCCCCCCAATTGACCCCATTTTGGAAAGTAGACACCCCAAGCTATTTGCTGAGAGGTATGGTGAGTATTTTGCAGATCTCGCTTTTTGTCACAAAGTTTTGAAAATTGAGAAAAAAAAAATATATATTTTCTTCATTTTCAAAAACAAATGAGAGCTGTAAAATACTCGCCATGCCTCTCAGCAAATAGCTTGGGATGTCTACTTTCCAAAATGGGGTAATTTGGGGGGGTTTTGTGCTATTTTGGCATTTTATGGCCTTCAAAACTGTGATAGGTAGTGAGGAGTGAAATCAAAAATTTGCGCCTTAGATATCCTGAAGGCGGTGCTTGGTTTCCGGGGGCCCGTACGCAGCTAGGCTCCCAAAAAGTCCCACACATGTGGTATCCCCGTACTCAGGAGAAGCAGCAAAATGTATTTTGGGGTGCAATTCCACATATAACCATGGCATGTGTGAGCAATATATCATTTAGTGACAACTTTTTGTAATTTTTGTTTTTTTTTTAGTCATTATGCAATCACTTGAGACAAAAAAAAAAAATATTCAATGGGCTCAACATGCCTCTCAGCAATTTCCTTGGGATGTCTACTTTCCAAAATGGGGTCATTTGGGGGGGTTTTGTACTGCCCTGCCATTTTAGCACCTCAAGAAATGAGATAGGCAGTCATAAAATAAAAGCTGTGTAAATTCCAGAAAATGTACCCTAGTTTGTAGACGCTATAACTTTTGCGCAAACCAATAAATATACGCTTATTGACATTTTTTTTTACTAAAGACGTGGCTGAATACATTTTGGCCTAAATGTATGACTAAAATTGAGTTTATTCGATTTTTCTTATAACAAAAAGTAGAAAATATCATTTTTTTTCAAAATTTTCGGTCTTTTTCCGTTTTTATATCGCAAAAAATAAAAATCGCAGAGGCAATCAAATACCATTAAAAGAAAGCTCTATTTGTGGGAAGAAAAGGACGCAAATTTCGTTTGGGTACAACATTGCATGTCCGCACAATTTACAGTTAAAGCAGCGCAGTGCAAAATTCTGAAATCACCTCTGGTCCTTTAGCTACCAAATGGTCCGGGGCTTAAGTGGTTAACATGTATACATAGACATTTCATGAAACATAAGGGCATGAATATTTACGTGAAGTCATGGAAAAGTCATGGAATTTGATTGGTAAAAATGTGTATGAACCCTGAAGGGGGCCCCCAAATCCCGTCCCCCCACCCTATGTGAAAGAGTATGGGGTACATCGAACCCCTACCCATTCACCTGGAATAAAAAGTGTAAAAAAAAACCACACTAGACAGGTTTTTAAATGTATTTATTAGGTCAGCTCCGGGGATCTTCTTCCGACTTCGGGGGTCTTCTTCCGACTCTCTGGCCTCTTCTCCAGCTCTCCGGTGCCTTCTCCGCGCTCTCCGGTTCTTCTCCCACTCTCTGGTGCTTTCTGTCTTCTGCCGGGCTCCGCCGCTATCTTCTGCCAGCTCTTTTGCTAGCGGTGGCCTGGTCTTCTGCGTCGTCTTCTCCCCTCTTCTCTTGCCCTGATGTTGACACGAAGCTCTCTACTGCTGTAATGCCGTGTGCGAGGTGCGCAATGATTTATATAGGCATGGGGCGTGGTCACGGTCGACCCCGCCTCTTGTGGCGTCACAGTCCCATCATGCCTCGGGACTGTGACGTCAGAGGCGGGGTCACCGGGTGACATCACCCGGTGACCACGCCACATGACTATATAAATCATTGCGCACACTGCATTACAGCGGTAGAGAGCTTTATGTGAACATCGGGTCAAGAGAAGAAGGGAGAAGACGACGCAGAAGACTGGGCCACCGATAGCCAAAGAGCTGGCAGAAGATATCGGCGGAGCCCGGCAGAAAGCACCGGCGAGTGGGAGAAGAACCGAGAGCGCGGAGAAGGCACCGGAGAGTTGGAAGAAGACCCCCGGAGCTGCCCAATAATAAATTACTTTAAAAACCTGTCTAGTGTGTTTTTTTTTTTTTTCACTTTTTATTCCAGGTGAATGGGTAGGGGTATGATGTACCCCATACTCTTTCACATAGGGTGGGGGGCTGGGATCTGGGGGCCCCCTTATTAAAGGGGGCTCCCAGATTCCGATAAGCCCCCCGCCAGGGTTGTCGGGAAGGAGTCCTTGTCCTCAACATGGGCGGCAAGGTGCTTTGGGATGGGGGGCGTAGGGCCCCCCTGCCCCAAAGCACCCACCCCCCCCATGTTGAGGGCATGCGGCCTGGTACGACTCAGGTGGGGGGTGCTCGCTCGTCCCCACCCCCTTTCCTGACCGGCCGGGCTGGTGCTCGGATAAGGGTCTGGTATGGGTTTTGAGGGGGACCCCACGCCGTTATTTGGCGTGGGGGGTTCCCCTTAAAATCCATACCAGACCTCATGAAGGGGGAACCCATGCCGGGTTTTTTTTTTCAAAAAAATTGGCGTGGAGTTCCCCTTCATGCACAAGTCGCGTGCCAAAGTCGGATCTGTTAATTCGGAATCCGACTTTGATCCGACTTCAGAATAGAAAGTAGTGCAGGAACTATTTTGAAGTCGGCACGACTTAAAATCGTGCAAATATGAATGGTAGTCATTCAAAATCATGGAGAATGACTTGTCATACGATTTTGACATCCAAAATCGTGGTACAAGTCGTATAAGTGTGAAAAGGGCCTAAATGGGATAAGGATTCCATCCTCGCCAAGCTCAGGGTGGATAAGAACAGGCTGCTGTTTGCTCACTCCTCGGACAGAAGACTCCAATTCTTCTCTCCTCCTTATTGGTATATGAAATCCCGTGCTCACAACTCTCCACAGATTATATATAGAATGAAGTAGAAAGAACAATACATAGTGTATTCCATCTAGATAGTTTATTTGCCCAGCCCCGTTTTTAAAATACACTTACAAGAAATAAAAAGAAACTCGTATATATCAACAAATCTGGCTCACCGCCTTGCTAGGCGAGACTCCGGTAAACCTCACAGAACTCTAGTCCTCCCCTAAGACATTTACCGGAGTCTCACCTAGCGAGGCGGTGAGCCGGATTTGTTGATATATACGAGTTTATATTTTTATTTCTTGTAAGTGTATTTTAAAACGGGGCTGGGCAAATAAACTATCTAGACGGAATGCACTATGTTTTGTCCTTTCTACTTCATTCTATGTATTTATATACAGTAGAACCTCGGATTGCGAGAAACGCGGTTAACGAGCGTTTCGCAATACGAGCACTGTATTTTTAAAAATCGTAACTCGGTTTGCGAGTGTTGTCTCACAAAATGAGCACGATTCAGGCCAAAGCGGTGTGCAGTACCGCGTTTGGCCTGAGGTGGGGGGGGGCGCCGGAGCCGAGCAGAACCGAACGTCGCCGATCGGCGCCGTTTGGAAATGCACGGAAAAGCCCGAGGAAAGCACGGCTGACCTTGGCAACTCTCGGGAACAAAGTATTTTCCGAGGTTTGCCAAGGTCAGCCGAGGTGTCCTATGGCCTTTTCGGCCGTTTCCGAGGGTCTCGGGCGCCCCCCCACCTCTGGCCGCATGCGCTATTGCATGCCATTGAAGTCAATGCGGAACAAATTATTTTCATTTCCATGGACTTCAATGGGGAAACTCGCTTTGATATGCGAGTACTTTGGATTACGAGCATTCTCCTGGAACGGATTATGCTCGTAATCCGAGGTTCCACTGTACTTAGTTTTCAATAATGAGTTCCAGTTTGCATCTAAGCTATTTGTTGGCTATTCTTGGATGGTCAGCTATAATATCTGGTTCCTGGTTCCAGACCAGGATGAAGCTATATACTGACGAAAGCTGGGTGCTGGATGGTTCTGTCACACAGAATATCATGATGTGAGGCAAAGGCATCAAAGATGAGGAATGAGGAAACTAGGATTTCCTACACCTTAGTCCTGGTGGGACTAGAAAGTGTTTGACTGAATCTTGGGATTGTTATTAAATAACAGTTTTGTCTTTGACTAGATTAGGCTGTTCACTTTTAGCATTGGGTAATAGGAGCGTGGCACATGGATTTCTTTGATCTTACGAAGTGCCATATATCCCCTTCTGCTTGGGGCACTTGGTGTTTTTTGTGTGTACTGTAGATCAATACACCGCTGTAGTGGTGTTCAAAAGGGGTGGACTGTGATCACACATCAGCACTTCAGAGCTGCTGCACAACCCTAGCACAGCAGCTTTAGATGTCATCTAGCAGCAACACTGACACTGGTGCCTCTGCGAGTATTGGAACACTTATTTTGTGAGGCAGGGTGTCTGGCTTTGGCGCATATCTATGTTCTCCCTTTTATTGCTAACCTACAGTTATTAGTTCTGAATCCCTACCCTTATCTGGTATTTTCACTGTTTCAGGGGTACAGTTTCCCTGTTCCTTTGTGCTTAGGGATTTTTGGCAGCCATTTCTGGTTTGTGTGAACAGCTCTCAGGGGTCCTTGTGGGTTGCAACGCCTGGGACAGAAACATAGGCACTCTTTCCCCTCCCCACCTTTTTTCATTGAGATGAGGTGTTAGAGAAACATCATCTTGATGAAGTGGGTAAGCTAACCATTGAGGATTCCGGTTCTACTTTGGATGAGTCCTCTCAGGAGGCATCTCAGGGTCCGGTGCTGTCGCAGATGCAAAGGACAAGGGTGGGCTTCAGAGAATGTGGTGTGAACAAAATTGACAATACTGCTTCCTGAGTCCACTTCTCCCCTAGTCAATGGATTTAGGTTCTGGTGGCTGCCAAAGAATCCCAAAACATTTCCTGTGCATCCTCATTGCAGGAAGTTACAGTATTTTTTGCTCCATAAGATGCACCTAGGTTTTAAAAGGAGTAATATATGAAAAAAAAATATTCTGGTGTACTAAAATATTTAATAAAATATAACAGAATAATAATATTTCTACACTAACAACCAATGTAAGGGGGCACCCTACACTGCTCCCCAATGTAACTGAGACATTTACATGAGCTCAACACAACAGGAGTGTAACGGGAAGGCCCGGGGAACTCAGAATCGCTTAAGAAGTATGAAATACCCTTGCGCCAGCTTCCCCAATGGCTCTTATGTATCAATCACCCTGTGTCTCTATTAGGGGCACAGGGTGAATGAAAACCCCAATATGGTCTATGATGGCCATATTCAATGCTGTACATACATTTTATCTAGATTGGGTCTGTAATATTCATCCACCATATTCCCCAGGATACCTGCAAAGAACTCTCTACTGTTTGATTATGACCTCAACAGGTTAATTGGAAAGTGACGCCTTCATGATGTTTAGACACATACTCTTAGATGCTAATATCATCACCGACAGCCCTGACTTTGTGTAATCATGGCTGTGAGGAATTAAGGTAATTTGCATTCTATTGTTCAGTATGACTTGGGAAGGTCTGGTGTGAATAGAAGTAATTAACCCTATACTTGTGTGTATTGTAAAGGCAGACTGGGATTTACAATACAAAGGGATTTAAGATGTAAAGGGTTTAGAACCTGTTGTCGCCAGACAGACTGGCTGCCAACCCTTTGTGGGAAGATGTGTATTGGAGATCGTATATTCTATTGTGTTGGGATCTTTTGAAGCCTAGCAGACGTCAGGATGAGGTGTTGAGTTTTGGGATGTGTGGGTGGAGCTGGGCCCTTGTTCATGTTAAATCATGTGCCCTGAATTGTGTATAAAGTTACAATGTTTGTCAATAATAAAGTCATTTCCTACTACAGAAGAGACAGAGTGCGTCTCGTCTTCTTCCAGAGGGGTCGGCTCCTAAAGGAAAGGGTCGTTTAGCTGTGGATATCGGTAGCGAGGGGATGTGTGTCTAGGAGAGGGAACCTCGTAAACAGCGTTAATACCCCTTGAGATTGGTGTGCCGTTACATTGGTTGGCAGCAGCGGGATTTTCCCTCCAGTTCCTGGGACACTCCAAACCACCACAGTGACTGGCCAGCGATGCAGCCGAAGGAGGGTGATGCAGGACCCCGGTCAGTTAAAGATTTGTTTCAGCAACGAGTGCGACAGCGGTTGGCATTGTATGGTGCTAACCCATCAGAGACCGCCATACGGGAAGCCATTAGAGACATCGAGCGGCAGGATGAGTGGCAACATGAGCAGAGAATGGCGCAAATACGGCAATCGGGGACAACGCCTAAAGAACCAGCCGCCATGGAAGAGGAATTCGGAAGGAGGTTGCGAGAGATGCAGGGAGGAGAAGCAGGCCATCTCCCCCCCAACAGTTAACCAGAGCAGATGGTGTGGAGTCCCCAGCAGAAGTGCTGGCAACAGGGCAGAGTGATACCCACCTCTGCCCAGCACCGGAAACCACTGTGGAGTTTCAGGGAGCCGGGGCAGTTGGCCCCTCTCCCCAGCAACAAGCTGAGGCAGTAAAGCTTTTACTCCCAGCTGAATCACTGGCAGCAGGGCAGAATGCTACTGGCCGCTGCACACAACTGCCACTTGAGCGGATATCGGTGGATGGGACTGCGGTCTCCACTCACAGCAACCCAGCAGAAGAGCTGGCAACAGAGCCGAGCGCCACGGGCCTCGGCTCCCAACTAACAGAAGAGGGAGTTCCTGTGGTATTGGATGGGACTTCAGTCCTCACTGACACAACCCCAGAAAATGGTGTGACACTGAGACAGGAGGATGTCAGCCTTGCTTTGCAAGCACTGGGAGATTTTCACCTACCGCAAGTGGATGGGACTTCAGTCTCCACTTGTATACCACAGGGATGCCGGGCAGTCGACCCAGATCCCCAACAGCATGACGGACTGAGCCCAGTCACCCTGTCTTCTCTCCAGCGGCAGAAAGAACTCCAGGGAGAAGGGCCAGTCCAGGCCTCTCCCCAGCGGCGGGTGTGTTCTCTGAGAGAGGCAGAGGTTGGCTGGGTAAGCGATTCTCTGTTTGGAGAAATTTATTTGGGGTACTGTGTGGATACCGGCATTAGAAGAAGGGACCTATGGACTAACTTCGGAGTCAACCCGTCTGGGGTTCCCCCCTCTGTTAGTCTCCTGCCGAAAGGGGAGAGATGTAACGGGAAGGCCCGGGGAACTCAGAATCGCTTAGGAAGTATGAAATACCCTTGCGCCAGCTTCCCCAATGGCTCTTATGTGTCAATCACCCTGTGTCTCTATTAGGGGCACAGGGTGAATGAAAACCCCAATATGGTCTATGATGGCCATATTCAATGCTGTACATACATTTTATCTAGATTGGGTCTGTAATATTCATCCACCATATTCCCCAGGATACCTGCAAAGAACTCTCTACTGTTTGATTATGACCTCAACAGGTTAATTGGAAAGTGACGCCTTCATGATGTTTAGACACATACTCTTAGATGCTAATATCATCACCGACAGCCCTGACTTTGTGTAATCATGGCTGTGAGGAATTAAGGTAATTTGCATTCTATTGTTCAGTATGACTTGGGAAGGTCTGGTGTGAATAGAAGTAATTAACCCTATACTTGTGTGTATTGTAAAGGCAGACTGGGATTTACAATACAAAGGGATTTAAGATGTAAAGGGTTTAGAACCTGTTGTCGCCAGACAGACTGGCTGCCAACCCTTTGTGGGAAGATGTGTATTGGAGATCGTATATTCTATTGTGTTGGGATCTTTTGAAGCCTAGCAGACGTCAGGATGAGGTGTTGAGTTTTGGGGTGTGTGGGTGGAGCTGGGCCCTTGTTCATGTTAAATCATGTGCCCTGAATTGTGTATAAAGTTACAATGTTTGTCAATAAAAAAAAATTATTTCCTACTACAGAAGAGACAGAGTGCGTCTCGTCTTCTTCCAGAGGGGTCGGCTCCTATAGGAAAGGGTCGTTTAGCTGTGGATATCGGTAGCGAGTGGATGTGTGTCTAGGAGAGGGAACATCGGAAACGGCGTTAATACCCCTTGAGATTGGGGTGCCGTTACAGACTCGAACATCGGCGGTTCGATCGCTCAACGAAGATCGAACTTTATGGGCCGTTCGCTCCAAATTCGAGTTGCGCGTCATGGCCCATAATGCACTGCATCATCGCAGTACATTGCTGGCTGATGATTGGCCAAGCATGCACTATGACCCGTATGCTTTGGCCAATCACAGCTCCGTCAGCACAGAGAGCCATAATTGGCCAAAGGTAGGGTGCCTTTGGCCAATCATGGCTCAGGGGATTAGGTACATGCCCCACACTATATAAGGCCCCCTGCGCGTCGGCCTTGTGTAGTGTGTTCTGGCGGCGTTCAGAGAGAGAGAGAGATTGTCGTTTTATTTCAGTTAGCTAGATTGAGCAGGCAGTTGATTCAGCTAGTTAGATCCAGTATTCCAGTATATTTAGTATATATAAATTGCACTCTTTGTATATATATATATATATATATATATATATATATATATACATATATACACTGTATACAGTTTAGCTAGATCTCACTGCAGAGCATTCCTGTTATTCTCCTCCTAATAATACTACAGGCAGGCAGTTGATTCAGCTAGCTGCAGTATATTAAGTCAGTGTACTGTATACTGGGCATAGTGTGCAGCTAAAACTCACTGCAGAGCGTTCCTGTTATTCTCTTCCTAATAATACTACAGACAGGCAGTTGATTCAGCTAGCTGCAGTATATTAAGTCAGTGTACTGTATACTGGGCACAGTGTGCAGCTAAAACTCACTGCAGAGCATTCCTGTTATTCTCTTCCTAATAATACTACAGTCAGGCAGTAGATATGGGCGCCGTCAAAAAATTTGTTTCGTTCCGTTTCGTATAAAAAAAAAATTGTAATTCGTGTACGAAATGTAGTTTGGATTCGTACGAAATACGAATTTCGTACGAATCGTAAATTTTTCCCGTGGTTAGAACTGTCTCTGCACTAAATGTCATTTTTGACGGGAAAAAAGTCATTTAAAACTCACTCGCGGCTATTAATGAATTGTCGGCTTTCATAAATACATAGAAAAGTCATTGATAAAAATAAAAAATAAAGCGTGGGCGTTCCCCCAAATTCAATTACCAGGCCCTTCAGGTCTGGAATGGATATTAAGGGAAACCCCGGCGGGAAAAAAAAAATGGCGTGCGGTTTCCCCTAAATATCCATACCAGGCCCTTCAGATCTGGCATGGATTTTAAGGGGAACTCCACCCCAAATTTTTAAAAAAATGACGTGGAGTCCCCCCAAAAATCCATACCAGACCCTTTATCCGAGCACGCAACCTGGCCGGCTGCAGGAAAAGAGGGGGGACGAGAGAGCGCCCCCCTCTCCTGAACCGTACCAGGCCACATGCCCTCAACATGGGGAGGATGTCCCCATGTTGATGGGGACAAGGGCCTCATCCCCACAACCCTTGCCCGGTGGTTGCGGGGGTCTGTGGGCAGGGGCTTATCGGAATCTGGAAGACCCCTTTAACAAAGGGGACCCCCAGATCCCGGCCCCCCCATATGTGAATTGGTAAGGGGTACATTGTACCCCTACCATTTCATGAAGAAAGTGTAAAAAAAATTAAATACAGATATACGTATTCCTCAGTAGGGGTGAGCTTCGAGTTCGAGTCGAACATGAGTTTGACTCTGTGACAGTGGGGTCACTTTGGACACAGGGTGAATAAAAGAAACCCCCGATATGGTCTGTGATAGCCATATTCAAGGCTGTATATACATTGTATATAGATTGGATGTATACTGTATGTGGGGGTTAAGTATCATTGCTGTGAGGAATTAAGTTGTTTTGCATTTCTATTGTTCATTTAAGTCTGTCCTTGTGTGTATTGTAAAGTGCCAGACAGACTGGCTGCCAACCCTTTGTGAAAAGATGTGTATTGGAGATCGTATATTCTATTGTGTTGGGATCTTTTGAAGCCTAGCAGACGTCAGGATGAGGTGTTGAGTCTTGGGATGTGTGGGTGGAGCTGGGCCCTTGTTCATGTTAAATCATGTGCCTTGAATTGTGTATAAAGTTACAATGTTTCTCAATAATAAATTCATTCCTACTACAGAAGAGACAGAGTGCGTCTCGTCTTCTTCCAGAGGGGTCGGCTCCTATAGGAAAGGGTCGTTTAGCTGTGGATATCAGTAGCGAGGGGATGTGTGTCTAGGAGAGGGAACCTCGTAAACAGCGTTAATACCCCTTGAGATTGGGGTGCCGTTACAAGGAGTATTTACATTAACCAGCAATGTATTGAGAAATTTACACTGACCAGTGATGTAACAAGTGTATTTACAGTAACCTCCCATCTCTCTTCTACTAATCTCTGCATTCTGATCTCCCTCTCAGTACAACTCTGCCCCTCTAACTCATCATCTGCTAACCTCTGTCCCCCAAACCCCTCATCTACTAACCTCTGCACTCCAACCCCTCCTTCCTATTCAACTCTGCACCTCTGCACCTCACCTGTATGCTGTTTACATTTTCTAGGTGGGCGGCATACAGAGGAGGGGGTGTAATTTGCATATGAATCCCAGCGGCCGACCTAATTTACATAACAATGCCCGCGCGATTTACATGTGAATGCCGTTCCTGGGGGGGGGGGGGTTAATTAAAGAACAAGACCTTTTTGTTTCTCTCCCTCTAGCAGCTGAAGGCAGGGGAGAAACAGGATTTAGCTGGGGCAGAGATGCATAGGGTATCAGTCTGCCGACGAAACGATCCCCCTATCAGTATTCAGTCCATAAGACGCACAGACATTTCCCCCCGGTTTTTTTGGGGGGGGAGGGGGGGGAAATGTGCATCTTATGGAGCGGAAAATACAGTATGTATGATAATTGAGCTTACCTAGAGAAAGTGTTCCCTCATCCTAAAGATTCACTCAGTGGTACCCCATGGAGGAAGAATTCTGCAAGAAATGGGGTTCCCGGGCTATGGATCCAGCCATTCCCTACTTGAATAAGAATTTGATGGTTCTGGTGGATGAGGTTTCCGTCTTTAACCCTTTTGCTAGCAGAGCCTTTTTTGCATTTTTTTTGCACACATGCTTAAACCGATAGTAAACCACAAAAAATAAAAAAAAATCTCCCTTTAAGCCTGCGGATAAATCGTCTGCAGCATGGAGGGTTGCCCCCAACCCTACCAGGGTGTGTGTGTGTGTGTGTGTGTATGTGTGTGTTTATGTGGGGGGGGGGGGAAGTGGCCTTTGCTGATTTCCGTGCCTGTGGACTTCCCTCATTCCCGTCCGGTGGGTTTGCAAAATCATTCTCCCAGGCTACAGAATAGGATTAATTTCTTAAAGTTCTTTCCTGCTAATCTGCAGCCACCTCTGGACCATCTGCTGGCTCTGTACAGCTGTGCAGGCTCCTTTTAAGGAATGGTGGTTCTGGTGATTTTATTCCAATCTGTTTACAGTCTCCAAGATGGCCGGAGTTTGACGATCCGGGATTTAAGGGTCCTGAGTGCCTTTGTGCAGGTCTAGAAGATGGAATCCATTTACTCGGCCTCCCTTCACCAAGGGGATTTTCTGGGCATCCGTGGACATTGGGGATGCCTACCTGCACATCCTTATCTGTGAGGGACATCAGCCTTTCCTAAGCTTTGCTGTTGGGGAAACATAGCACTGCCCTTTAGTCTGTTTTCTGCTCCCCGGGTGTTTTACCACGGTCTTGTCCCCAGGCCTGGCCTTGCTGAGGCAACGGGGGATTGATGTGATCAGTGTCCTGGACGGCTTGCTCCTGCAGGCAGGGACTTGTTTGTCCCTGTTGGACAGTGTGGAGATCACTTTGCGTTCCCTCAAGGACTTCGGGTGGTTCCTGAACCTCAGGAAGTCAGTCTTGACTCCATCCAAGCACTTGGAGTATCTGGGGCTGATCATTAATTCGGAGCGGGCCAAGGTATTCCTCTTACAAGACAAACTGCTGAAGTTCCGGTCTGCGGTTCAGCAGCTCTAGGCTTCCAAGTGGCCCTCCCTGCATTTTTTGCATGCAGGTTTTAGGCCTGATAGCTACCTTCGAGGCGGTTCCGTCTGCGCAGTTCCATACGAGAACACTGCCGACGGCAAGCCTTTCCAAATGAGACAGGTCTCTCTTTACCTTGGACATTCAGATTCACCTAGTTGGTGACAAATGCTGCCTGACTGATGCCTCTTCGAGAGGACCTGCTGTCCCAGGGGCCGTTGTTCCACCCTGCTTTACTGTCACTGGCTTTGATGGGGTGGCTGTTGAAAGCCAGGTTCGGAAGGACGGGGCATTCTGCTTTGACGATCCTGCCACTGTTGAAGGCTCAAAAGTCTACCTCACAGAAGATTTATCATCACACCTGGAGAGCCTATATTGTTTGGTGCGAAATCCTGGGGTTCCATCCTCGCTCCTCGGATGTTGGCCTTCCTGCAACGTGGTGTAGAACAGAAGCTTGCTTTGAGCCCTATCTAGGGTCAAGTCTCTGCTCTGGTTGTTTTCTTTCAACATCCTTTGGCCACGCACTCCATGTTCTGCACTTTTCATTCAGGGGGTTCATCACGTGGTGCCTTCTGTGGGTTCTTTGTTGCCACAGTGGGACTTAAACTTGGTGTTGTCAGCTCTGCAGAAGCCTACCTATTGAGAGCATATGGGATATTCCCCTGCTTACGCTTTCACAAAAAGTTGCCTTTCAAGTCGCTATCACTTCGGCATGGAGGGTGTAAGAGTTGGAGGCTTTGTCCTGTAAGCCGCCTCCTCTGATTTTGTATAAGGACAGGGTGGTGCTTTGACTTTCCCCTTCTTTTCTGCCAAAGGGGTGTTTGGATTTTCACTTGAAGGAGGACATTGTTCTTTCTTCTCTGTCCTCAGCCGTCACGACCTAGGGAGGTGGCCTTATACTCCTTAAATGTGGTTTGTGCGCTTCGCATGTAACTTTCAGTGACGGCTGCTTTTCAGGGGTCCATTTCTCTTTGTGCTCAGGGATGGTACAAAGAGAGGCTTGGCATTTTCAGTTTAATTTGGCAGCCTATCGTGTAGGCATATGCCATTATGGGGTGGGAGCCTCCCTTCCTTGTTAAGGAGCTCTCCATCAGGGCGGTTAGTGCCTCCTGGGCATTCCATTAGCAGGTGTCTGTTTCTCAAGTCTGAGAAGTGATGACCTGGTTGTCTTTGCACACTTTACTATCTTAAAAAAAAAAGTTGCTATGTTGGCTTCCTCAGATGCTAGTTTTGGCAATAAGGTATTGCAGGCAGTTGTTTATGATTCTCAGGCACCCTTTGGGGTGGTTCAGAGTGTTGGCATATTGCTCTGGGTTTTGTCCTTCCATTCGTTGGTTTGCCAACCCCTTATTCTGGCACTGCTTGGGCACATCCCCGTTTGGTCATGGATAAAGAAGAAGCTGTGTCCATCAATGAACATAAGAGAAAACAGTATTTTTTTTGTTACCATAAAATCCCTTTTTTTTTCGGAGTTCATTGACAGACGCAGCACCCACCCCTCTATGGAAATTCTCATTTGACACTGCTTGTGACTGACTTGAGACCTATAGCAAAGATGGTAGTGTCCTACTCCTGTAGGTGGGGCTATAAAACCCTGTTTGGTCATGGATAAAGAAGCAGCTGTGTCAGTGAACTCAGAGAAAGGGATTTTATGGTAAGTAACAAAAAATCCTGTTTTTTGAAGCACTGGGAGCATAGGTCTTGCTATACTTTTGGCACTCCGATGCTGTTCCTTCTGGTCTCTGCTCCAGCAGCTGCTACTGTGCCCACCCCTCTCTTCCTCCTGCCCAATCGCAAAGCGCTTTTTGTTATATGAAATCATTCACAGAATACAAAGGCTCATGTGAATAGGCAGCTGATGGGAGGGTGTGTGATGACAGTATCTTTCCTGCCAGAGTCTCTGAGTGTAGCGATAGCTGTACTCACAGAGTCAGATAATTAAAGAGATAAGTCCACGAGGTGGCATTCACCTCATTGGACTTAACTCATAGTATGCCAGCACATTTTACAGAATGGCTGAATTCCTGGCGTTCAGCTTTAAGATGGCCTTTTCTCTGCAGCCAGTGGTGGCTCTAGTAGGAGTTCGCCAAGAAGTTTGGGCAAACTGCATGCTTTGCTCTACAGAAACTGACCCAGGTTATCCTGCCGTTTTGCAGTTCCTGGGTGATTTTCAGAAAGCCTTGAGTATCTCTGTGGATGCCTTTGAAGTCTGTAACCATGCAGCATGCACCATGTCTATCCATATGAGGAGAATCCTAAGGTTCAAGAGCTGGTGAGTTGAACATTCCTTTAAGAAACAACATGAGGGGCTTCCCTTTAACCACTTAAGCCCCGGACCATTTGGTAGCTAAAGGACCAGAGGTGAATTCAGAATTTTGCACTGCGCTGCTTTAACTGTAAATTGTGCGGACATGCAATGTTGTACCCAAACGAAATTTGCGTCCTTTTCTTCCCACAAATAGAGCTTTCTTTTAATGGTATTTGATTGCCTCTGCGATTTTTATTTTTTGTGATATAAACGGAAAACGACCGAAAATTTTGAAAAAAAATGATATTTTCTACTTTTTGTTATAAGAAAAATCGAATAAACTCAATTTTAGTCATACATTTAGGCCAAAATGTATTCAGCCACATGTCTTTAGTAAAAAAAATGTCAATAAGCGTATATTTATTGGTTTGCGCAAAAGTTATAGCGTTTACAAACTAGGGTACATTTTCTGGAATTTACACAGCTTTTAATTTTTGACTGCCTATCTCATTTCTTGAGGTGCTAAAATGACAGGGCAGTACAAAACCCCCCCCAAATGACCCCATTTTGGAAAGTAGACACCCCAAGGAAATTGCTGAGAGGCATGTTGAGCCCATTGAATATTTTTTTTTTTTGTCCCAAGTGATTGAATAATGACAAAAAAATAAAATAAAAAAAAAATTTACAAAAAGTTGTCACTAAATGATATATTGCTCACACATGCCATGGTTATATGTGAAATTGCACCCCAAAATACATTCTGCTGCTTCTCCTGAGTACGGGGATACCACATGTGTGGGACTTTTTAGGAGCCTAGCCACGTACGGGACCCCGGAAACCAAGCACCGCCTCCAGGATTTCTAAGGGCGCAAATTTTTGATTTCACTCCTCACTACCTATCACAGTTTTGAAGGCCATAAAATGCCAAAATAGCACAAAACCCCCCCAAATGACCCCATTTTTGAAAGTAGACACCCCAAGCTGTTTGCTGAGAGGCATGGTGAGTATTTTACAGCTCTCATTTGTTTTTGAAAATGAAGAAAGAACATTTTTTCTTTTTTTTCTTTTTTTTTTTTCAATTTTCAAAACTTTGTGACAAAAAGCGAGATCTGCAAAATACTCACAATACCTCTCAGCAAATAGCTTGGGGTGTCTACTTTCCAAAATGGGGTCATTTGGGGGGGTTTTGTGCCATCTGGGCATTCCATGGCCTCCGAAACTGTGATAGGCAGTGAGAAGTGAAATCAAAAATTGACACCCTTAGAAAGCCTGAAGGCGGTGATTGGTTTTTGGGGTCCCGTACGCGGCTAGGCTCCCAAAAAGTCTCACACATGTGGTATCCCCGTACTCAGGAGAAGCAACAGAATGTATTTTGGGGTGTAATTCCACATATGCCCATGGCATGTTTGAGCAATATATCATTTAGTGACAACTTTGTGCAAAAAATAAAATAAAAATAAAAAATTTTATTTTTTCCGCAACTTGTGTCAACATATAAAATATTCCATGGACTCGACATGCCTCTCAGTATATAGCTTGGGGTGTCTACTTTCCAAAATGGGGTCATTTGGGGGGGTTTTGAACTGTTCTGGCATTTTATACACAACATTAGGAAGCTTACATCCACTCTTCTAACCACTTGAAGACAAAGCCCTTTTTGACACTTTTTGTTTACATGAAAACATATTTTTTTTTTGCAAGAAAATTATGTTGAACCCCCAAACATTATATATATTTTTAAAGCAAAGGCCCTACAGAATAAAATGGTGGGTGTTGCATTTTTTTTTTCTACACAGTATTTGCGCAGCGATTTTTCAAACGCATTTTTTGGGGAAAAAATACACTTTTTTTTAATTTTAATGCACTAAAACACACTATATTGCCCAAATGTTTGATGAAATAAAAAAGATGATCTTAGGCCGAGTACATAGATACCAAACACGACATGCTTTAAAATTTCGCACAAACGCGCATTGGCGACAAACTACATACATTTTTAAAAGCCTTTAAAAGCATTTACAGGTTACCCCGTTAGATTTACAGAGGAGGTCTACTGCTAAAATTACTGCCCTCGATCTGACCTTCGCGGTGATACCTCACATGCATGGTGCAATTGCTGTTTACATATGACGCCAGACCGACGCTTGCGTTCACCATTGGGCCAGAGCAGGGCAGGATAGGGGTGCTTTTTTTTTTTTATTATTAATTTTGCTTTTTTATTTTATTTTTAAACTGTTGCTTCCATATTTATTTATTTTTATCACTTTTATTGTTATCTCAGGGAATGTAAATATCCCCTATGATAGCAATAGGTAATGACAGGTACTCTTTTTTGAAAAAACTGGGGTCTATTGGACCCTAGATAATTCCTCTGCCCTCAAAGCATCTGACCACACCAAGATCGGTGTGATAAAATGCTTTCCCAATTTCCCAATGGCGCTTTTTATATCTGGGGGGGGGCATTCCCTCCCACTGCTTGTAAAAGCAGTCCAGAGGCTAATTAGCCACTAGGATTGCTTTTACATGAAAGCCGGCCGCTGGCTGAAAAGAATGATACCAAGATGATACCTAAACCCGCAGGCATCATTCTGGTATAAACATTCAAAGTCCAGCAACATACCAGTACGTTGCTGGTCCTTGTTGGACATGTATTGTAATCTTTTTTTTTCATGCAGCCTGTTGGCTGAACGAAAAAAAAAAGATTGATCAGTGGGTATGCCCACCATTAGAATACCGCCCTTCATCCACCCACTTCTAATGATGGGCATACATGCACCATTTATATATGCCGAAGCATGGGGGCATCTTCTCGCAAAAGTTATATGCCGCGTACACATGGTCAGACTTTTCCACGGGCAAGCCTCCGTCGGAATTTCGACCGTATGTACGCGGCATTAGGAGCAAAATCGCTCCTCCGCTCCTGCTGCCCCAATGCTTCGGCATATATGCTTTTTTTTTTTAACTGTGGTGGTGAAATCACCTCCTACAGCACTGGAGTCGCAGGGATCAGGCCTGTCTCTGCGAACGCTGCAGTTATGTGTGTTGTGTTTTGCAAGTGACAGTGATCGATCGATACTGCACTTGGGTGGCCTGGGCTGGACGGAGGGGCAAAACGCAGGTGCTAGCAGGTATCTGGGCTGATCCCGCTAACACTGCGTTTTTGGGAACCCTAAACTGCTGGGGACGCTAGTATAGATCTGATCAGATCAGATATTGATCTGTTCAGATACTATACCACTAAGGGGGGTGTATGCTTCACGCGTGGGTGTTAGTGCTACTGGCACTAACCTGACGCTGCCTGGGGTGTGACGCAGACCCTCTCTGACGCTAAAACCTAATTGATATCACCCGCCGGGAGATCAGGGGGTTAAACCTTTATTGGGTTATATACGGCGGGTGCCCTGACACTATAAAAAGCAAACTAACTAACCAGCGTCACCCGTAACACTTATATGATGATCACTGGTGAAAGGGTTAACTAGGGGCAATTAGGGGGTTAAAACCTTTATTAGGTAATATATGGGGGTACCTGACGCTATATAAAAACCTGACGGCGAACCTAAAAAAAAATTACTGGCTACCTATCGGCATCACCGAAACTAAGACATCGATCAGAAAAATTATCGCTTAGTGACAGTGGTGATAGGGGGTGAAAGGGTTACCTGGGGGGCGATCAAGGGGGTTAAACCTTTATTAGGTAATATATGGGGGTACCCGACGCTATAAAAACCTGCGGCGAACCTAAAAAAAATTACTGGCTACCGATCAGCATCACCGACGCTAAGACATCGATCAGAAAAATGATTGCTTAGCGACGGCGGTGCTAGGGGGTGAAAGGGTTACCTGGGGGGTGATCAGGGGGTTAAACCTTTATTAGGGGGGGGTTAGGGGGCTACACTGGACCTAAAACTAAATGTAGTGACACTTTTACAGTCACAAATGTCACTGATTGCAGTGATTACTAAATAAATGGTCACTGCAATCAGTGACACTGTGACTGGGGGGTGATCTGGGGGGGCGATTTATGTGCCTATGTGTCCTGGTGTCAGTGTGCTGTTTTGTGTACTAACCTGCATCTTCTCCTGTACGGCGCTCGGTATATGTGAGCGCCGCAGGAGAGATGACATCACTTCCTCCAGCCTGTGTAAACAAGCACACAGGCAGGGGAAGCTCTCATTCGCCGGGAGCGATCGAGAGGGGGTGGCCGGAATCGAACGGCCGTCCCCTCATGCCGGATCGCTCCCGAAGGTAAAACGACCACCCACTGTAAAGAAGGGGGGTCTGATCGGACCCCCCAACTATACAAAGGCAATCACGTACATATACGTGATTCTGCCTGTCCGTGCCATTCTGCCGACGTATATTTACAGTGGGCGGTCGTTAAGTGGTTAAGAGTGAGCTATTGTTTGGACCATCCTTTGGTGCCTTTATCCAGAAAGTGACTGGATACAAGACCACTCTTAGCCCTAAAAAGGCAGCAAAATTGACATGTCAGAAACCAGTGCTTCCTTAGCAATCCAAGAATAATTATTTTCGCAAGCATCAGGCTTTAAGCAGAAGTCTACCTTCCAGTTCCCTATGAAAAAAAATGCCAAGTCCTCCGGATCCACTGGCAAGTCCTCTTCATACTCAGTCCTGAGGTTACAACCTAAAGTTTTGCTGTCTCCCCCTCCATGCTTTATGCGTGCAAGGGTCTTTTCAGAGCCACAAAAAAGAGTGGTTTTCTTTAGAAAGGCTGCTCTCTGACAATCATCCCATCTGTCCGAGGGGGAGGGGTCTCATGGATTCCACTCCAACCTGTTTACTGTTCCCAAGCCAAACTGAGAAGTCTAGCCCATTGTGGACCTCTAGGGTCTCAACAATTTTAGAATGAAATCTACCTGGTTGGTGATTTCTTTGCTTCATCAGGAAAACTTCCTGGCATCAGTGGATAATGGATATCATGGATGTCTACATGCACATCCAAAAGGACTGCCACTATGTGGTTTTACAAGCCTGTCTTTACAAGGCTCCCAGAGTTTTTACTAAGGTCTTGGCTCTGGTTCTAGGAATGTTGAAGGCTCGGGGTATTCCCACTGTGTAAGGTACTTAGACGACCTGCTTCTCAGGAAGCAATCAGCTCAGACCTTGGCATTAAATGTCCATCTAATGGTGCAGGTCCTGGAAATGTTTGGCTGGGTGCTGCATCTTCAGAAATCGGCTCTGCTTCCGACTCAACATCTGGAGTATCTAGGCTTTGTCTTAGACATGGCACAGGAAAAAATGCTGCTTCCTCAGGAAAAATGTCTTTATTCCCAGGTGGAGTCTCTGAAGTCACTGGTAAGTCGCTAATTTGAGTCTGCATGAGCATACTGTGGAAGATAGGAAGCGTCCTTTGATATGGTCCCATATATCTAGTTTCACGCCAGCGCTTTACAACTTAGTGTCCTGTCAGTATCAACTGATAATTCCCAAGACCAGGTTGGCTCGGGAATGGTGAACTTCCATGCAAAAGGTCCCTCTTTTTTTCTTTCACTTGACGCTGAAAAAGCGTTAGATTGTCTAGACTGGGCATTTTTGAAAGCAACATTGGAGCAAATAGTTTTACTCTTTCGTCCATGGACCGACACAGCTTCTCTATTGACAAAGTGGGTATTATCCGTTAATTAGGAGTGACTAGGCAGAAAAACTTGTAAAAAGTGTTGCATCACACCTTCTACAGTCCCACCCAGGGGGCGGACCCCCCGGGTATATCCTCCCAGTCTGCATATCGCAGATCAGTTTTTTTCTGTCTAGCAAGGAGTAGGACATGGCTCCCTTCGGGTCCATTGGTCTGGGGGAAAAAGAAAGATATATATATATATATATTTTTTTTTTGCTACATTTTTGTTTCCTGCGATCTTCGATCAACTGCCGACTGGGTGACAGCCTGGATCCTCGATCCTTGTAGTCTCCCCAGTTTCGGCCATCGAGCGTGTGCCGACCCTAGCTACGCGCTGGGTTTTCCACGACATGCCCGTCGCTCCATGGGTGGCCGGTGAGCCTACGCTCCAGGGCCTGCATCGGACCGCTCAGCTTCGGCTGACCTTACGGCCGAGTCGCAGCAGCCTGGCCGGTGAGCTTACGCTCCAAGGCTTGCATCGGACCGCTCAGCTTCGGCTGACCTTACGGCCGAGTCGCAGCAGCCTGTCCGGTGAGCGTCACGCTCCAGGGCATACATATGATCGTCCCTTCTGGGTCCAATCACAGCATGCCTGGCCAACAGTCACCTTCCGTGCGCGGACGATGACCTGTTTGGAATGTCTTCCAGCATAAGACATGCAGGATAGGTAAGTAAAACTCCCCTGCCTCGGCTGGGTGATTTAGCTGGACATTCCTGGAGAGATCAAGTAAGTGGTTGTGGCCCCTTTCTTCCCTCGCTCCCTGCCTTTCCCTCCTCCCTGGGCTTCTAGCTAAAGGTTGCTGGGTGCTGGGGGTCACCTAGGGGGTTCCACTGGAGCGGGGCTGGCTGTAACTAACATTTAAAAGAAATGTCATTCTGCTTACTTGTGTTTGTATGCTTCCTCCTCCATGCTGTCGGCGGCCATTTTGAGGTGGTCCATGCCGAGTTCGGCCTCTTGTGACTGCCCGGCGGCCATCTTCCTGTGGTAAGGCCACACCCACTGGCCCCTATCAGCTGATCGGCGGCCATGTTTGTCCACCCTGTATGCAGATATTGCCGTTCGGCGGCCATCTTTTTGTGGGCTATGGCTGCTTGACCTCTATCTTCGGTCGGCGGCCATTTTCTTAGAGCCCACATTATCTTCCATACAGACGTTTTTGGCAACCATTTTGCGAGAGCCTCCGGCCTCTAGGGTGCATTACACTGGTGCGAAAATTCACACAGGAAAGGCTGATAAAAGAAGCAGACTGACACAGCAGCAGTGGGACAGCATCACAGGCGCAGCACACGGCAGCATAGCAGTACCGATCCAGGGTGGTGAGTCCTCTGGGTGACCCAGCCTCTCTGCAGCACAGGAGGGTGGCCTATTGATATCTTGCCTGGAGCCCTGTGAGTGTCAGCGTATGGTCAGCATGGCATCTGAGCCAGATGTCTTCTCCCCCTGAAACACCAGATTTAGCAGCTGGTGCCCCTGAGGTGTCTATGAACGCTATGACTGCAATCCTAGAGGCGTTTGCTGCCAGGGTGGAAGCAGCACACGGGAATACAGGGGGTAGTAAACGCCCCGTCCCCTGCAAGCTTCTGGGGATAATTCTGGTGCAGAACCAGGTCCAGCTACGGCTCGGGGCCCAGATTCTGACGCATCAGAGACTGCAGACCGTGACCGGACAGTGAGAATGACTCAAAGTCCAGGTCAGTACGCAAGACGGCTTTGGTATCTGACCTTATTACTGCAGCGCGGGATATGCTAAAATTGGAAAATACTGCAGAAGCAGCAGAGACTCCGGTCCACTTGGGTTTCATAGACCTGCCCGCACTGCTAAGGTGTTCCCTTGTGTGTCTTTTGATAAACTCTTATACAAGGAATGGGAGAACCCACTGAGGGTCTTTACAGCCCCAAAGAGGTTTGCGGTACGGTACCCCTTTTGAGGAGAGTTTTCTGAAGAAATGGACCTCTCCCCCCTATAGTGGACCCTCCGGTGTCCAGACTTAATAGAGCCACCACAATTCCTGTAGAAGGGGCTCCTGTTTTCAAGGACCCTGTGGATAAGAAGGCTGAAGCACTCGCTTGCTACCTATACTCAGTGGTAGGCTCGACAGTACGCCCGGCATTGGCGGGGGCCCTAGTGTCTCACACACTTACTGAATGGGCAAGATTGCTACTCCAGGGGTTAAGGAGCGAGATGCTCCTCCTGATGAGATAACATTGGCCGACCTGTTGGTCCAGGGCCTTAGGTTTGTCTGCGAGTCAGACATGAATACTATTCCCCTGCTGTCTAAAACTTCAGTTTATGCAGTAGCAATACGCCGCCTGATCTGGCTAAAAGGCTGGTCTGCGGACCAGACTTCCAAGAAAGCCCTGTTGGATCTGCCTTTTAAGGGCGATAGACTTTTTGGGGCTTCTCTGGATGACATCATCAAGGATGCCACAGGAAGTAAAAGCACTTTGCTTCCCCAAATTAGCAAGGGTAAGGGGCCACGCCAAGGGCAAGGGCCCTCCTTTACTGCACGCAAGCGTTTTTTCCGTCCCCCTAGGGCGATAGGGGAAAGTCCCAGGCCGATAAAGCGCCTGCCCAAGGACAAAAGCGTCCTTGGTCCCGCATACCCAATAAGCCTGCGGACAAATTTGCGTCCGCATGAAGGTCCACCCCCACCCAGCTCTCGGGTGGGGAGACGTCTTCGCAAATTCGCGACTCAGTGGACAGCACTAATCTCCGACAGGTGGGTTTGCGAAGTAATCTCCTCAGGCTACAAGATAGAGTTTCTCTCTTGTCCACCGGACAGATTCAACACCTCCAATCTCCAGCTACTACCGACCCGTCGGGAGGCCCTGTATGGGGCGGTCCAGGGTCTACTGGAACGCGGGGTAGTTATTCCAGTTCCAGAACTGGTACGGGGTTTTTACTCAAATCTGTTCATTGTGCCGAAGAAGGATGGGGTTCGTCCAAGCTTGGATCTCAGAGCCCTCAATTGCTTTGTGAAGGTACAAAGTTTTCGGATGGAGTCGGTTCGATCTGTAGTCACGGCTCTCCATCCGGGGGACTTTCTGGCCTCCTTGGACATCAAGGACGCATACCTGCATGTCCCCATATACTCCAGACACCAGAGGTTTCTGCGATTTGCTATCGGGAAGGACCACTACCAGTTTGTGGCCCTCCCGTTGGGCCTTGCCTCAGCACCCAGGACGTTCACCAAGGTGCTCGCTCCGATTTTGGCACTTCTAAGACAGCGGGGTATCACTATCACAGGCTACTTATACGACCTTCTGCTGAAGGCCCCTTCAAGCTCAGAATTAGAGGTAAGCGTGTCAATTACCTGTCAGACTCTTCGAGACTGTGGTTGGATACTAAACACGCAAAAGTCAGTATTGGTGCCCACTCAACGCCTAGTGTACCTGGGGTTGATTCTGGATTCCTCAGAGGCAAAGGTATTCCTCCCTGTGGAGAAGTTGCAGACCCTCCGGGCTGCAGTACGGCAGCTGACTTCCAGGAATTGGTCGTCACTCCGTTTTTTGCATGCGAGTGTTGGGCCTCAGGGTAGCCTCCTTCAAGGCGGTCCCATATGCTCAATACCACACTCGAGTGTTACAGAAGGAAGTTCTGTCCAGATGGAACAGATGTCCATCATCTCTGGATTATCAAATCCGAGTGAGCCACATAGTCAGGAGATCCCTGGTATGGTGTCTGACAGCACCAGCTCTAATGGCCGGGAAGTCATTTCTTCCGGTTTACTGGATAGTGATCACGACGGACGCCAGCCTTACAGGTTGGGGGGGAGTCTGGGGTGTTCAGTCGGCGCAAGGTCGCTGGACCCCAGAGGAAGCCCTCCTGCCGATCAATGTCCTGGTAATCCGGGCGATCAGGCTGTGCCTCTTCAAATGGTCTCAGAGGCTGCAAGGGCGTTCAGTCAAGATCCAGTCAGACAACGCCACAGCAGTGGCATATGTCAATCATCAGGGAGGAACAAGAAGCTCAGCTGCAGCATCGGAGGTTGCTCGCATCCTGAAGTGGGCAGAGAGGAGCGTACCGGCACTGTCGGCCATGTACATTCCGGGTGTGGAAAACTGGCAGGCGGACTACCTGAGCCGCCAGATGCTGGACCAGGGCGAATGGTCCTTACACCCGGAGGTGTTCCAACTCCTCTGCCAAAGATGGGGCACACCAGACGTAGATCTTCTGGCTTCCCGACTCAATCGTAAGGTATTGAGGTTTGTGGCCTGGTCAAGAGACCCATGGGCAGACGCAACGGACGCGTTGGTGGCATTGTGGGGTCAGTATCGGCTAATCTATGCCTTCCCTCCCTTAAGGCTTCTTCCTCTTCTACTCCGCAGAGTGGAGACAGAGGGAATTCCAATGATCCTAATCGCTCCAGATTGGCCTCAGCGTCCTTGGTACGCCGATCTAGTACGTCTGGTAGCAGACGTCCCCTGGCGCCTACCACTGCAGAAGGACCTGCTATCGCAAGGTCCCATAATCCATCCTGCTTTGTTGAGAAACCAGGTACTGAGAGACCGGGGCCTTTCAGATTCAGTAATCTCTACGATAAGTGCTCCAAAACCGTCCTCTAGGAAGGTTTATCACCGCACTTGAAAGGCCTACATCTCCAGGTGTGAGGAAATGAAATGGCATCCGCGTACTTATTTGGTTTCCAGAATCCTGCTGTTTTTACAGCATGGGGTGGACCAAAGGCTTGCTTTAAGTACGATTTAAGGGACAGATATCTGCCTTGGCTGTCTTTTTTTTTTTTCAGCGACCCCTGGCGGCTCACTCTCTCGTGAGTACATTGTGCAGGGGGTTCAACATATGGCCCCTCCTGTCCGTCCCCCGCTACCTTAGTGGGACTTGAACCTGGTCCTCTCGGTGCTTCAGAAGGCGCCGTTCGAGAATATTAGCGATATTCCCCTGTTGACACTTTCTCAGAAAGTGGTCTTTTTGGTGGCTGTTACGTCAGTTAGACGAGTCTCTGAGCTGGCAGCCTTGTCCTGCAAGGCTCCCTATTTGATTTTCTACAAGGATAAGGTGGTGCTGCGGCCGCAGCCTTCCTTTCTTCCGAAAGTCGTTTCGGCTTTTCATCTCAACGAAGACATTGTACTTCCATCCTTGTGTCCTCAGCCGTCGAATCCTAAGGAGTCGGCGTTGCATTCCTTGGACGTTGTCCGAGCTTTGAGAGTATACCTATCTGCTACTTCCCTGTTCCGGAAGTCAGACTCACTGTTTGTTTCGGTGGCTGGTCCCAAGAAGGGCCAAGCAGTCTCGTCGGCCACCATCTCTAGGTGGATCCGACAGATAGTAATCCAGGCTTACGCCTTAAAGGGTCAAGTGCCCCCCTTTCCGGTCACGGTGCATTCGACCAGGGCAAGAGGTGCCTCTTGGGCTTTCCGACATCAAGTGTCTGTTTCCCAATTATGTAAAGCGGCGACTTGGTCGTCCGCTCACACACTCACAAAATTCTACAAAATTGATGTAGGTGCATCTTCAGATGCCTCTTTCGGCCGCAAGGTTTTGCAAGCGGCTGTTTAGAGTTGCAGCTCCTCCGTTGGAGGAGTGCTGTTTTGTGTTTTGGGGTGAAGTTTGTTTTTATGCTGTTACCACCCCTCGTTTTTTTTTTCTCTGACACTGCTTTGGGACGTCCCACTTTGTCAATAGAGAAGCTGTGTCGGTCCATGGACGAAAGAGTAAATAGGATTTTTTACTCACCGTAAAATCCTTTTCTCTGAGTCCATGGACCGGCACAGCACCCACCCCTCCTTTTAAGTTTGTACTGCTTTTTGACGAACTGATCTGCGATATGCAGACTGGGAGGATATACCCTGGGGGTCCGCCCCCTGGGCGGGACTGTAGAAGGTGTGATGCAACACTTTTTACAAGTTTTTCTGCCTAGTCACTCCTAATTAACGGATAATACCCACTTTGTCAATAGAGAAGCTGTGTCGGTCCATGGACTCAGAGAAAAGGATTTTACGGTGAGTAAAAAATCCTATTTTTCATTTATAAAATAATGGCTCTGTACTCCTGCCCAACAGCTCGTATTAGGGTGAATGGTTTACTTTCGTATCCGGTCCATATATCAAATGGGACCCGATAAGGATGCCCTCTTTCACCCCTCTTGTACATACTAGCAATGGAACACTTAGCAATAGCGCTGCATTCTAATAATTCAATACAAGGTGTGGATATTGCCGGTAAGCAATATAAGATCAGTTTATTTGCAGATGACCTCCTGCTTTAAGATGGATATCCTCCCTAGATTTCTCTATCTTTCAAACAATTCTGATTTGAGTCCCACGCTTTTTCTTCTTCGACCGGTGCGCTCTATCTTACTTTAAATTTATTTGGTTTAGATCTTCGGTTAGACTTGGGTATGATATCCTGGTGAGGAGGCGAGACGCTAGTGGAGCAGGTCTACCCCATTTGGAATTATATCATAATGCGGCACTACTTAGTAGAATATTGGACTGGTTCCATCATTATTCTCTCAGGCAATGGGTCACTCTTAAATCAGACTTATTGCCAGTACCACTGACTTCTCTTCCATGGTTGCTTCCCACGGACCGCCCGCACCTTACACAGCTAACCATCCCGCTTTCCTTGCTCGTATATGTCTGGCACAAGGCTATTACATACAGAATATCTTCGCGCCCATGGCCTCTTACCTCGACTTTGGGCAATCCGGGGTTTCTACCGGGGTTGTCAGACAAGGGCATGCTTTGCTGGCAACTACCACATCTATCTCCTATCCGACACACGCTCACTCTGAGGTGTCTGAAACCCCTGAGTGAGCTAATTTCCCACTCTTGTGCCGACCGAGGAGATTGGCTTCAATATTTCCAACTACGCCATTTTTATTAAGAATTGGGCAAAGAGCAGCTCTGTGGGGGCCTGACTATGTTTAAGGAGCTGTGTTCTTCTGTCCACATACTCTTTCTAAAATATATGGAATCCTCCTGTCGCTTGCATTCCCCCCATCGCCCTTTTTACACTCCAGACTGGGAGCGAGAACTAGGTAAGGACTTGGCATCTGTGGAATGGGATAAAATCTTCTTTCTTACATTTTAATCAACTCTAGCATCCCATTCGCAGGAGCAAAATTATAAAACTATAAGCAGATGGTATCGCTGTCCGGCCTTATTAAATAAAATGAATCCTGCTATACCAGACCAATGTTGGAGATGTGATGAGCCGGGTGGTACACATCTTAACATGTGGTGGTCCTGCCCGGTAAAAAAAACATACTGGTCAACTACTGTATATTTCATCTTAAAAAGTTCACATGCGGCACTAAATATAATTGTTGAACAGTCTGTTAGATGAAAGGAATAGATGAGGCCCCTGCACCAGCTTCAGTGTGAAATTACAGTATACCACACCATAGTGCCAAATCCAATCTCCTTACCAGAAAGAGAGTACCGTAAATACGAGCATGTAACAGGATCTGTCAGCAACTCCAACATCAAATGCTCAATGGATGGATGTGTGCTGCGGCAGTATCGCAGGACAGGTTTACATCAGTCTCCTCTTTCCAAATCGAATTAAGCTAGGACATCCGATATCCAAGTTCACTCATAACTTTCCCCCAATCATGAGACTGGTGTCACCAACAAATGAAAAAAAAACACCACATAGTAAAGCCCATAGAGTAATGTTAAAGAGTTTATTAAAGGTTGTACTTACAAAAGAGTAGATAAAAAGGAACATTTGATTAAAAATCAGGTATTGCCATGTCTCAGAGCATGCATGGTTTGGACCCCATGGGTGCAATTTCTAGAATTCCCTATATCTCTGTCTTATGAGTTAAAGGGATACCTGCACCCCCATTGCCATAGTTGCTCGACCCCCTTGGTCAGTCTCCCCGAGTTACAAGACATCAATGTGCATATGTATAAATTTGGAAGCTTGGTTTGGCCATTTCCTTCCTTATTGGACGCCTTTTACGTTTTTACGTTTTTCCCTTTTTTTTTTTTTTCTTTTGTCATTCATTATGATATCTTTCAATTTTGTTGGAAGAGATGGCAACACATTATAGTAAACATCACATTATTGTACAACTGTTTAATTACATGATGATGGCTTTTGCATGATTTAAGTATGATGATATATTGAAAATTACAGTATATTCTTGGTGTTAGTCTTTAGAGTATTATGGGATTGTTATTGTGCCACATTTTTCAACAATAAAAAAACTTGTGTAAAAAACTTATTATGTATAAATTAGTACTATTTGCAATGCAGGTGACACTCCTAGTTTTTAATAGACTGTCTTTTTATTTTACGCTAAGATCTGGGCATATTTTAGGAGCCACAAACCTGTTGCAACTACAGTATATATAATAAATTATGTCATACAATAAATGTTAATGTGATATACTGTATGGCCATATATCATGATTATAAATGTTTTATAGGACATAATAACTGTGTATTCATATTTCCTATTCATATCTTCTATCAACTTAGGAATCTTTTTTCCAAGATATTGACATGTTGCAAAAGCATGGCATTGTAAGTATAAGATGTTATGGACAGTAATAATGTAGATCATGTGCCAGACAATTTTGCAATGGTTTTTACTTTTTAAAGCGGAGGTTCACCTTGCATCGAAACTTTATATTTACATTATCTTAACACTATTTACCGTATATACTCGAGTATAAGCCGACCCGAGTATAAGCCGAGGTACCTAATATTACCCCAATAAACTGGGAAAACGTATTGACTCGAGTATAAGCTTAGGGGGGGGGAAATTTGCCCAACCTTACTGTGCCCATTGCCACATCACTGTGCCCATTTCCAGCTTACTGTGCCCAACCTCACTGTGTCCATTGCAGCCTCCCTGTGCCCGAGTCAGTGTACCTGAAAATCTTCTTATACTGTGGCCGGCGTCCATTGTTTAAATATCGGGGCTTTCTCCTGGTCCCTTCCGTGATAGGCGCTTCCAGCAGGCACTGTGTTCAGTGTTCCGCCAATCACGGATGTCTTTTCATCCTCGGACAAGAGAATGTCCATGATAGGCGGAACACTGAACACAGTGTCTGCTGGGAAACGGGGTCCGAGAATGAGAGGACCTTCGTGAGAGGCGGAACACTCGACACAGTGTTTGCTGGAAACACCTATCACGGAAGGGACCAGGAGAAAGCCGCAATATTTAAACAATGGACGCCGGCCGCAGTATAAGAAGATTTTCAGGTACTGACTCGAGTATAAGCCGAGGGGTGTACTTTCAGCCCTAAATAAAGGGCTGAAAAACTCGGCTTATACTCGAGTATATACGGTACATTAGTATGTCACCAACCTTTTTTAATTTCGGAGGCTCTAATTGTAGATGAGCAGCTGTGTTCCGTTCCACTTCCTGGTCTCCCTCCCGCGGGAGTAGGCGGGTCTTTCTTTTTCCCTGGTGGCGCTAAGTGTGCTGGGATGTCAGAGCAATGTCTCCTGGGAGCAAAGTGTCATGCCTCCCAGGAGACGCCGTCCAGCGAAATCACGTGACTCATATACCCGGTCATACGCGCATTCAACGCTACCCGGGAATGTCTGGCGGAACTCTGTGCTTGTGGGCTTCACGATGCCCACAAGCAAAATGGAAAAGACAGGAACACTTTTTTATAAATCTTTATTTCTCTTATCGTCCATGGACCAACGCAGCTCTCATACTGATTACATGTGGGTATATGTCCCTGCTCGCAGGAGAAGACCTAGGCAGAATGTTAGAGGTTAAAACATTCTAGAACAAGCCAGAGCTTTACAGCCCCGCCCAGGGGGGCGGTCCCTCCGGACATTACCCTCCCACCTGCAGCTAACAGCCTCAGTTTTTTTTCTGCCCAGCAGAAGGAGAAGACGTGGCTCTCAGGAGCCAGTCTCCTGGAAGATTTTATTTTTCAATTTTATTCCTTTTGGGAATTTTATTTTATTTTTGAGACCTTCAATCAACTGTCGGCTGGGCAACAGGTTGGGTACACTGGTATCCTCGTAGTCTTCCCTGTCCGACCATCGAGCGTGCTGATCCTCGCCTTGCGTGCATGAGACTCAGTTCACGACATACCCCATGGCTCCAGGGGTGGCCGGGTTGCTTTCATGCTCCCGCGGTCCTCTCAAGATTGAACAGTACCTACTGTATCTCTCGCGGTTGACCGGGCCGACAGCTACGCAGTACGACTCTGTGATAGGTCTGTCTGAAACAAGCCAGTTATTCCCTCTACTGGCACCGAGGAAGTTCTCCAAGGTGCTTGCGGGACGGGTAAGTAGTCTCTCCTGGAAAGAAGGTGAGTACATGCTGGCTGTGTTTCTATGTGTGGGGGGTTCTCCCTGTCTCCCCCCTGTTATGCTGCTCTCTGTGCCCTGTACTGGTGCTGTGCTGTGTGGGGATGCTTGGGGGGTCGTTCTGCCCTGGGGGGGGGGGCGCTCTATGCTGTTTCTTTCTGATGGAAAGTGTTCTGGAGGACTTGTGTGGTGTTTTTTTGCGGGCGCCATTGGCACGCTGTTTTAAATTTAAAAAATGCGCCATCGGCGGCCATTTTGCCGTGGCTCAGGTACAAGCGCCCGGCGGCCATTTTCTTGTAGCCACGGCGCTTTTAGTTTTGGTTTCGGCCTCTAGCGGCGCTGCTGAACGGCGCAAAATACTTTCTCCTCACAGATTCCTCACTCTCCTCAGGCTTCACACCACGGCGCAGACAGCGGAACCAAGCGGTCCCTAAAGGGTGGTGAGTCCTCCGGGTATCCCCTCCTCAGCCTCAGCACAGCCAGTGGGTGGACTGTACTATTCACTGTAATAGTGAATAGGGTCTCAGAGGGTGGCAAAAAATGGAGTCTGGTTCACCTGCTTCTCCCCACTTGCCAGAGGCAACTGGCAGTGCTCCTGCACCTGCGGTCCCTATGGACCAGTTGTCGGCAGTCCTGGAATCATTTCTTTGTCAAGCTGGAAGCGGTGTGCGAACGCACGGGGGCTGTAAAGTGCCCCCTCCCCACGCAATCTCCACATGGGGAGTGCTCTGAGTCAGATATGGGCCTAGCTACTGCTGCTCAGGACCCTAGTTCTGAGGATATTGATGTGTTTAGTCAGGACATTCCTTGTGAGGAAGACCCCTGTCTTGAACCACCAACTGACAGGGTGCTTGTGAGTGAACTCATTGATGCTGTGAGGGATGATCTCAAGCTGAATGTTGAGGCTGAGGAACCTCAGGTGGACACTATGACCTTTGGTTCTTTAAAAGCCGTGTCTTGAAAAAAGGTTTTTCCTTGCGTGCCTTTTTTTGATACATACATTGACCAAGTCTGGGATAAGCCGCAGAAGACTTTGACGGTCCCACGGCGCATAGCCTTACGGTACCCCTTTAAAGAGGACCTGGTTAAGAAGTGGGCTCAACCCCCGGTGGTCGACCCCCCGATCGCCCGTTTAAATAAGGCCACTATGCTCCCAATGGAAGGGACTCCTGCATTTAAGGATCCCGCTGACAGGAGGTCAGAGGTGGCGTGTAGAACTATGTTCACCTTATTGGGGGCAGCCTTACGCCCTATAGTGGCGGCAACACTGGTGTCTCAGACACTCACAGGCTGGGCACGGATATTGCACCAGACGGTGCAGGAGCATAATCTCCCTCCTGAAACCATTGCCCTGGCTCAACAGCTTGCGCAGGGTTTGGTCTTCGTGTGCGATGCCACTGTGGATGCGACCCCTTTAATCACGGGGGCCTCCATTTCCGCTGTGGTGGTGCGTCGCCTTATCTGGCTGAAATGCTGGTCAGCCGACCTAGCTTCCAAAAAGCTCCTGGCTGACTTGCCCTTTAAGGGCGGTAGACTGTTTGGAGCCGCCCTGGATGACATTATTAAGAACGTCACAGGGGGTAAGAGCACCTTCCTTCCCCAGTCTATTAAGGGAAAGGAACCCCACCGCAGGCCGGGCCCTTCCTTTCCGGCGAAGAAGACGTTTTTTCGTCAGTCAGATTCTGCGGACAAGCCCACCCAGACTGAAAAAAGTGCGGCTGGGGGACAAAGACGTCCCTGGGTGCGTAAGCCTACCAAGCAAACTCCCAAGTCCACCACCGCATGAAGTCTTGCCCCTGCCCGACTCTGGGGTGGGGGGACGTCTTCGCAAGTTCTCGGTGCGGTGGACCTCCCGGATCTCCGACCGGTGGGTGTGCGAGGTGGTCACCTCGGGATACAGGATAGAGTTCCGCTCGTGGCCCCCAAGCAGGTTTTTTCCTTCGAACCTCCCTCTCCTTCCGGCCCGCCAGGCGGCCCTCTTGGGGGCCGTACAGGATTTGCTCGGGCGCGGTGTAATTGTGCCGGTTCCATCACGAGAGGTTTCAGGGGTTTTACTCAAACCTGTTTGTTGTCCCGAAAAAGGACGGGGTTCGGCCTATCCTGGACCTCAAGGCCCTGAATACCTATGTGAAGGTACAAAAATTCAGGATGGAATCCATTTGCACGGAGATCGCAACCCTCCAACAGGGGGATTTTTTGGCGTCCTTGGATATCAAGGACGCTTACTTGCACATCCCTATCTGCGCAGGCCACCAGAAGTTTCTGCGCTTTGCCATAGGCGAAGTCCACTATCAGTTCGTGGCCCTTCCCTTCGGCCTAGCATCGGCACCACGGGTTTTCACCAAGGTGCTGGCCCCGGTTCTAGCTTTGCTGAGACAGCGAGGAATTGTTATTGTGGGCTATCTAGACGATCTCCTTCTCAGAGCAGAAAATGGCTCAGAATTGGAGGAAAATGTGACGATGGTCAGTCAGACCCTCCGGGACTTCGGATGGGTTCTGAACACGCAGAAGTCGGCTCTAGCCCCGACTCAGCGCTTGGAGTATCTGGGTCTGATCCTGGACACTTCGGCAGCAATGGTGTTTCTACCCTCAGAGAAGCTACTGACACTTCGGTCAGCAGTACGGGTTTTGTCGTCCCGAATGTGGTCGTCAATTCGCTTCTGCATGAGAGTCCTGGGACTGATGGTGGCCTCCTTCGAGGCGGTTCCGTATGCCCAATCACACACTGGGGCATTACAGAAGGGAATTCTGTCGGTTTGAGACAAGTCCCCATTATCTTTGGATCTTCAGATCCAGGTGAGTCACTCTGTCAAGGCGTCCCTGATATGGTGGCTGAGGTCCCCGGCTCTACAGGTCGGGAAGTCGTTCCTCCCCATCCACTGGACGGTGATCACAACGGACGCCAGCCTGACGGGCTGGGGGGGAGTGTGGGGAGTCCTGTCAGCTCAGGGGCTCTGGACTCCAGCCGAATCTTGTCTCCCAATCAACGTCCTGGAATTAGGGGCGATCAGACTGTGTCTCTCCGCTTGGTCAAAGAGGCTACAGGGCCACTCGGTCAGGATCCAGTCGGACAACGCCACGACCGTGGCGTATGTTAACCATCAGGGGGGCACTCGGAGCCCGGCTGCGGCATCCGAGGTCACCCACATCCAAAGATGGGCGGAAAGAAGCGTGCCGGCGCTGTCGGCCGTTTACATTCCGGGCGTAGAAAACTGGCAGGCGGACTATCTGAGCCGCCAGTCCCTGGACAAGGGGGAGTGGTCCTTGCATCCGGAAGTGTTCCACCTCCTTTGTCAATGATGGGGCACTCCGGATGTGGACCTGATGGCGTCTCGACTCAATCACAAGGTGTCAAGGTTTGTGGCCCGGTCCAAGGACCCCTGGGTGGATGCCTCGGACGCGTTAGTGACCCCGTGGGGTCGGTATCGCCTGATATGTCTACCCTCCGCTGCAGTTGTTTCCTCGTCTGCTGCGCAGGGTAGCGGCTGAGGGTATTCCGGTGATCCTCATTGCCCCAGAATGGCCTCGGCGTCATTGGTACGCCGATCTGGTACGTCTCATCGCGGACGCCCCTTGGCGCCTGCCTTTGAGGGAGGACCTTCTATCTCAAGGTCCTATCTTTCATCCTGCTTTACAGTCTCTGGCTTTAACGGCATGGCTATTGAGAGCCAGGTGCTGAAAGACCGAGGTCTGTCTGATTCGGTAATTTCAACCATGCTTAGGGCACGGAAGTCTTCTTCTAGGAAGATCGATCATCGTACCTGGAGAGCTTACATCGCTATGTGTAAGGAGCTGGACTGGCGTCCACGGACGTACTCCGTTCCCAGAATCCTGAGGTTCTTGCAGCGTGGTGTTGCTCAAAGGCTGGCTTTAAGCACTATTAAGGGTCAGATTTCGGCTTTGGCCGTTTTCTTTCAAAGACCCCTAGCTGGTCATTCCTTGGTTGGCACTTTTGTGCAGGTAGTACGCCATGTGGTTCCACATGCCAAGCCCCCGCTCCCTCCTTGGGATCTGAACTTGGTGCTTTCGGTTCTTCAGGAATCTCCTTTTGAGAATATGAGATATTCCTCTTTTGACTTTGTCCCAGAAGGTGGCTTTTTTAGTGGCCATCACTTCTGTCAGACGGGTGTCTGAATTGGCGGCTCTGTCATGTAGGTCGCCTTACCTGGTCCTTCATAAGGACAAGGCGGTATTGCGACCGCGACCGTCTTTTCTCCCGAAGGTGGTTTCGGCTTTTCACTTTAACGAGGACATTGTCCTTCCGTCCTTGTGCCCTCAACCATCGCATCCTAGGGAGGTTGCACTTCACAATTTGGATGTAGTGCGTGCCTTACGGGTATACCTGGCGGCTACCGCTCCTATTCGGAAGTCTGACTCGCTGTTTGTGTCTGTCTCTGGTCCGAAACAGGGCCAAGCGGTGTCGTCTGCCACCATTTCTAGGTGGATCAGACAGACTGTTATTCAGGCCTATGCCATTAGGGGACGGGCTCCTCCCTTTCCGGTCACGGCGCATTCCACCAGGGCAATCGGTGCTTCCTGGGCTTTCCGACATCAAGCGTCAGTTGCACAAGTGTGCAAGGCGGCGACCTGGTCGTCCGTTCATACCTTTTCAAAGTTCTACAAGGTTGATGTGGCTGCATCTTCGGATGCTTCCTTCAGCCGCAAAGTGTTGCAGGCCGCTGTCTAATGTTGCAACTCCTCCGTTGAGGAGCTCTGCTGGTTTGGAGTGAAGTTTTGGTTGTTCCTTACTTTTTTTGCTCCCACCCTTTTCTTATACTGCTTTGGGACGTCCCACATGTAATCAGTATGAGAGCTGCGTCGGTCCATGGACGATGAGATAAAATAGGATTTTTGTACTCACCGTAAAATCCGTTTCTCTGACGTCCATGGACCGACGCAGCACCCACCCTTCCTTTCAAGTTTGTACTGCTTTGTTACGAACTGAGGCTGTTAGCTGCAGGTGGGAGGGTAATGTCCGGAGGGACCGCCCCCCTGGGTGGGGCTGTTCAGCTCTGGATTGTTCTAGAATGTTTTAACCTCTAACATTCTGCCTAGGTCTTCTCCTGCGAGCAGGGACATATACCCACATGTAATCAGTATGAGAGCTGCGTCGGTCCATGGACGTCAGAGAAACGGATTTTACGGTGAGTACAAAAATCCTATTTTTTACCGAAAACGGATGTGGGACGATTGAAAGCGCAGGACAAGTGAGTACTTATTAGTCATCTGTAACCACATGTAGTAGACATAAAAAAAGAAAGTATGGACCGCGGAACCTCCGCTTTAAATATATAAATATTTTTAAATAGTGATCAGGTGTTTAAAGAGCCAGGCAAAATGCTAAATACACACTTGAATCGCCTGTATATGGACTGTTATACCATTTATTAGGAGGGTAAAATGATGCAACCCACTTGCTGTGTCGGCCCTGGCTGGCCTTCTACTGTTATTTAGTGCTTTCATCCTCCTCTAAGCGGACCCAAACCCTATCTGTATGACATTTCATTTTCTAACATATTAGGGTGATAATTTACTATGATTCTACATTTTAATAGCACCCAATTAAAGTAAATTAAGACTTCAACTGGACGGACATGCAAATGGCAAGCGCGCTATTGCCGGCGAACATGCCTGTCACATTGGCATATACTGGAATAGTTGAAGCCAATGGGGCTCGAACCAGCAAAGTCCTCATTGAAGGCTTGTATGCAAATTATTGGCCATAAAAATTGTATGGGGACCTGGGTACTGCCCTAGGACATGTATCAAGGTAAAAAAAAAAATTATGAGAACGCTCGTTTTTAAAGGAACAGTGATTTTAATGATGCTTAAAGTAAAACAAAAAAAAAAAAATATTCATTTAAATATCGTGCCTGGGGCCCCAAATGCTGGATTCACACCTATGCATTTTTAGTGCTTTTTGCATTTTGCAGATTTGCACTACAGAATGTGTTTCAAAGGAAACCATGTTAAATGGACTGTAGTGCAAATCTGCAAAATGCAAAAAGCACCAAAACTGCATAGGTGTGAATCCAGCCTTAGTCTGCCTGTAATGTGTAGAACATGTCGCAGAAATAATGATATTTCTAAAGGAAAAAATGTAATTTAAGCTTGCTTGCGGCTGTAATGTCTTGCCGGCTCCCAGCAATATGGATAAAAAGAAAAAACGGTGTGCCCCCCCCCCCCCAGTACATACCAGGCCCTTCGGGTGTGGTATGTATTTTAAGGGGAACTCCATGCCAAAATGAAAAAAAAAAATGGCGTAGGGTCCCAGCCAAATCCATACCAAATCCATACCAGATCCTTATCCGAGCATGCAGTCTGGACGTCAGGATAGGGGGGGAGACGAGCGAGCGCGCCCCCTACCCCCTTGAACCGTGCCAGGCTGCATGCCTTCAACATGGGGAGGGTGCTTTAGAGTCCCCCCAAAGCACCTTGTCCCCATGTTGATGAAGACAAGGGCCTCTTCCCGACAACCCTGGCCGGTGGTTGTTGCGGTCTGCGGGTGGGGGGCTTATCGGAATAAATGTGGCAATCAGTGCCTCATCAGTAATGCCTGTCAGTGCCCTTCAGATGCCACTCAGTAATGCCTGTCAGTAGCTCCTTATCAGTGCTGCCTATCCAGTGCCACCTATCAGTGCCCATCAGTGCTGCCTATCAGTGTCACCTATTAGTGGCCATCAGTTTTTTTTTTTTCAAAAATTTGGGTTTTTAGTTTGTTTAGCAAAAAATTAAAACCCCAGTGGTGATCAAATACCACCAAAAAAAGCTCTGTGGGAAGAAAATTATAAAAATTTAGTTTGGGTACAGTGTTGCATGACCGTGCAATTGTCATTCAAAGTGCGACAACGCTGAAAGCTGAAAATTGTCCTTGGCAGGAAGGGGGGAAAGTTCCCGGTATTGAAGTGGTTAAGTAATGAGATTGGATGAAAATTTGCGCAGTGGGTCATATCCTTGCCTTCCTTAGGAATGGTTGAAATATTTGCTCGAAGTGTGTCCCCTGGAAGATAGTGCTCCTGTCTGACAGCATTGTAGGCTTGTAGGAAGGGGTCAGTCAAGATGGATGTAAAAGTTTTTTGTAGCAAGGATTTCCTCTTTAACCACTTAAGGACCGGACCAATTTGGACCATAATGACCAGAGGTGATTTCACGATTTGGCACTGCGCTGCTTTAACTGGAAATTGTGCGGACATGCAATGTTGTACCCAAACAAAATTTGCGTCCTTTTCTTCCCACAAATAGAGCTTTCTTTTAATGGTATTTGATTGCCTCTGCGTTTTTTTTAAATTTTTTTTTGCGATATAAACAGAAAGACCGAAAATTTTGAAAAAAATAACATATTTTCTACATTTTGTTATAAGAAAAATCGAATAAACTCAATTTTAGTCATACATTTAGGCCAAAATGTATTCAGCCACATGTCTTTAGTAAAAAAAAAATGTCAATAAGCGTATATTTATTGGTTTGCGCAAAAGTTATAGTGTCTACAAACTAGGGTACATTTTCTGTAATTTACACAGCTTTTAATTTATGACTGCCTATCTCATTTCTTGAGGTGCTAAAATGCCAGGGCAGTACAAACCCCCCCAAATGACCCCATTTTGGAAAGTAGACACCCCAAGGAAATTGCTGAGAGGCATGTTGAGCCCATTGAATTTTTTTTTTTTTGTCCCAAGTGATTGAATAATGACAAAAAAAAATTACAATAAGTTGTCCCTAAATGATATATTGCTCACACATGCCATGGTTATATGTGAAATTGCACCCCAAAATACATTTGGCTGCTTCTCCTGAGTACAGGGATACCACGTGTGGGACTTTTTAGGAGCCTAGCCGCGTACGGGCCCCCGAAATCCAAGTTACCGCCTTCAGGATTTCTAAGGGCACAAATTTTTGATTTCACTCCTCACTACCTATCACAGTTTTGAAGGCCATAAAATGCCAAAATGGCACAAAACCCCCCAAATGACCCCATTTTGGAAAGTAGACACCCCAAGCTATTTGCTGAGAGGCATGGTGAGTATTTTACAGCTCTCATTTGTTTTTGAAAATGAAGAAAGAGAAGATTTTTTTTTTTTTCAATGTTCAAAACTTTGTGACAAAAAGCGAGGTCTGCAAAATACTCGCCATACCTCTCAGCAAATAGCTTGGGATGTCTACTTTCCAAAATGTTGTCATTTTGGGTGGGTTTTGTGCCATCTGGGCATTCCATGGCCTCCGAAATTGTGATGGGCAGTGAGGAGTGAAATCAAAAATTTACACCCTTGGAAAGCCTGAAGGCGGTGCTTGGTTTTTGGGGTCCCGTACGCGGCTAGGCTCCCAAAAAGTTTCACACATGTGGTATTCCCCGTACTCAGGAGAAGCAACAGAATGTATTTTGGGGTGTAATTCCACATATGCCCATGGCATGTGTGAGCAATATATCATTTAGTGACAACTTTGTGCAAAAAAAATAAAAAAATTATTTTTTCCGCAACTTGTGTCAACATATAAAATATTCCATGGACTCGACATGCCTCTCAGCAAATAGCTTGGGGTGTCTACTTTCCAAAATGGGGTCATTTGGGGGGGTTTTGAACTGTCCTGGCATTTTATACACAACATTAAGAAGCTTATGTCACACATCATCCACTCTTCTAACCTCTTCAAGACAAAGCCCTTTTTGACACTTTTTGTTTACATAAAAACATATTTTTTTAGCAAGAAAATTTATGTTGAACCCCCAAACGTTATATATTTTTTAAAGCAAAGGCCCTACAGATTAAAATGGTGGGTGTTGCATTTTTTTTCCACACAGTATTTGCGCAGCGATTTTTCAAACGCATTTTTTGGGGAAAAAATACACCTTTTTAATTTTAATTTTAATGCACTAAAACACACTATATTGCCCAAATGTTTGATGAAATAAAAAAGATGATCTTAGGCCGAGTACATAGATACCAAACACGACATGCTTTAAAATTTCGCACAAACGTGCAGTGGCGACAAACTACATACATTTTTAAAAGCCTTTACAGGTTACCACGTTAGATTTACCAATGAGGTCTACTGCTAAAATTGCTGCCCTCGATCTGACCTTCGCGGTGATACCTCACATGCATGATGCAATTGCTGTTTACATATGATGCCAGACCGACGCTTGCGTTCGCCATTGAGCAAGAGCAGGGCGGAACAGGGGTGCTTTTTTTAAAAATTTTTTATTCATTTTGCTTTTTTATTTTATTTTTAAACTGTTCCTTCCATATTTTTTTTTAATCATTTTTATTGTTATCTCAGGGAATGTAAACATCCCCTATGATAGCAATAGGTAGTGACAGGTACTCTTTTTTTGAAAAAACTGGGGTCTATTAGACCCTATATCTTTCCTCTGCCCTCAAAGCATCTGACCACACCAAGATCGGTGTGATAAAATGCTTTCCCAATTTCCCAATGGCGCTTTTTATATCCGGGGGGGGGGACATTCCCTCCCACTGCTTGTAAAAGCAGTCCAGAGGCTAATTAGCCACTAGGATTGCTTTTCCATGAAAGCCGCCCGCTGGCTGAAAAGAATGATACCAAGACGATACCTAAACCCGCAGGCATCATTCTGGTATAACCATTTGATGTCCAGCAACATACCAGTACGTTGCTGGTCCTTGTTGGACATGTATTGTAATCTTCTTTTTTTTCATGCAGCCTGTTGGCTGAACGAAAAAAAGAGATTGATCGGTGGGTATGCCCACCATTAGAATACCTCCCTTCATCCACCCACTTCTAATGATGGGCATACATGCACCATTTATATATGCCGAAGCATGGGGGCATCCTCCCGCAAAAGTTATGCCGCACACACATGGTCAGACATTTCCATGGGCAAGCCTCCGTCGGAATTTTGACCGTATGTACGCAGCATTAGGAGCAAAATCGCTCCTCCGCCCCTGCTGCCCCCATGCTTCGGCATATATGCTTTTTTTCTCTTATCGTCCATGGACTGACACAGCTGGATACTGTAAACCTGTGGGTATATGTCCCTGCTTGCAGGAGAAGATCTAGGCAGAATGTTAGATGTTAGAAACATTCTAGAACAAACCAGAGCTGAACAGCCCCGCCCAGGGGGCGGTCCCTCTGGACATTACCCTCCCACCTGCAGTCAGCAGACCTCAGATTTTTTTCTGCCCAGCAGAAGGAGAAGACGTGGCTCTCTCAGGAGCCAGTCTCCTGGAAGATTTTACTTTTAAATGTTATTCCTTTGGGAATTTTATTTTATTTTTGAGACCTTCAATCAACTGTCGGCTGGGCAACAGGTTGGGTACACTGGTATCCTCGTCTTCCCTGTCCGACCATCGAGCGTGCTGATCCTCGCCTTGTGTGCGTGAGACTCAGTTCACGACATACCCCATGACTCCAGGGGTGGCCGGGTTGCTTTCATGCTCCTGCGGTCCTCTCAAGATTGAACAGTACCTGAGTGACTGTATCTCTCGCGGTGGACCCGGCCGACAGCTACGCAGTACTACTCTGTGATAGGTCTGTCTGAAACAAGCCAGTGGGTCCATTTTTTTGTGGCCGCCACACATTTCTTTTCGGTTCTAGCAGCGGTGCGAATCCCCTCACAATCTCCTCACAGACTGAGCGGTCCTTAAGGGTTGGTCAGTCCTCCGGGTATCCCCTCCTCAGCCTCAGCGTAGCCAGTGGGTGGACTGTATATTCACTGTATAGTGTATAAGGTCTCAGAGGGTGGCATTATGGAGTCTGATACACCTGCTCTCCACACTTGCCTGGGGCAACTGGCAGTGCTGCACAGTTAAACATGTTCATATGTTTCCTGCACCTGCGTTCCTTATGGACCAGTTGTCGGCAGTCCTGGAATCATTCCTGTCAGAATGGAAGCGGTGTGCGAGCAAAAGGAGCTATAAGCCCCCTCCCCCCACAAAAATCTTTAGTGAATGAGTGCTCGGAGTCAGATATGGGCCTAGCTACTGTGCTCTGGACCCTAGCTCTGAATATTTAATGTTTATGAACAGGACATTCCCTTGTGAGGAAGACTCCAGTTCTGTGTCAGTGAATGACAGGGCACTTGTAAGTGATCTCATTGATGATGTGAGGAACACTCTCAAGCTGGAATTGCTGTGACAAGCCTTTCTTTTACACAGCTTCCTCACTGTTTTCCTCACACGCTGCCTCAAGAGCAGCATGGATGATACAGTGGTACACAGTGTTTCCCTCCCCCTGGTCGGTGCAGCATGGTGGGGGTGAGGACTTTATTCATTTATGTCTCTAGTCCCTGTGAGCCTTCTGTATGACATTTCCTGCCATTTCCTGGGGAACGCTTTGCGCTCTGACAGACACACGGTCTGAGGATCAGAGGTTACCTGTTACCTGCATGCTGCTTCGGTAGCACAGTCAAGCAGGTTGGAATGATAGAGAAGATTATGCGCTTCTGCGCCATAATTTAAACTCATCCTATACCTCTACACTGCATACATTCACAGTGTATGTATGTGTTATTGGTCTCTCTGTCTGCGTGGGTGTCCCCCCACGTTCCAATGCTGTGTTTCAGTGCCATACATGATATAAACGTCCAAAATATGTTTATGCACGACTCCAGATACATTCACAGTATATGTATGTATTATACTCTCTGGGTCGGCGCGGGTTTCCGCCGGGGGCTCCGGTGTCCTCCCACGCTCTCATGGTATGTGTGCTTCGACTCTCTGCACAGTATAGACATGTTCAATATGTTTATTGCACATACTATACATGTTTACAGCATGTGTATACTGTTTGCGTGGGGTTCCTCCGGGTACTCCGGTTTCCCCCCACGCTCCAATGGAAATGCACAGCATAAACATGTGCAATATATTTATTCACATGCTATCATTCCTACATGGTATCTGTGTGCTGTCTGCGTGGAGTTCTTCCGGGTGTTCCGGTTTCTTCCCATGCTGACGGTATGTGCGCCTTTGGCCTTCTGCACAGTTAAACATGTTCAATGTTTATCACGCATGCTAATACCTACACGGTATGTGTAGGCAGTCTGTGTGGTTTTCCTCCGGGTACTCCGGTTCCCTCCCACACTCCATTGGTATGGGCGCTTCGGCGCTATGCACAGTCTAAATTTGTGAGATTGGATATCCACATACTAACATACCTACCCGGTATGTCTGTGCAGTCTGCGTGGGTTTCTGCCCATGCTACATGACATGCATGCCTTTGGTGCAATACACGGTGTAAACATACACATTATGTCTATACACTACACTAAATACATTCACAGTACTTGTAGGTATTGCATTCTCTGAGTATGCGTGGGGTACTTCGGTTCCTCCCACGCGCCAACAGTGTGCGCGCCTTCGGTGCTATGCACACATTGGCTTGTGCAAAATGTTTAGCACACATACTATAATATCTACACGGTATGCGTATGCAGTCTGCATGGGTTTCACCCGGGTGCTCAGGTTTCTCCCCTGCGTTCCAATGGTGTGCGCATTCTCAGCGCTATGCACAGTATAAACATGTGCAATTTGTTTTATTCGCAGGCTAACATACCTACACGGTTGTGTACGCAATCTGCGTGGCTGGTTTACGTCCAAGCCCCGATGATGTGCGCGCCTTCGTCGCTGGCACATTATATATGTGTTTAATACGTTTATCCACACATACTAAACTACATACGCCGTATGTGGTGGTATTATGCTCTTTGTGGGTTTCCTCCCACACTCTATTTGCGCGTTTGACGCAATACATAGTATAAACTATGTGTTTGTACAATCAGCACTTATCCATGGGTAGCTGCTGGATGGAACATTGTCACAAGGATCCCTGGTTTCAGGGGTATCACTTTCCACCTGCTTTCAGTGGTGATCAGAAGCGTGGGCTTGGACTGTGTTCGCCAGGCTGAGGTAGCGTTACGCCCGTTAGTGGCTGCGTCTCTGGCGTTTTTTGTAGCTCAATGACTGGGCAAAAGCCTTTGCTTCATCCATCAGTCGTCTAGCAGGTGCACTGCAACTGCTTTAGCCTTTAGGGTCTCTGTGCCCGGGGTGGGTTTGTGCCACCTGTAGAGGCTGAGGTATTACTCCTCTGACCGAGTTTCTAGGGAAGTTCCATCAAGTTGCCTTTATTGGCCAACAGTTGAGGCACCCTGTACACCGGGGCCTCCCTTCTCCGATACATTGCGGAGTCTCTTTGGAATTTTCATACATCTCGCTGCAAAACGGTCCTGTCGGCCGTGTGCATTGCAGGGGAAGGGTCCTTGCATCCGGAGGTGGGGCACCGGAAGTGGACCTTATGGCCTCTTGACTCACTCGCAATGTGGCAAGATCGTGGTCAGGTTCAGGGACCCCTGGGCGGACGCGTCAGACGCGGTGGAAGCCTGTGGGGGCAGTGTCGCCTGATATATGCTTACCCTCCGCTACTGTTGTTGCCTCGCCGGCTTCGCAGTGTAGGGGCTGAGGCCATTCCAGTGATCCTCATTGCTCCGGAACGGTGACATTGGTACGCCGATCTACTTCGGCTAGTCGCAGACGTAACTGGCGACCGCCTATTGGGGTGGACCTTCTGTCTCATGATCTCCCATACTTCATCCTGCTTTACAGTCTTTGGCTTTAATGGCATGGCTGTTTAAAGCCAGGTGCTGAAGGACCGAGTTCTCTCGTATTCGGTCATCTCTTCTATGTTGTTGACACGGGAATCTTCCTCCAGAAAGATATCTCACCGTACCTGGAAGGCTTACATCGCTATGTGCGAGGAACTTGAGTGGCGTCCTCGGATGTGTTCCGTTCCCAGGATTTTGCTGTTCTTACAGCGTGGTGTGACCCAAAAGCTGGCCTTGCATACCTTTTTTGAGGGTCGGATTTCGGCCCGGGCTGTCTTTTTTACCGACCGCTACTGGGCCATTCCTTGATTAGCACCTTTTTGTGCAGGGGGTTCGCCATGTGATCCCCCCCTGTCAAGCCTCCTCTCCCTACTTGGGATCTGAATTTGATGCGTCTCGGTTCTCCAAGAACATCCCTTCGAGAATATCAGAGAGATTCCTCTCTTGACCTTGTCCCGGAAGGTGGCCTTCTTAGTGGCCATTGCTTCGGTTAGACGGGTGTCTGAGTTGGCGGCCTTGTCCTGCAAGTCGCCTTACTTGGTCCTCCATAAGGATATGGCGGTGTTGCGCCAACGACCGTCCTTTTCAAAAGATGGTCTCAGACTTTCACCTTAAGGAGGAGATTGTTCTTCCGTCCTTGTGTCCTCACCCATTGCATCCCTGAGAGTTTGCGCTTCATACATTAAAATGGGTACAAGTCTTACGGGTGTACCTGTCTGCTACTGTTTCCATTCGGAAGTCTGTGTCTGGTCCAAAACAGGGACGAGCGGTGTCGTCTGCCACCGTCTCTAGGTGGATCACGCAGACCGTCATACAGGCCTATGCCCATAAGGGGCGGGCGCCTCCCTTTCCGGTTGCGGCGCATTCCATAAGGCAATTGGTGCTTCCTGGGCCTTCCGACATCAAACGTCGGTTGCACAAGTGTGCAAGGCGATGACCTGGTCGTCCGTTCATACCTTTTCAAGATTTTATAAGGTTGATGTGGCTGCATCTTCGGATGCTCCCTTCGGCCGCAAAGCATTGCAGGCCGCTGTTTAATGTGCAACTCCTCCGTTGAGGAGCGCTGCTTGTTTGGAGTGAAGTTTTGGTTGTTCCTTTACTACTGCTCCCACCCTTCTGATACTGCTTTGGGACTTCCCACACGTTTACAGTTTCCAGCTGTGTCAGTCCATGGACGATAAGAGAAAATAGGATTTTTGTACTCACCGTAAAATCCATTTCTCTGACGTCCATGGACTGACACAGCATCCATCCTTCCTTTTTAAGGTTTGTACTGCTTTGTTACGAACTGAGGTCTGCTGACTGCAGGTGGGAGGGTAATGTCCGGAGGGACCGCCCCCCGGGGCGGGGCTGTTCAGCTCTGGTTTGTTCTAGAATGTTTCTAACCTCTAACATTCTGCCTAGATCTCCTGCGAGCAGGGACATATACCCCCACATTTACAGTATCCAGCGGTGTCAGTCCATGGACGTCAGAGAAATGGATTTTACGGTGAGTACAAAAATCCTATTTTTTCAACTGTGGTGGTGAATTCTCCTCCTACAGCACTGGAGTCGCAGGGATCAGGCCTGTCTCTGCGAACGCTGCAGTTATGTGTGTTGTGTTTTGTAAGTGACAGTGATCGTTCGATACTGCACTTGGGTGGCCTGGGCTGGACGGAGGGGCAAAACGCAGGTGCTAGCAGGTATCTGGACTGATCCCGCTAACACTGCGTTTTTGGGAACTAAACTGCTGGGGACGCTAGTATAGATCTGATCAGATATTGATCTGGTCAGATACTATACCACTAAGGAAGGTGTATGCTTCACACGTGGGTGTTAGCGTTACTGGCACTAACCTGATGCTGCCTGGGGCGACGCAGACCCTCTCTGACGCTAAAACCTAATTGATATCACCCGCCGGGCGATCAGGGGGTTAAACCTTTATTGGGTTATATACGGCGGGTGGCCTGACACTATAAAAAGCAAACTAACTAACCAGCGTCACCCGTAACACTTATATGGTGATCACTGGTGAATGGGTTAACTAGGGGCAATCAAGGGGTTAAACCTTTATTAGGTAATATATGGGGGTACCTGACGCTATGTAAAAACCTGACGGGGAACCAAAATAACAAAATAACTAACTGGCTAACCAGTGTCACCAGTAACACTTATACAGTGATCACTGGTGAAAGGGTTAACTAGGGGCAATTTGGGGGTTAAACCTTTATTAGGTAATATATGGGGGTACCTGACGCTATGAAAACCTGCGGCGAACCTAAAAAAAATAACTGACTACCTAGCGGCATCACTGACACTAATACAGCGTTTAGAAAAACGATCGCTAAGTGACAGTGGTGCTAGGGTGTGAAAGGGTTACCTGGGGGGCGATCAAGGGGTTAAATCTTTATTAGGGGGCTACACTGGACTTAAAACTAACTGCCCTGACACTTTTACAGTCACAAATGTCAGTGATTGCAGTGATCAGTAAATAAATGGTCACTGCAATCAGTGACACTGTGACTGGGGGCTGGGGGGTTATCTGGGGGGGGCGATCGTGTTCCTATGTGTGCTGGTGTCAGTGTGCTGTTCAGTGCACTAACCTGTGTGTCTTCTCTCCACGGCGCTCGGTATATGTAAGCGCCGCAGGAGAAATGACATCACTTCCTCCTGCCTGTGTAAACATTACACAGGCAGAGGAAGCATTTCATTCGCCGGGAGCGATCGCGAGGGGGTGGCCGGAAACGAATGGCCATCCTCTCATCACGGATCACTCCCGCACCGGGAACCACAGCTCGCTGTACTAGAGGGGGGTCGGATCGAACCCCCCACCCATACGAAGGCAGTCACGTACAGGTACGTGATTGTACCTGTCCGTGCCGTTTTGCAGACGTATATGTACAGTGAGCGGTCGTTAAGTGGTTGGCATCTTTTTTTTTTTTAAAGATATTTTTGGGTTTAAGAAACCTACAACATCATCAGACCAATCTGGTCATACAGTGGTATACAGCGTTAGGCAATATGCTCATATATGTAAAAAAAAACAGATAGTATTGCAACGGTCATAGAGTAGGCACAGAGGTAAAAGGTGCAGGTATACTGCTGGGACATAGCAATAATGGAGCTCCACGCATTAGATCTTCGTGGTATGGCCCATCGGTGGTCAGCAAAGGGGAATAAATTCAGTGCTGGGAGAGGGTTAATGGGCTAGCCAACCATTCCAGATTTTGTGGAATGTTTTATTCAGTTTCCGGAGTTCAAATGTAAGTTTGTATAATGGGATAGAATCATGAATAAGTTTTAACCAGAGGGATTTCAGAGAGGTCTGTAAACCCTTCCATGACAGTAAAATAGCCTTTTTGACATAGAAATAAAGTATGCGGAGCAGTCTCTTGGCATGTGATGGTATGTGTAGGTCACCAAAAATGCCTAATAGGCAATTCTTGGGGTGGACAATGTTTGGGAGGCCTAAGTCCCCTTTCACACTTATACGACTTGTACCACGATTTCGGACGGCAAAATCGTATGACAAGTCATTCTCCATGATTTTGAATGACTACCATTCATATTGGCACGACTTTAAGTCGTGCCGACTTCAAAGTAGTTCCTGCACTACTTTTTTTCTGAAGTCGGATCAAAGTCGGATTCCGTATTAACAGATCCGACATTGGCATGCGACTTGTGCATGATGGGAAACTCCACGCCAATTTTTTTTGAAAAAAAAAAACGGCATGGGTTCCCCCTTTTATGAGCATACTGGGGCCCATAGGTCTGGTATGGATTTTAAGGGGAACCCCCACGCCGAAAAAAACGGTGTGGGGTCCCTCACCAGAGTCCATACCAGACCCTTATCCGAGCACCGGCCGGTCAGGAAAGGGGGTGGGGACGAGTGAGCGCCCCCCTCCTAAACCGTACCAGGCTGCATGCCCTCAACATGGGGGGTGGGTGCTTTGGGGGCAGGGGGGGCTCCCCATGTTGATGAGGACAAGGGCCCCTTCCCGACAACCCTGGCCTTTGGTTGTCGGGGGCCTGCGGGCAGGGGGCTTATCAGAATCTGAGAGCCCCCTTTAATAAGGGGGCCCCCAGATCCCGGCTCCCCACCCTATGTGAAAGAGTATGGGGTACATCGTACCCCTACCCATTCACCTGGAACAAAGAACTAGACAGGTTTTTAAAGTAATTTTATTAGGCAGCTCCGGGGGTCTTCCTCCGACTTCGGGGGTCTCTTCCGACTCTCCGGCCTCTTCTCCCGCTCTCCGGTGACTTCTCCGCGCTCTCCGGTTCTTCTCCCACTCTCCGGTGCTTTCTGCCTTCTGCCGGGCTCCGCCGCTATCGTCTGCCAGCTCTTTTGCTATCGTTGGCCCGGTCTTCTGCATCGTCTTCTTCCTTCTCTTTCTCTGATGTTGACTCGACGCTCTGTCCCGCTGTAATGCCGTGTGCGCGGTGCGCAACGACTTATATAGGCATGGGGCGTGGTCACCAGGTGATGTCACTCGGTGACTCCGCCCCTTAGGACGTCACAGTCCCATCATTCCACGGGACTATGACGGAGAAAGAGAAGAGGGAAGAAGACGACGCAGAAGACTGGGCCAACGCTTGCAAAAGAGCTGATATAAGATAGCGGAGGAGCCCGGTAGAAGGCAGAAAGCACCGGAGAGCGGAAGGAGAACCGGAGAAGGTACCGGAGAGCGGTAGAAGAGGCCCGGAGAGTCAGAAGAATACCCCATATTCATTTACATAGGGTGAGGGGCCGGGATCTGGGGGCCCCCTTATTAAAGGGGCTCCCAGATTCCGATAAGCCCCCCGCCCACAGACCCCGACAACCAACGGCCAGGGTTGTCGGGAAGGGGCCCTTGTCCTCAACATGGGGCAAGGTGCTTTGGGGTGGGGGGGGCGCAGGGCCCCCATGCCCCAAAGCACCCACCCCCTCATGTTGATGGCATGCGGCCTGGTACGGCTCAGGAGGGGGGAGCGCTCGCTCGTCCCCACCCCCCTTTCCTGACCGGCCGGGCTGGTGCTCGGATAAGGGTCTTGTATGGATTCTGGGGGGGATCCCACGCCGTTTTTTCGGCGGGGGTTCCCCTTAAAACCCTTAACAGACCGATGGGCCCGGTGTGTCAAAGGGGGAACCCATGCCGTTTTTTTTTCTCAAAAAATATTGGCGAGGAGTTCCCCCTAATTATTGGGGGATCAAAGTCGCGTCCCTGCTCATTGAAGTCATACTTCAAGTCGTGGGGCAAAGTCGGATCCACAGTCGTATGACTGTCTTGTCAAAATCGTGGCAAAATCGATGTAAAATCGCACGACTTTGAAGTCGCACAAGTGTGAAAGGGGCCTAAAGGTGATGAGAGGAAAGTTCGGGACTTCTGGGAGGAAGTGGGTTCTACCGGGCATGACCAGAAGCAGTGTAGGAAGTCGGCCTCTTGGCCACAGCCGCGAAAACAGCCAGCCGAGGGCAAGAGACCCATCTTGTGCAACCTAGCCGGGCTGAGGTGGGATTGATGGAAAGATTTTATCTGTATGATGCGGTCCCATGAAGCAATAACAGAACTTTCTCTTATCGTCCATGGACTGACACAGCCTCTTAACACTTTACCCTTGGGTTTATTTCCCTGCTTGCAGGAGAAGACCTAGGCAGAATGTGAGATGTTATACATACATTCTAAAAGCCAGAGCTAAACAGCCCCGTGGTCCCTCCGGACATAACCCCTCCCACTGCAGTCAGCAGCCGACAGCTACTCAGTAATACTCTGTGATAGGTCTGTCAGAAACACACCAGTGGGTCCCTCTGGGAGGGGGAAGTAGTCTCTCCTGCTTGCAGGTGAGTACATGCTGTGTGTTTCTCTGTGTGGGGGATTTTCCCTGTCTCCCCCTTGTTATGCTGCTCTCTGCACCCTAATCTGGCGCTGTGCTGTGGGGGGGGTGCCTGGGGGTCACTCTGGCCTGGCGGGGTGGGGGGGCGCTCATGACTGTCTACGTGGAGCTGGGGGACCTTTGGTGTCTTGTCTGTAGTGTTTTACTGCGCACTTGGCGGCCATCTTGCCGCGGATCGATGGCGCAGTTACATTCGGCCGGTGGCCATTTTCTTGAAGCCGCGCGCGCTTTTCACTTTGCCTTGGCCTCTATCGCTGCTGCTGCGGCGCAAATCTCCTCACACTCTCCTCACGGTTCACTCGCGCTTGTACAGCGCGGTACAGGCAGCGGAATGAGCGGTCCTCTCCAGGTTGGTGAGCCCTCTGGGTATCCCCTCCTCAGCACAGGGGAGCTGAAAAGCACCCTCCCCACACAAGGAAAGGTGCTCTGATTCAGATATGGGCCTAGCTGCTGCTGCTCAGGACCCTAGCTCTGAATATTTTGATGTTTTTAGAACAGGACATTCCTTGTGAGGAAGACCCCAGTTCTGTGTCAGTAAATGACAGGGCGCTTGTAAGTCAACTCATTGATGCTGTGAGGGACACTCTCAAGCTGGATGCTGTGGCTGAGGTACCTCTTCTTCTTTTACACAGCTTCCTCACGGTTTCCTCACATACTGCGTCGAGAGCAGCATGGATGATACAGTGGTACACAGTGCCCCCCCCGGTCGGTGCAGCATGGTGGGGGGGGGGGACTTTATTCATTTATTTCTCTAGTCCCTGTGAGCCTTTTGTGTGATGTCTCTGAGGCAACAACAGGGTCTCTGCACCTGTGGTTTTCCGCCATTTCCTGGGGAACGCTCTGAGCTCTGACAGGACCACGGTCTGAGGTTTCAGAGGTTACTTTTTACCTGCATGCTTGCTTCGGCAGCACATTTAAGCAGGTTGGAACGATACAGAGAAGATTATGCTCCTCTGCACCATAATTTAAACTTATCTTATAACTCTACACTAGATACAGTCACAGTTTATGTATGTGTTATTGGTCTCTGTGTCTGCGTGGGTTTCCTCCACCGTTCCAATGCTGTGCCTTAGGTGCCATACTCGATATAAACCTACACAGTATGTTTATACACGACTCTAAATACATGCACAGTATATATGTATTATACTCTCTGGGTCGGCGTGGGTTTCCTCCGGGTGCTCCGGTTTCCTCTCGCGCTCTCACGGTATGTGCGCTTCGGCTCTCTGCACAGTATAAACATGTTCAATATGTTTTTTGCACATACTATAAATACCTACACGGTATGTGTATGCTGTCTGCGTGGGTTTCCCCTGGGTACTCCGGTTTCCTCCCACGCTCCAATGGTAATGCACAGCATAAACATGTGCAATATGTTTATTCACATGCTTATTCCTACACGGTATCTGTGTGATGTCTGCGTGGGTTTCTTCCAGGTGTTCCGGTTTCCTCCCACGCTCGAACGGTATGTGCGCCTTTGGCACTCTGCACAGTTTAAACATGTTCCATATGTTTATCACGCATGTTTATCACGCATACTATAATACCTACGCAGTATGTGTGTGCAGTCTGTGTGGGTTTCCTCCGGGTACTCCGGTTCCCTCCCACACTCCAATGGTGTGGGCGCCTTTGGCGCTATGCACAGCCTAAACTTGTGCGATTTGATTATTCACATGCTAACATACCTACGTGGTATGTGTGTGCAGTCTGCGTGGGTTTCCTCCGGGTCCTCCGCTTTCCGCCCCCGCTACAATGACGTGCGCGCCTTTGGTGCCATACACAGTATAAACATACACATTATGTTTATACACAACACTAAATACATTCACAGTATATGTATGTATGTATTGTACTCTCTGGGTCTGCGTGGGTTTCCTCCGGGTACTCCGGTTTCCTCCCACACGCCAATGGTGTGCGTGCCTTCGGCGCTATGCACACATGAACATGTTCAAAATGTTTATCACACATACTATAGTACCTACACAGTATGGGTATGCAGTCTGCGTGGGTTTCATCCGGGTGCTCCGGTTTTCCCCCCCCGCGCTCCAATGGTGTGCGCACTTTCGGCGCTATGCACAGCATAAACCTTTCCAATTTGTTTATTTGCATGTTTGTGTACGCTTTCTGCGTGGTTGGTTTCCGCTCACGCCCCAATGATGTGCGCGCCTTCGTCGCTGGCACAGTAGAAACGTGTTTAATATGTTTATCCACACATACTAAACTACATACACTGTATGTGGTTGTACTATGCTCTTTGTGGCTGAGTGGGTTTCCTCCCACGCTCCAATTGCGCGTTTTGACGCAATACACAGTATAAACTATGTGTTTGTACAATCAGCACTTATTAATGAAGTAGCTGCTGGATGGAGCATTGTCATAAGGATCCCTGTTATCAGGGGTACCACTTTCCAGGGGGGTCACCTGCCCTTCGGTGGTGATCAGAAGCGATGGCTTGGAGTGTGTTCGCCATGCTGAGGTTAGCGTTCCGACCGTTAGTGGCTGCGTCTCTGGCGTTTCTGAAGCTCAATGACTGGGCAAAAGCCTCTGCTTCATCTATCAGTCGACCAGCAGGTGCACTGCAACTGCTTTAGCCTCTAGGGTCTCTGTGTCTGGGGTGGTTTTGCGCCACCTGTAGAGGCTGAGATACTGGTCCACTGACCTAGTTTCTAGGGAAGCTCTGTCAGGTCTGCCTTCTTTGGCCAACAATTGAGGCAGCCTGTAATCCGGGGCCTCCCTTCTCCGATATATTGCGGGATTTCTTTGGGATTATCATGCCCATCCCGCTGCAGGACGGTCCTGTCGGCCGTTTGCATTCCAGGGGAATGGTCCTTACATCCGGATCATCTCCTTTCCCGGAGGTGGGGCACCGGATGTGGACCTTCTGGCCTCTTGACTCACTCGCAAGGTGTCGAGATTCGTTGCCAGATCCAGGGATCCCTGGGCAGACGCGTCAGATGCGTTGGTAGCCCCGTGGGGGCAGTATCACCTGATGTATGCTTAGCCTCCGCTACTGTTGTTGCCTCGCCTGCTTCGCAGAGTAGGGGCAGAGGCCATTCCGGTGATCCTCATTGCTCCGGAATGGCGACATTGGTACGCTGATCTAGTGCGGCTAGTCGCATACGTTCCTTGGCGACTATCTCTGCGGGAGGACCTTCTGTCTCATGGTCCCATACTTCATCCTGCTTTACATTCCTTGGCTTTAATGACATGGCTGTTGAAAGCCAGGTGCTGAGGGACCGAGGTCTCTCGGATTTGGTCAGCTCATCTATGCTGAGGGCACGGAAGTCTTCCTCCAGAAAGATCTATCACCGTACCTGGAAGGCATACATCGCTATGTGCGACGAGCTAGACTGGCGTCCAAGGACGTATTCCGTCCCCAGAATCCTGCGGTTCTTGCAGCGTGGTGTGACCCAAAAGCTTGCTTTAAGTACCATTAAGGGTCAGATTTCGGCCTTGGCCGTCCTCTTTCAGCAACCGCTAGCAGGCCATTCCTTGGTTAGCACCTTTTGTGCAGGAGTTCGCCATGTGCTCCCTCCTGTCAAACCTCCTCTCCCTCCTTGGGATCTGAATTTGGTGCTGTCGCTTCTCCAGGAACCTTCCTTTGAAAATATCGGAGAGATTCCTCTCCTCTCTTGACCTTGTCTCAGAAGGTGGGTTTCTTAGTAGCCATTTCTTCTGTTAGACGGGTGTTTGAGTTGGCGGCCTTGTCCTGCAAGTCGCCTTATTTGGTCATCAAACGTAGGATGTGGTACGAGCCTTACGGGTGTACCTGTCTGTTCCAGGCAAAACAAAAGATCGAGTCTTCTGGACAGCAGCACTCCAATAAAAAGCCTTTATTATGTAAAATCTTCAAAAAATCCAAATACAGCACAGCAAGTCACAAAATTCTGGTTAGAGCTGACTAGTTTCACACTTTCTTTTTAATCATGATTAAACACTAAAAGTGTGAAACTAGTCTGCTCTAACCAGAATTTTGTGACTTGCTGTGCTGTATTTGGATTTTTTGAAGATTTTACATAATAAAGGCTTTTTATTGGAGTGCTGCTGTCCAGAAGACTCGATTTTTTGTTTTGCCTGAAATTGCATTGCCTGCACCCTTGGCTGTTGGGAGGAGACAACCACCTAGAGGACATCTACACCTGAGCGGTTTTTGTTTTTGTACCTGTCTGTTACTGCTTTTATTCGGAAGTCTGACTCACTGTTTGTGTCTGTCTCTGGTCCAAACAGGGCCAAGCGGTTTCGTCTGCCACCATTTCTAGGTGGATCAGGCAGACCGTCATACAGGCTTATGCCCTTAAGGGGCGGGCGCCTCCCTTTCTGGTTACGGCGCATTCCACCAAGGCAATTGGTGCTTCCCGGGCTTTCCGACATCAAGCGTCGGTTGTACAAGTGTGCGAGGCGGCGACCTGGTCGTCCGTTCATACCTTTTCTAAGTTCTATAAGGTTGATGTGGCTGCATCTTCGGATGCTTCCTTCTGCCGCAAGGTGTTGCAGGCGGCTGTTTGAAGTTGCATCTCCTCCATTGAGGAGCTCTGCCTTGTTATGGAGTGATATTTTTGGTTTTCCATTTATACTGCTCCCATCCCTCTTGACACTGCTTTGGGACATCCCACGGGTAAAGTGTTAAGAGGCTGTGTCAGTCCATGGACGATAAGAGAAAATAGGATTTTTGTACTCACCGTAAAATCCATTTCTCTGACGTCCATGGACTGACACAGCACCCACCCTTCTTTTCAAGGTTTGTACTGCTTTGTTACGAACTGAGGGCTGGTGACTGCAGTAGGAGGGTTATGTCCGGAGGGACCGCCCCCCTGGGCGGGGCTGTTTAGCGCTGGCTTTTAGAATGTATGTATAACATCTCACATTCTGCCTAGGTCTTCTCCTGCAAGCAGGGACATAAACCCACGGGTAAAGTGTTAAGAGGCTGTGTCAGTCCATGGACGTCAGAGAAACTGATTTTACGGTGAGTACAAAAATCCTATTTTTGTATGTATCACTAAATTCAGACCAGTCCTCGTCTACAGGGGAGATGTCCATAGAGGCCCATTTTACCTGAGTTTTGTGAAACCTGGGATTAACCACTTAAGCCCCGGACCATTTCGGGCCATTAGGACCAGGCCTGTTTTTGGGATTCGGCACTGCGCTGCTTTAACTGTAAATTGTGCGGACATGCAATGTTGTACCCAAATGAAATTTGCGTCCTTTTCTTCCCACAAATAGAGCTTTCTTTTAATGGTATTTGATTGCCTCTGCGATTTTTTATTTTTTGCGATATAAACAGAAAAAGACCGAAAATTTTGAAAAAAAATGATATTTTCTACTTTTTGTTATAAGAAAAATCGAATAAACTCAATTTTAGTCATACATTTAGGCCAAAATGTATTCAGCCACATGTCTTTAGTAAAAAAAATGTCAATAAGCGTATATTTATTGGTTTGCGCAAAAGTTATAGCGTTTACAAACTAGGGTACATTTTCTGAAATTTACACAGCTTTAAATTTATGACTGCCTATCTCATTTCTTGAGGTGCTAAAATGGCAGGGCAGTACAAAACCCCCCCAAATGACCCCATTTTGGAAAGTAGACACCCCAAGGAAATTGCTGAGAGGCATGTTGAGCCCATTGAATATTTTTTTTTTTTGTCCCAAGTGATTGAATAATGACAAAAAAAAAAAAAAAAAATGACAAAAAGTTGTCACTAAATGATATATTGCTCACACATGCCATGGTTATATGTGGAATTGCACCCCAAAATACATTCTGCTGCTTCTCCTGAGTACGGGGATACCACATGTGTGGGACTTTTTAGGAGCCTAGCCACGTACGGGACCCCGGAAACCAAGCACCGCCTTCAGGATTTCTAAGGGCGCAAATTTTTGATTTCACTCCTCACTACCTATCACAGTTTCGAAGGCCATAAAATGCCAAAATAGCACAAAACCCCCCCAAATGACCCCATTTTGGAAAGTAGACACCCCAAGCTATTTATTGAGAGGCATGTTCAGTCCATGGAATATTTTATATTTTGCCACAAGTTGCGGGAATATGACAAACCTTTTTTTTTTTGCACAAAGTTGTCACTAAATGATATATTGCTCACACATGCCATGGGCATATGTGAAATTACACCCCAAAATACATTCTGCTGCTTCTCCTGAGTACGGGGATACCACATGTGTGGGACTTTTTGGGAGCCTAGCCGCGTACGGGACCCCAAAAACCAAGCACCGCCTTCAAGGTTTCTAAGGGCCTAAATTTTTGATTTCACTCCTCACTACCTATCACAGTTTTGAAGGCCATAAAATGTCAAAATAGCCCAAAACCCCCACAAATGACCCCATTTTGGAAAGTAGACACCCCAAGCTATTTGCTGAGAGGCATGGTGAGTATTTTACAGCTCTCATTTGTTTTTGAAAATTAAGAAAGACATTTTTTTTTCTTTTTTTTTTCTTTTTTTACATTTTCAAAACTTTGTGACAAAAAGCGAGATCTGCAAAATACTCAACATACCTCTCAGCAAATAGCTTGGGGTGTCTACTTTCCAAAATGGGGTCATTTGGGGGGGTTTTGTGCCATCTGGGCATTCCATGGCCTCCGAAACTGTGATAGGCAGTGAGGAGTGAAATCAAAAATTTACACCCATAGAAATCCTGAAGGCGGTGCTTGGTTTTTGGGGTCCCGTACGCGACTAGGCTCCCAAATAGTCCCACACATGTGGTATCCCCATACTCAGGAGAAGCAACAGAATGTATTTTGGGGTGTAATTCCACATATGCCCATGGCATGTTTGAGCAATATATAATTTAGTGACAACTTTTTGTACATTTTTTTTTTTTTTGGTCATTATTCAATCACTTGGGACAAAAAAAAAAAATATTCAATGGGCTCAACATGCCTCTCAGCAAATAGCTTGAGGTGTCTACTTTACAAAATGGGGTCATTTGGGGGGGGTTTTGAACTGTCCTGGCATTTTATGCACAACATTAGGAAGCTTATGTCACACATCATCCACTCTTCTAACCACTTGAAGACAAAGCCCTTTCTGACACTTTTTGTTTACATGAAAAAAAAATTTTTTTTGCAAGAAAATTATGTTGAACCCCCAAACATTATATATTTTTTTAAAGCAAAGGCCCTACAGATTAAAATAGTGGGTGTTGCATTTTTTTTTTCCCACACAGTATTTGCGCAGCGATTTTTCAAACGCATTTTTTGGGGGAAAAACACACTTTTTTTCTTTTTAATGCACTAAAAAACACTATATTGCCCAAATGTTTGATGAAATAAAAAAGATGATCATAGGCCGAGTACATGGATACCAAACACGACATGCTTTAAAATTGCGCACAAACGCGCAGCGGCGACAAACTACATTCATTTTTAAAAGCATTTAAAAGCCTTTACAGGTTACCACGTTAGATTTACAGAGGAGGTCTACTGCTAAAATGACTGCCCTCGATCTGACCTTCGCGGTGATACCTCACATGCATGATGCAATTGCTGTTTACATATGACGCTAGACCGACGCTTGCGTTCGCCTTTGCGCAAGAGCAGGGGGGGACAGCGGTGTTTTTTTTTTTTTTTTTTTATTATTTATTTGGCTTTTTTATTTTATTTTTAAACTGTGCCTTCCATATTTTATTTTTTTACCATTTTTATCGTTATCTCAGGGAATGTAAATATCCCCTATGATAGCAATAGGTAGTGACAGGTACTCTGTTTTTGAAAAAAATTGGGGGGTTAGACCCTAGATCTTTCCTCTGCCCTCAAAGCATCTGACCACACCAAGATCGGTGTGATAAAATGCTTTCCCAATTTCCCAATGGCGCTTTTTATATCCGGGGGGGGGACATTCCCTCCCACTGCTTGTAAAAGCAGTCTAGAGGCTAATTATCTGCTAGAATTGCTTTTACATGAAAGCCGGCCGCTGGCTGAAAAGAATGATACCAAGATGATACCTAAACCCGCAGGCATCATTCTGGTATAAACATTCAAAGTCCAGCAACATACCAGTACGTTGCTGGTCCTTGTTGGACATGTATTGTAATCTTTTTTTTCATACAGCCTATTGGCTGAACGAAAAAAAGAGATTGATTGGTGGGTATGCCCACCATTAGAATACCTCCCTTCATCCACCCACTTCTAATGATGGGCATATATGCCGAAGCATGGGGGCATCCTCCCGCAAAAAAGTTATGCCGCGTACACACGGTCAAGCCTTCGTCGGAATTTCGACCGTATGTACGCAGCATAAAAGGTTATGCCGCGTACACACGGTCGGACTTTTCCACGGGCAAGCCTCCGTTGGAATTTCGACCGTATATACGCGGCATTAGGAGCAAAATCGCTCCTCCGCCCCTGCTGCCCCCATGCTTCGGCATATATGCTCTTTTTTTTAACTGTGGTGGTGAAATCACCTCCTACAGCGTTGGAGTCACGGCTTTATGTATCGTGGGAGCAAACGCTGTTGCTGTCAAGATAAATAGATCCGCGCTGCAACTGAATGGCGTACCTGCTAAGCAAATGGTGGTTAACATTAAAACAAAGTAACATTACAGTACAACAGTAAGACCTTACCATGCCATACCTGCAAAGCAAATACCAAAACAAAACCTAGTAAAAAATAAAAAAATGTTTTAACGCAACCTGTGCCTAAAATATATATATGCCGAAGCATGGGGGCATCCTCCCGCAAAAAAGTTATGCCGCGTACACACGGTCGGAATTTTCCACGGGCAAGCCTCCGTTGGAATTTCGACCGTATGTACGCGGCATTAGGAGCAAAATCGCTCCTCCGCCCCTGCTGCCCCCATGCTTCGGCATATATGCTCTTTTTTTTAACTGTGGTGGTGAAATCACCTCCTACAGCACTGGAGTCACGGCTTTATGTATCGTGGGAGCAAACGCTGTTGCTGTCAAGATAAATAATTCCGCGCTGCAGTTGAATGGCGCACCTGAAAACAAAAAATTACATACCTGAAAAGCAAGCATGATAAAACATTGCAGAATAGAATACAGTAAAAAAGAGCAGAACAATAGAGAGAAAATAGAGAGAGAGAGAGAACAATAAAACGACAACTATTTTTGGTTTTTTTATTTTATATTTTTTTTGTGTTTTGTTTTTTACGTTTTTTTTTTTTTCTTTTTTACACTTTTTTTTGTAACTTTACAACTGTAATGGTTCGGGTCTCTCAAAATGTAATGGCATCTTGGGAGACCCTGTGTAAGTGTGTCCTTGTCTGTGAAATGCTGTACCCTACGCTAAAACTTCACTTTTGAGTGGTAGCGTTCAAAACATTCACCTTGGCAAAGACCAGGCTTGTCAGGACAGAGTGGACAAAAACTACGGGTGTCACGCCTAAATCCGCGCTTGCTACAGACACGACATCTTTTTTGGGGGTGGCTTTGGGTAGGGGTACTCGGGAGGACATACGAATAATGCCTCTCATGCAGCCGGCTTACTGCATTTGGTTGGGGATGGTGAGGTGCAGAACCGCCTGGATACAGGAGTTCTGTGACTATCTCATTCTGGAATTTTAGAAGAGATAACGTCCCGCCTGAAGCTCTGTATAGCACATGAGCGTTCAGCAAAGCCAATTGGAATAATGATAGAGACACTTTTTTGTACCAGCGTCTCGCCTTACGGTCAATTAGATACGGCGCCATCAACTGGTCGTTGAGGTCCACCCCTCCCATATTTTGGTTATATTCGTGGACACAGAGGGGTTTCTCCACAACACCAGTCGCCGTACGAATTTGGACTGTCGTGTCTGCATGAAGGGAGGTAAGAAGGAAAACATTCTTATTGTCCCTCCACTTCATAGCGAGCAAGTTATTACACTTCAAGCAGGCTCTCTCCCCCAGCCTAAGACGGGCATCTACAAGCCGCTGGGGAAAGCCCCGGCGATTAGGTCGCACGGTGCCACATGCTCCAATCTTATGATCAAACAAGTGACTAAACAGTGGCACGCTCGTGTAATAATTGTCCACATACAAGTGGTACCCCTTTCCGAATAAGGGTGACACCAAGTTCCACACTATCTTGCCAGCGCTCCCTATGTAATCCGGGCAGTTGACCGACTCAATCTGACTGTCTTTTCCCTCATAAACCATAAAGTTCACTACATAGCCTGTTGCCCTGTCACAGAACTTGTAGAGCTTGACCCCGTATCTGGCACGCTTGCTGGGAAGGTACTGCTTGAAAGACAAGCGGCCAGAAGATTTAATCAGGGACTCATCAACGCAGACAACTTGATCGGGAGTAAACAAGGCTGCAAAACGTTCGTTGAAGTGGTTTATGAGGGGCCGAATTTTATAGAGCCGGTCGTATTCAGGGTCCCCACGTGGACGACAAAGTTCATTGTCGTTGAAGTGCATGAACCGCAAAATCTGCTCGTATCGTGCCCTGGACATGGAGGCAGAGAACACGGGCATGTGGTCAATTGGGTGCGTGGACCAATAAGCACGCAATGACGGAAATTTATGTGTGCCCATGTTGAGGGAAAGGCCCAGAAAGGTCTTAAATTCGGAAACCGTAATTGGTTTCCAATTTCTGGCAATTTTAGGCAACTGGGGGTTAGCGGCGATAAATTGACCAGCATATAAATTACTCTGGTCCACAATAGATCTATAGAGATCTTCCGTGAAAAACAGCGAATAAAAATCAATTGGAATAAAATCAGCTGTTTCCACCTGAATACCGGGTTGGGCAGTGAATGGGGGAAGTACGGGTTCTGCAGAAGTGGTGGGGACCCAATCAGGATAGGCGAATTCTGCAGGAAGGGCAGTATGGGCACGACGGGCCTGCCTTTGTCTTCTTGGTGGCAGCGGGACACTACTTGTGCTTGCCACCTCGCCAGCTTGAACTGCACTTATGGGACTCGCCACGTCACCAAGTGTTACTGCAGTGCTGGATGTACGTCCAGGCTGTACTAGGCCGCTGGTGCTTGCCAGTTCACCAGAAGGAATAGCGGCGCTAGTACTACTCTGCTCCATGATACGAGAGACCTGCGGTTCTTGCTCCTCAACAACCTCAGAAGATCGGGATCGGGTACACCTGACCTTAGCAGGGACCTCAACTTCGTCGTCAGAGCTATCTGACGTGGGGCCGCTGACGTCACTGTCTTCTACGGGAAGATATTCTGAGCCTGAATCTGACAGATACGTGACCTCCTCTTCACTATCTGTCATGCTCAGAATCTCGTAGGCCTCTTTACTAGTGTACCTTCGTCTTGCCATTTTGGGCTCTAAATTTAGGGGTACACTAGTAAGATTCACAGGAAAAAAAGCACCTGACTGTCGTCAGCAAATATATCAAATGCTACAAAAAAACTGTTAGCGATCGCAGGGATCAGGCCTGTCTCTGCGAACGCTGCAGTTATGTGTGTTGTGTTTGGTAAGTGACAGTGATCGATCGATACTGCACTTGGGTGGGCTGGGCTGGGCTGGGCTGGGCGGAGGGGCTAAACGCAGGCGCTAGCAGGTATCTGGGCTGATCCCGCTAACACTGCGTTTTTGGGAACCCTAAACCGCTGGGGATGCTAGTATAGATCTGATCAGATACTATACCACTAAGGGGGGTGTATGCTTTGCGCGTGGGAGTTAGCGTTACTGGCACTAACCTAACACTGCCTGGGGCGACGCAGACCCTCTCTGGCGCTAAAACCTAATTGATCTCACCCGCCGGGCGATAAGGGGGGTTAAACCTTTATTGGGTTATATACGGCGGGTGCCCTGATGCTATAAAAAGCAAACTAATCAACCAGCGTCACCTGTAACCTTTATATGGTGATCACTGGTGAAAGGGTTAACTAGGGGCAATCAGGGGGTTAAAACCTTTATTAGGTTAAATATGGGGGTACCCGACGCTATATAAAAACCTGACGAGTTACCTAAATAACTAGATAACTTACTGGCTAACCAGTGACACCAGTGACGCTTATACGGCGATCACTGGTGAAAGGGTTAACTCTAGGGGCAATCAGGGGGTTAAAATAATATATGGGGGTACCTGACACTAATAAACACCTGCGGCGAACCTAAAAAAAAATAACTGCCTATCTAAAACACCAGCGACACGAATACAGCGATCGGAAAAACAATCGCTTAGTGACGCTGAAGTTAGGGGGTGAAAGGGTTACCTGGGGGGTGATCAAGGGGTTAAACCTTTATTAGGGGGGGTTAGGGGGCTACCCTGGACCTAAAGGGGCCTAATCCTAACTGCCCTGCAACTTTTTACAATCACAGATGACACTAAATGCAGTGATCAGTAAAATAAATGATCACTGCAATCAGTGACACTGTGATTGGGGGCTTTGGGGTGACCTGGGGGGTGATCTGGGGGTGACTGGGGGGTGATTTGTGTGCCTATGTGTACCTACTTGTCAGTGGACTGTTGGAGCACTAACCTCTGTCTTCTCTCCTCGGCGCCGGGAACGAAAAGACCGCGGCGAGGGAGATGACATCACTTCCTCCAGCCTGTGTTTACATCACATGGCGGAGGAAGCATTTTCATTGGCCGGGAGCGATCACGAGGGGGGGGGGCGGAATCGAGCGGCCGCCCCCTCATGCCTGATCGCTCCCGAACACTTAACGGCCGCTCACTGCAGTGAAGGGGGGTCCGGATGGACCCCCCAACTGCACAAAGGCGATCATGTAGATCTACGTGATTCTGCCTGTCCGTGCCATTCTGCCGACGTAAATCGGCGGTGGGCGGTCGTTAAGTGGTTAAAGTCAGTCATTAGGGCTGCATAGTAGGTAGAGACAAGTTTAGTGGGATCTGGCTGTCTTAGCAGTTTCTCCAGTGGAAGCAGGTTGTGGGGTTATCTAGGGAGCCAAACTGGGCGCGGATAGCGTGCCTAAGCTGGTAGTAATAGAATAGGTATGATCTTGGCAGGTCGAAGTCTAGGCGTAGCTGAGGGCAAGTTTTAAAGCCCTGAGCATTGTACAGGTGACATAAATATTTAACCCTCTTGGAGTACCAGCGATTGGGGTCAGGAAGGGAGTACAATTTCTGCAGATTAGGGTTAAACCACAGGGGGTTATTGGGGGACGTCAGCCAGGTGTGCTTGGATATCTTCGTGACAATGTAGCGGAATATTGAAAGGGAAGTGGCCAGCAGAGAGGTTTCTGGGCGGTCAGGGACCCGGCCTCTGTAAATGTTATGAAGGGTTTCCAGGGAAGATGCGATGGCCCCCTCCGTGGAGGTACAGGCATTAGCCAAAACTGGACACAGCCAATCGTGAATGTGCACCAGTTGGGACTCTAAATAATATAGGAAGAAGTTAGGGAACGCCAAGCCCGCCAGATGCATTGGCAACCGTAGCATTTAAAGTGCCACCCTGGGGGGTCCACCTTTCCACAGTAAAGTAGTACAAATCGTGTCTATACGTTTGAAATAAGATTTAGGAATTTTACAAGGGGAGTTAGCCAGGATATAGAGCAATCTTGGCAGGTATATCATTTTGAGGACATCCCCATGAGATCCAGAGGCAAATCCATCCACTGTTTGGTTTGCTCCTGAAGGCGGACTAATAGTGGGTCTAAGTTGTTGGCGATATACGTAGATAAAGGAGTCTGCACCAGAACTCCAAGGTACCTAAAAGAGGACACGACCTGAAGTTTGGAATCCGGGTGAATCTGGGGAGTCACAGCCACATCCAAGGGGAAAAGGCTAGACTTGTCCCAGTTCACCCGGAAGCCAGAATAGTCTCCGAAGGTAGTAATCTCCGACAGTACCGCTTGAAGTGACTCATTGGTATCGGCCAGATACACCAATGTGTCATCTGCATAAAGTGAAATGCGTTCCCCTATAGTGGCAATAGGGAGTCCCTTAATTGAGGGGGAGGAACGGATGCGAACTGCAAGCGGTTCCGTGGCCAGGGCAAACAAGAGGGGTGACAACGGACACCCCTGCCTTGTACCCCTAGTAATCGGGAAGGAGTCAGTGACAGAGAAATTGAACCAAACATGGGCCACCGGGGAGGTGTAGAGGAGTTTTATCCATGCTACTACACTGGGGGCAAAGCCATACAGCTGCAACGCCCGAAAAAGATATGGGCATTCCACGCTATCGAATGCTTTACAGGTATCCAAAGACAGAATGGCACGAGTGGGGGGACAGTCATGTGGGTACTGCAGGTTATGGAACAGTCTGCGGATATTCATCCTAGTGGACCTGCAAGGTATAACGCCCCCCAGGGTCGCTACTACAGTATTCAAACGGTTTGCTAGTACTTTGGCCAGAATCTTAACCTCCACATTAATTAGAGAAATCGGGCGGTAAGATTCGCATTTAAGTGGGTCTTTACGGGGTTTCAGTAAAAGTATGATCAGAGCCTCCCGCATAGTTGGGGGGAAGGACCCCGACATCCAGGGCCTTGTTATAGGTCCTGTGACGGTATGCGAGGTGAGATACAGGATAATCGCTACATTTCACCTCGCATTCGATCCATTGTAAAGGACTGAACCAGAATCCGGCCCAGGTTTTTCCAGCCTATGTAGTTGGCTGGGTTCCGGTCCGGATATTCAAGTTCACTGGAATCCATAGGCAGCTGGGCTTTAAAGATCCAGGAAGAGAGCACAGCATGGCTCTGGCCTGAGACTCAGAAGGGAATCTGAGTAAGAGGAGCGCTGTTGATCTGGGCTGAAAGAAAAAGGTTTGCTTTACGTCACCTTGTGGGTGACGGGGACCAGCCCCTCACCGTATAGAGAGCGGTTACTGTATAGTTTAGCGCCGGACAGCAAGGATTTGTTTTACTGTTTTGTTTATTTTGTATGACTATTGCAAACCACTTGTAAATAAAGCTGGCAATACACCAGGTTTTAAAGAAACTGCCTGTACGCTGACCTTCATTCTGTGAAAAGGTGATCCCCACGAGCTAATCTCCCACACGTGGTGGATTCAGCGGGCACTTTCTGAAGATGGATGAAATGTTAAAGGCCCTGCTACAGGCCAATGCAGCTCAGCGGGAAACCAACCGCCAAGTCGCAGAGGCCGTTGCAGCACAACGGGAGGCTCAGCAGGAGATGAGCCGCCAAGTCGCAGCACAACAGGCAGCACAACAGGACGCTGCTGCAGTTCAACAGGCGGCCCAGCAGGAGATGAACCGGCAGTTCGCAGAGGCTCTGCTAGAACTGAAAAAGGAGTCCGCACCTCCTGCGCCAGTGGAACCAAAGATGATACGTGCATCCCATCACCTACAAAAGATGACATCTGCTGATGATATTGAGGCATACCTTGCAACTTTTGAGAGAGTTGCTGTCCGCGAAGGATGGCTAAAAGAGCAGTGGGCAGGTCTCTTGGCCCCATTTCTAACAGGAGAACCCCAAAAAGCCTATTTTGACCTAGAACCCGATAAGGCCCAGGACTATGAGACTCTAAAGACAGAGATACTCGCACGATAAGCCACCCCGTTCGCAAATGTTTGACCTGGTCCACCTCACCAAGAAGTGGTTGCAGCCAGAGGCCTTGACAGGCCCGCAGATTGTAGAGCGTGTGGTAATGGACCAGTATCTGCGTGCACTCCCTACTGCTCTGAGGAAGTGGGTCGGACAGGGCGACCCCAAAACTGCAGCCCAACTGGTCGACCTAGTGGAGAGGTTCAGTGCTACTGAGGACTTGGTGAATCCATCTACGCCCCACTTCTGTGTGTCTAGGGGTGCAAGATCTCCCGGCGGTTTTGGTAAGACTGTTCCGGGGTCCAAGAGCTTGGGGAGATTTGATGAGACTGTGGTTCCTAGACCTGGAGACTGGCCAAAGCAGGCCGGGAAGGTCTTTGGGACCGTTGAGAGGACTGGGGTTTGAGCATATAAGATGTTTCCGTTGCCATGCATTAGGGCATATTGCTGCGAACTGTCCTATAAATGATGAACCTATGCAATGTGATTATGCTCATATGAAAAAACGCATTTCTTTGCACAGGTCGCATGTACTGCATCATGTCAGAGTCGCATTGAAAGACAGATGTGTGTTATTTCAGTGGATGGAAAGCCCCTGACAGCCCTGCTAGACTCTGGTAGTGTGGTGACCCTAGTCAGGAGTGATTGTGTGAACCCCACAAAACTACGCCCCAGTACTATTGGGGTCATTTGCATCCATGGGGACACTCGAGACTACCAGACAGCGGTGGTTGAGGTTGATACCCCCAGGGGCAGTGTAACACATTCAGTGGGGTTGGTACCTTCACTGCTTCATGAAGCTTTAGTGGGAAGAGATTTTCCCCATTTCTGGAATTTATGGGAGAGCAAAGGGAGGCTGGTAGATAGAGCTCCCCCTGCTGGAGAAGCACAAGAACTCTCACCAGACCCTTTTTGCCAAAGGGAAGGGGGTGCTGTTGGTGGGATCAAGGAAGCCGGAGACCCTCTTCCTTTCCCTGTCATGGTTGGGGAGCCGGAGGACCTGGAAGCTAGCTCCTAGCCTAAGGGTAACGAACAGGAGAACCCCTCTGACCCTGATGTTGAGAGTAGCCAAGATGTGGTACCCGATTTAGAGGTCAGGAGAGAGGATTTCTGTACCGAGCAATTACGAGAGGCCACCCTCATGAGAGCCAGGGAAAACGTTAAGATGTTGGATGGGGAACCGGTGGATCCTAACTGGGTGGTGTCTTTCCCTTACATGGCAATTAAAAACAATTTATTGTATTGAGTGATAAAACATGGAGAGGACGAGGTAGAACAGCTACTAGTCCCCAAACCCTTCCGCAGGGTGGTGCTAGACCTGGCCCATGGTCATGTAATGGGGGGGGCATCTCGGTGTTGAAAAAAACAGGGAGAGAATTGCCCAGAGATTTTTCTGGCCCGGATTGCATGCAGATGTCAAGGAGTACTGCGAATCGTGCCCCGAGTGCCAAATGTCGGCACCGTCTCCCCATTTTCGCAGCCCCCTCGTTCCTCTGCCAATAATCGAGGTCCCCTTTGAGAGGATTGGCATGGACCTGGTGGGACCGGTTGTGAAATCTGCCCGCGGTCACCAGCATATTCTGGTGATCCTGGACTATGCGACTCGCTATCCTGAGGCCATACCCTTGCGCAATACCTCTGCTAAGGCTATCGCCAGGGAATTGGTCCATGTCTTTAGTCAACTGGGGATCCCAAAAGAGATCTTAACCGACCAGGGGATCCCCTTTATGTCCAAGGTTACCAAGGAGCTTTGTAAGTTATACAAAATCTCCCATCTCCGTACCTCTGTCTACCACCCCCAAATGGATGGTCTGGTCGAAAGATTTAATAAAACTTTGAAAAGTATGCTGTAAAAGGTGGTCGACAAAGATGGGAGAAACTGGGATTTTTTGCTGCCATATCTCATGTTTGCAATACGTGAGGTTCCGCAGGCGTCCACAGGCTATTCCCCCTTTGAACTCTTGTATGGTAGGCATCCCAGGGGACTGCTAGATGTTGCCAAGGAAACATGGGAAGGTGAGGCAACCCCATACAAAAGCATCATAGAGCATGTCTCCTTGATGCAGGATCGAATCGCAGCTGTCCTACCCCTGGTGCGAGAACATATGGAGCGGGCCCAGGAGGCCCAAAGGAGGGTCTATGACCGAAGTGCCAGGGTCCGTACTTTCAGCCCTGGGGACAGAGTGTTGGTATTGGTCCCCACGGTGGAAAGTAAGTTTTTAGCCAAGTGGCAGGGTCCCTTCGAAGTTGTCGAAAGGGTGGGGTAGGTAAACTACAAAGTCTACCAGCCAGGGAAAAGGAAACCACACCAAATTTACCATGTGAATCTCTTAAAACCCTGAAAGGACCGAGAGACTTTACTGGCCACGTCCCCGCCTCCAACCGACCGGGTACCCGTGACACCTGACGTTCCCATCACGGATACCCTGTCCGTGGCACAACAAAGTGACGTTAGGGTGTTTGTGCATAAAAATAGAGACTTTTTCTCCCCCTTACCCGGACTGACCAACGTGATCCAACATGACATAGTGACGGAACCAGGGGTTCGGGTAAATGTGAAGCCGTATAGAATCCCAGAGGCCAGGCCTGAGGCGGTCGCGAAAGAAATTAAAACACATGTTGGAGTTGGATGTGATAGAAGAGTCCCACAGTGAGTGGTCGAGCCCCATAGTGCTGGTCCCAAAACCTGATGGCACTATCAGGTTTTGTAATGACTTTCGAAAACTTAACAGTGTATCCAAGTTCGATGCATACCCGATGCCCCGGGTTGACGAACTTGTGGACAGGTTGGGACAGGCTCACTATATAACGACCCTAGACCTGACAAAAGGCTATTGGCAAATACCGCTATCTGAATCGGCCAAGGAGAAGACTGCCTTTTCCACTCCTGAGGGCTCGTTTCAGTACAAGCGGATGCCTTTTGGTCTGCATGGGGCCCCTGCATCATTCCAATGAATGATGGACAAAACTTTTGAGACCACATCGCCCGTATGCGGCTGCTTATTTGGACGATGTGGTCATCCACAGCCCAGATTGGGAACCGCACCTGCCCCGGGTACAGGCGGTGGTAGATTCCCTTAGAGAAGCAGGCCTCACGGCTAACCCAAAGAAGTGTGCCATAGGCCTGGAGGAGGCCAAGTACCTGGGCTATGTTATTGGCCGGGGACTTGTCAAGCCTCAGACCAATAAAATTGAGGCAATTCAAAAGTGGCCCCAACCCGTAAACAAGAAACAAGTTCGGGCCTTCCTAGGCATTACGGGGTATTACCGACGGTTTATACCTGACTTTGCCACTATTGCCGTCCCTCTGACTGACCTGACCAAGGGCAGAGGGTCGGTCATGGTCAAATGGAACACTGAGGCCGAGAAGGCGTTTCAAAAATTAAAACAGGCCCTTTGTGCACTACCGGTGCTGGTGACCCCGAACTTCACAAAGGAGTTTGTCGTACAGACAGACGCCTCTGAGGTGGGCCTAGGGGCCGTTCTGTCACAGGTGAGGAGCACCCGGTTGTATACCTAAGCTGGAAGCTGAACAAGCACGAAAGGAACTATGCCATCGTTGAAAAGGAGTGTCTCGCCATTAAATGGGCCTTAGACTCCCTGAGGTATTATCTACTCGGGAGGTCGTTTAGGCTGGTCACTGACCATGCTCCCCTGAAGTGGATGTGTGACAACAGGGAGAAAAATGCCCGTGTGACAAGGTGGTTCCTGGCTTTACAGCCCTTTAAGTTCACGGTTGAGCACAGGCCGGGCAAACTCCAGGATAATGCTTATGCCCTCTCCCGCGTGCACTGTATGGCTGGGTCAAGTGCTCAGCCGCAGGGGCTTGAGCAGAGGGGGAGGATATGTGACGGTATGCGAGGTGAGATACAGGATAATCGCTACATTTCACCTCGCATTCGGTCCATTGTAAGGGACTGAACCAGAATCTGGCCCAGGTTTTTCCAGCCTCTGTAGTTGGCTGGGTTCCGGTCTGGATATTCAAGTTCACTGGAATCCATAGGCAGCTGGGCTTTAAAGATCCAGGAAGAGAGCACAGCATGGCTCTGGCCTGAGACTCAGAAGGGAATCTGAGTAAGAGGAGCGCTGTTGATCTGGGCTGAAAGAAAAAGGTTTGCTTTACGTCACCTTGTGGGTGACGAGGACCAGCCCCTCACCGTATAGAGAGCGGTTACTGTATAGTTTAGCGCCGGACGGCAAGGATTTGTTTTACTGTTTTGTTTATTTTGTATGACTATTGCAAACCACTTGTAAATAAAGCTGGCAATACGCCAGGTTTTAAAGAAACTGCCTGTACGCTGACCTTCATTCTGTGAAAAGGTGATCCCCCACGAGCTAATCTCCCACAGTCCTTAAAAGAAAGGGGCACAGCAGGTCTTTAAATTGTGTACCATTCGGTCGGGAAACCATCTAGACCAGGAGTTTTATGTGCAGGCATTTGCAAAATGGCCGCTGCAATCTCCTCAACCGAGATAGGCGCATGCAACATAGTTCGCCCCTCAGTCGATAGGGAGGGGAGAGATATGTCAGCTAAGTAGTCATTCAGTTGGGATTCAGTATAGTCCGCCCTGGAGGTATACAGGTCTTTGTAGAAGCATAAAAAGGAGTCTAAGATATCCCCAGGGTAGTCACTGATGGGGCCTTGTGCAGTAAAGATACGTGGGATGGAAATGGGAGAATGTTCAGGTCTAGTAAGATATGCCAAGAGACGTCCGGCTTTGTTACCATGTTCAAATGATTTCTGAGTAGCATGTAACATGCGTTTTTTGCATGAGATCTAGCAGACGGAGTTCATACTCCCTACGGCTCTGTAACCAGGCCTCTCTCGTGTCAGAGGAAGGGTTAGAGGCATAAGCAGACTCCGCGCGCACCATGACAGTTTCAAGTTTTTCAGTAAGCTGCTGATTATTGTTGCGTAAGACTCCTGTGATGGACATAAAAGGGCCCCTCAGAGTAGTCTTAAATGCTTCCCATTCTGTGGAGGGATCCACCGTTTCTAGGTTGTCCCTCCAGTAGCCAGCAATGCCCGTCCTGCATTCTCCCTGCACCATCTCGTCCTCCAGCCAGTAAGAATTCAGGCACCAAATAGCAGGCCCCGAACCTGGAAGGAGGAGGAGGTCCACAGAGAGAGGAGCATGATCTGAAACCCCCTGTGACAGGGGTCACTTGGGGCACAGGGGGAATGAGAACCCCACCATAATTTGGGTTTTCCCTCCAGTTACTGGGACACTCCAAACCACCCCAGTGAATGACCAGCTATGCAGCCTGCAGGAAAGCCACGCTGAAAGACCTACTTGAGAGCCGTGGAGGGACCAGTGGGACAAAGAACAAGGCCACCTTGATCAGGGAGCTACCTGAGATGGATCAGAGGGATGGTAATGCAGGACCCCGGTCAGTTGAAGACTTGTTTCAGCAACGAGTTCGACAGCGGTTGGCATTATATGGTGCTAACCCATCAGAGACCGCCATACAGGAAGCCATTAAAGACATCCAGCTGCAGGATGAGCGACAAGAGAGAGAACTAGAGCGGCAACATGAGCGGAGAATGGCGGAAATACGGCAATCAAAGACAACGCCTAAAGATGCAGCGCCTGTCCGTAAGTTGCCCTTTCGGGCGTTCAAACTATTTAGGGAAGGAGAGGAGGAAATTGAAGCGTTTCTGCAGGACTTTGAGAGACTATGCCAGATACATGAAGTACTGCCCCAAGATTGGGTCACCTTACTGGCAAGTAATTTAACGGGCAGAGCGGCGGATGCGTATCGGGCCGTGGAGGATGAGGACGCTAAAGACTATGACTGGGTAAAAGAAGCTCTGCTAGCCCGATTTGCCATTACACCCGAAGCCAGCCGGATTAAGTTTCGAGAATCCCGGAAACAAACCCACATAACATACGTGGAGTGGGCACATCGTCTGCAGCGAAACCTTAAGGGCTGGTTCCAGGGAAGCCACGCTCATACCATAGAGGACATCACCCAGCTAGTACTCTTAGAACAGTTCTTTAACCACACCCCTCCGGTACTACAGGATTGGGTGCGAGATAAGCGACCACGGACATTACAGCAAGCGGCTACTTGGGCCGATGAATATCTGGACTCTCGAAGGTCAGGCGGAAGCGAGCGCCATCCACTATCTCGGCCCAGTTTATCAGCCTCTAACCCAACTTCAGCACCAACCCCAGCGGCCACTTATCCTCAGCAGCCCAGGTTCAACTCCCAGGACTACGCACAACCCATCAGGTGTTTCGGATGTAAACAGCTAGGGCACAAATAGCCAGACTGTCCATTGAATTCAGCCAGGCAGTCCCAGTCGTGGAGACAGCCAGTAGGGGGGAACCCACGTACATCCATGCCTGCGGCCCACTGCGTTGAGGAGGAAGAACATTGGGGCGTCTTGCACGAGGCTGATCCCATACAAGCAGCTAACTGGGACAACCGGCAGCAACACAGGCAGACTGTCTGGGTCAATGGAAAGGTAGCCAATGGCCTACGTGATTCTGGTGCCACCATGACCCTACTACAGAAGAACCTCATCCCAGAGAGCCAACATACCGGAGACACTGTAGCCGTAAGAGTAGCGGGAGGTACCATCTTCCGGCTACCCGTTGCCCGTGTTCACCTGGATTGGGGGGTTGGTTCGGGACACGTGAATGTGGGGGTGATAAAGGACTTGCCCGCGGATGTACTACTGGGGAATGATTTGGCCCCCCTCATTTCTGCTTACGCCCCGATGGGCCCCGCTGAAGCCAACCCAGTGACTACCTGTGCCCAGACCCATGCTGCTGGAACCGGCCTGATTGCAGCTGAGAACGGGGTAAGATTATCTTCCCCGACATGTACCTTAGATCAGGCACAATATCAGTCTAAAATTGGAATGTGACAAGTTGGCCAGTGAGAAATCAGAGATGCAACGACACTACGTCATGTATTATGAGATGTCCCATGGCTTGAACATTGAAATGCACAAACAGGCTGAAATTGTCAAAAGGTTAAATGGGATTTGCGCCCAGGTTTTGCCTTACCTTTCCCAAGAGCACCAGCTACAAGTTTTGGGAGCCATTGAGAGAGCAAAGCAAGTGACTGTTCCAGAACTGAATTCCAATATTCGTCCCGGCCTCCTAGTGCAATGTTGATGTGTTGTCCAGGCATTAGACGAATGGAAATATGGACTAACTTCGGAGTCAACCCGTCTGGGGTCTCCTCCTGTGTTAGTCTCCTGCCAAAAGGGGAGATGTGTGACGGGTCACTTGGGGCACAGGGGGAATGAGAACCCCACCATGATTTGGGATAGTCGTATTCAAGGCTGTATATACATGGTATATATTGGGCGTATATTGTGTGTGGGCTGTTGCGTAATATTTGCTGTGATGGGGTGTGATTGCATTCTATTGTGGCTTTTGGTAATTAAGTCTGCTACTGTGGTGATGTGGGTTGGAGCTTGGTAGACCGTCTGGCTGCCTATTATGGGATGTTTTTTTACAAGAAAGGTTGGTCTTTATTTAGAAGATATCAAGTAACAAGAGATATACAGACATCTTCCACACACAATACATGACGAGAAGCAATAGTCTTCAGCAATACAAATATCAATGTCAAAAAAAAAAAAAAATCAAGAAAAGCATAATCCAATACGGACTTTTCTCTTAAGCAATAAAGATAACATTCTAAACCTACTGAACCCAGGGAAGCCAGACCCGGTCAAATTTCTTGGGACATCCTCTGCTAACATATGTCAGCTTATACATTGGCAGGATCGCATTAACCGAGGAATCCCAAGAGTCCACCCTGGGGGGGGGGCAGGGGAGGACCATTGCTTAAGAATTTATTTTTTAGCATAAAATAACAACATAGATACCAATAACTTTGTGTATCTGGGTCTCTGATCATCATCGTGTATCCCAAGTAGGGCCAGTTCAGGCGTCATCGGCACAGACAACGCCAGACGGACATTGATACATTCAAAGACCTTAGCCCAGAACTCTGCCACCAAGGGGCAGGTCCAGAACATGTGAATGAACGTACCAACAGAAGTGTGACATTTCGGGCAATTAGGGGATCTCTCCGGGTATATCCCGTGCAGTCTCTGAGGCGTATAGTAAATACGGTGTATAAATTTGGTCTGTAGTAGTTTATCTCAGGAGGATATCATCAGTTTTGACCCATCCTCAAAACACTCCTCCCACGTAGCTCTGTCTAGGCTAGGTATATCAGTCAGCCATTTACCCCAAAGAGCGTCAATCCTAGGTGAGTCAACTACTAATAGGGCAAGGTAGAGAGCAGAGAGCGCTTTCCGAAGATCCTCCCGAGCTAACAATCGCTCAATAGGATCTGGCGCCAAGCTGATAGTCAAGGGAAACTGGGCCCTAGCTGCATGCCTTAGTTGATAATACCTGAACAACATCCGCTCCGGTAGTCCATATCGAACAGCCAGCTCCTGGAAGGACAGCAGCCCCCCTGAGCGAAAGACATCCTGGAGGGTCTTAATGCCATAACCAGCCCATAGGTGCGGGTCAGGAATCGTCCGGAATTGGGGGAGGGAGGGGTTACCCCACAAGGGACAAAGCGGAGAATAATAGTTTGGTCGCATAAATCTCTTACGAGCAATGGTCCAAATTTTGAGAGTAGTCTTGGTGGGCCCTGGAAGAGATGGATATGCAGCCACACCTCGATATACTAGGTTCCCCAACTCCCGAAGCGAGCCCAAGATAACGGCCTCCAAACAGGTGGCCGCGTTTGACCTGGATTGCACAAACCACCAATGAACTGTGACCAGAATTGCTGCCCAATAATATACCAGTAGGCTGGGGAGCGCGAGCCCCCCACAGCGGACTGGAAGCTGCAAGGTGGACCTCGCCAACCTAGGCGAAGATCCCCTCCAGATAAAGGAGCCTATACAGACATCTATTTCCTTAAAGAATGAGCCAGGGAGCCAAATCGGGCAGTTCCTAAACATATACGTAAATCTGGGTAGAAACAGCATTTTTAATATGTTCATGCGACCGAGCAGGTTGAGGGGCAAATCCCTCCATCTGCTACAATGTTCCTTGAGTCTTCCGACAAGGGGGGCCAAATTGAGGCGGCGAAAGTCCCGTAAGTCCCTCGACACCACAATTCCGAGGTATTTGAACTCCTCGACCCATAGCAGCGGGGTATGAGCGGCCTCACTCTGGGACCTAGGGTCTAGCGGGAACAGGACTGATTTCGACCAGTTAATCCTAACCCCCGAGAAGCGGCCAAATTCCTCAAAGATCTGCAAAGCTGCCTGCAGAGAAGCATCTGCGTCCTGTAAGTAAAGCAAGGTGTCGTCAGCATAAAGGGAAATTTTCTCCTCCAGCTGGCCCACTCGGAGGCCACGAACCGCGGACGACTCCCTAATTATGGTCGCCAGTGGCTCAAGGGCCAAGGCAAACAAGCTGGGCGACAGGGGGCAACCCTGCCGGGTGCCCCTCTGGAGGAGGAAAAACTCTGACAGTGTCCCATTTGCCTGGACTCTGGCTCTAGGGTACCCATATAGCATTCCCAACCACTTAAGGAACTGTGGCCCAAACCCATAGCTATTCCCAACCACTTAAGGAACTGATTATGGGATGTTTAAGTGTCTTTCTGTGAGGAGGGGGGGGGAATCACCCCTCCTGCTAAGACTGTTTACTGAAAGAGAAGTTTGAACACACCTGACCTGTATGACCATTGTCATTGGACAGTTTAACCCGCCCTGTTCCCCCAAGGATGGGAGGGAAGGGTTTTTGAAGAGAAATGTGTTTACCATGTGTTTGTAATAAATTTCTTTCCCTGTTTTGGAACTTCATACAGAGTGCTTGTCTCGTATGTTTGGAAGGATTAATCCTATGGGAAGCAGTCGCCTGACTGTGGAGGATTGGCAGTGGATGTGTCCAGAGAGGGAATATCTTAAACAGCGTTAACCCCTTTCATACTTGGGCAGCCGTTACACCCCCCTTGGCAGATATGAAACAGCAGAGACAACAGGGAGGGTATCTGTCGTAGCAAACGCCATATCTATTCTAGACATGGTGTGGAAAGAGTCAGAGTGGCAAGAAAATTAGCGCACGTCCGGATGTTTCCAACACCACACTTCTGTAAGGCCATAAACCTGCAACCAGTCTAGGAAGGAGGGAAAGGGCCTGCCCCCACCTCCCAAGCGGTCCACCGCTGGATCTAAAATAGCATTAAAGTCACCCACATAAAGTAGGGGGCTAGGGGGTCTGGTCAGCAGCTGAAGTGACAATTTGGAGAGTACCTCCAATGAAAACGGGGGGGGGGGGGGGGAAATGTTCAAGTGAAAGTAAAAAAACAACTGCGCTAGAACCCGAAGTGTCAAAGTATAACAAGGGTGGGATAAATAGTGCAGCGCAAAGAAAAATAATGAAAACTACCACTAGAACATGAATGGCAGATAAAACAAACAATGGTGACATGTGAGAAAACCAATGTAAGTCGAGGCACTCCAATGATTAAATTAAAGGCCAAGTGAATATAAATAAATGCATGGAGAAACTACAGGAAGTAGTGAGGAGTCATGTACTGTGAAACCTCAGTGTGATGATTCTTTCCCTTCCACGGAAGAGTGAATCACATGAATGGCTGGTTGACTGATGAAATAACAATACGTAGGAACAATGAATAGATGGGTACTCTTACCGCAACTGGTGGACTCATCTGCCGTATGACAATGAGTCAAGCGAGCATGAGGTCTCAGCAACCAAGGATAATGGAACTGGAACACTGTGGGCACTGCGGAGGTCCGAATCGATCCAGGAAAGGGAAGTCCAATGAACTGGGATGTAGGGTCCACACTCCTTCTGCATAAGGTTCCAGATAGAACGTGGAAAAAGGCAAAGAAGGAAATGCTCCCAATGGTGCAGGTCAATGAGAAACCGATCAAGGTTCATTGGAATAAAATGTCATAAAAATACATGACAATCGGCATAAAGATAAAAGTGATCACAAATGAGTCTAAAAGCAATGTGGGGTGCAGTAATGCAAGCCCGACGCGTTTCGACTTAAACAGTCATCAACAGGGGCATATTCCTGTACCCCCACATTGCACAAACATTTATAGAGCTCTGAACGCCCAGACCCACCCCAGAAGGGGTGGGACCGAAACAGGAAGTTACATAAATCAACCTATCCTTTCACAGCCACTACAATAAAGAGTGCTGAAGTGAACAGGAGAGTCATGTACATATATATATCCGTACATATATCCACCAACATACAATATATTGATCACAAATAATGAACCAACATACTCTATAATATTCACAATACTAAACCATATATAATGTATCTGGAGACCTGGGAGGACAAATTTGCATGCCAAACCTCTCTTTGGAACTGAAGAAACGTCATTCGTCCAGTCTGGATCCAGGGACCTGGATCGAATAGTCCCTCCACCAATTGAGCCAATCGCTGGCAAATCATGTGACTGAGGCCATCCTATGTATACCGCCGTCATCCAATGGTATGAAGTGTCCCCTGGTGTGTGGTCACCATAGTGGACCGCAACTCAGATAAACTTGGTTTTCCCTTTTTATCACTAATATCACCCGGTACAGACCAATACTGGTCTGAATCTGATGAATGCCGCCAGTCGGGAAGGAATTGTTCCGTCCCGTCCCTGCTTAAGTCAAAGCCGGTTGATGTTTACCCTACGGCATCCATGTGACCGAAGGTCACGTGTAAACACAAGAGCCGTCGCGTCATCAATGGACGCGATCAATCAGGGGCCTCCCGTCGATCCGTGACGTCACAATGCACAGCATGGTGGTGTCCACATAATCGGAGGTCACGTGCAAACACAAGGTATCGCAACATCACAACATGATGCAGCGACACCCTCTGTGTAAAAGTAGCGCAATGATGACACCAAGGCAGGATATCAAAAATAGCAGCATTAAAGGGCAAACAATAATAAAATGGATCTCACCATCATGCCAACGAATAAAATACATGGACAAGCAAATAAATAAAATAAAAAACTTTGTTCCCTGACATATCTCTAAAAAGAATCGTGCACACTGTTCCGCCCAGAGGGAAGAATGTGAAATGCAGGTAGAAGTTCAAATTGCCTGAAAATATTGTTTTAAATTAAATAAAATAGCTCTCCCATTGAGGAGATGCCAATACTTGGGTGTGTAGACCAAAAAATGAAAAGAGAGACATGACAATAAGCCATAAATAAAATAAAAGATATATAGTAAACCGAGCAAAACAAGTGATGGAACACTATGAATTGGGATGTAAATAATTACAAAAATAAAATTAAAAGTATAACCCAAAATGGGTGAGTATATGCAAACTGTGAGATGTACTACACATATATGCACAGACTACGACCGATAACAAAGGAGACACGAGCCCAGGGTACTCACGCACGGTTGATGAAGGAATTGATATCCCAATCAACGTTCATACCGTGGGGTGAGTAACACCTGAACTTGTGTATCCAAAAGGTCTCTAACCTCGATACCCCTCGTAGACACGAGTCACCCCTCCAATGGGGGATGAATCTGTCTGACTTGAAACTGTGTGCCCTTGGGGTTCTTGGCATGATGTTCCAAATAGTGGCGGGACACTGTGTGTTTGATGCACCCCTTGCGTATCTTGGCCAGATGTTCGTTTACCCTTATAGAAAAGTTCCTGATGGTACGCCCTACATATTGAAGCTTTCATGGACAGGTAATGAGGTATACTATAAACCTAGTAACACAGGTAGTAAAATGTTTCATGGGGTAGACACGCCCCGTAATACTGGATGCAAACGTGTCCGTTTTGCGTCTACCCACATACATTATTGATACATGCATTACATTTCCTACATGGGTAATAACCCTTGGCCTCAGGAAAAAAAGAAACCTTTTTGGGGGGGTCAATAGTATTAGGAACTATGTCGCTTTAGATGGAGCGAGCACCCCTAAATATTACTCCAGCTCGCTCAGGGAGGGAAGGTCGAAGAATTTTGTCACTAGCAAGTACCCTCCAGTGCCTATTTAGGATCTTTTTAATTTCACCATGCTGGGTGGAATATGAGGTGAAAAAGGACCATTTCAACTTCTCCTCCCTGGTAGTTCTAGGTTTATCCACAAGGAGAGAAGCTCGGTCCATTAACGACACTGCTGTAATATCTGCATCTAATTCAATGGATGTGTAGCCCTTATCCAGAAACCTCTGTTTCAAGATATTAGACTGAAAGAAAAAATCCCCCTCATTAGTACAGTTTCTCCTGAGACGGAGAAACTGACCCAGAGGGACCGATTTTAACCACTGATGGTGATGACAGCTGTCAACAGGTATGTAACCATTCCTGTCTGTGGATTTAAAATGTGTTTTAAACTCCAAATGATTATTGACAGCCATAATCTCCAAATCAAGGAAGTGAATAGAAGTAACACTAGCCTCATAAGTCAGGATAATACCCGGTCATTGCTATTCAAGGTGGTCATGAAAATGTCCAATGACTCTCTACTTCCCCTCCACAGGAGGAGGATGTCATCTATGTACCTGGCCCACAAGACCAATTCAGGCCTATTATGGGCATAGACGACCTCCTCCTCCCAATGGGCCATAAACAGATTAGCGAGGCTGGGGGCATACTTAGCCCCCATTGTCACGCCCTTAATCTGGGAGAAGAAGGTACCCTGGAACCAGAAGTAGTTATGCCTAGTAGCGAAATCGAGCAACTCCATTATAAAGTTCCTTTGTAAGAGGGAAAGGGACGAGTTCCTCGTAAGGAACAGCTCGACTGCTGCCAGGGGGGCGGCGCATCCAGCGCAAAAAGGCAAAGAGTAAAATAGGTGCAGGTATTTTTAACTTAAGTTCGGCTGTTCTTACCACTGAAGAACAACTAGTTCTAGATAAGGTACTCAAGTTTGTTCCACCCAGAAAATTAAATACATTTTCCACCTTCATAGACATACAAAAATATATTCGCAAGCTTAATATCCAGAGACATTTCTTAACTCTACCTTCAGTTGGCGCCCAGACCCATGGTCAGAGCTCTCAAGTGCAATTAGGATCAATAGATTCTTCCCGGACAGATGGTCAGAATTTTAACTCCCACTCAGGGTTATCGAACCCTTCCTTGTTCAACCCCCCTGGTAATACAGCTCCGTCTATCAATGTCTTCCGTACCATAGTACTTAATGACCTAGATAAATTGACGGTCAAAAAAATCCATCAAGATCCAGCAATTGAGGCAGGTTTAAAAACTCTTTGTCTCAATAAAAACCTCATTATCCGCCCCGCAGATAAAGGGGGCAGAATAGTAGTATTAGACAAAGACTGCTATGTTCAGGAGATGTACAGACTCCTAGAGGATAGAACCACCTATAGTCCCCCACCGGGTGATCCTACCTCTAAATACAAGAAAGCCCTGGTTGACATTGTTAACAAAGGCTTTTCCTTAAATATTTTAAATAAAAAGGTACAGGAGTTCTTGATCCCACTGGCACCTTGCATACCTATCATATATTTAGGTGCACAAAGACCCAGTCAATCCCCCTGGACGTCCTATAGTCCGTGGGATTGACTCGGTCACCTCCAAAATTGGGAATTATATTGATCACTTTCTTCAGCCTTTAGTTAAGCTTGTGCCATCATACTTAAGGGACACTAAAGATACGATCAAACTGCTTGAGAATGTCCAATATCATGAGGACATTATTCTGGTCACCGCAGATGTGTCCTCTTTGTACACGTGCATTTCACACCAGCCAGGCCTGGCAGCAGTCGAGCTGTTCCTTACAAGGAACTCATCCCCTTCCCTCATACAAAGGAACCTTATAATGGAGTTGCTCGATTTCGCTACCAGGCATAACTACTTCTGGTTCCAGGGTACCTTCTCCCAGATTAAGGGCGTGGCAATGGGGGCTAAGTATGCCCCCAGCCTCGCTAATCTGTTTATGGCCCATTGGGAGGAGGATGTCGTCTATGCCCTTATTAGGCCTGATTTGGTCTTGTGGGCCAGGTACATAGATGACATCCTCCTACTGTGGAGGGGAAGTAGAGAGTCATTGGACATCTTCATGACCACCTTGAATAGCAATGACCGGGGTATTATCCTGACTTATGAGGCTAGTGTTACTTCTATTCACTTCCTTGATTTGGAGATTACGGCTGTCAATTATCATTTGGAGTTTAACCACTTAACGACCGCTCACTGTATATATACGTCGGCAGAATGGCACCGACAGGCACAATCACGTAGAGCATACGTGATTGCCTTTTGTATAGTTGGGGGGTCCAATCGGACCCCCCTCCTATACAGTGAGCGGTGGCTAAGTGTCCGGGAGCGTTCCAGGATGAGGGGGCAGCCATTCGTTTCTGGCCACCCCCTCGCGATCGCTCCCGGCGAATGGAAATGCCCCCTCTGTCTGTGTCAGACAGAGGGAGCAGGAGGAAGTGATGTCATCTCTGGTGCGGCGCTCACATATACCGAGCGCCGTACAAGAGAAGACATCAGGTCAGTGCACACAACACTACACTGACACCAGGACACATAGGGACATAAATCGCCCCCCAGGCCCCCCCAGATCACCCCCCCAGCCCCCAGTCACAGTGTCACTGATTGCAGTGACCATTTATTTAGTGATCACTGCAATCAGTGACATTTGTGACTGTAAAAGTGTCACCAAAGTTTAGTCTTAGGTCCAGTGTAGCCCCCTAACCCCCCCTAATAAAGGTTTAACCCCCTGATCACCCCCCAGATAACCCTTTTACCGCCTATCACCACTGTCGCTAAGCGATCATTTTTCTGATCGCTGTCTTAGCGTCAGTGATGCCGATCGGCAGCCAGTAATTTTTTTTAGGTTCGCCGCATGTTTTTATAGCGTCAGGTACCCCAATATATTATCTAATAAAGGTTTACCCCCTTGATCGCCCCCCAGGTAACCCTTTCACCCCCTATCACCACTGTCACTAAGCGATCGTTTTTCTAAACGCTGTCTTAGTGTCTGTGATGCAGATCGGTAGCCGGTAATTTTTTTTAGGTTCGCCGCAGGTTTTTATAGCGTCAGGTACCCCAATATATTATCTAATAAAGGTTTAACCCCCTTGATCGCCCCACAGGTAACCCTTTCACCCCCTATCACCACTGTCGCTAAGCAATTGTTTTTCTAAACGCTGTCTTAGTGTCGGTGATGCAGATCGGTAGCTGGTAATTTTTTTTAGGTTCGCCGCAGGTTTTTATAGCGTCAGGTACCCCAATATATTATCTAATAAAGGTTTAACCCCCTTGATCGCCCCCCAGGTAACCCTTTCACCCCCTATCACCACTGTCGCTAAGCGATCGTTTTTCTAAACGCTGTCTTAGTGTCGGTGATGCAGATCGGTAGCCAGTAATTTTTTTTAGGTTCGCCGCATGTTTTTATAGCGTCAGGTACCCCAATATATTATCTAATAAAGGTTTAACCCCCTGATTGCCCCTAGTTAACCCTTTCACCAGTGATCACCATATAAGTGTTACGGGTGACGCTGGTTAGTTTGCTTTTTATAGTGTCAGGGCACCCGCCGTGTATATAACCCAATAAAGGTTTAACCCCCTGATCGCCCGGCGGGTGATATCAATTAGGTTTTAGCGTCAGAGAGGGTCTGAGTCACACCCCAGGCAGCGTCAGATTAGTGCCAGTAACGCTAACACCCACGCGTGAAGCATACACCCCCCTTAGTGGTATAGTATCTGAACAGATCAATATCTGATCTGATCAGATCTATACTAGCGTCCCCAGCAGTTTAGGGTTCCCAAAAACGCAGTGTTAGCGGGATCAGCCCAGATACCTGCTGGCACCTGCGTTTTGCCCCTCTGTCCAGCCCAGGCCACCCAAGTGCAGTATCGATCGATCACTGTCACTTACAAAACAAAAACACACAACTGCAGCGTTCGCAGAGACAGGCCTGATCCCTGCGACTCCAGTGCTGTAGGAGGTGATTTCACCACCACAGTTAAAAAAAAAAAAGCAAATATGCCGAAGCATTGGGGCAGCAGGGGCGGAGGAGCGATTTTGCTCCTAATGCCGCGTACATACGGTCGAAATTCCGACGGAGGCTTGCCCGTGGAAAAGTCCGACCATGTGTGTGCGGCATAACTTTTTTGCGGGAGGATGCCCCCATGCTTCGGCATATATAAATGGTGCGTGTATGCCCATCATTGGAAGTGGGTGGATGAAGGGCGGTATTCTAATGGTGGGCATACCCACCGATCAATCTCTTTTTTCGTTCAGCCAACTGGCTGCATGAAAAAAAAAGATTACAATACATGTCCAACAAGGACCAGCAACGTACTGGTATGTTGCTGGACTTTGAATGTTTATACCAGAATGATGCCTGCGGGTTTAGGTATCATCTTGGTATCATTCTTTTCAGCCTGCGGCCGGCTTTCATGTAAAAGCAATCATAGCGGCTAATTAGCCTCTGGACTGCTTTTACAAGCAGTGGGAGGGAATGCCCCCCCCCCGGATATAAAAAGCGCCATTGGGAAATTGGGAAAGCATTTTATCACACCGATCTTGGTGTGGTCAGATGCTTTGAGGGCAGAGGAAAAATCTAGGGTCTAGAAGACCCCAGTTTTTTCAAAAAAAGAGTACCTGTCACTACCTATTGCTATCATAGGGGATATTTACATTCCCTGAGATAACAATAAAAATGATAAAAAAAAAAAAATACTTGGAAGGAACAATTTAAAAATAAAATAAAAAATCAAAATTAATAATAAAAAAAAAAAGCACCCCTGTCCTGCCCTGCTCTTGCCCAATGGCGAACGCAAGCGTCGGTCTGGCGTCATATGTAAACAGCAATTGCACCATGCATGTGAGGTATCACCGCGAAGTTCAGATCGAGGGCAATCATTTTAGCAGTAGACCTCCTCTGTAAATCTACTGGGGTAACCTGTAAAGGCTTTTAAAGGCTTTTAAAAATGTATGTAGTTTGTCGCCAATGCGCGTTTGTGCGAAATTTTAAAGCATGTCGTGTTTGGTATCTATGTACTCGGCCTAAGATCATCTTTTCTATTTCATCAAACATTTGGGCAATATAGTGTGTTTTAGTGCATTAAAATTAAAAAAAGTGTATTTTTTAACCCAAAAAATGCGTTTGAAAAATCGCTGCGCAAATACTGTGTAGAAAAAAATGCAACACCCACCATTTTAATCTGTAGGGCCTTTGCTTTAAAAATATATATAATGTTTGGGGGTTCAACATAATTTTCTTGCAAAAAAAAAAATGTTTTCATGTAAACAAAAAGTGTCAAAAAGGGCTTTGTCTTCAAGTGGTTAGAAGAGTGGATGTAAGCTTCCTAATGTTGTGTATAAAATGCCAGAACAGTTCAAAACCCCCCCAAATGACCCCATTTTGGAAAGTAGACACCCCAAGCTATATACTGAGAGGCATGTCGAGTCCATGGAATATTTTATATGTTGACACAAGTTGCGGAAAAAACGACAATTTTTTATTTATTTTTTGCACAAAGTTGTCACTAAATGATATATTGCTCAAACATGCCATGGGCATATGTGGAATTACACCCCAAAATACATTCTGTTGCTTCTCCTGAGTACGGGGATACCACATGTGTGAGACTTTTTGGGAGCCTAGCCACGTACGGGACCCCAAAAACCAAGCACCGCCTTCAGGCTTTCTAAGGGTGTAAATTTTTGATTTCACTTCTCACTGCCTATCACAGTTTCGGAGGCCATGGAATGCCCAGATAGCACAAAACCCCCCCAAATGACCCCATTTTGGAAAGTAGACACCCCAAGCTATTTGCTGAGAGGTATTGTGAGTATTTTGCAGATCTCGCTTTTTGTCACAAAGTTTTGAAAATTGAAAAAATAAATAAATATATATATATATTTTCTTTCTTCATTTTCAAAAACAAATGAGAGCTGTAAAATACTCGCCATTCCTCTCAGCAAATAGCTTGGGGTGTCTATATTCCAAAATGGGGTCATTTGGGGGGGTTTTGTGCGATTTTGGCATTTTATGGCCTTCGAAACTGTGATAGGTAGTGAGGAGTGAAATCAAAAATTTGTGCCTAGAAATCCTGAAGGCGGTGCTTGGTTTTCGGGGTCCCGTACGCGGCTAGGCTCCTAAAAAGTCCCACACATGTGGTATCCCCGTACTCAGGAGAAGCAGCAAAATGTATTTTGGGGTGTAATTCCACATATAACCATGGCATGTGTGAGCAATATATCATTTAGTGACAACTTTTTGTAATTTTTTTTTGTCATTATTCAATCACTTGGGACAAAAAAATATATATTCAATGGGCTCAACAGGCCTCTCAGCAATTTCCTTGGGGTGTCTACTTTCTAAAATGGGGTCATTTGGGGGGGTTTTGTGCTATTTTGGCATTTTATGGCCTTCGAAACTGTGATAGGTAGTGAGGAGTGAAATCAAAAATTTGCGCCCTTAGAAATCCTGAAGGCGGTGCTTGGTTTCCGTAGTCCCGTACGCGGCTAGGCTCTCAAAAAGTCCCACACATGTGGTATCCCCGTACTCAGGAGAAGCGGCAAAATGTATTTTGGGGTGAAATTCCACATATAACCATGGCATGTGTGAGCAATATATCATTTAGTGACAACTTTTTGTAATTTTTTTTTTTTGTCATTATTCAATCACTTGGGACAAAAAAAAAAAATTCAATGGGCTCAACATGCCTCTCAGCAATTTCCTTGGGGTGTCTACTTTCCAAAATGGGGTCATTGGGGGGGGTTTTGTACTGCCCTGTCATTTTAGCACCTCAAGAAATGAGATAGGCAGTCATAAATTTAAAGCTGTGTAAATTTCAGAAAATGTACCCTAGTTTGTAAACTCTATAACTTTTGCGCAAACCAATAAATATACGCTTATTGACATTTTTTTTACTAAAAACATGTGGCTGAATACATTTTGGCCTAAATGTATGACTACAATTGAGTTTATTCGATTTTTCTTATAACAAAAAGTAGAAAATATCATTTTTTTCAAAATTTTCGGTCTTTTTCCGTTTATATCGCAAAAAATAAAAATCGCAGAGGCAATCAAATACCATTAAAAGAAAGCTCTATTTGTGGGAAGAAAAGGACGCAAATTTCGTTTGGGTACAACATTGCATGTCCGCACAATTTACAGTTAAAGCAGCGCAGTGCAAAATTCTAAATTCACCTCTGGTCCTTTAGCTACCAAATGGTCCGGGGCTTAAGTGGTTAAAAATAGGATTTTTATAACAGCTTACCTGTAAAATCCTTTTCTTGGAGTACATCACGGGACACAGAGCGACATAGTCATTACTAATGGGGTTATATAGATACCGTCAGGTGCTGGCACTGGCAACTTCCAAAACCGGAAGTACCCCCCCTATATAAGCCCCTCCCATCCGGGAGCACCTCAGTTTTGTAGCAAAGCAATAAGTGTCCCCAAAGAGGGGCGGGAGCTCTGTGTCCCGTGATGTACTCCAAGAAAAGGATTTTACAGGTAAGCTGTTATAAAAATCCTATTTTCTTTCTCGTACATCACGGGACACAGAGCGACATAGTCATTACTAATGGGATGTCCTAAAGCAATGCCAAATGAGGGGGGGGATACACCATATATAAGCTGAGCGCTATCAGACATGAGGATCTTTTGCGGCCTGCAACACACTGCGCCCAAAGGCGACATCCTCCTGACTTCTAACGTCCACCTGGTAGAACCTAGTAAACGTGTGAACTGAAGACCATGTTGCGGCCTTACAGATTTGAGCCAGGGAGGCCTGGTGATGCACTGCCCATGAAGTTCCAACTGCTCTCGTGGAGTGCGCTCTAACTTTGAACGGAGGCGGTCTCCTTCTCAAGCCATAAGCTTGCATAATGACCTGTCGAATCCACTTGGCTAAAGTAGATTTTGACGCTGCCTGACCCTTTCTGGGGCCTTCCGGCAGAATAAACAAAGTATCCGTTCTGCGAATCTGAGCAGTGGCTTTTAGATAAGCTTTAACTGCTCTTACTACATCCAAAGAATGCAATAACTTTTCCTCTACCGAAGTAGGTTTGGGGAAAAAAGAAGGAAGAACCACATCTTGGTTCAAATGAAACCTCGATACCACCTTAGGAAGAAAGGCTGGATGAGGACGTAACACTACTCTGTCCTTATGGATAACCAGATATGGCTCCTTACAGGACATAGCTGCTAATTCCGATACTCTTTTAGCCGAACAAATGGCTACTAGAAAAATCAATTTCCTGGTGAGAAGCACCAAGGAAATATGCTGTAATGGTTCAAATGGTTGTTTCTGTAGAACCGACAGAACCAAGTTTAGATCCCATGGACATATGGGAATATTAACCGGAGGACTAATACGCATCACTCCTTGTATAAAGGCTTTGACTAGTGAATGCGAAGCCAAGGGCCTTTGAAAAAATATTGACAAGGCCGAAATCTGACCCTTGATAGTACTCAAGGCAAGCTTCCTATCTACAGCCCACTGTAGGAAGTCCAGAATCCTACCTATTACGTACTTATGTGGATGCCATTTCTTGGCCTCACACCACGCGATGTACGCCTTCCAGATTCTATAGTAGATCTGCCTGGATACCGGCTTCCTGGCATTGATCATGGTAGATACCACAGCATTAGAGAGCCCTCTCTTTTTTAGAATGTGGGCTTCAATAGCCAGGCCGTCAAACCTAGGGCTGGTAAGGAAGGGTGGTATATCGGTCCTTGCGAAAGCAGGTCCGGACGACGTGGGAGAGTCCAAGGACTCCCCACTGAAATTTTACAATCTCCGCGTACCACGCTCTTCGGGGCCACGCTGGAGCCACCGGAATCACTGGTTTCTTTTCTACCCTGATTCTGCGGAGTAATCGAGGTAACCATTGTGGCGGTGTGAATGCATATATCAGCTTGAACTGATCCCAAGGGAACACTAGGGCATCCGAGCTGCAAGCTAGGGGATCCCTTGTCCGAGAGACAAACCTGTCCCCCTTTGCGTTGAATCTGGATGCTAGAAGATCTACATCCGATGTTCCCCACCGCTGACATATTGTCCAGAAAACCTCGGGGTGAAGGGACCCTTCCTCTGGGCCTAATTGCTGGCGACTTAGAAAGTCCGCCTTCCAATTCTCCACTCCTGGAATGAATACCGCAGATATGGCTGGGACATATTTTTCTGCCCATTTCAGGATGTAATTTACTTCCCTCTGGGCTGCACGACTCCTGGTGCCCCCCTGATGATTGATATATGCCACTGCTGTGGCATTGTCTGATTGAATTCTGACAGGGGACCCTTGGAGTTTGGATGTCCATGCTACTAGGGCATACCGGGCTGCTCGTATCTCTAAGAGATTGATGGGCAGGGCCTTTTCTGCATCCGACCATCTGCCCTGGAGAGACTATTGCTCCAGTACTGCTCCCCAGCCTATAAGGCTGGCATCTGTAGTGACCACCTTCCAAGAAATCGGACTGAAGGATTTCCTTTTTTCCAGATTCTGGGGAACCAACCACCAACGGAGGCTCTTGCGAACGGAAGGGGACAAGGACATTGTAAGTCTAGGGCCTGAACTTTTTTGTTCCAGGCTGACAGTATGGCCCCTTGCAAATTCCTTGAATGGAATTGACCGTAGGGTACTGCTTCGAATGATGCCACCATTTTTCCCAGCAGCCTCATATACAGGCGTATGGACGGCTGTCTTTTTTGTACCCACTAAGTGGATCAAATCTTTCAAAGACAACACCTTTCCTCGAGGCAAGAATATTTTTCTCTGGCCTGAATCCAACCCTAGCCCCAAGTATTCCAGACTTTTGACTGGTTTTTAGGGCTGACTTGTCTCGGTTGATAATCCAACCGTGAGATTCCAGATACTTGATTGTCTTGTGAACGACCACGTCTAGTTTTTTCACTGAGTGGTCTATCAGCAACAAGTCATCCAGATATGCCATTATCATTACACCTTGTGTTCTTAGATTGGCCAATAAAGGGCCAGAATTTTTGTAAACACTCGTGGTGCTGTGGCCAAACCGAAGGGTAAGGCTCTGAACTGAAAATGGCGCCCTTCTACTGCAAAGCGTAGAATTTTTTGGTGGACTGGAAAGATGGGAATGTGCAAATAAGCATCTTTGATGTCGATCGCGGCTAACCAATCCTCCCCTTGTAGGGCAGTGGCCACCGATCGGATCGACTCCATCGGAAAGTCCTGATATACAGGAATTTGTATAGCCCTTTTAGAATTAATATGGGCCTCCCGTCCGCGTTTGCTTCGGGACTGTAAAGAGGTTTGAGTAAAATCCGAACCCTCATTCTTCCAGGGGAACCTCCATAATTACTCCTTGGAGCAATAGTTGTTCTAGTGCCAACAGGAGGGACTCTCTCTTCCGGGGATCCCTTGGCACGTTTGACCTTAAAAATGGGAAGGAGGAGAGTCTTTTAACTCCAAACTGTATCCCAAACCTACTGCGGAGAGCACCTATCTGTCTTGATCGTGTCCCGCCAGGTCTCTTGCGAACAACTGGAGTCCTCACCCCACCCGACTGAGTGGGGGCTTCAATGAATTTAACTTTGGGGGAGGTTTTGTACCTCCCCTGACCCAGGGTTTCTCATTACCCTGCTACTGTCCCTGTTTTTTACCCCCGGGATTTGACCGAGGAGGCCGTCGGAACTGTTACACAGCCGATGCCCCAGGGACTGGAGAAGCAGGCCTCTTAAAGAGGGACCTCTAACTCTGTTTTTAACCGGCAAGAGCGTATTTTTACCGCTGGAAATTTTCTGGATATATGTGTCCAGGTTTTCCCTGAATAAGCGTTCACCATGAAATGGGACGCTAACCAGCCATTCTTTACAGGGAGCTTCAGCAGACCAGTTTTTGAGCCATAGGAGCCTACGCATATGTACTATAGACAGCGTAAGGCGGGAGGCCTGATGGACTGAATCCTTTATGGCGTCAACCGCAAAGCCTAAGGCTCTAGGTAGATCAGCTAGGGCAAAGCCTGCTGATCTGTCAAGTCCCTCAAGACCTGTTTCAACTGATCCTTCACTGCTTAGCAGACCCCAATAGCTGCTACTGCTGGTTGTATCACCAAGCAGATTTTCATAAGGACTCCAATCTTTTATCTATTGGGTTCTTGAACATTTGGACATTATCCACTGGACATGTCAGTGATTTATACATACAAGAGATGGCTGCGTCCACTGTAGGGACCTTCCATTTTTTTTTTTTGATGAACTTATCCTCCATGGGATAGACCACCGGAAATCTCTTGGGGGAATAAATATTTTCTCAGGACGTTCCCAATCCTGGTAAATGAGCCCTTTCAGTAAAGGGTGAAGTGGAAAAGAACAAACAGTCTGGGGGCTTCTAGCGACCCCAACGAGGATACTGTAGTGGTTGATGGTTCCGCAAGGTGCATTTTTAAATGCTGATCGGACCATGTTAGTCAGAGACTGAACCCATAATCTTTCAGCCTGAGATGCTGAGAAAAGGTTCCCCCACTGTTGATTCCTCTATAACAGAATCAACCTCATCCTGATCCCCTTCAGGCAGGTCGATCCCTGTATGGGACTGTTGCTCTGCTAACAGGCACTCTGAAGGAGGAGACGGAGATCGGGCGTGCTTTCCCTGACAGGGAGGCAGCGATAAATGTTGACAATCTCTCTCTAATCCTCCCAGAGCTGAGGAAAAAACCTCCTCTGTTACATACACAGGAGCAGGTGAACTGAGGACAGCCACAGTACCAAGTACCCCTGCGGGGTCTCTACGGTCACTTACCTCTGAACTTCAGGGGAGACTGGTGCAGCAGAAGTATGCCCAAGATCCTCCGAGCCAGATGAGACCCCCTTCGCTTCCTGGAAGATTCAGTTCCGGAGCTTCTGGACGGCATATTCCTAAGCCTAAAGCTGAGGTATTCCAGCCGTAATACACCACTTTTACTGAGAATAGTCTAGCACAATTGCTGCTATATCACAGTTGGTGTCTACTAATGTGCCTTTCTAGGGGATGCCTGTATCAACCGCTTGCTGTATGCCCTTTTTTTAAATGTTGCCAGCTCTGTCTCTGTACTTCATAGCCAGCTCACCACACAAAACTGTGGTTTTTACATGCTGGGACGCCCGCACATGCGCAGAAGCGCTGCGGCGCACACAGAGCGTCATCCCCCAGGCTCCGCCCCCTTTCCTGGCTCACCTCTATATATAGAGGCGCGTGCACGCGCGCGGCCACGTGCGCCTTCGGCGCTAATTTTGAAAAATGGAGACTAGGGACAAGAGCCAGGGCCCCTCTTTGCCGCAGGCCGGGGGATGGACGAGCATTGCAACATGGCAGAGGAAGCAGTTTCCCATAAGAGAACTCACCATCTGCCTGGACTTGCTCTGCTGAGAAGAAACTAGTCCACATGACTAGAAACATTCCACAGCGGCCTCTAGTGGACAAACACAGGTACCGCAGTCTAATATCTTAAATATATATATAAAAATATATATATATTTTTTTCTTGACCACCATTAAAAATTATTACATTTTTTTAGTAGTTACAGGCATGCGCAGAATTTTGCGGGAATACCATTAGGTAACAGACAGAAAGACAAATTAGGCTTGGGGGTCCCCCAATAGAACCAAGTTCCTGGGGGCCCCCACTTACCTGTTCCCCGCCGCAGGACTTTGTTTGGTCCACAAAAGCCCAAACTTCACCTATCACGGCAGGCATTGTAATCAAACCTTCAGGGACCGGGTTCCCAAGGATTCCACTCCCCTGGACCTGTATAGCACCCTGCACAGAAAACATCTTGGTCGTGGGTATGACCAGAGCTCTGGATCCCAGGGTCCAGCTCTCCTAAGAGAAGCATTACAGGCAAAACCTTGCTCTTCTCTGCAAGGCCCGGGTACCGACCGTTTAGCTATGAAGCTTTTTTGGTCGGATCCGGAATAGCTTACTGAGGCCCAAAAGAACCTGTACGCAAGCTCAGTGAAAAACACATGTTTCTTCTTGGCCAACACCTTAGACACTGGCAAAAAACTGAGGTGCTCCCGGATGGGAGGGGCTTATATAGGGGAGGGTACTTCCGGTTTTGGAAGTTGCCAGTGCCAGCACCTGACGGTATCTATATAACCCCATTAGTAATGACTATGTCGCTCTGTGTCCCGTGATGTACGAGAAAGAAACACATTTTAAATCCACAGACAGGAATGGTTACATACCTGTTGACAGCTGTCATCACCATCAGTGGTTAAAATCGGTCCCTCTGGATCAGTTTCTCCGTCTCAGGAGAAACTGTACTAATGAGGGGGATTTTTTCTTTCAGTCTAATATCTTGAAACAGAGGTTTCTGGATAAGGGCTACACATCCATTGAATTAGATGCAGATATTACAGCAGTGTCGTTAATGGACAGAGCTTCTCTCCTTGTGGATAAACCTAGAACTACCAGGGAGGAGAAGTTCAAATGGTCCTTTTTCACCTCATATTCCACCCAGCATGGTGAAATTAAAAAGATCCTAAATAGGCACTGGAGGGTACTTGCTAGTGACAAAATTCTTGGACCTTCCCTTCCTGAGCGAGCTGGAGTAATATTTAGGGGTGCTCGCTCCATCGAGAGCGACAGCTCCTAATACTATTGACCCCCCCAAAAAGGTTTATTTTTTTCCTGAGTCCAAGGGTTATTACCCATGTAGGAAATGTAATGCGTGTATCAATGTATGTGGTAGACGCAAAACTGACACGTTTGCATCCAGTATTACGGGGCGTGTCTACACCATGAAACATTTTACTACCCGTGTTACTAGGTTTATAGTATACCTCATTACCTGTCCATGCAAGCTTCAATATGTAGGGCGTACCATCAGGAACTTTTCTATAAGGGTAAACAAACATCTGGCCAAGAATACGCAAGGGGTGCATCAAACACAGTGTCCCGCCACTATTTGGAACATCATGCCAAGAACCCCAAGGGCACACAGTTTCAAGTCATAGACTGATTCATCCCCCATTGGAGGGGTGACTCGTGTCTACGAGGGGTATTGAGGTTAGAGACCTTTTGGATACACAAGCTCAGGTGTTACTTACCCCACGGTATGAACGTTGATTGGGATATCAATTCCTTCATCAACCGTGCATGAGTACCCTGGACTCGTGTCTCCTTTGTTATCGGCCGTAGTCTGTGCATATTTGTGTAGTACATCTCACAGTTTGCATATACTCAGCCATTTTGGGTTATACTTTTCATTTTATTTTTGTAATTATTTATAATTTTTACATCTCCTTCTTTACATCCCAATTCATAATGTTCCATCACTTGTTTTGGTCGGTTTACTATATATTTTTTTTTCTTTTTTATACATGGCTTATTGTCATGTCTCTCTTTTCATTTTTTGGTCTACACACCCAAGTATTGGCATCTCCTCAATGGGAGAGCTATTTTATTTAATTTAAAACAATATTTTCAGGCCATTTACACTTCCACCTGTATTTCACATTCTTCCCTCTGGGCGGAACAGTGTGCACCATTCTTTTTAGAGATATGTCAGGAAACAAATTTATTTTATTTATTTGCTTGTCCTTGTATTAGATTCGTTGGCATGAGGGTGAGATCTATTTTATTATTGTTTTCCCTTTTAATGCTGCTTTTTTTTATATCCTGCCTTGGTGTCATCATTGCGCTGCTTTTACACAGAGGGTGTCGCTGCATCATGTTGTGATGTTGCGATACCTTGTGTTTGCACATGTGACCTCCGATCATGTGGACACCACCATGCCGTGCGTCGTGACGTCACGGATCGACGGGAGGTCCCTGATTGATCGCATCCATTGATGACGTGACGGCTCTGTGTTTACACATGTGACCTTCGATCGCAAGGATGCCGTGGGGTAAACATCAGCCGGCTTTGACTTAAGCAGGGACGGAACAATTCCTTCCCGACTGGCGGCATTCATCTAGAGTGGTCTAGAATAGTTTGTATGAGTGGCATGGTAGAGTTGGTCAACCATGGCCGTTTTAGGGCCCTCACTTTGGTGCCTGTAAGGTGGAGGCAGATGATATGAGGGCGACATTTTTTCAAAACTGAAAATACCTTTTCTGGGGTGCATTCAGACCTCTAGTATTCCATGGGACTATCCTTAAGGGCTCTACACAGGAGTGTGAAGAGCCCTTTTCTGTGCTCTCCCCTGGGGATTATTTTAAGCCTGTCCAGTCTAATAATAGTCACTACTCTGGGGATCTGTATCATATATCCCTCCTGAGTTATGGACACCAGCCCATTGATATTTTGAATTATCATTTTGACTCCCTACATTTGGGCTTGTCGGCTGAAAAGGAAGACATTCTTCTTATATACATTTTCTCTATATGTGACTTTGAAGTCTTATATACCGTCTACTCGGAAATTACAGCTGGTTTCCTAATTTCTGCTTCGCCCAGCATTGAACCTTCTTTCCGTGGCTTGTATTCTCTCCTTTATTGGATGTCTGGTTTGGCTACATGCTAACCTAGAAACAAATTTGTTAGAGTGAGATCCCTTTCTTGCCTCTACAATTACTGTTTTCCTGAATTTGCATCCTGAAGAAGCCCTCAAGGCGAAACACGTTGATGCATTCGGGTTCTCATCATTTATATGTATTCATATGTATTCATATGTATGATTTTTAATTCTTGAATTGTCCTTGTATCCTATGTCATATATGTGGTTCTCTTTTTCTATTAAACATTTATATATATTTTTTACACCTCTCTATTGTTTACTGTGCTGCTGAATGTCTGATTAGGGCCCATACCCCTATTTTTTCTGTTCCTGTTCTATAGGAGAGGACTAGGCAGAACATGTTAGATATTTAAATACATGTTTCTTTAACACAGTTTAACAGCCCCGCCCAGGGGGCGGTCCCTCCGGACATAACCCTCCGCCCTGCGGTCAGCAGCTCAGTTTTTTCCTGCCTAGTAGAGAAGGACCTGACCCCCCTTTGGACCCAGGGTCCGGAAGAAATTTTATTTTAAGAAATCTATCAACTGCTGGCTGGGTGACAGGCTGGACAATATAGATCCTTGTAGTCCCCCCAGTCTGGCCATTGAGCGTGAGCAGGCCTTAGCTACGCGCTGGGTTGGCCACAACATACCCCATGGCTCCAGGGGTGGCCGGTGAGCTATTGCTCCAGGGTTCACATATGACCGGGCTGCTTGCTGTCTGTCACAGTGGACCGGGCTGACCGCAACTCCGTACTGCTCGGTTGTAGGTCAACAGGAACTCACCAGCAGGTCCTCGCAGGGACAGGTAAGTAAAGTTCCTCCTGCCTCGGTAGGATGGAACAGCTGGGCATTCCTAAGGGGGTCGTTAGGGGGTTCTCCTGCCCTCCCCTCTCTCTCTCTGTCACCCTTTTTTCCTCCTCCCCTTGCGGGGCTTGCTGCGACTGGGGTATACCTGTAGGGGGGCTCCAGGTCCCGGCTGGGGGCTGTGGGGGTGTCCAGGCCCGCTCTCTGTATGGGGGGTAGTTATTCTCTTCGGAAGCCTCCGCTGCGGCCTTCTCATCCACCTTGCTTGTTTGGGCGCCATTTTGGTAGCGCCGGCGACATTTTTCTGTTTGTGTATTTGCATTGAAAAATCCCATTGGCGGCCATTTTGCCGTGGCCGCGCTGTGACGCAGGTCTGCATTGCGGGCTGCCATTTTCTTGTGGTCCGCGCTCTTTTCTCTGAGGCGCCCGGCGGCCATTTTGGAGTGGGTTTTGGCCTCTAGTACTGGATGGCTTCCTGAACAGCGCGAACGGCGCAATTCACCTCAGAGTTCCTCAGACACACGCTGTGTGTGGATGGAGAGCGGGCAGCAGCACTGAACAGTCTCTTGCTGGGTGGTGAGTTCCCTGGGTAACCCCCCGGTCAGTGCAGCAAGGAGGGTGGACATTTTTTTTGCTAGGTGTCTTGACTAAGTCCCTAAGGGCTGTCAGTGGGCAATATGGAGTCAGAAGCTGGCGTTTCTTCCCCAAAAATTCCAGAGGCATCAACCGGTGCCCCTGCACCTGCGGTTTCCATTGACGCTTTGTCGGCAGTCCTGGAGTAATTTGTTGTGTGGGCGTAAGGGGGGTACTTAGCACCCCCCGCTATCTCCTGGGGAATGTTCTGACTCAGACTCGGGCCTGGCTGCGGCACAGGACTCCGGTTTTGGTGTGTCAGAAGATGCGGACCAGGACCTTCCCTGTGAGGAGGATCCCTCGTTCGGGTCAGCTTAAGACAGGGCACTTGTGGGTGCGCTTATCAGAGCTGTGAGGGACACTCTCAAGCTGGAAGATACAGCTGGGACTTCCACTGCGGGATCTGTCCCTTTTGGGTCACACAAACCGACCCGCTCTGTTAAGGTTTTTCCTTATGTTGATTTCTTTGACAAGTTCATAGATAAGGAATGGGAACGGCCGCAGAGATCCTTTGCGGTCCCTCAGCACATGGCGGTCCGTTACCCATTTGAAGAGAGCCTTGTGAAAAAATGGGCTTCTCCTCCGATGGTTGATCCCCCGGTCTTTCAGTTAAATTAAGTAATCACTATCCCGGTAGAGGGGAACCCCTGCCTTTAAGGACCCTACTGATAGGAGGTCCGAAGCGGTGAGCCGCTCCATGTTTACCATGCTGGGGTCAGCGTTGCGACCTATATTGGCTGCAACCTTGGTGTCTCACACTCACTGAATGGGCTAAAATATTGCACCAGACAGTGGAGGAGCATCAGCTTCCTCCTGAATGCGTGACACTGGCCGAACAGTTGGTACAGGGCCTTGTGTACGTCTGTGATGCAACCCTGGATGCGGCCCTTTAATCTCCAGGGCCTCCGCATCTGCGGTGGTATTGCGCCACCTGATATGGCTAAAATGCTGGCCTGCTGACCAAGCTGCCAAGAAAACTCTGGCAGATTTGCCTTTCAAGGGTGGGAGGCTTTTTTGGTGCCTCACTGGACGACATCATTAAGGATGTCACTGGAGGAAAAAGCACACTTCTCCCTCTGTCCACTAAAGGGAAGGAGACGCGCCGTAAGGCGGGGCCCTCCTTTTCCGCGCAAAAACTGTATTTTCGTCAGTCAGGACCTGCTGGCAGACCCTCCCAAACGGACAAAGGTCCAGCTTGGGGACAGAAGCGTCCCTGTGTGTGCAAACCCACCAAGCCAGCAAACAAGCCTGCTACTGCATAAAGTTTTGCCCCTGCCCGACTCCTGGGTGGGGGGACGGCTTTGCGGATTTGCAGCTCGGTGGACCTCCCTGCTCTCCGACCAGTGGGTCTGCGAGGTGGTCACTTTGGTGGACAAGAAAGAAACTCGATCTTGTACCCCGAACAGATTCTTTCCCTCAAATCTGCCTCTCCTTCCGGCTCGTCGGACTGCCCAGCTGGGGGCAGTGCAAGACTTGTTGAGGTGCGGGGTAATCATTCCCGTACCACCACAGGACATGTTTCAGGGATTCTGCTCGAATCTGTTTGTGGTCCTAAAGAAGGACGTAGTCCGTCCAATCTTGGACCTCAAGGCCCTCAATGCTTTTGTAAAGGTTCAAAAGTTCAGGATGGAATAGATTCGTTTGGTGGTTGCTGCACTCCATCCGGGGGACTTCCTGGCGTCCTTGGATATCAGGGAGGCATACTTGCATGTCCCCATCTGCGTCAGGCATCAGAGGTTCCTGCACTTTGTGATCGGCGAAGACCACTATCAATTTGTGGCTCTTCCCTTTTTCCTAGCGTCGGCACCAAGAGTTTTCACCAAGGTGCTCGCCCTGATTCTAGCTTTGCTGAGACGGCCCGGCATTGCTATCGTGGGCTACTTGGACGATCTTCTGAGAGCTGCTTCAAGCTCAGAATTAGAGGAGGACGTGTCTATAGCCAGTCAGTCCCTCCGGGAGTTTGGTTGGGTACTGAACCTCCAGAAGTCAGTGTTAGTACCGACCCAGCACCTAGAGTACCTGGGGTTGATTCTGGACTCCTCGGAGGCAAGAGTCTTTCTTCCTTTGGAAAAGTTGCAAACCCTCCAGACTGCAGTGAAGTTGTTGACATCCCGCAAATGGTCGTCTCTCCGTTTTTTGAATGCGAGCCCTGGGCCTCATGGTAGCCTCTTTTGAGGCGGTGCCGTTTGCCCAATTCCGCACTCGGGTCTTGCAGAAGGAGATTCTCTTCAAATGGAACAAATCTCTGTTGTCTCTGGATCGTCAGATTCAGATAAGTCATCTTGCCAGGGCCTCCCTGAGTTGGTGGCTGAGATCCCCGGTTCTTTGGTCCGGGAAGTCGATCCTCCCCTTCCATTGGACTGTGATCATGACGGACGCCAGCCTGACCGGTTGGGGGGGGGGAGTCTGGGGGGTTCAGACGGCCCAGGGCCGATGGATTCCGGACGAATCCCAACTGCCGATCAATGTCCTGGATCTCCGGGCCATCAGGCTGTGTCTCTCCAAGTGGTCACATAGGCTAAGAGGGCGTCCAGTCAGGATCCAGTCAGACAACGCCACAGCTGTGGCATACGTCAACCATCAAGGAGGAACAAGAAGCTCGGCTGCAGCGTAGGAGGTCGCTCACATCCTGCGGTGGGCGGAAAGGAGCGTGCCGGCTCTATCGGCAGTTTACATTCCGGGCGTGGAAAACTGGCAGGCGGACTATCTGAGTCGCCAGATGCTGGACCAAGGGGAATGGTCGTAGCAACCGGAGGTATTTGAACTCCTTTGCCGGAGATGGGGCACGCCAGATGTGGATCTCCTGGCTTCTCCACTGAAGCGCAAGGTGTCGAGGTTCGTGGCCAGGTCCAGAGATCCCTGGGCAGACGCGTTGGTGGCCCCGTGGGGTCAGTATCGGCTAATTTATGCCTTTCCCCCACTGAAGTTGCTTTCTCATCTGCTCCGCAGAGTAGAGACCGAGGGGATTCCAGTGATTCTAATCGCCCCAGATTGGCCCAGGCATCCCTGGTACGCTGACCTTGTGCGCCTGGTGGCGGATGCACCCTGGCGACTGCCAATGCGGGAAGACCTTCTCTCGCAAGGCCCCATTCTTCATCCTGCTTTACAGTCGCTGGCTTTAACGGGACCGAGGCCTGTCGGATTCGGTCATTTCAACCATGTTGAAGGCACGGAAGTCTTCTTCTAGGAAGATCTACCATCGCACGTGGAGAGCCTACATCTCTGTGTGAGGAGATGGAGTGGCGTCCACAGGCTTATTCGGTTTCCAGGATCCTGCTGTTTTTACAGCGTGGAGTGGATCAGAAACCTGCCTTAAGCACCATTAAGGGGCAGATTTCAGCCTTGGCTATTTTCTTTCAGCGACCCTTGGCGGCTCATTCACTGGTGAGTACGTTTGTGCAAGGGGTCCGACATGTGGCTCCTCCGGTGCGACCACCACTACCTCCGTGGGATTTGAATCTGGTGCTCTCGGGGGTTCAGAAATCTCCCTTTGAGAACTTTAGGGAAATTCCACTTTTGACGCTCTCTCAGAAGGTGACCTTCCTAGTAGCCATCACGTCTGTCAGGAGGGTTTCTGAATTGGCGGCCTTGTCTTGCAAGTCCCCATATTTGGTTCTCCATAAGGATAAAGCGGTGCTACGCCCGCAGCCTGCCTTCCTTCCGAATGTGGTTTCGGCCTTTCACCTGAATGACGACATCGTACTTCCATCCTTGTGTCCTCTGCCATCGCATTCCAAGGAGGTTGCGCTGCATTCTTTAGACGTGGTACGTGCCTTGCGGGTGTACCTGTCTGCTACGGCTCAGTTTCGGAGGTCTGACTCACTGTTTGTGTCGGTGTCTGGTCCGCAGAAGGGCCTGGTGGTCTTGTCGGCCACCATTTCTCAGTGGATCAGGCAGACCGTCATCCAGGCCTATACCCTTTAGGGGCGGGCGCCTCCCTTTCCTGTCACGGCGCATTCGACCAGGGCTATTGGTGCCTCCTGGGCTTTCCGACATCAAGCGTCTGTCTCACAAGTGTGTAAGGCGGCGACCTGGTCGTCCCTTCACACTTTCTCAAAATTTTACAAGGTTGATGTGAGTGCATCTTCGGATGCTAGCTTTGGCCGCAAAGTTTTGCAGGCGGCTGTTTGAGGTTGCAACTCCTCCGTTGAGGAGCTCTGCTTGTTTGGGGTGAAATTGTTTTTTTGGTTGCTGTTCCCACCCCTCGTTTTTTTTACACTGCTTTGGGACGTCCCAACTGTCAAGACTTAAGAAGGCTGTGTCCGTCCATGGACGAAAAGAGAAAATAGGATTTTTTGTACTCACCGTAAAATCCTTTTCTCTGTCATCCATGGACGGACACAGCACCCACCCCTCCCTTTTGGTTTGTACTGTTTTTTACGAACTGAACTGCTGACTGCAGGGCGGAGGGTTATGTTTGGGGGGACCGCCCCCTGGGCGGGGGCTGTTTAACTCTGTTAAAGTAACGTATTTAAATATCTAACATGTTCTGCCTAGTCCTCTCCTATAGAACAGGAACATAACCCAACTGTCAAGACTTGGGAAGGCTATTGGTTATTAGACCCCTTTCACACTGGGGAGGTTTGCAGGCTCTATTGCGCTAAAAATAGCGCTTGCAAACCGACCTGAAACAGCGGCTGCTGTTTCTCCAGTGTGAAAGCCGCATCTTGGGAGCGGTGTGTATACCGCTCCTTCACTGCTGCTGCCCATTGAAAGCAATGGGACAGCGCAGCTATACCGCCGGCAATGCGCCTCTGCAGAGGCGCATTGCCGGTGGTATTAACTCTTTTTCGGCCACTAGCGGGGAGTAAAGCCGCAATTCTGACGATATAGCGCCGCTAAAAATGGCGGCGCTATACCGCCAGCGCACCTCCCGTCCCAGTGTGAAAGGGGCCTTAGAGATTTATAATATAATTGATTTGCTCTTCTGAAACAGTTTTTTTTTTTTTTAGTCATGTGACTGGCACAGCATCAATCATGTATTCTAACACAACTGCATTCATTTTGCAAGAAAGCACATTGGATTTATTGAGCTCCTTGGAAATAAGAAACTCCACAAAGTTTGATTTCAAGAGACTTTATTGTTTTTGGTTGAAATATTGTATTGTTTTATTGAAGGTATTGTATTGTCATTAGGAATGAGCTCAGGCGTGTTCGCATTGAACACGTGCAGAGCCCGCCAAGGAAGTCGGCACCGTCGGAACCGCGCTGCGCTAATCACAGGCAGGGAGACATTGTCCCGCTGCTCGGCTGCAGAGATCGGGAAATGTCTCCCTGCCTGTGATTAGCGCAGCGTGGTTCAGACGGTGCCGACTTCCTTGGCGGGCTCTGCACGTGTTCAATGCAAACACGCCTGAGCTCATGCCTAATTGTCATATGCGTTTGAGCCATAAGAGAGTTAAAGGATAAGTTCCCCCCCTTTTTTTTTTTCTAAATTCCAGCTTCCCTGTGTACCAATATAGCATTAATTTACTTACTCTTTTGTTCATGGACCGACACAGCTTCCAATTGACAAGTGGGTATTATCCGTTATTTAGGAGTGACTAGGCAGAAAAAACTTGTAAAACAAGTGTTGCATCACACCTTCTACAGTACCGCCCATGGGGCGGACCCCCCGGGTATATCCCCTCACTCTGCATCTCGCAGATCAGATTTTTTCCGTCTAGCAAGGAGTAGGACATGGCTCCCTTTGGGCCCATTGGTCCAGGGAAAAAGATTTATTTTTTTATTTTTTTCTACAATTTGCTTTTTTAGTTCCTGCGATCAACTGCCGACTGGGTGACAGGCTGGGTCCTCGATCCTTGTAGTCCCCCGAGTTTCGGCCATCGAGCGTGTGCCGACCCTAGCTACGCGCTGGGTTTTCCACGACATACCCATCGCTCTACGGGTGGCCGGTGACCCTACGCTCCAGGGCCTGCATCGGACCGCTCAGCTTCGGCTGACCTTACGGCCGAATCGCAGTTGCCTGACCGGTGAGCTTACGCTCCTAGGCTTGCATTGACTGCTCAGCTTCGGCTGACCTTACGGCCGAATCGCAGTTGCCTGACCGGTGAGCTTACGCTCCTAGGCTTGCATCGACTGCTCAGCTTCGGCTGACCTTATGGCCGAGTCGCAGCAGCCTGTCCGGTAAGCTAACGCTCCAGGGCATGCATATGATCGTCCCCTAGGGTCCAATCACAGCATGCCTGGCCGGCAGTCACCTCCGTGCGCAGATGATGATCTGTCCGGAATGTCTTCCAGCATGAGACACGCAGGAAGGGTAAGTAGCTCACCTGCTTCGGCAGGGTGACATTGGCTGGACATTCCCGGAGAGATCAAGTAAGTGGTTATGACCCCTTTCCTTCCTCTCTCCCTGCCTTCCCTTCTTCCTGGGCTCTGAGCTAAGGTTGCTGGGTGCTGGTCACCATGGGGGGGCTCCATCTGGAGCGGGGCTGCGCTGTTTGTCATTTAAAAAGAATGTCATTTTGCTTACCTGTGTGTGTGTGTGTGTGCTTCTCCCTCCATGCTGTCGGCGGCCATTTTGCAATGGTCCATGCCTGTTTCGGCCTCTAGTGAATGTCCGGCGGCCATTTTCTTGTAGTTTCGCGCCAATAGCTTTAAATCGCCGCCCTCTACCGACTGTTCAGCGGCCATGTTTGTTAGGATTCTCGTCTGTATGTATATACTGCCACTCGGTGGCCATTTTGTTGTGGTCCACGGCCATTTTTGCCTCTATATTCAGGCACAGCAGCCATTTTCTTAGAGCCCACATTGTTGTTATATACAGCCGCTTGGCGCCCATTTTGCAGTAGTCTCCGGCCCCTAGGGTGCATTTTCTGGCGCGAATTTTCACAGAAGACGCTAATAAGAATCACACTGACACAGACAGCGGTGGGATAGCATCACAGGCGTCTGAAGCAGACGTTTTTACTCTTTTGTCCATGGACCGACACAGCTTCTCTATTGACAAAGTGGGTATTATCCGTTAATTAGGAGTGACTAGGCAGAAAAACTTGTAAAAAGTGTTGCATCACACCTTCTACAGTCCCGCCCAGGGGGCGGACCCCCCGGGTATATTCTCTCAGTCTGCATATCGCAGATCAGTTTTTCTCTGTCTAGCAAGGAGTAGGACATGGCTCCCTTCGGGCCCATTGGTCCGGGGAAAAAAAGATATATATTTTTATTTTTTGCTACATTTGTTGTTTCCTGCGATCTTCGATCAACTGCCGACTGGCTGACAGGCTGGATCCTCGATCCTTGTAGTCTCCCCAGTTTCGGCCATCGAGCGTGTGCCGACCCTAGCTACGCGCTGGGTTTTCCACGACATGCCCGTCGCTCCACGGGTGGCCGGTGAGCCTACGCTCCAGGGCCTGCACCGGACCCCTCAGCTTCGGCTGACCTTACGGCCGAGTTGCAGCAGCCTGGCCGGTGAGCTTACGCTCCAAGGCTTGCATCGGACCGCTCAGCTTCGGCTGACCATACGGCCGAGTCGCAGCAGCCTGTCCGGTGAGCGTCACGCTCCAGGGCATACATATGATCGTCCTTTTTGGGTCCAATCACAGCATGCCTGGCCAACAGTCACCTTCCGTGCGCGGACGATGATCTGTTTGGAATGTCTTCCAGCATAATACATGCAGGATAGGTAAGTAAAACTCCCCTGCCTCGGCTGGGTGATTTAGCTGGACATACCTGGAGAGATCAAGTAAGTGGTTGTGGCCCCTTTCTTCCCTCTCTCCCTGCCTTTCACTCCTCCCTGGGCTTCTAGCTAAAGGTGCTGGGTGCTGGGGGTCACCTAAGGGGTTCCACTGGAACGGGGCTGGCTGTAACTAACATTTAAAAGAAATGTAATTTCTGCTTACCAGTGTGTGTGTGTGTGCTTCCTCCTCCAAGCAGTCGGTGGCCATTTTGAGGTGGTCCATGCCGAGTTCGGCCTCCTGTGACTGCCCGGTGGCCATCTTCCTGTGATTCGGCCACACCCACTGGCCCCTATCAGCTGATCGGCGGCCATGTTTGTCCACCCTGTATGTATATATTGCCGTTCGACGGCCATCTTTTTGTGGGCTACGGCTGCTTGACCTCTATCTTCGGTCGGCGGCCATTTTCTTAGAGCCCACATTATCTTCCATACAGACGTTTTTGGCAACCATTTTGCGAGAGCCTCCGGCCTCTAGGGTGCATTACACTGGCGCGAAAATTCACACAGGAAGTGCTGATAAAAGAAGTAGACTGACACAGCAGCAGTGGGACAGAATCACAGGCGCAGCACACGGCAGCATAGCAGTACCGGTCCAGGGTGGTGAGTCCTCTGGGTAACCCAGCATCTCTGCAGCGCAGGAGGGTGGCCTATTGATATCTTGCCTGGAGCCCTGTGAGTGTCAGCGTGTGGTCAGCATGGCATCTGAGCCAGATGTCTTCTCCCCTGAAACACCAAATTTAGCAGCTGGTGCCCCTGAGGTGTCTATGAACGCTATGACGGCAATCCTAGAGGCGTTTGCTGCCAGGGTGGAAGCAGCACACGGGAATACAGAGGGTAGTAAACGCCCCCTGCAAGCTTTCTGGGGATAATTCTGATGCAGAACCAGGTCCAGCTACGGCTCAGGGCCCAGATTCTGACGCATCAGAGACTGCAGACCGTGACCGGACAGTGAGGATGACTCCAAGTCCAGGACAGTACGCGAGACGGCTTTGGTATCTGACCTTATTACTGCAGTGTGGGATACGCTAAAGTTGGAAAATGCTGCAGAAGCAGCAGAGACTCCGGTCCACTTGGGTTTCATAGACCTGCCCGCACTGCTAAGGTGTTCCCTTGTGTGTCTTTTGATAAACTCTTATACAAGGAATGGGAGAACCCACTGAGGGTCTTTACAGCCCCAAAAAGGTTTACGGTACGGTACACCTTTGAGGAGAGTTTTCTGAAGAAATGGACCTCTCCCCCTATAGTGGACCCTCCGGTGTCCAGACTTAATAGAGCCACCACAATTCCTGTAGAAGGGGCTCCTGTTTTCAAGGACACTGTGGATAAGCAGGCTGAAGCACTCGCTTGCTACCTATACTCAGTGGTAGGCTCGGCATTGGCGGGGGCCCTAGTGTCTCACACACTTACTGAATGGGTAAGATTGCTACTCCAGGGGTTAAGGAGCGAGATGCTCCTCCTGATGAGATAACATTGCCCGACCTGTTGGTCCAGGGCCTTAGGTTTGTCTGCGAGTCAGACATGGATACTATTCCCCTGCTGTCTAAAGCTTCGGTTTATGCAGTAGCAATACGCCGCCTGATCTGGCTAAAAGGCTGGTTTGCGGACCAGACTTCCAAGAAAGCCCTGTTGGATCTGCCTTTTAAGGGCGACAGACTTTTTGGGGCTTCTCCAGATGACATCATCAAGGATGCCACAGGAGGTAAAAGCACTTTGCTTCCCCAAATTAGCAAGGGTAAGGGGCCACACCAAGGGCAAGGGCCCTCCTTTACTGCACGCAAGCGTTTTTTTCGTCCCCCTAGGGCGACAGGGAAAAGACCCCAGGCCGATAAAGCGCCTGCCCAAGGACAAAAGCGTCCTTGGTCCCGCATACCCAATAAGCCTGCGGACAAATTTGCGTCCGCATGAAGGTCCTCCCCCACCCAGCTCGGGTGGGGGGACGTCTTCGCCAATTCGCGACTCAGTGGACAGCTCTAATCTCCGACAGGTGGGTTTGCGAAGTAATCTCCTCAGGCTACAAGATAGAGTTTTTCTCTCTTGTCCACCGGACAGATTCAACACCTCCAATCTCCAGCTACTACCGACCCGTCGGGTGGCCGTGTAGGGGGCGGTCCAGGGTCTACTGGAACGCGGGGTAGTTATTCCAGTTCCAGAACTGGAACGGGGTTTTTACTCAAATCTGTTCATTGTGCCGAAGAAGGAGGGGGTTCGTCCAAGCTTGGATCTCAGAGCCCTCAATTGCTTTGTGAAGGTACAAAGATTTCGGATGGAGTCTGTTCAATCTGTAGTCACGGCTCTCCATCCGGGGGACTTTCTGGCCTCCTTGGACATCAAGGACGCATACCTGCATGTCCCCATATACTCCAGACACCAGAGGTTTCTGCGATTTGCTATCGGGAAGGACCACTACCAGTTTGTGGCCCTCCCGTTTGGCCTTGCCTCAGCACCCAGGACGTTCACCAAGGTGCTCGCTCCGATTCTGGCACTTCTAAGACAGCGGGGTATCGCTATCACAGGCTACTTGGACGACCTTCTGCTGAAGGCCCCTTCAAGCTCAGAATTAGAGGTAAGCGTGTCCATTACCTGTCAGACTCTTCGAGACTGTGGTTGGATACTAAAAAGTCAGTATTGGTGCCCACTCAACGTCTAGTGTACCTGGTGTTGATTCTGGATTCCTCAGAGGCAAAGGTATTCCTCCCTGTGGAGAAGTTGCAGACCCTCCGGGCTGCAGTACAGCAGCTGACTTCCAGGAATTGGTCGTCACTCCGTTTTTACATGCGAGTGTTGGGCCTCATAGTAGCATCCTTCTAGGCGGTCCCATATGCTCAATACCACACTCAAATGTTACAGAAGGAAGTTCTGTCCAGATGGAACATATGCCCTTCATCTCTGGATTATCAAATCCGAGTGAGCCACCTAGTCAGGAGATCCCTGGTATGGTGGCTGACAGCACCGGCTCTAATGGCCGGGAAGTAATTTCTTCCGGTTTACTGGATAGTGATCACGACGGACGCCAGCCTTACAGGTTGGGGGGGGGGGGGAGTCTGGGGTGTTCAGTCGGCGCAAGGTCGCTGGACCCCAGAGGAAGCCCTCCTGCCGATCAATGTCCTGGAAATCCGGGCGATCAGGCTGTGCCTCTTCAAATGGTCTCAGAGGCTGCAAGGGTGTCCAGTCAGGATCCAGTCAGATAACGCAACGGTGGCATATGTCAGTCATCAAGGAGGAACAAGAAGCTCAGCTGCAGCATTGGAGGTTGCTCGCATCCTGAAGTGGGCAGAGAAGAGCGTTCCGGCACTATCGGCCGTGTACATTCCGGGTGTGGAAAACTGGCAGGCGGACTACCTGAGCCGCCAGATGCTCGACCAGGGAGAATGGTCCTTACACCCAGAGGTGTTCCAACGCCTCTGCCAAAGATGGGGCACACCAGACGTAGATCTTCTGGCTTCCCGACTCAATCGGAAGGTATTGAGGTTTGTGGCCCGGTCAAGAGACCCATGGGCAGACGCAACGGACGCGTTGGTGACATCGTGGGGTCAGTATCGGCTAATCTATGCCTTCTTTCCCTTAAGGCTCCGCAGAGTGGAGGCAGAGGGAATTCCAATGATCCTAATCGCTCCAGATTGGCCTCAGCGTCCTTGGTACGCCGATCTAGTACGTCTGGTAGCAGACGTCCCCTGGCGCCTACCACTACGGAAGGACCTGCTATCGCAAGGTCCCATACTCCAGAATCCTGCTGTTTTTACAGCATGGGGTGGACCAAAGGCTTGCCAAGTACGATTAAGGGACAGATATCTACCCTGGCTGTTTTTTTTTCTCTTATCGTCCATGGACTGACACAGCTGGATACTGTAAACGTGTGGGTATATGTCCCTGCTCGCAGGAGAAGATCTAGGCAGAATGTTAGATGTTAAAACATTCTAGAACAAACCAGAGCTGAACAGCCCCGCCCAGGGGGGCGGTCCCTCCGGAAATTACCCTCCCACCTGCAGCTAGCAGACCTCAGTTTTTTTCTGCCTAGCAGAAGGAGAAGACGTGGCTCTCTCAGGAGCCAGTCTCCTGGAAGATTTTACTTTTAAATTTTATTCCTTTGGGAATTTTATTATTTTATTTTTGAGACCTTCAATCAACTGTCGGCTGGGCAACAGGTTGGGTACACTGGTATCCTCGTAGTCTTCCGTGTCCGACCATCGAGCGTGCTGATCCTCGCCTTGTGTGCGTGAGACTCAGTTCACGACATACCCCATGACTCCAGGGGTGGCCGGGTTGCTTTCATGCTCCCGCGGTCCTCTCAAGATTGAACAGTACTTGACTGACTGTATCTCTTGCGGTGGACCGGGCCGACAGCTACGCAGTACGACTCTGTGATAGGTCTGTCTGAAACAAGCCAGCGGGTCCCTGAAAGGGACGGGTAAGTAGTCTCTCCTACTGCAGGTGAGTACATGCTGGCTGTGTTTCTGTGTGTGGGGGTTTCTCCCTGTCTCCCCCCTGTTATGCTGCTCTCTGCACCCTGTACTGGTGCTGTGCTGTGGGGTGCTTGGGGGTCACTCTGGCCTGGCTGGGCGCTCATGTCTGCAGTTTTTTCTGGTGTGTGAGGTGATTATTGCGTGCGCCATTGGCGCGCATTAGAGCTTTGAATTTCGCGCTCGGTGGCCATCTTGGCGTTCAGTGGCGCAGTTATAGCTGCGGCCGGCGCCCATTTTCTTGTGGCCGCCGTGCATTTATTTCTGGCGGCGGCGCGAATCCCCTCACAATCTCCTCACAGACTGAGCGGTCCTTAAGGGTTGGTGGGTCCTCCCGGGTATCCCCCCCTCAGCGTAGCCAGTGGGTGGACTGTATATTCACTGTATAGTGTATAAGGTCTCAGAGGGTGGCGTTATGGAGTCTGATACACCTGCTCTCCACACTTGCCTGGGGCAACTGGCAGTGCTGCACAGTTAAACATGTTCATATGTTTCCTGCTCCTGCGGTCCTTATGGACCAGTTGTCAGCAGTCCTGGAATAATTCCTGTCAGAATGGAAGCGGTGTGCGAGCAAAAGGAGCTATAAGCCCCCCTCCCCTCACAAAAATCTTTACTGAAGGGGTGCTCTGAGTCAGATATGGGCCTAGCTACTATGCTCAGGACCCGACCTCTGAATATTTAATGTTTATGAACAGGACATTCCCTTGTGAGGAAGACTCCTCCAGTTTTGTGTCAGTGAATGACAGGGCGCTTGTAAGTGATCTCATTGTGATCTCCCTCAGTGATCTCCCTCATTGTGAGAAACACTCTCAGGCTGGAATTGCTGTGACAAGCTTTTCTTTTACACAGTTTCCTCACTGTTTTCCTCACACTGCCTCAAGAGCAGCATGGATGAGGGAGGACTTTATTCATTTATGTCTGTAGTCCCTGTGAGCCTTATGTGTGATACCTGAGGTAACATTTCCCGCCATTTCCTGGGGAATGATTTGAGCTCTGACAGACACACGGTCTGAGGATCAGAGGTTACCTGTTACCTGCATGCTGCTTCGGCAGCACAGTCAAGCAGGTTGGAATGATACAGAGAAGATTATGCGCCTCTGCGCCATAATTTAACTCATCCTATACCTCTACACTGCATACATTCACAGTGTATGTATGTGTTATTGGTCTCTGTGTCTGCGTGGCTGTCCCCACGTTCCAATGCTGTGTTTCAGTGCCATACATGATATAAACGTACAAAATATGTTTATGCACGACTCCAGATACATTCACAGTATATGTATGTATTATACTCTCTGGGTTGGCGGGGGCTCCGGTGTCCTCCCGCACTCTCATGGTATGTGCGCTTCAGCTCTCTGCACAGTATAGACATGTTCAATATGTTTATTGCACATATTATACATGTTTACAGTATGGGTATACTGTTTGCGTGGGGTTCCTCCGGGTACTCCGGTTTCCCCCCACGCTCCAATGGAAATGCACAGCATAAACATGTGCAATATGTTTATTCACATGCTATCATTCCTACACGGTATCTGTGTGCTGTCTGCGTGGAGTTCTTCCGAGTGTTCCGGTTTCCTCCCACGCGCTGACGGTATGTGCGCCTTTGGCCTTCTGCACAGTTAAACATGTTCAATGTTTATCACGCATGCTATAATACCTACACGGTATGTGTAGGCAGTCTGTGTGGTTTTCCTTCGGGTACTCCGGTTTCCTCCCACACTCCATTGGTATGGGCGCTTCGGCGCTATGCACAGTCTAAATTTGTGCGATTGGATATCCACATACTAACATACCTACCCGGTATGTCTTTGCACTCTGCGTGGGTTTCCGCCCACGCTACATGACATGCATGCCTTTGGTGCAATACACAATGTAAACATATACATTATGTCTATACACTACACTAAATACATTTACAGTAGCTGTAGGTATTGCATTCTCTGAGTATGCGTGGGGTACTTCAGTACCTCCCACGCGTCAACGGTGTGCGCGCCTTCGGTGCTATGCACACATGAGCTTGTGCAAAATGTTTAGCACACACACTATAATACCTACACGGTATGCGTATGCAGTCTGCGTGGGTTTCCGCCCACGCTACATGACATGCATGCCTTTGGTGCAATACACGGTGTAAACATACACATTATGTCTATACACTACACTAAATACATTTACAGTAGCTGTAGGTATTGCATTCTCTGAGTATGCGTGGGGTACTTCGGTTCCTCCCACGCGCCAACAGTGTGCGCGCCTTCGGTGCTATGCACACATGGGCTTGTGCAAAATGTTAAGCACACATACTATAATACCATACACGGTATGCGCATGCAGTCTGCATGGGTTTCATCCGGATGCTCAGGTTTCTCCCCTGCGTTCCAATGGTGTGCGCATTCTCAGCGCTATGCACAGTATAAACATGTGCAATTTGTTTATTCGCAGGCTAACATACCTACACGGTTGTGTACGCAATCTGCGTGGCTGGTTTACGTCCAGGCCCCGATGATGTGCGCGCCTTCGTCGCTGGCACAGTATATACGTGTTTAATAGGTTTATCCACAAATACTAAACTACATACGCCGTATGTGGTGGTATTATGCTCTTTGTGGCTGGGTGGGTTTCCTCCCACACTCTCCATTTGTGGGTATGACGCAATACATAGTATAAACTATGTGTTTGCACAATCGGCACCTATCCATGGGTAGCTGCTGGATGGAGCATTGTCACAAGGATCCCTGATTTCAGGGGTATCACTTTCCACCTGCTTTCAGTGGTGATCAGAAGCGCTGGCTTGGACTGTGTTCGCCAGGTTGGGGTTAGCGTTACGCCCGTTAGTGGCTGCGTCTCTGGCATTTTTTATAGCTCAATGACTGGGCAAAAGCCTCTGCTTCATCCATCAGTCGTCTAGCAGGTGCACTACAACTGCTTTAGCCTTTAGGGTCTCTGTGCCCGGGGTGGGTTTGCGCCACCTGTGGAGGCTGAGGTACTAGTCCTCTGACCGAGTTTCTAGGGAAGTTCCGTCAAGTTGCCTTTATTGGCCAACATTTGAGGCACCCTGTACACTGGGCCCTCCCTTCTCCGATACATTGCGGAGTCTCTTTGGGATTTTCATACATCTCGCTGCAAGACGGTCCTGTCGGCCGTGTGCATTGCAGGCAAAGGGTCCTTGCATCCGGAGGTGTTTCCACCTTCTTTACCGGAGGTGGGGCACCGGAAGTGGACCTTGTGGCCTCTTGACTCACTCGCAAGGTGGCAAGATCGTGGTCAGGTCCAGGGACCCCTGGGCGGACGCATCAGACGCGTTGGAAGCCCATGGGGGCAGTATCACCTGATATATGCTTACCCTCCGCTACTGTTGTTGCCTCGCCGGCTTCGCAGAGTAGGGGCTGAGGCCATTCCAGTGCTCCGGAACGGCGACATTGGTACGCCGATCTACTTCGGCTAGTCGCAGACATTCCTGGTGACGGCCTATTGGGGTGGACCTTCTGTCTCATGATCCCATACTTCATCCTGCTTTACAGTCCTTGGCTTTAATGGCATGGCTGTTTAAAGCCAGGTGCTGAAAGACCGAGTTCTCTCGTATTCGGTCATCTCTTCTATGTTGTTGACACGGGAATCTTCCTCCAGAAAGATATCTCACCGTACCTGGAAGGCTTACATCGCTATGTGCGAGGAACTTGAGTGGCATCCTCTGATGTATTCCTTTCCCAGGATTTTGCTGTTCTTACAGCGTGGTGTGACCCAAAAGCTGGCCTTGCATACCTTTTTTTGAGGGTCGGATTTCGGCCCGGGCTGTCTTTTTCAACGACCGCTACCGGGCCATTCCTTGATTAGCACCTTTTGTGCAGGGGGTTCGCCATGTGATCCCCCCCTGTCAAGCCTCCTCTCCCTACTTGGGATCTGATTTTGATGCATCTCGGTTCTCCAAGAACATCCCTTTGAGAATAGCAGAGATTCCTCTCTTGACCTTGTCCCGGAAGTTGGCCTTAGTGGCCATTGCTTCGGTTAGACGGGTGTCTGAGTTGGCGGCCTTGTCTGGCAAGTCGCCTTACTTGGTCCTCCATAAGGATATGTTGGTGTTGCGCCCACGACCATCCTTCTTTTCTAAGGATGGTCTTGGCCTTTCACCTTAAGAAGGACATTGTTCTTCCATCCTTGTGTCCTCACCCATCGCATCCCTGAGAGTTTGCGCTTCATACATTAAGATGGGTACAAGCCTTACGAGTGTACCTGTCTGCTACTGTTTCCATTCGGAAATCTGTGTCTGGTCCAAAACAGGGCCAAGCGGTGTCGTCTGCCACCGTCTTTAGGTGGATCAGGCAGACCGTCATACAGGCCTATGCCCTTAAGGGGCGGGCGCCTCCCTTTCCGGTTGCGGCGCATTCCACCAAGGCAATTGGTGCTTCCCGGGCCTTCCGACATAAAGCGTCGGTTGCACAAGTGTGCAAGGCGACGACCTGGTCGTCCGTTCATACCTATTCAAGATTTTATAAGGTTGATGTGGCTGCATCTTCGGATGCTCCCTTTGGCCGCAAACCATTGCAGGCCGCTGTTTAATGTCGCAACTCCTCCGTTGGAGCTCTGCTTGTTTGGAGTGAAGTTTTGGTTGTTCCTTTGCTACCGCTCCCACCCTTCTGATACTGCTTTGGGACGTCCCACACGTTTACAGTATCCAGCTGTGTCAGTCCATGGACGATAAGAGAAAATAGGATTTTTGTACTCACCGTAAAATCCATTTCTCTGACGTCCATGGACTGACACAGCACCCACCCTTCCTTTTAAGGTTTGTACTGCTTTGTTACGAACTGAGGTCTGCTAGCTGCAGGTGGGAGGGTAATTTCCAGAGGGACCGCCCCCTGGGAGGGGCTGTTCAGCTCTGGTTTGTTCTAGAATGTTTTAACGTCTAACATTCTGCCTAGATCTTCTCCTGCGAGCAGGGACATATACCCACACGTTTACAGTATCCAGCTGTGTCAGTCCATGAACGTCAGAGAAATGGATTTTACGGTGAGTACAAAAATCCTATTTTTTCAGCGACCCCTGGCGACTCACTCTCTCGTGAGTACATTTGTGCAGAGGGTTTGACAGGTGGCCCCTCCGGTCCGTCCCCCGTTACCTCCGTGGGACTTGAACTTGGTCCTCTCGGTGCTTCAGAAGGCACCGTTTGAGAATATTAGAGATATTCCCCTGTTGACACTTTCTCAGAAAGTGGTCTTTTTGGTGGCTGTTACGTCAGTTAGACGAGTCTCTGAGCTGGCAGCCTTGTCCTGCAAGGCTCCCTATTTGGTTTTCCACAAGGATAATGTGGTGCTGCGGCCGCAGCCTTCCTTTCAAAAGTCGTTTCGGCTTTTCATCTCAATGAAGACATTGTACTTCTATCCTTGTGTCCTCAGGTGTCGAATCCTAAGGAGTCAGCGTTGCATTCCTTGGACGTTGTCCGAGCTTTGAGAGTATACCTATCTGCTACTTCCCTGTTCCGGAAGTCAGACTCACTGTTTGTTTCGGTGGCTGGTCCCAAGAAGGGCCAAGCAGTCTCGTCGGCCACCATCTCTAGGTGGATCTGACAGAGAGTAATCCAGGCTTACGCCTTAAAGGGTCAAGCGCCCCCCTTTCCGGTCACGGCGCATTCGACCAGGGCAAGAGTTGCCCCTTGGGCGTTCTGACATCAAGCGTCTGTTTCCCAATTATGTAAAGCGGCGACTTGGTCGTCCGCTCACACTTTCACAAAATTCTACAAAGTTGATGTAGGTGCATCTTCGGATGCCTCTTTTCGGCCGCAAGGTTTTACAAGCGGCTGTTTAGAGTTGCAGCTCCTCCGTTGGAGGAGTGCTGTTTTGTGTTTGGGGTGAAGTTTATTTTATGCTGTTACCACCCCTCGTTTTTTCTCTGACACTGCTTTGGGATGTCCCACTTTGTCAATAGAGAAGCTGTGTTGGTCCATGGACGAAAGAGTAAATAGGATTTTTTAATCACTGTAAAATCCTTTTCTCTGAGTCCATGGACCGACACAGCACCCACCCCTCCTTTTTAAGTTTGTACTGCTTTTTGACGAACTGACCTGCGATATGCAGACTGAGAGGATATACCCGGGGGGTCCGCCCCCTGGGCGGGACTGTAGAAGGTGTGATGCAACACTTTTTACAAGTTTTTCTGCCTAGTCACTCCTAATTAACGGATAATACCCACTTTGTCAATAGAGAAGCTGTGTCGGTCCATGGACTCAGAGAAAAGGATTTTACGGTGAGTAAAAAATCCTATTTTCCCCCTAAAACACCTGATTTGGTGGCTAGTGCCCCTGAGGTTCCAATGGACGCTAGGTTGGCAATCCTAGAGGCTTTTGCTGCCAGGGTGGAAGCAGCGCACGGGAACACGGGGGGTAGTAAACGCTCCCGTCCCCGGCAATCTTCCGGGGATTATTCTGATGCAGAACCAGGCCCAGCTATGGCTCATGTCCCGGATTTTGATGCATCAGTGACTGCAGACTGGGACCAAGCGGACAGTGAGAATGACTCCAAGTCCAGGTCAGTACGCGAAAGGGCTTTGGTATCTGACCTTATTACTGCAGTGCGGGATACGCTAAAATTGAAGAATGCAGCAGAGACTCCGATCGCCTTTGGGTTCCGTTAACCTACCCGCACTACTAAGGTGTTTCCTTGTGTGTCTTATTTTGAGAAGTGGGAGAACCCAAAAAGGGTTTTTACGCCTCCAAGGAATCTTGCGGTACGGTACCCCTTTGAGGAGAGTTTTCTGAAGAAATGGACCTCTCCCCCAATAGTGGACCCTTCTGTGTCCAGACTTAATAAAGCTACCACAATTCCAGTGGAAGGGGCTCCTGTTTTCAAGGACCCTGTGGATAGAAAAGCTGAATAACTCACTCGCTACCTATACACAGTGGTAGGCTCAGTGGTGCGCCCGGCATTGGCGGGGGCCTTAGTGTCTCAGACACTTACTGAGTGGGCAAAATTGCTGCTCCAGGGGTTAAAGGAGCGAGATGCTCCTCGTAATGAGATAACTTTGGCCGACCAGTTGGTACAAGGCCTTAAGTTTGTCTGCGAGTCAGACATGGACACTATCCCCTTGCTGTCCAAAGCTTCGGTTTATGCGGTAGCTATACGCCGTCTGATCTGGTTAAAGGGCTGGTCTGCGGACCAGGCTTCCAAGAAGGCTCTGTTGGATCTGCCCTTTAAGGGCGACAGACTTTTTGGAGCCTCTCTAGATGACATCAAGGATGCCACAGGAGGTTAAAGCACGTTGTTTCCGCAAACCATAAGGGGTAAGGGACCACGCCAAGGGCAAGGGCCCTCCTTTACTGCACGCAAGCGTTTTTTTCGTCCGCCTACGGCTACATAAAAAAGACCCCTGGCCGACAAAACGCCTGCGCAAGGACAAAGACGTTCTTGGTCCCGCAAGCCCAACAAGCCTGCGGACAAATCTGCGTCCGCATGAAGGTCCGCCCCCACCCAGTTCTCGGGTGGGGGGACGTCTTCGCAAATTTGCGGACATCTCTGATCTCCGACCAGTGGGTTTGCAAAGTGATCTCCTCAGGTTACAAGCCAGTTTCAGAGCTCGACCCGTGTCTGCCCCTTCTAAGACAGAGGGGCATCGCTATCATAGGCTACTAGGACGACCTTCTTCTGAGGGCTCCTTCAAGCTCAGAATTAGAGGTAAGCGTGTCCATAACCTATCAGACTCTCAGAGACTGTGGTTGGGTATAAAACACGCAAAGGTCAGTATTGGTGCCGACTCAACGCCTAGTGTATCTGGAGTTGATTCTGGATTCCTCAGAGGTGGCCTCCTTCGAGACGGTCCCATATGCTCAAGATCACACTCGAGTGTTACAGAATCAGGTTCTGTCCAGATGGAACAGATGCCCATCATCTCTGGATTATCTAATCCGGGTAAGCCACCTAGTCAGGAGATCCCTGATAGGGTGGCTGACATCACCGGCTCTCTTGGCCGGGAGGTCATTCCTTCCTGTTCATTGGATTGTGATCACGACGGACGCCAGCCTTACAGGAGCCCGCCTGCCGATCAAGGTCCTGGAACTCCAGACGATCAGGCGGCACCTCTTCAGATGGTTTCAGAGGCTGCAAGGACGTCAGTCGGGATCCAGTCAGACAATGCCACAGCGGTGGCAGATGTCAATCATCAGGGAGGAACAAGAAGCTCAGCTGCAGCATCGGAGGTCGCTCGCAGCCTGAGGTGCGCAGAAGGGGGAGCGTACCGGCACTGTCGGCCGTGTACATTCCGGGTGTGAAGTATTGGCAGGTGAACTGCCTGAGTCGCCAAATGCTGGACCAGGGAGAAGGGTCCTTACACCCGGATGGGTTCCAGCTCCTCTGTTAAAGAAGGGGCACGCCACACAAATCTTTTGGCGTTCCGACTCAATCGGGAGGTATTGAGTTTTGTGGCCCGGTCAAAGGACCCAGGGGCAAACGCAACGGACGCATTTGTAACATCGTGGTGTCAGTATCGGCTAATCTAGGCCTTCCCTCCCATGAGGCTCCTTCCCCATCTGTTTCGCAGAACAGAGGCAGCGAGAATTCCAAGGATTTTGATCGCTCCAGATTGGCCTCAGCGTCCTTGGTACGCCGACCTAGTATGTCTGGTAGCAGACGTTCCCTGGAGTCTACCTCTACGGAAGATCCCATACTCCGTTTTGCTTTACAGTCTCTGGCTTTAACGGCAGGGCTATTGAGAACCAGGTACTGAGAGAGAGGGGCCTGTCAGATTCAGTAATGTCTACTATGAGAAGTGCTCGGAAGCCATCCTCTAGGAAGGCTTATCATCGCACTTGGAAGGGCTACATTTCCATGTGTGAGGAAATGAAGTGGCATCCGCATACTTATTTGGTTTCCATAATCCTGCTGTTTTTACAGCATGGGGTGTTCCAAAGGCTTGCCTTAAGTACGATTAAGGGGCAGATATCTGCCCTGGCTGTCTTTTTTCAGTGACCCCTGGCTGCTCACTCTCTCGTGAGTACATTTGTGCAGGGAGTTCGACATGTGGCTCCTCCGGTCCGTCCCACGCTACCTCTGTGGGACTTGAACCTGGTCCTCTCGGTGCTTCAGAAGTCACCGTTTGAGAATATTAGGGATATTCCCTTATTGACACTGTCTCAGAAAGTGGTCTTTTTGGTGGCTGTTACATCAGTTAGACGAGTTTCTGAGCTGGCAGCCTTGTCCTGCAAGGCTCCCTGTATCTGATCTTCCACAAGGATAAGGTGGTGCTGCGGCCACAGCCTTCCTTTCTTCCGAAAGTTGTTTCGGCTTTTCATCTCAACGAGGACATTGTACTTCCATCCTTGTGTCCTCATCCGTCGAATCCTAAGGAGTCGGCGTTGCATTCCTTGGAAGTTGTCCGAGCTTTGAGAGTATACCTATCTGCTACTTCCCTGTTCCGGAAGTCAGACTCACTGTTTGTTTCGGTGGCTTGTCCCAAGAAGGGCCTAGCAGTCTCATCGGCCACCATCTCTAGATTGGTCCGACACATAGTAATCCAGGCCTATGCCTTAAAGGGTCAAGCGCCCCCCTTTCCTGTCACGGCGCATTCGACCAAGGCAATAGGTGCCTCTTGGGCTTTCCGACATCAAGCGTCTGTTTCCCAATTATGTAAAGCGGCGACTTGGTCGTCCGCTCACACTTTCACAAAATTCTACAAGGTTGATGTAGGTGCATCTTCGGATGCCTCTTTCGGCCGCAAAGTTTTGTAGGTGACTGTTTAGAGTTGCAACTCCTCCGTTGTAAGACTGCTGTTTGTGTTTGGGGTGAAGTTTACTTTATGCTGTTACCACCCCTCGTTTTGACACTTTGGGATGTCCCACTTGTCAATTGGAAGCTGTGTCGGTCCATGAATGAAAGAGTAAATAGGATTTTTTGTACTCATCGTAAAATCCTTTTCTCTGAGTTCATGGACCGAAACAGCACCCACCCCTCCTTTTTAAGTTTGTACTGCTTTTTGACAATCTGATCTGCGAGATGCAGAGTGAGGGGATATACCCGGGGGGTCCGCCCCCTGGGCGGTACTGTAGAAGGTGTGATGCAACACTTTTTTACAAGTTTTTTTTTTTCTGCCTAGTCACTCCTAAATAATGGATAATACCCACTTGTCAACTGGAAGTTGTGTCCGTCCATGAACTCAGAGAAAATGATTTTACGGTGAGTACAACAAATCCTATTTTTTTCTGCAAAAATATCAAAGCTTTCCATTAAATCTACAGACACTTACTTCACTTGTCCTCATCCATGTTTCCAAACGTATCCATTTGTTTTGACTTAGTCCTGGTCAGACTATATGTCATGCGTCATGACACAGGAAGGAGTTGACCAGCTGACCTCATGCATCATCCACCCTCCTACCTACCCACCCATTCCCAGCTGCACATTTTTTAAATGAAATGCAATTACCGTATATACTCGAGTACAAGCCGAGTTTTTCAGCACATTTTTTTGTGTTGAAAATGCCCCCCCCCCCTCGGCTTATACTCAAGTCACCTTTTTGCGCCTGATCTCCCGGACTTTGGGGATCCGGTACCGGCCGTAGGTCCCCTGGACCCCAAACTTGGCACATATGTAGCCTCACTCTTCCTCTACAAGTGTGCAAAGTTTGTTGGCCGTGGAGCACCGATTTTTCAAAGCCGGGCACCCCTTATATAGACTCCCATGTTAAACGGTAATTTATCCAGTGACTTTGGGGACCCAGTACCGGCCGGTTGTAAATCCCCTGGACCCGAAACTTGGCACACATGTAGCACCATTTCTTCTCTAGATGTGTGCAAAGTTGAACCTACGGCTGGAGAGCACCGATTTTTCAAACCCGGGCACCCCTTCCATAGACTCCCATGTTAAATGTCAGTCTAGTCATGGACACAGTGAGGCATGGACACAGTGAGGCATGCAAATGGACACCCTAGGCTTATACTCGAGTCAATACGTTTTCCCAGTTTTTTTGTGGTAAAATTAGGTGCCTCGGCTTATATTCGGGTCGGCTTATACTCAAAAGTATATACAGTAATCAGTGATCACCCTTCTCACTAAATAAAAGCTGTCAAACATAGTTCACATCTCTGCATAGCTGGAACTCTCATTCCCACATGCATTGTTTAAGCGAGAGGTGAGGGGTTTTGGAGAATTTTCACTCATCACACATAGGGCAGCCCATCCAACCGAATGAGCGGCCCTACACGCAACAATTTCCCCAAAGAAGCTTTAGGACTTTTTTTTGGAGTGGAGCTTGGTGCATTTTTAACCACTTCAGCCCCGGAAGAATTGGCTGCCCAATGACCGGCCCATTTTTTGTGATTCAAAACTGCATTGCTTTAACTGACAATTGCACGGTCATGCCACGCTGTACCCAAACAAAATTGTCATACTTTTTTCCCACAAATAGAGCTTTCCATTGGTGGTATTTGATCATCTTTGCGATTGAAATTTTTTGCGCTATAAACAAAAAAAAAGCGACAATTGTGAAAAAAAAAAAATTCTCTTATCGTTCATGGACTGACACAGCTCTAATACTGCAACACGTGGGTATATGTCCCTGCTCGCAGGAGAAGATCTAGGCAGAATGTTAGATGTTAGGAACATACATTCTAGAAAAAACCAGAGCTGAACAGCCCCGCCCAGGGGGGCGGTCCCTCCAGACATAACCCTCCTACCTGCAGCTAGCAGCCTCTGTTTTTTTCTGCCTAGCAGAAGGAGAAGACAAGGCTCTCTCAGGAGCCAGTCTCCTGGAAGATTTTTATTCCTTTGAGAATTTTATTATTTTATTTTTGAGATCTTCAATCAACTGTCGGCTGGGCAACAGGTTGGGTACACTGGTATCCTCGTAGTCTTCCCTGTCCAACCATCGAGCGTGCTGATCCTCGCCTTGTGTGCGTGAGACTCAGTTCACGACATGCCCCATGACTCCAGGGGTGGCCGGGTGGCATTTATGCTCCTGCGGTCCTTCACAAGATTGAACAGTACCTGCTGTATCTTTTGCGGTGGACCGGGCCGACAGCTACTAAGTACTACTCTGTGATAGGTCTGTCTGAAACAAGCCAGTGGGTCCCTGTGGGATGGGTAAGTCTCTCCTGCTTCAGGTGAGTACATGCTGGCTGTGTTTCTCTGTCTGGGGGTTTCTCCCTGTCTCCCCCGTGTTATGCTGCTCTCTGCACCCTGTACTGGTGCTGTGCTGTGTGGGGATACTTGGGGGTCACTCTGGCCTGGCGGGGGGCGCTCATGTCTGTGTGCTGGGGCTGTGAGTGTTTGGAGAAGCCACTAGCTGGCATGGCTATTACTGTTTAAGCTGCGCTCGGCGGCCATCTTGCCGCGGATCAATGGTGCTGCTTACACGCGGCCGGCGGCCATTTTTTTGAAGCTGCGGTGCTTTCACTTTCGGTTTTGGCCTGTATCGCCGCTGCTCTGGCGCGAATCTCCTCACACTCTCCTGAGACTTGACTCGCGCTGGCAGCGCGGTGACATACAGCAGAGCTGAGCGGTCCTTACAAGGGTTGGTGAGTCCTGGGTATCCCCTCCTCAGCCTCAGCACAGCCAGTGGGTGGAATGTATTATTCACTTTATAGTGTATAAGGTCTCAGAGGGTGGCAAATATTGAGTCTGGTTCACCTGCTTCCCCACTCTTGCCAGAGGCAACTGGCAGTGCTCCAGAACCTGCGGTCCCTATGGACCAGTTGTCGGCAGTCCTGGGAAAAAAATTCTTGACAGGATGGAAGCGGTGTGCGAGCAAGGGAGCTATAAAGCTCCCTTTCCCCACACAATCTCACACATGGGGAGTGCTCTGATTCAGATATGGGCCTAGCTGCTGCTGCTCAGGACCCTAGCTCTGAATATTTTAATGTTTTTTTGAACAGGACATTCCTTGTGAGGAAGACTCCAGTTCTGAGTCGGTAAATGACAGGGCGCTTGTAAGTGAACTCATTGATGCTGTGAGGGACACTCTCAAGCTGGATGCTGTGGCTGTTGTACCTCAGGCAGACACTTTCTCCTTTGGTTCTTTTCAAGCTTTTCTATTACACAGTTTCCTCACTGTTTCCTCACACGCTGCGTCGAGAGCAGTATGGATGATACAGTGGTACTCTCTGGGTCGGCGTGGGTGTCCTCCGGGTGCTCCGGTGTCCTCTCACGGTATGTGCGCTTCGGCTCTCTGCACAGTATAAACATGTTCAATATGTTTATTGCACATGCTATAAATACTTACAGTATGTGTGTGCAGTCTGCGTGGGTTTCCTCCGGGTACTCCGGTTTCCCCACACGCTCCAAGGGTAATGCACAGCATAACCATGTGCAATATGTTTATTCACATGCTATCATTCCTACACGGTATCTGTGTGCTGTCTGCGTGGGTTTCTTCCGGATGTTCCAGTTTCCTCCCTCGCTCTGACGGTATGGGTGCCTTTTGGCTCTCTGCGCAGTTTAAACATGTTCCATATGTTTATCACGCATACTATAATACCTACGCGGTATGTGTATGCAGTCTGAAACTTGTGTGATTTGATTATCCACATGCTAACTTACCTACACGGTATGCGTATGCGGTCTGCGTGGGTTTCATCCGGGTGCTCCGGTTTTTCCCCCGCGCTCCAATGGTGTGTGCATTTTCAGCACTATGCACAGCATAAACGTGCAATTTGTTTATTCGCATGCTAACATGCCTACACGGTTGTGTACGCAGTTTGCATGGCTGGTTTCCGCCTACGCCCCAATGATGTGCGCGCCTTCGTCGCTGGCACAGTATAAACGTGTTTAATATGTTTATCCACACATACTAAACTACATACGCCGTATGTGGTTATACTATGCTCTTTGGGGCTGAGGGGGTTTCCTCCCACGCTCTAATTGTGCGTTTTGACGCAGTACACAGTATAAACTGTGTGTTTGTACAATCAGCACTTATCAATGGAGCAGAAGCGCTGGCTTGGACTGTGTTCGCCATGCTTAGGTTAGCGTTACGCCCGGTATTGGCTGCATCTCTGGCGTTCCTGAAGCTCAGTGACTGGGCAAAAGCCTCTGCTTCATCTATCAGTCGACCAGCAGGTGCACTGCAACTGCTTTAGCCTCTAGGGTCTCTATGTCCGGGGTGGGTCTGCGCCACCTGTAGAGGCTGAGTTTCTAGGGAAGCTCTGTCAAGTTTCCTTTCTTGGCCAACAATTGAGGCACCCCGTAAGCCGGGGCCTCCCTTCTCCGATACATTGCGGGGTCTCCTTGGGTTTATCATACCCATCCCGCTGCAGGACGGTCCTGTCGGCCGTGTGCATTCCAGGGGAAGGGTCCTTATATCCGGAGGTGTTTTCACCTCCTTTACCGGAGGTGGGGCACCGGATGTGGGCCTTTTGGCCTCTCGACTCACTCGCAAGATGTAGAGATTCGTGGCCAGGTCCAGGGATCCCTGGGCAGACGCATCAGACGTGTTGGTGGCCCATGGGGACAGTATCGCCTGATGTATGCTTACCCTCTGCTACTGTTGTTGCCTCGCCTGCTTCGCAGAGTAGTGGTCGAGGCCATTCCGGTGATCCTCATTGCTCCGGGACGGCGACATTGGTACGCCGATCTAGTTAGGCTAGTCGCAGACGTTCCTTGGTGACTGCCTATTTGGATGGATCTTCTGTCTCATGGTCCCATACCTCATCCTGCTTTTCAGTCCTTGGCTTTGGCACGGCTGTTAAAGCCAGGTACTGAGGGACCGAGGTCTCTCGGATTCGGTCATCTCATCTATGTTGTGGCACGGAAATCTTCCTCCAGAAAGATCTATCACCGCACCTGGAAGGCTTACATCGCTATGTGCGAGGAGCTTGATGGCGTCCACAGACGTATTCCGTTCCCAAGATTTTGCTGTTCTTACAGCGTGGTGTGACCCAAAAGCTGGCCTTGCGTAACATCAAGGGTCGGATTTCGGCCCGGGCTGTCTTTTTCAACGACCGCCAGCGGGCCATTCCTTGATTAGCACCTTTTGTGCAGGGGGTTCGCCATTTGTGATCCCCCCTGTCAAGCCTCCTCCCCCTCCTTGGGATCTGAATTTGGTGCTCTCGGTTCTCCAAGAACATCTCTTTGAAAATATCACGGAGATTCCTCTCTTGACCTTGTCCCAGAAGGTGGCTTTCTTAGTGGCTATTACTTCTGTTCGACGGATGTCTGAGTTGGCGGCCTTGTTCCGCAAGTCGCATTACTTGGTCCTTCATAAGGATAAGGCGGTGTTGCGCCCACGACCGTCTTTCCTTTCAAAGGTGGTCTCGGCCTTTCACCTTAATGAGGACATTGTTCTTCTGTCCTTGTGTCCTCACCCATCGCATCCCTGAGTTTGCGCTTCATACATTGGATGTCGTACAAGCCTTACGGGTGTACCTGTCTGCTGCTGTTTCCATTCGGAAGTCTGACTCACTGTTTGTGTCTGTCTCTGGTCCAAAACAGGGCCCAGCGGTGTCGTCTGCCACCTTTTCTAGGTGGATCAGACAGCCTATGCCCTTAAGGGGCGGGCGCCTCCCTTTCCGGTTACGGCGCATTCCACCAGGGCAATTGGTGCTTCCTGGGCTTTCCGACATCAAGCGTCGGTTGCACATATGTGCAAGGCGGCGACCTGGTCGTCCGTTCATACCTTTTCTAAGTTCTATAAGGTTGATGTGGCTGCATCTTCGGATGCTTCCTTCAGCCGCAAGGGTTGCAGGCTGCTGTTTAAAGTTGCAACTCCTCCGTTGAGGATTTCTGCTTGTTTGAAGTGGAGTTTGGTTTTTCCTTTACTACTGCTCCCACCCTTTTCTGATACAGCTTTGGGACGTCCCACGTGTTGCAGTATTAGAGCTGTGTCAGTCCATGGACGTCAGAGAAAAGGATTTTACGGCGAGTACACAAATCCCATTTTTGTACTTTTTGCTATAATAAATATCCCCTATTTTATTTTTTATTTTTTTTAAAAAGCACATTTTTTCTCAGTTTAGGCCGATATGTATTCTTCTACATATTTATGGTAATAAAAATCGCAATAAGCGTATATTGATTGGTTTGCGCAACAGTTATAGCATCTACAAAATAGGGGATAGATTTATAGCATTTTTAATATTATTTTTACTAGTAATGGCGGCGATCTGCGATTTTTTTCGGGGCTGCGACATGGCGGACACTTTTGACAGTGTTGTGTCAAAAGCTAGCCCGCTTAAAGCGACCGACGTACAGCTACGACTCTTCGCGCAGCGGAGCCAACCTGCCGCGGTATATCTCAAATTCACAATTTGCCATTTTTTCAAATGGCAAATTGTGTGTTTGCTTCTGTGTTTGGTCTGCCGTTAACAATTAATGGCACTGAAAGCACAACTACTAATTTTAGGTGTATAAAGATGGCCATACACTATACAATCTGATTGTACAAACATCCATGAGGACAGTGAAGTAATTGCAATCAATGATTAATTGCATTTCATTTAAAAAACGTGCAGCTGGGAGTGGGTGGATGATGCAGGGTCAGCTGGCCAACTCCTTCCTGTGTCATGACCTATAGTCTGACCAGGAAGTAAGGCAAATGAATGTATACGTTTGGAAACATTGATGAGGACAAGTGTCTGTAGATTTAATGGAAAGCTTTGATATTTTTGCAAAAAAAGTACATTAATGCTATAGTGGTACATAGGGGAGCTGGAATTTAGAAACAAAAAAAAAAGGTGAACTTATCCTTTAAACGCTGTGCCTTTTGTGTGTTTAACCCCTTGAGGCCCGCGCTATAGCCGAATGACGGCTTCAGCGCGAACCTGAAAGTCCGGGAGGCCGTCATTATACGGCCTCCCCTTTGCTCGTTCCCCGCGTGCGCTCCCGAGCGCGCAGCGGGGAAATTCTTTGCTGCCTGTGTCCCTTGGACACAACGAATCACAGATCGCAGTGAATGGCCAATCAGAGTGGCCATTTACTATGCGATCTGTGCAGCCAATGAGAGATGATCTCAAATGTAAACATATGAGATCATCTCTCATTGCCTGCTCTCCCTCCTCACACAGATACAGCGTGTGAGGAGGGAGAGCGATCTGCTACATTTGTTTCCGTTGAGTGAATCAGTAAGTGATACTTACAACTGCCCATACAGTGCCCATACAGTGCCCACCTGTGCCTATTACAGTGCCCACCTGTGCCTATTACAGTGCCCACCTGTGCCTATTACAGTGCCCACCTGTGCCTATTACAGTGCCTATTACAGTGCCCACCTGTGCCAGTCTGTGACGTCAGTGATCACCTGTGCCACCTCATCTGTGCCGTCTCATCAGTGCCCATCTGTGCCGTCTCATCAGTGCCCATCTGTGCCGTCTCATCAGTGCCCATCTGTGCCGCCTCATCAGTGCCCATCTGTGCCGCCTCATCAGTGCCCATCTGTGCCGCCTCATCAGTGCCCATCTGTGCCGCCTCATCAGTGCCCATCTGTGCCGCCTCATCAGTGCCCATCAGTGAAGGCTTGGCCCACACCTGTGTAGTCGCACCACCAAAAAATGTCAAAAAGATTATTTTCCGCCGAGGAGGCATACCAAATCCTTTCCACGCCCGACGAGAGCAACGTGGAGCTCTCTTTCGGATTCCCTTTCCAATTCCGATTCTGAGTCGGACGTCAATTACGAGCCATTCCTCAGTAGTGCAACACTGAGTGACTCAGAGGAGGAAGCTAGTCGGCTCGCCAAACGAAGGCGTTCTGGTGAAGAGGCAGTGCCATCCACCAGCACCGCAGTGCCTCGGCAAGAAAGGCCAAGGACCCATGCCAGCCTTCCCTTTGCCCTTCAGAACCCCTTGTGGCTTCCTCCTAATTCAGGAGAAGCCAACATTCCTCCTTTTACTGCCCAGCCAGGAGTCCAAGTAAACGCGGAGAATTTTACCCCAATAGATTTTTTTGATCTTTTTTTTACCGAGGACATGCTATCCAACATTGTCACCCAGTGCAATCTATATGCCCAACAATTTATTTTGAACAATCCTACAGCATATTATGCCCGTCCCTTCGAGTGGAGAGACCCAACGGTGGAGGAGTTGAAGATTTTTTTAGGCCTCACGTTTTGTATGGGACTCAACCCAAAAAACACCTTGCGTTCCTTTTGGTCAAAACGCCCCATCTATCACATGCCAATATTCTCCAAAGTAATGCCCAGAACCAGATACTTCATGATAACGAGATTTCTACATTTTAACGATAACACCAAGTGCCTTCCCCGAAATCACCCAAATTTTGACAGGCTTTTCAAAATTCGGCCCTTACTGAATTATTTTTCTGAAAAATTCCCCCAGCTTTATACCCCGGACCAACACATATGTGTGGATGAGTCCCTTGTTAAGTTTAGTGGCAGGCTTCAAATAAAACAATTCATTCCCAGCAAAAGGGCCCGCTATGGTGTGAAGGTTTACAAGCTATGTGACCGAGTCACAGGGTACACGTATGCCTTCTTAGTGTACGAGGGGAAGGACAGCCAGCTGAATCCCCCTAATTGCCCAGACTACTTGGGATCAAGTGGGAAAATTGTTTGGGACCTCATATACCCCCTGCTGAAAAAAAGGCTACCATCTCTACGTTGACAACTTTTATACATCTCTTCCCCTGTTCCATAACCTTCACCGGATGCAGACGCCAGCATGTGGCACAGTCAGAAAGAATAGGAAGGGCTTTCCTCAGAGTCTTGTAAATAAGAAGCTGAGAAGAGGAGAATCGGCAAGTCTGAGAAACAAGGAGGTTCTGGCAGTGAAGTGGAAGGACAGAAGAGATGTATACGTGTTGTCTTCCATCCACAACGATACCTTTGTGGAAATCCCCAGAAGGAATGGCCCCATCCGAAAGCCCACATGCATCCAGGACTACAATTTGTTTATGGGGGGGAGTCGACTTCAATGAACAGATGCTGGAACCCTATCTTGCCACAAGACGGACGTATCATTGGTACAAAAAAGTTGCAATTTATTTTTTTCAATTGGCCATATACAATTCGTACATCATATACCGCAACTCCACCCAAAACCCCAAACGCTTCCTTGGCTACCAGGAGGACCTTATCACTGCCCTTATTTTCCCGAACGGCCCACCCCAAAACATCCGATCTGATGTTATGAGTCGACTCTCCGAACGTCACTTTCCCGATAAAGTCCCTCCCACAGAAACAGGTCGACGACGACAAAAAAAATGTAAGGTGTGTACCAGTGGAGGAGTCAGACGAGACACAGTTTATTATTGTGCAGAGTGTCCTTCCCAACCAGGCCTCTGTGTAACTGACTGTTTTCGCCGTTACCATACTTCACTAAATTATTAGTGAAGTATGGTAAACGTAATCCTCAGTTTTTTGCCTTCACACACCGTCACACCCCTTATGCCACTGCCTGCTCTGTAACTGACCCAGGCTTGTTATTCGACCATGCTTCTGCCTAACGATTCTGTACTACCTCTGCCTGATATGGAACTGACCCTGGCTTGTTATTCGACCACGCTTCTGCCCAACGATTCTGTACTACCTCTGCCTGATCTGGAGCTGACCCTGGACTGTTTTTCGACCATGATTCTGCCTAACGATTCTGTACATATCTCTGCCTGATCTGGAACTGACCTTGGACTGTAGACTTGTGCACAACGGAAAAATTTGTTCCGTTTCGGTTCGTTTCTTTCCGGTCCTGTTGATTCGTAATCATTCGTAATTTTGCTAGACGGGATTTTTCGTGTTCGGACTCATTCGTATTTTTGCAAGCGACATTTTTCGTTGAATTTTTTGTTGCTTTATAATTCGTACTTTCGGTAGAGTACGTTGTTTTTCGTTGATTCTGGACACAACTCCTACTTTCGTAACTTTTTTTGGGTTCGTTGATTCGTAATTTTCCGTGTCTCTCTCACAACGACGCTGCCTATTATGCCTAATGTGCTTCGAATGGATTTGTACTTTTCTAAATACATAGCGGTTATTTGTAACGATTCGAAATCTCGTATTTTACTTTCGTTTTTTCATGCGGCTATAGGCTCCGCCCCTGTACACCATTTTGAGAGGGTTCAGCACGGTGAGGGAGAAGCAGAGAGCAGAGCAGAGTGAGTGTTATTATGCTTCGAATGGATTTGAAATCTCGTATTTTACTTTTGTTTTTTCATGCGGCTATAGCCTCCGCCCCTGTACACCATTTTGAGAGGGAGTTCAGCATGGTGAGGGAGAAGCAGAGAGCAGAGTGAGTGTTATTGTGCTTCGAATGGATTCGTACATTCGTAACTTTTTTCATAACAAATTATGCCGAAGACCTTCAGGCATTCGCTATTTTGCGGTATAATTTATTTCGGATTCGGTTTTATTCGTAATTGCTCTGTTCGGAAATTCGAATGCTTCCGAATGTCCGAAAGTTGCTAAATTCAGACGAATTTTGATTCGTTACGAAACGAATTGCACAAGCCTATTGGACTGTTTGACCATGCTTTTTGCCTGCCTCTTGGATTGATCTTGTACCCTGCTACTGGACTAGTGGGATTCAACACAGGGGTCTCGCATATGTGAGGGGCTCCAGAAAAGTTTTTCTGGATGATGAAAACAATTTTTTTTGTTTTCTCATCCACGATTAGGGTCTGGAGACTCTGAGGCTTCAAAGAGATTTGGGTGGGAGAAGCCTCTACCCCTTTCCCCATTCTGTCCTGAACAAGGCCCTACTTCTGCCTGTAGGACCTATGCCATCATGCCTCTGCCTGTCACATGAACTGACCACACCAAATGGACCTGCCTACTACCAGGACCAATTTTTTTGGCACTGCTAACAATATCTCTGCCTGCACTGACCCTGGACTGTATATGGACAGTATCCCTGCCTGCTGCCTGGACAATTGTGTATGCCGTTGATGACCAAGTCCCTGCCTGCTGCCTGGACCAGTGCTATCCTGCTGTGTAGAACTGCGCTACTAAAACCACGGGTAATCTTTTGTTTTTATGCTTTGCTCAGCATAATGTATTTGGGGGTGTATATCTTGGCATGTGCATGCTATGTGTCCCTAGAACATCTGATGGTGTTCCTTGCATGTTGGGCCTCTGTATGTGGACAGGCTGTGTAAAAGTCCCACACATTTGGTATCGCCATACTCAGGAGGAGTAGCAGAATGTATTTTGGGGTGTAATTTTTGCTATGTAAATGCTATGTGTTGGAGATATCCTATAAACTGACAACTTTGTGTAAAAAAAAAATGCGTTTTAATTTTTTTCCACATTTTCAAAAAACTTCTGGAAAAAAATGAACCGTTCAAAAGAGTCATTATGCCTCATAGATTATTCGTTGGGGTGTTAGCTTTCCAAAATGGGGTCATTTTGTGGGTGTTTCCATTGTCCTGGTGCTCCAGGGCCTTCAAAAGTGTAATAGGTGGTTGAGAAATGAGATGTGTAATTTATGCTCCTAGAACGCCTGAAGGTGCTACTTCAATGTAGGTCCTCTGTATGTGGACAGGCTGTGAAAAAGTCCCATACATTTGGTATTGCCATACTCAGGAGGAGTTGCAGAATGTATTTTGGGGTGTAATTTTTGTTATGTACATGCTATGTGTTGGAAATATCTTATAAACTGACAACTTTGCGTAAAAAAAAAATGCGTTTTCATTTTTTTTCCACATTTTCCAAAAACTTCTGGAAAAAAATGAACCGTTCAAAAGTCATTATGCCTCATAGATTATACGTTGGGGTGTTAGCTTTCCAAAATGGGGTAATTTTTGTGGGTGTTTCCATTGTCCTGGTGCTCCAGGGCCTTCAAAAGTGTAATAGGTAGTCAACTAGTTAGATGTGTAATTTATGCTCCTGGAACACCTAATGGTGCTCCCTGCATGTTGGGCCTCTGTATGTGGCCAGGCAGTAAAAAAAGTCCCACACGTGGTATCGTAATACTCAGGAGGAGTAGCAGAATGTATTTTGGGGTGTCATTTGTGGTATGCACATGCCATGTGAGAGAAATAAGCTATTACAATTACAATTTTGAGAAAAAAATTAATAAATAATAAAAAAAATTTTTGCAAAGAATCGTGGGAAAAAATTACAACTTCAAATAACTCACCATGCCTCTTACTAAATACCTTGGAATGTCTACTTTCCAAAAAGGGGTTATTTGGGGGGCATTCGTACTTTCCTGGCTTGTTAGGGTCTCAAGAAATGAGAGAGGCCGCCAGTACATCAGATGTGATAATTTTTTTATGATTTGCACTATAGCTTGTAGACTCTAAAACTTTCACACATACCAATTAATTTCCAAAAATTTGGGGTTATTTTTATCAAAGATATGTAGCAGTATAAATTGTGGGCAAAATTTATAAATAAAAATTAATAATTTGCAACATTTTATCACAGAAACTAAGAAAAATGCGTTTTTTTTTTCAAAATTTTCGGTGTTTTTTCATTTATAGCGCAAAAAATAAAAACCCCAGAGGTGATCAAATACCACCAAAAGAAAGCTCTATTTGTATGAAAAAAAGGACAAAAAAATCATTTGGGTACAGTGTTGCATGACTGAGTAATTGTCATTCAAAGTGTGAGAGCACTGAAAGCTGAAAATTGGTCTGGGCAGGAGGGGTGTTTAAGTGCCCAGTAAGCAAGTGGTTAACCACTTCCCAGCCGGGCCAATTCTGGCACATCGCTCCTACATGTAAAAATCATCATCTTTTTTTTTTTCTAGAAAATTACTCGGAACCCCCAAACATTTATATATCTTTTTTTAGCAGAGAATCTGGGGAATAAAATGGCGGTCGTTGCACACGTATGTTACACGGTATTTGCTTAGCAATTTTTAAAATGCATTTTTTGGGGGAATTAAAAACAGAACAGTAAGGTTAGCCCAATTTTTTCGTATAATGTTAGATGATGTTACGCCGAGTAAATAGATACCTAACATGTCACGCTTTAAAATTGCGCACACTCGTGGATTGGCGCCAAACTTTGGTACTCAAAAATCTCCATAGGCGACACTTTTTTTTTACAGGTTACCTGTTTAGAGTTACAGAGAACGTATAGGGCTAGAATTGTTGTTTTTGCTCTAACGCACGCAGTGATACCTCACATGAGAGATTTGTACGCCGTTTACATATGTGGGCGTGACCTGCGTATGCGTTCCCTTCTGTGTGCGAGCATGCGGGGAGATGACTGGGGACCATCTGGCATCTGGTCACCTGAAATCTCTATGCTCAACGTCTCAGGGGCGAGTCGGGAGAAGCACCCGAGGATGGCGAGGGGGATAAGGGGGCACCACCTCCCATTGCCTGTAAGAACGATTAAGAGGCCGAACTGCCACTATGATTGTTCTTTTGGTGCACAGAATCGCTGGCTGAAAAATATGATATCTGGATGATGCCTGTAGCTGCAGGTATCATTCAGATGTCCCCTCTCAAAGTCCAGGATGTCATATTAAGGCCTATGGGCAGGAAGTGGTTAAACTGTTTTGAGTCACACTTGTATGAGAGTGTGGGTGGGTACTAGCAGCTGAAGGTTGTAATAGACTATATTTTAGTTCATAGCAGCTCCCGTTTTTTTTTTTTTTACATTACAGCACCAATCAGGGCTGGCCAGACTTACATTGTAGACAGCATACATCTGCAGAGTAACCTCCTCTCAAAGATCTTTCCCTGCAAATGCCATAAAACTGAGAAACGTGTGCACACAACAGTGCTGCAGGAAAGAGGTACTTAGAGGATTTAAAAGAAATAAAAACAAAATATGATTTATATGATTTATGTGAATGAATTATGGCAATTAACACTTCTGTGTTTAGTATCACTTTAACACACTCTCTTGCATTAAGGTAAAAAACCTACCACTGTCTGACATAAACAAAAGGGCTCAAAGGCCTATTTCATTACTGTAATTTTTTTACATGTAAAAACGAGTGAGTACATACTCACAAGAGCCACGGTATAAAAGCGTAGTACAAAACGTTGATCCAAAAGATAAAACACACAGGATCCTCACATGAATCAAACTACTGCTAAGGCGTTTCGAGGTACAGGCCCTCTTCTTCAGAGCATTTCAGATACACATTTTTATGAAAATAAAAAGAAATACAGAAAATGTAGTGGTATAATATTAATCCTTCTACAGTACTTATAACATCTTGTTTTTATCCAATAGAATGTAGCGGACATTAAGAAGTTAAAATCTGTGGGGATATGCACCGTAAAAGGTATTCAGATGACCACCAAAAAGGCCTTGTGTAACATAAAAGGTCTGTCTGAGGCTAAAGTGGACAAGATCAAAGAAGCTGCAAACAAGTTAATAGTGAGTTGCAAACTGATGGCAACTGATAGCAATTTCTAAATGATTTGTTTTAAATAGTGATTTTGCAAAATTAACATTGTTTTAATTCCACCTAAAAACTATAAAAAAGGCCCCTATAGTCGTTTAACAGCTGTTCACCATTGGAACATGTTACATATTCCACCTGTAGACATGTTCCAGCTCCTGCACAAATTGGCCCATGCAGACAAGGGGCCCTGGTAGTTTAACCACTTAAGGACCTTGCCTGTTTTTCAGACTCTGTGTTTACAAGTTTAAAACAGGTTTTCTCTTACTGTCCATGGACTGACACAGCCTCTTCATACTTGACAAGTGGTTTATGTCCCTGCTCATAGAAGAAGACTAGGCAGAATGTTAAATGTTACAACATACATTCTAAAACCAGAGCTGAACAGCCCCGCCCAGGGGGCGGTCCCTCCGGACATAACCCTCCTACCTGCAGCCCTCAGTTTTTTTTCTGCCTAGCAGAGGAGAGGACGTGGCTCTTAGGAGCCAGTCACCTGAAGATATTTTTTACTCCTTTAGGAATTTTTTTTTTTTTTTTTTTGAGATCTTCTATCAACTGTCAGCTGGGCAACAGGTTGGGTACATTGGATATCCTCGTAGTCTTCCCTGTCCGACCATCAAACGTGCTGATCCTCACTTCGTCGTTAGACTCAGTTCACGACATGCCCCATGACTCCAGGGGTGGCCGGTGGACTTTTTATGCCCTGCGGTCCGCATAAGATTGAACAGTCCTGCTGTATCTTTTGTGGTGGACCGGGCCGACAGCTACTCAGTACCGAACTGTGATAGGTCTGTCAGGAACACACCAGTGGGTCCTTCTAGGACGGGTAAGTAGTATCTCCTGCCTCCACAGGTGAGTACATGCTGTGTGCTCCTCTGTATGGGTGATTTTCCCTGTCTCCCCCTTATTGTTTGTTGCTCTCTGTCACCTTGCTCTGGCGCTGTCTGGGGGTGCCTGGGGGGGTCACTCTGTCCGTGGTGGGGCTCATGGGTGTCCGCATGGAGCTGGGTGTGTTTTTTCACTGTTTTGGGCCTGCGCCATGTTTTTTTTTTTTTTTTTAATATCTTTTCCTATGTTTTACATTGGTGCGCATGGCGGCCATCTTGCCATGGATTCTATGGCACAGTTACATTGAGGCGACCATTTTCTTGGAGCCGCGCGCACTTTTCATGCTGTTTGACCTCTATCGCTGCTGGAACAGCGTGATTCTCCTCAGTCTCCTCACTACTCATTCGCGCTGTACAGCGCAGCACAGGCAGTGGAACCGAGCGGTCCTGACCGGGTTGGTGAGTCCCCTGGGTAACCCCCCACAGTCACCGCAGCCAGAGGGTGGACTTTTATTTGATTTGGCAAAGTCTCAGAGAGTGGCAGGTTATGGAGTCTGGTTCACCTGCTTCCCCATTCATGTCAGAGGCAACAGGCAGTGCTCCTGCACCTGCGGTCCCCATGGACCAGTTGTCGGCAGTCCTGGAATCATTTCTTGTCAGGATGGAAGCGGTGTGCGAACGCAAGGGAGCTATAAAGCGCCCTCTCCCCACACAATCTCCAGTAGGGGAGTGCTCTGATTCAGATATGGGCCTAACTGCCGCTCAGGACCCTAGCTCTGAATTTTTTGATGTTTTTGAACAGGACATTCCTTGTGAGGAAGACTCCTGCTCTGAGTCAGTACATGACAGGGCGCTTGTAAGTGAACCCATTGATGCTGTGAGGGACACTCTCAAGCTGGATGCTGCGGCTGAGGAACCTCAGGTGGAAGCTGTCTCCTTTGGTTCTTTTAAAGCCAAGCCTTCTAAAAAGGTTTTTCCTTTATATGCCTTTCTTTGACAGATCCATAGATCACTTTTGGGAAAAGCCGCAGAAGACCTTTGCGCTCCCGCGGCTTCTGTCTGTTAGGTACCCCTTTGAGGCCCTGGTTAAAAAATGGGCTTCTCCTCCGGTGGTCGACCCCCCCGGTCGCCCGTTTGAATAAAGCCACAACTCTCCCAATGGAGGGGACTCCTGCCTTTAAGGACCCCATTGACAGGAGGTCAGAAGTGGTGAGCAGAGCTATGTTTGCCTTGCTGGGATCCGCCTTACGTCCAATTGTAGCGGCGACCTTAGTGTCTCAGACACTCACGGAATGGGCAAAGATTTTGCACCAGACCGTGCAGGAGCATAATCTTCCTCCAGAAACCATTGCACTAGCCCACCAACTGGTGCAGGGTCTAGTGTATGTGTGTAATGCCACTTTGGACGCTGCACCCTTAATATCTAGGGTCTCAGTGTCTGCAGTGGTGTTGCGTCGTCTTATCTGGTTAAAATGCTGGTCTGCTGACCTAGCCTCTAAGAAGTTCCTGACTGATTTGCCCTTTAAGGGCGGTAGGCTGTTTGGGGCTGCCCTGGATGACATTATTAAGAAGGATGTCACGGGGGGAAAGAGCACCCTACTTCCTCAGACTACTAAGGGTAAGGAGCCCCGCCATGAGCCGGGCTCCACCTTTCCAGCATAAAAAAAAGTTTTTTTTCGTCAGTCAGAGCCCACGGAGAAAACCTCCCAGACTGACAAAAATGCGTCTGGGGACAGAAGCATCCCTCGGTGCGTAAGCCAAACAAGCCGGCTGCCAAGCGCGCCACCGCATGAAGTCTTGCCCCGGCCCGACTCCGGGATGGAGGGACGACTTTGCAGGTTTACGGATCGGTGGACTTCCCAGATCTCCGACCAGTGGGTGTGCGAGGTGGTCACCTCGGGGTACAGAATAGAGTTCCGCTCCTGGCCTCCAAACAGATTCTTTCCCTCAAATCTCCCTCTCCTTCCAGCGCGTGGTGCAGCCCTCTTAGGGGCAGTGCAGGACTTGCTCAGGTGCGGAGTAATTGTGCCGGTACCGTCACAGGAGAGGTTTCAGGGATTTTATTCGAATCGGTTTGTGGTCCCAAAGAAGGACGGAGTCCGTCCAATCCTGGACCTCAAGGCCTTAAAATGCCTTTGTGAAGGTTCAAAAATTCTGCATGGAATCCATTCGCACAGTGATTGCTGCGCTCCATCCTGGGGACTTTCTGGCATCCTTGTACATCAATGACGCCTACTTGCATGTCCCAATCTGCACAGGTCACCAGAAGTTTCAGCGCTTTGCGATCGGCAAAGTCCACTATAAATTTGTGGCCCTTCCCTTCGGCTTGGCATCAGCACCGCGGGTTTTCACCAAGGTGCTTGCCCCGGTTCTGGCTTTGCTGAGACAGCGCGGCATTGCTGTCGTGGGCTATCTGGATGATCTTCTTCTGATAGCAGACACTGGCTCAGAATTAGAAGAAAATGTGACGATAGTCAGTCAGAACCTCCGGGACTTCGGTTGGCTACTGAACACTCAGAAGTCGGTCCTGGTTCTGACTCGGCGTCTGGAGTATCTAGGTTTGATCCTGGACTCCTCGGAAGTGAACGTTTTCCTTCCCTTGGAAAAGTTACAGACTCTTCAATCTGCGGTTCGGGTTCTGACGTCCCGAAAATGGTCGTCGATCCGTTTTTCCATGAGGGTCCTGGGACTCATGGTGGCCTCCTTCGAGGCCATTCCGTATGCCCAATCACACACTTGGGCCTTACAGAAGGAGATCCTGTCCATCTGGGACAAGTCCCCGCTGTCGCTGGATCGTCAGATCCAGGTGAGTCAACCGGTCAGGGCCTCTCTGACGTGGTGGTTGAGATCACCGGCACTTCGGTCCGGGGAGTCGTTCCTTCCTATCCAGTGGACGGTGATCACGACGGACGCCAGCCTTACGTGGCGTTTGGGGTGTTTTGTCAGCACAACGCCAAATCCCGTCTACCGATCAATGTCCTGGAGCTCCGGGCAATCAGACTGTGCCTCTCCTCGTGGTCAAGGTGACTGCAGGGACGCTCAGTTAGGATCCAGTCAGACAACGCCACTGCGGTGGCTTATGTCAACCATCAGGGGGGAACTCAGAACTCCAAGGTCGCCCACATCCTAAGATGGGTGGAAAGAAGCGTGCCAGCTCTGTCGGACGTTTACATTCCGGGAATGGACAACTGGCAGGTGGACTATCTGAGCTGCCAGACTTTGGACCAGGGAGAATGGTCCTTGCATCCGGAGGTGTTTCAACTCCTTTGCCAGTGGTGGGGCACGCCAGATGTGGACCTGTTGGCCTCTCGCCTCAATCGCAAGGTGTCGAGGTTTGTGGCCAGGCCCAGAGACCCCTGGGCAGACGCGTTAGTTGCCCCGTGGTTGCAATGTGTGTGAAGGACTGGGGGCCCACTGTGCCCTCACACATTGCACAACATAGGGAGATGCCAGTTTCCTGTCTTTCTTGTCTAGGCAAGGAAGTGGGCTGCACATAACAGTTAAGCCCCACCTGCTGGAGATGGAGCCCAGGGAAGCCAAACCCCACAGCTGCTAGTCACATCTGTACTATTTCTTTCTCGTACATCACGGGACACAGAGCGACATAGTCATTACTAATGGGTTATATAGATACCTTCAGGTGCTGGCACTGGCAACTTCCAAAACCGGAAGTACCCTCCCCTATATAAGCCCCTCCCATCCGGGAGCACCTCAGTTTTTTACCAGTGTCTAAGGTGTTGGCCAAGAAGTAACATGTGTTTTTCACTGAGCTTGCGTACAGGTTCTTTTGGGCCTCAGTAAGCTATTCCGGATCCGACCAAAAAAGCTTCATAGCTAAACGGTCGGTACCCGGGCCTTGCAGCAGAAGAGCAAGGTTTTGCCTGTAATGCCTCTCTTAGGAGGGCTGGACCCTGGGATCCAGAGCTCTGGTCATACCCACGACCAAGATGTTTTCTGTGCAGGGTGCTATACAGGTCCAGGGGAGTGGAATCCTTGGGAACCCGGTCCCTGAAGGTTTGATTACAATGCCTGCCGTGATAGGTGAAGTTTGGGCTTCTGTGGACCAAACAGAGTCCTGCGGCGAGGAAAAGGTAAGTGGGGGCCCTCGGGAACTTGGTTCTATTGAGGGACCCCCAAGCCTATTTTGTCTTTCTGCCTGTTACCTAAGGTATTCCCGCTAATATTCTGTGTATGCCTGTTACTACTGAGAAAATGTAAAAAAATTTAATAGTAGGCAAGGAAAAAAAAAAAAATGTAAGACCGCGGTACCTGTGTTAGACACTAGAGGCCGCTATGGTTCTTTTTCTTGTAATGTGGATTTTTTTCTTCCAGAATCAAATCCAGGCAGTTGGTATGTTCTCTGCTGGGAAGCTGTCTCCTCTGCCCTGTTGCTGCGCTCATCCATCCCCGGGCCCTGCGGCAAAGGGACCCTGGCTCCCATCTAGCTCCTTATTGTTTTCAAAGAAGGCGCCGAAGGCGCACGTGCCCATGCGCGTGCACGCGCCTCTATATATATATAGAGGCGATCTGGAAAAAGGGGCGGAGCGGGTGGATGACGCTCAGGTGTGCGCCGCGGCGCTACTGCGCATGTGCGGGCGTCCAGCGTGTTTTAAAGCACATTATAGCTGGCTATTAAAGTGCACAGACAGAGCTAGCAACAGTATAAAGGCACACAGAAGCGGTTGATGCAGGCATCCCCTAGAAAGGCACTTTAGTAGACACCAACTGTGATATAGCAGCAATTGTGCTAGACTATTCTCAGTAAAAGTGGTGTATTACGGCTGGAATACCTCAGCTTTAGGCTTAGGAATATGCCGTCCAGAAGCTCCGGAACTGAATCTTCCAGGAAGCGAAGGGGGTCTCATCGGGCTCTGAGGATCTTGGGCATGCTTCTGCTGCACCAGTCTCCCCTGAAGTTCAGAGGTAAGTGACCGTAGAGACCCCGCAGGGGTACTTGGTACTGTGGCTGTCCTCAGTTCACCTGCTCCTGTGTATGTAACAGAGGAGGTTTTTTCCTCAGCTCTGGGAGGATTAGAGAGAGATTGTCAACATTGATCGCTGCCTCCCTGTCACAGGGAAAGCACGCCCGATCTCTGTCTCCTCCTTCAGAGTGCCTGTTAGCAGAGCAACAGTCCCATACAGGGATCGACCTGCCTGAAGGGGATCAGGAGGAGGTTGATTCTGTTATAGAGGAATCAACAGTGGGGGAACCTTTTCTCAGCATCTCAAGCTGAAAGATTATGGGTTCAGTCTCTGACTAACATGGTCCGATCAGCATTTAAAAATGCACCTTGCGGAACCATCAACCACTACTATATCCTCGTTGGGGTCGCTAGAAGCCCCCAGACTGTCTAGTCTTTTCCACTTCACCCTTTACTGAAAGGGCTCATTTACCAGGATTGGGAACGTCCTGAGAAAATATTTATTCCCCCAAGAGATTTCCGGTGGTCTATCCCATGGAGGATAAGTTCATCAAAAAATGGAAGGTCCCTACAGTGGACACAGCCATCTCTTGTATGTATAAATCACTGACATGTCCAATGGATAATGTCCAAATGTTCAAGAACCCAATAGATAAAAGATTGGAGTCCTTATGAAAGTCTGCTTCTTTCTACAGCAAGCTTGGTGACACAACCAGCAGTGAGGTCTGCTAAGCAGTGAAGGATCAGTTCTTGAGGGACTTGACAGATCAGCAGGCCTTGCCCTAGCTGATCTACCTAGAGCCTTAGGCTTTGCGGTTGACGCCATAAAGGATTCAGTCCATCAGGCCTCCCGCTGTCTATAGTACATATGCGTAGGCTTCTATGGCTCAAAAACTGGTCTGCTGAAGCTCCCTGTAAAGAATGGCTGGTTAGCGTCCCATTTCATGGTGAACGCTTATTCAGGGAAAACCTGGACAAATATATCCAGAAAATTTCCAGCGGTAAAAATACGCTCTTGCCGGTTAAAAACAGAGTTAGAGGTCCCTCTTTAAGAGGCCTGCTTCTCCAGTCCCTGGGGCATCGGCTGTGTAACAGTCCGACGGCCTCCTCGGTCAATTCCCGGGGGTAAAAAAACAGGGTCAATAGCAGGGTAATGAGAAACCCTGGGTCAGGGGAGGTACAAAGCCTCCCCCAAAGTTAAATTCATTGAAGGGTTGCCCCCACTCAGTCGGGTGGGGGGAGGACTCCAGTTGTTCGCAAGAGACCTGGCGGGACACGATCAGAGACAGATAGGTGCTCTCCGCAGTATGTTTGGGATACAGTTTGGAGTTAAAAGACTCTCCTCCTTCCCATTTTTGAGGTCAAACGTGCCAAGGGATCCCCGGAAGAGAGAGTCCCTCCTGTTGGCACTAGAACAACTATTGCTCCAAGGAGTAATTATGGAGGTTCCCCTGGAAGAATGAGGGTTCGGGTTTTACTCAAACCTCTTTACAGTCCCGAAGCAAACGCGGACGGGAGGCACATATTAATTCTAAAAGGGCTAAACAAATTCCTGTATATCAGGACTTTCCGATGGAATCGATCCGATCGGTGGCCACTGCCCTACAAGGGGAGGATTGGTTAGCCGCGATCGACATCAAAGATGCTTATTTGCACATTCCCATCTTTCCAGTCCACCAAAAATTTCCACGCTTTGCAGTAGAAGGGCGCCATTTTCAGTTCTGAGCCTTACCCTTCGGTCTGGCCACAGCACCACGAGTGTTTACAAAAATTCTGGCCCTTTATTGGCCAATCTAAGAACACAAGGTGTAATGATAATGGCATATCTAGATGACTTGTTGCTGATAGACCACTCAGTGAAAAAACTAGACGTGGTCGTTCACAAGACAATCAAGTATCTGGAATCTCACGGTTGGATTATCAACCGAGACAAGTCAGCCCTAAAAACCAGTCAAAAGTCTGGAAGACTTGGGGCTAAGGTTGGATTCAGGCCAGAGAAAAATATTCTTGCCTCGAGGAAAGGTGTTGTCTTTGAAAGATTTGATCCACTTAGTGGGTACAAAAAAGACAGCCGTCCATACGCCTGTGCATGAGGCTGCTGGGAAAAATGGTGGCATCATTCGAAGCAGTACCCTACGGTCAATTCCATTCAAGGAATTTGCAAGGGGCCATACTGTCAGCCTGGAACAAAAAAGTTCAGGCCCTAGACTTACAATGTCCTTGTCCCCTTCCGTTCGCAAGAGCCTCCGTTGGTGGTTGGTTCCCCAGAATCTGGAAAAAGAGAAATCCTTCAGTCCGATTTCTTGGAAGGTGGTCACTACAGATGCCAGCCTTATAGGCTGGGGAGCAGTACTGGAGCAATGGTCTCTCCAGGGCAGATGGTCGGATGCAGAAAAGGCCCTGCCCATCAATCTCTTAGAGATACGAGCAGCCCGGTATGCCCTAGTAGCATGGACATCCAAACTCCAAGGGTCCCCTGTCAGAATTCAATCAGACAATGCCACAGCAGTGGCATATATCAATCATCAGGGGGGCACCAGGAGTCGTGCAGCCCAGAGGGAAGTAAATTACATCCTGAAATGGGCAGAAAGATATGTCCCAGCCATATCTGCGGTATTCATTCCAGGAGTGGAGAATTGGAAGGCGGACTTTCTAAGTCGCCAGCAATTATGCCCAGAGGAATGGTCCCTTCACCCCGAGGTTTTCTGGACAATATGTCAGCGGTGGGGAACATCGGATGTAGATCTTCTAGCATCCAGATTCAACGCAAAGGTGGACAGGTTTGTCTCTCGGACAAGGGATCCCCTAGCTTGCGGCTCGGATGCCCTAGTGTTCCCTTGGGATCAGTTCAAGCTGATATATGCATTCACACCGCCACAATGGTTACCTCGATTACTCCGCAGAATCAGGGTAGAAAAGAAACCAGTGATTCTGGTGGCTCCAGCGTGGCCCCGAAGAGCGTGGTACGCGGAGATTGTAAAATGTCAGTGGGGAGTCCTTGGACTCTCCCACGTCGTCTGGACCTGCTTTCGCAAGGACCGATATACCACCCTTCCTTACCAGCCCTAGGTTTGACGGCCTGGCTATTGAAGCCCACATTCTAAAAAAGAGAGGGCTCTCTAATCCTGTGGTATCTACCATGATCAATGCCAGGAAGCCGGTATCCAGGCAGATCTACTATAGAATCTGGAAGGCGTACATCGCGTGGTGTGAGGCCAAGAAATGGCATCCACATAAGTACGTAATAGGTAGGAGTCTGGACTTCCTTCAGTGGGCTGTAGATAGGAAGCTTGCCTTGAGTACTATCAAAGGTCAGTTTTCGGCCTTGTCAATATTTTTTCAAAGGCCCTTGGCTTCGCATTCACTAGTCAAAGCCTTTAGATAAGGAGTGATGCGTATTAGTCCTCTGGTTAATATTCCCATATGTCCATGGGATCTAAACCTGGTTCTGTCGGTTCTACAGAAACAACCATTTGAACCATTACAGCATATTTCTTTGGTTCTTCTCACCAGGAAATTGTTTTTTCTAGTAGCCATTTGTTCGGCTAAAAGAGTGTCGGAATTAGCAGCTATGTCCTGTAAAGAGCCATATCTGGTTATCCATAAGGACAGAGTAGTATTACGTCCTCATCCAGCCTTTCTTCCTAAGGTGGTATCGAGGTTTCATTTGAACCAAGATGTGGTTCTTCCTTCTTTTTTCCCCAAACCTACTTCGGTAGAGGAAAAGTTATTGCATTCTTTGGATGTAGTAAGAGCAGTCAAAGCTTATCTAAAAGCCACTGCTCAGATTCGCAGAATGGATACTTTGTTTATTCTGCCGGAAGGCCCCAGAAAGGGTCAGGCAGCGTCAAAATCTACTTTAGCCAAGTGGATTCGACAGGTCATAATGCAAGCCTATGGCTTGAGAAGGAGACCGCCTCCGTTCAAAGTTAGGGCGCACTCCACGAGAGCAGTTGGAACCCCATGGGCAGTGCATCACCAGGCCTCCCTGGCTCAAATCTGTAAGGCCGCAACATGGTCTTCAGTACACACGTTTACTAGGTTCTACCAGGTGGACGTTAGAAGTCAGGAGGATGTCGCCTTTGGGCGCAGTGTGTTGCAGGCCGCAAAAGATCCTCATGTCTGATAGCGCTCAGCTTATGTATGGTGTATCCCCCCCCTCGTTGGGCATTGCTTTAGGACATCCCATTAGTAATGACTATGTCGCTCTGTGTCCCGTGATGTACGAGAAAGAAAATAGGATTTTTATAACAGCTTACCTGTAAAATCCTTTTCTTGGAGTACATCACGGGACACAGAGCTCCCACCCCTCTTTAGGGACACTTATTGCTTTGCTACAAAACTGAGGTGCTCCCGGATTGGAGGGGCTTATATAGGGGAGGGTACTAACGGTTTTGGAAGTTGCCAGTGCCAGCACCTGAAGGTATCTATATAACCCATTAGTAATGACTATGTCGCTCTGTGTCCCGTGATGTACTCCAAGAAAAGGATTTTACAGGTAAGCTGTTATAAAAATCCTATTATAACCAGCTTGCGCTACCAAAGTGCCAGTTGCTTGCTTAATAGTTGTCATCTGGAGAGGAAGGAATGTTTCACCTGATTCTCTTCCCCTGCCGCCCCACCTGTGCCTGATCTCCTCCACATCACAAGTGCTACGCTGCTACGTGAATCTTTACTGCAGATCTAGCGCTTGTGATATGGAGGAGATCAGGTGCCCGGGGAGAGGACCATTTGAAACATTCCTTCCTCTCCAGATGATGGCTGTCAAGTAACCAGCCGCCGCTTCAGTAGCGCCCTCTGAGTACATTGTAGAGATGCGACTGGCATCTCTCTACTGAACTCTGAATCCCTTCCTACTGAGCTCTGCATCACTTCCTACTGATGTCTGAACTCTGTATCACTTCCTACTGAGCTCTGCATCACTTCCTACTGATGTCTGAACTCTGTATCACTTCCTACTTGGCTCTATCACTTCTTACTGATCCCTGACCTCTGCGTCACTTCTTACTGATCCCTGACCTCTGCGTCACTTCTTACTGATCCCTGACCTCTGCGTCACTTCTTACTGATCCCTGACCTCTGCGTCACTTCTTACTGATCCCTGACCTCTGCGTCACTTACTGTTAACCTGTGAACTCTTCGTCACTACTTACCCCTGAGCTCTGTCACTTGCTACTGATCGCTGAACTCTGCGTCACATCCTACTGTTCTCTACATTTTGCATAACTTCCTACTGATCTCTGAACTTTGTGACACTTACTACTAATCTCTGCTTCCCTGTTGGCCATAGCCAATATTCAGCCCCAACAAAAAACATCCATTTTTTTTCTGCTGCTCGCTGCGTGCGTCACACTTTTTCTTTCTCGGCAGGGCCCAACCTATGATTCTTCAAACAGGCCCACTGCTTGCATAAAACACCCCTGTGTCAGTCCACCGAAAACTGAATGAGACTTTATTGATGTGGTACACACCACTTTAAAACTAAAGACCTGTACACGCGATCGGATTTCCTATGGATTCTAATCCGATGAAGCTGACTTCCATCAGTCTTGCCTACACACCATCAGTCAAAAAACCGATCGTCCCAAACGCCGTGACATAAAACACTCCGACGAACCGAGAAAAATTAAGTTCAATGCTTCTGAGCATGTGTCGACTTGATTCTGAGCATGCGTGGGTTTTTTCTCCGATGGAGTTCCCCACAGACGATCAGAATTTGGTATCGTTTTTTTTCCCATCGGATAAATTTAAAACATGTTCTATTTTTTCTCACCGATGGAAAAAAGACCGATGGGGCCCATACACGATCGGTTCGTCCGATGAAAACAGTCTAACGGACTGTTTTCATCTGTAAAACCGATCGTGTGTACACGGCTTTAGGGAGCAGCCTGTAACCTTTACTATTGCTGTCCTGTCCTGGTCTAGGTTCCTTTATGGAGACAGGGCTGCCAGGACTTCTCCAGTACACCCACTCTCCACAGTCTATTGGGCTGAATATTTATCTATTTGAGGAGAATGTTGTTAAAAAGTGGACCTTCTATGGATTGTATCTTTAGTTATTATTGTTAAAATGTGGATCTGCCAGTATCCTGTCCTAACAAAGCATCCACCATCCCAATGAAGGATGCACCTGTCTTCAAAGTTTCCACCAACAAACAGCTGAGGGGCCCTATCTAGATCTCTGTTCTCATTGTCAGGTCTTGCATGACAACCTTGGCTTTGACCTTCATCTGACAAACTTTAATTGACTGTCTAAAGCACGGTATACACTCACTTTTTTTTCGTTCAACCAGCAGGTTTCAGATCCCCACATCAACACAAGGGATGATGATGCAGGGTTGGCTCCTGCTGTGTCTTTGCATTCTGGCAGTGGAGATTCCCCTGTCAGAATGCTGTTTTTTCAGTATAATCGTTTGACAGAAGCCAGTTGTTAGACTGGCTTCTGTTGAACAGACAGGTAGACATGTACTGAAAGTTGGCTGGTTCTTGCTGAATCAGTTGATTTTCGGTACATGTATACCCAGCTTTAGACCATTAGAAGAGATCAGTAAGGCAGTTTATACCTTGTCATAGAGTGTTTGGAACTCATGCCTGCAGCCTTGAGCTACAGCATAGACAAGTTTTTGGAGGTCTTCTGCCTCATCTTCTGTATGAATCTCCTGTCAGTCAAAATGAGACGGGCTTATTGACTAACGGCTGTTGAGCATGCATAGAAAATGCACTTGCTCCACATGACCTTTAAGGGACAACGCCTTTTTCAGACTTCCCTAGATGCCCTTATTAAGGATGCCTCTGGTTTCAAGAGTACTCGTTTTCTTCAGCAAAAGAAGTCAAGAGCTCAGTCTGGGAAGACTAACCCCTCGTCGGAGTCCAAGAAAAGCTCTTACGTTTTTTCTATGGCCTCAGACTACAAGTCCAAAACCCAAGTCTGGCATCCAGTCCGCCTGCACATCTTGGACTTGTAAGTTCCTCAAACCCTAAAATAAGTCTTCTTCAGCATAAGGGTGCACCCCCACTTTCCAAAGTAGAGGGACATCTGTCTTTGCGGACACTTGGACAACCTGCATCTCAGATGCTTGGGTGCAGAGGTGGTTTACAGGGGCTAAAAATTTGAGTTGCTACTAGCCCCCCATTAATCCCAACTTGCCTGTGTCATCAAACAGATTAGCAGATCTCCATGCAGCCCAAGCAGTCAGCAGTAGGGGGTCAATATGGCAGTTCTTGCGGCAGAACAGTTCCAGCAATTCTACTCCAACCTGTTTACAGATCCCAAACAAAGGTGGCATCAGACTCATCTTAGATCTCAAGGCCATAAATGTCTTCAGTTGGTCCCAATTTTGCATGGGATCCACCAGGGCTTTTATAGCCTCCCTTCATCAGTTCGTTCTCCTGGCCTCTGTGGACATCAAGTATGCATACTTGCATGTCCTAATTTTTCCAACGCTTCAGTGATCTCTACACTTTTCTATGGGACCTTTTATTTGGCCTTTCTATTGCACTTCGGGTGTTTACCAAGGTGTTGGCCCCTATGCTAGACTTTCTTCACTTTTTGGGCATTTCTATTTTGGGATATCTAGATGACCTGCTGAGGGAACAGTCAGCACAGGTATTGTTGGACAATGTAGCCCTGACCATCTGGACCTTGCATAGGTTGTGGCTGATCCTTAATCTTCAGAAATCAGCTTTGAAAAGGCTCATTGCTTGAAATATCTGGGTCTAGTCCTAGGCACAGCTCAAACCATAGGTTTTTCTTCCCAGAAGAAACATTAAATCGGTATTAAACCCAACACCATAAATGTAATATATTTCAGCTGGTAGTTTCATTCCTTCTCTTTTTTAGGCTTTTTTTCCCTCTGTATTCGCATGGTGATCAGGCCACTAACACACCTCCTGTATTATAGTGTTCCCATTCTGGATAAAGGAGCACAGGGGGCATCCTTGGATAGCAGCATTGTCAGTTTGGGAGGAGGGTGTTGTTATATGTACTAGCAGATTTAAATACACTAAAAAAATTGAAGCTGAACTCCAGCTAATACTTTATAAGTAGCTACAGTAAACAGTTTTTCTACTTTTGGGATAAATACATTTTTACATAAATGTATAAAAGCTGTTCATTTTAAGTACCCCTGCCAGTGTTTGTGTCATCCCTGTAATTAAAAGATCTGCAAGAGAGCTTGTTCTTTTGAGAAACAACAGACTTGCTGGCCAGATCACTAGATGAAAATAGAAGAAAGAAAGCCTAAAAAAGAAAACGAATGCAGCCAACACATCTAAAAATTGGTAAGCTGCAATATAATAAATGTCTGCTTTTGGGTTTAATACTTTAAATTCTCTGCCCCTAAATTTTAACTTTTCACTCCAGGAGTTGCCAAATTCTTTGCTTCAGCATTAAAGTCCCGGGGCTGATGGGAGATTCCTGTAAGGCAGTCCTATTTGCCTGGTTCTACCCCTGACCCTTACAACACAACATCCTGTCATCACGAGACAAGTCATTATAACAGACGATTCGTATGGCATCAAAGACCAGACTTTCCATGACTTGGTGGCTCAGGAATCCTGCTCGTGAGATAGGAAAGTAGTTCCTTCTGGTCTTCTGGAAGGTCCTTATGTTGGATGCCACCTTGTTACCTTGTCAGTGCAGGTATGTGGATGTCAGATGAATCTCATCTATTGATCAACATTATTGAATGTGGAGCAATTTGGTTGCTCCTACAACACTTGACCTCCCACGTGTAGGGTCACCTGGAGGGTTATCTGATCAGACAAGGTTAGTGCTGTATTTTAACCATCAGGGAGGAACCAAGTGTCTCCCTGCAGCAAGAGAGGTAAACTGAATCCCGTTCTGTGCAGATCTTCATGTTCTAGCCATGTCTGCCATCTTCACCCCATGCACGGAAAATAGGCAGGCAGACTTCTTCAGTCAGCAGTGTCTGACTACATGCCAATGGATCCTATACTGGTGTTCCAGGACCTGTGTCACAGGGGGAACTCCAGATATGGATCTCCTGGCCTCCTAGATTCAACAGCAAACTGGGCAGGTTTGTTTCCAGGTACAAGAATCCACTAACAGAAGCAAGGGATGTTCTGGTGGCTCCATGGGATCAGTGCACCCTGATCTACATCTTTTCTCCCTTGAAACTTCTGTGTCTGCTTCACAGGGTCAGGATGGAGAGAATTCTGATAATCCTCATTGCTCCAGGCTCACCTAGACGGATGTTGTATTCCAACCTCATAGCTCCAATCTGGCCCAGACAAATGTGGAACCTGACACCACTCGTATCTGATGCTCTGTGGGCTTTTCCAGATGGTTCGGATCTTCTGTCTTGAGGGCTGATTTATTTACCACCCTGCTTCACGGTCACTTGCCTTAACAACATGGCTTTTAAAGCCCAGGTTCTGAGAGACAAAAGCATTTCTGAATTTGTAGTTTCAACAATACTTAAAGCTAGGAAGTCTACTTCTCACAGGGTCTATCACAAGGATATACCGTATGTGGAAGGCATACTTCACTAAGTGCAGGGTGAGAGGCTTTCGCTCTGAGAAATTCTCCATGGAATTGGACCAGCACATGTCCCTCATCACCATCAAGGATCAGGTCTCTGCACTTGCAGTCTTGTTCTAGAGACCAATGACTCCTTATTCTTTGATCAAGACTTTTGTGTAGTGTGTCACCCATGTGGCTCCCTCTGTTTGCTCCCCCGACTGTGAATGTTATGTTCGACTCAAAAAATGCCTTTTGTACTTCTCAGGGATTTTCCTCTTCCACTCTCATAAGATTGGGTTTCTTGTTGCAGTAACCTCTGCAAGGTCAGTGTATGCCGGTGGCATTAGCCCTTCTTACACAAGGACAAACTGGTGTTAAGGTCCAGAACTTCCTTCCTACGTAAGGTCGTTTTGGCCTTTCGTCTCAATCATGACATTGTTCTTCTGTCCCTCTGTCTGGCTCTAGTTCCTCAGAAGATCTCCCTCCGCCTGGTTGTACTGTAGATCTGGCTGTGAGTTTTTTTTATCTTACAGCCACCACTTTCTTTTGAAAGATTGACGTCATATCTGATGGTCCCCTTTAAAGGTGAAGCAGCTACTTGTTCAACCATTTCCTTGTGGCTCAGACAGACCATCATCCATGCTCACGGTCTTAAAGATCGGATGTCACCCTTTCCTGTCAAAGCACACTCCACTAGATATGCAAGTGCCTTTTGGGCTCTTCAGCATGCTACTGTTTTCATATTTGCAAGGCTGCAATCTGGTCTTCTGTTTACACATTCTCTTTGTTTTACCAGGGAGGAGTGCAAACCTCGTCAGATGCTAGGTACAGGAACAAGGTCCTTCAGGTGGCTTTTTGAGCTGCAGACAGTGTCCAGTTTGATTGTTTTTTTGTGGACCTGTTAGCGTTTTGTTTGCGGTTGCCACCCCTTAGACTGCTTCTAGGTGTCCAGAAAGTACAAAACTTAAATTGTCCTTCAATAGGAAAAAAAATAAAACGCAAATTTTATACTCACTGTAAAATCCTTTTCTTGGTATCCCATGAGGAGCCCACCTCACTGTGTTCATAATTATGTTCTTGGTACTGTAGCCTTGCCACATAACTGAAGCACGCTGGGAGTTAAAGGGGTTGTCCTGGGCTGGCCTATAATTTTTCTGTTTGCTAGTGTTCAAACCTCCTGTAGACAGCAGTATAACCCAACAGTAGAAGAAGTCCTGTGTCTCTCAATTAACCAATTTTACAGTCAGGACAAAAATTATTATTTTTTCCTGTGGACCCATTATTCCCTGTATAAAATGTGGAATTAATGTAGCCTCGTAGCTATAGCTGTATTGCAATGATGCTTCATAGAATATTAATAAATAATAAGGGCACCCTTATTGTGGTTAATTCACCTCTGCAACAAGAAATTAAATATAACAGTTTATGGCACAGTGTTTACTAGCTTGGTATTACTTGTTGCTCCCAACTTTGACAGATTGCAGTCTTGTGCTTCAGAAATCCAGATTAGAAGATACTAAAATTAAACTGCTAAAGTTGTATAATAAATAGTGACATATATGGTGATTATCTTCTTATATACTCTTTAGGAGCCTGGGTTCCTGACCGCATTTGATTATAGCCTCAAGAGGAAGATGGTGTTTCACATCTCTACAGGAAGCCAGGAACTTGAGTAAATTATTAATGGCTACATAAATATATCTGCTACTAAAGCATTATGTTATTATTATTTGTATTATCAAAGGAGAAGTCCAGCCAAAGCTCGTTTGGCTGGGCTTCTTCTATGGATCACAGGAGTGCAATTAGTTTTGCACTCCTGTTTTCAGCAGAGAGCGGGCTGAAGTTCGCTTTTATTAAAGCTCAGCTCTGCCCACGTACTGCAATAGGTAACTGCTTGTTTATGCCTAAGGTATGGTGGCACTTTTACTTACCACAATATGCATTGGGAGCTTTCCGGTACCCGTTCTTTACCATGCTGGGAGAGCGCAGGGAGCATGCTCTCAGCGCAGTGAAATGTTTACTTTGTGCCGTTAAAGCCCACACACCAAGAGGCTGCATATATGCGCCAGGTTAATCTGACCATACACATATAGGTGCCAGCTGAACAGAAAGATCTAACAGATTCTGCCATCCATGCTACACAGTGTGGATGGATGAATCTCCCACTGCAGCTATAACATTTTGAATACCGGTTATGGACCAGAGACCAGAACTATGGCAGCTTCATTGGTCCCTGTTTCTAAAAACACCACTCTCCAGGTCAGAATAGTATATTATAGAAATTATTGCAGAGTTGTAGCCGCTTTTGTCTTTCCCCATCCCTCAGTGATTGTGGGGAGCTGAAGCAGGTTCTTGCTTTGTTGGGGATTTTTTTCCCCCCCTAATGTACCTGAGGTTTCTGTGGGTGTGATACTTGCCACACGAATGGTTGTACTAACTGTATGATTGTAAGGTGCCAGATGCTTCTTTTTATTTTATCTATGGCCATGTGTGTGTTTTCTGGCAGCTAGGCCACACCCGTGATTTACTTTAGCACAGTACTGTTTCTGTTCCTGATGGCCAGGTACCGTTGTGCCCAATCTGCCATTTGAATTTCCGGTTTTGCTTCCTTCTCAGGCTGGAGGATTATGATGCAGCACAGTAAAGGGGCTGTATGTGCACATGCACCAAGCCCCTTGCTCGCTCTCTCTTTTTGATTTTTTTCTTCACAGCCGCTCAGATTTTTTGCACACATTGACAGCTGATAAAGATGCAGATTGTTGTTCGGCCCCTGCGTGGGCTAGTTTTGTATGCTAATGTGAACTTCAATAAAAAAGATTTTGCCAAAAAAAAAAAGATGCAGATTGTTACTGGGCTACCTGTGTTGTTGACAGTGGAGCATTGCAGGCCAGTCAGCTATGCTTATATTGCATCAACACTATATTCTGCTCTGCAGCCTGAACTTGAGGACCCAGGAACGGACAGCAAGCACAGTCACACCTGTAGCTATTGCATTAAGCCTGAAGTGACAGTGGCCACACAGTCTACCTCCCTAGTTGGTCTGTGAGTATTTCAGGGGAGTGGGATGTTTCTTTTCACTTAAGGTGCTCAAATTTTGCATTACTGTCTAGTGCTATGCGAAACGATGGTTGTTCTACAGTTAAAGATGACCCACCAACTAAGGAACCTGTGCAAAGTTGGGTTTGAAGCATTGGGGAATTGTATCTTCTGCACTTTTCATAGATTCCAATCAGCTGCCTGTGTCTGCAGCCATTTCTGACCCCTCTTTTTTCACCTGTTCCAAAATCAAATTGAGGTTTTTGTTTGTCCGCTAAAGTTTTCATTCTGTCAGTTATCCATGGTGCACATTCTCAGGGTGGAGAACTGACAGTCACATTTTTTCACTAGACACCATTTCTGGATAGGGGGGAATGCTCTCTTCATCAGGAGATTTATCAAGACATTTGACTGTGTTTTAGGACACCAGGTGTGGTTTTGCTAGCTTCTTGGTTCAACAGAAAGCTGAACAGATTTCTCTTCAGGACACAGGATCATAGGCATATGCAACAGATGGGGACTCTGTGTGATGAGTATATCCTGATTTATCCTTTCCTTCTCAGAAATCGTTACCATGTCTACTTAAAAGCATGCCAAGGGCATTTGTGTCATTCTGATAGCTCCGCACTGGCCTTAATGAGTGTGGCACATTGGCTTCTACCTCTTCTTTCCAACCTGTTATGCTAAAGACCAAACTTCCACTTTGCTTCTAGTTGTATTTGTTGGCTTGGTTGTCCGGACCAAGGTTATAAAAGATAGGCCCTTACGTACCTGATAGGAGACTGAAATAATGAGTTTGGCCTCTCTTGTATCTCTAGCCCAGGCCCCACAGAGTGGAACAGAGAGTACCAAGGAGGAGGAACACAAGTGCCAGCAGGGTTTGAAGAACTTGCAGCTGGAGATGCGGTCCCAGGAAGGTTGGCAGATCATCAGATCAGGAACAGTAGCTGTGCAGGGCATGTGGAGAGCTCTCAGCAGACATGTGACAGAAGCCCATTACGGTTTGCAGAGCTGGTATAGCAGACAGCCAGGCAGGCACTCGAACAGGGCAGGGAGCCAGGATCAGAGACAGAAGTGTGGTCACAGGAATAGCTAGGGTAATTAACAGGCAGGCAGCGAGGTACTGTATCATAAGCAGAGCCAGGGTCATTAACTGGCGGTGAGTCAGAATCGGAATCCAAGATCAGGTTAGGTGCAAGCTGGGTCAGTAACAAGCGGACACACAGGATGAATGCAGGAAATAAAGGATAAAGTTTTTATATTAAAGCCCACTCCACTAGAGCAGTAAGTACTTCCTGAGCTTTTTTCTTTCTCGTACATCACGGGACACAGAGCGACATAGTCATTACTAATGGGTTATATAGATACCGTCAGGTGCTGGCACTGGCAACTTCCAAAACCGGAAGTACCCTCCCCTATATAAGCCCCTCCCATCCGGGAGCACCTCAGTTTTTTGCCAGTGTCTAAGGTGTTGGCCAAGAAGAAACATGTGTTTTTCACTGAGCTTGCGTACAGGTTCTTTTGGGCCTCAGTAAGCTATTCCGGATCCGACCAAAAAAGCTTCATAGCTAAACGGTCGGTACCCGGGCCTTGCAGAGAAGAGCAAGGTTTTGCCTGTAATGCTTCTCTTAGGAGAGCTGGACCCTGGGATCCAGAGCTCTGGTCATACCCACGACCAAGATGTTTTCTGTGCAGGGTGCTATACAGGTCCAGGGGAGTGGAATCCTTGGGAACCCGGTCCCTGAAGGTTTGATTACAATGCCTGCCGTGATAGGTGAAGTTTGGGCTTTTGTGGACCAAACAAAGTCCTGCGGCGGGGAACAGGTAAGTGGGGGCCCCCAGGAACTTGGTTCTATTGGGGGACCCCCAAGCCTAATTTGTCTTTCTGTCTGTTACCTAATGGTATTCCCGCAAAATTCTGTGCATGCCTGTAACTACTAAAAAAATGTAATAATTTTTAAAGGTGGTCAAGAAAAAAAAAAAATTTTTTTTTTTTATATATATTTAATATATTAGACTGCGGTACCTGTGTTTGTCCACTAGAGGCCGCTGTGGAATGTTTTCTTGTCATGTGGACTAGCTTCTTCTCAGCAGAGCAAAGTCCAGGCAGATGGTGAGTTCTCTTATAGGAAACTGCTTCCTCTGCCATGTTGCAGTGCTCGTCCATCCCCCGGCCTGCGGCAAAGAGGGGCCCTGGCTCCTGTCCCTTGTTACCATATTTAAAATTAGCGCCGAAGGCGCACGTGCCCGCGCGCGTGCGCGTGCACGCGCCTCTATATATAGAGGTGAGCCGGGAAAGGGGGCGGAGCCTGGGGGATGACGCTCTGTGCGCGCCTCAGCGCTTCTGCGCATGTGCGGGCGTCCCAGCAGTTTAAAAAAACCACAATATTGTAGTGAGCTGGCTATGAAGTACAGAGACAGAGCTGGCAACATTTAAAGGCATACAGCAAGCGGTTGATACAGGCATCCCCTAGAAAGGCACATTAGTAGACACCAACTGTGATATAGCAGCAATTGTGCTAGACTATTCTCAGTAAAAGTGGTGTATTACGGCTGGAATACCTCAGCTTTAGGCTTAGGAATATGCCGTCCAGAAGCTCCGGAACTGAATCTTCCAGGAAGCGAAGGGGGTCTCATCGGGCTCGGAGGATCTTGGGCATACTCCTGCTGCACCAGTCTCCCCTGAAGTTCAGAGGTAAGTGACCGTAGAGACCCCGCAGGGGTACTTGGTACTGTGGCTGTCCTCAGTCACCTGCTCCTGTGTATGTAACAGAGGAGGTTTTTTCCTCAGCTCTGGGAGGATTAGAGAGAGATTGTCAACATTTATCGCTGCATCCCTGTCAGGGAAAGCACGCCCGATCTCCGTCTCCTCCTTCAGAGTGCCTGTTAGCAGAGCAACAGTCCCATACAGGGATCGACCTGCCTGAAGGGGATCAGGATAAGGTTGATTCTGTTATAGAGGAATCAACAGTGGGGGAACCTTTTCTCAGCATCTCAAGCTGAAAGATTATGGGTTCAGTCTCTGACTAACATGGTCCGATCAGCATTTAAAAATGCACCTTGCGGAACCATCAACCACTACTGTATCCTCGTTGGGGTCGCTAGAAGCCCCCAGACTGTTTGTTCTTTTCCACTTCACCCTTTACTGAAAGGGCTCATTTACCAGGATTGGGAACGTCCTGAGAAAATATTTATTCCCCCAAGAGATTTCCGGTGGTCTATCCCATGGAGGATAAGTTCATCAAAAAAAAAAAAATGGAAGGTCCCTACAATGGACGCAGCCATCTCTTGTATGTATAAATCACTGACATGTCCAGTGGATAATGTCCAAATGTTCAAGAACCCAATAGATAAAAGATTGGAGTCCTTATGAAAATCTGCTTGGTGATACAACCAGCAGTAGCAGCTATTGGGGTCTGCTAAGCAGTGAAGGATCAGTTGAAACAGGTCTTGAGGGACTTGACAGATCAGCAGGCTTTGCCCTAGCTGATCTACCTAGAGCCTTAGGCTTTGCGGTTGACGCCATAGAGGATTCAGTCCATCAGGCCTCCCGCCTTACGCTGTCTATAGTACATATGCGTAGGCTCCTATGGCTCAAAAACTGGTCTGCTGAAGCTCCCTGTAAAGAATGGCTGGTTAGCGTCCCATTTCATGGTGAACGCTTATTCGGGGAAAACCTGGACAAATATATCCAGAAAATTTCCAGCGGTAAAAATACGCTCTTGCCGGTTAAAAGCAGAGTTAGAGGTCCCTCTTTAAGAGGCCTGCTTCTCCAGTCCCTGGGGCATCGGCTGTGTAACAGTTCCGACGGCCTCCTCGGTCAAATCCCGGGGGTAAAAAACAGGGACAGTAGCAGGGTAATGAGAAACCCTGGGTCAGGGGAGGTACAAAACCTCCCCCAAAGTTAAATTCATGAAGCCCCCACTCAGTCGGGTGGGGGGAGGACTCCAGTTGTTCGCAAGAGACCTGGCGGGACACGATCAAGACAGATAGGTGCTCTCCGCAGTAGGTTTGGGATACAGTTTGGAGTTAAGACTCTCCTCCTTCCCATTTTTGAGGTCAAACGTGCCAAGGGATCCCCGGAAGAGAGAGTCCCTCCTGTTGGCACTAGAACAACTATTGCTCCAAGGAGTAATTATGGAGGTTCCCCTGGAAGAATGAGGGTTCGGGTTTTACTCAAACCTCTTTACAGTCCCGAAGAAAACGCGGACGGGAGGCCCATATTAATTCTAAAAGGGCTATACAAATTCCTGTATATCAGGACTTTCCGATGGAGTCGATCCGATCGGTGGCCACTGCCCTACAAGGGGAGGATTGGTTAGCCACGATCGACATCAAAGATGCTTATTTGCACATTCCCATCTTTCCAGTCCACCAAAAATTTCTACGCTTTGCAGTAGAAGGGCGCCATTTTCAGTTCAGAGCCTTACCCTTCGGTTTGGCCACAGCACCACGAGTGTTTACAAAAATTCTGGCCCTTTATTGGCCAATCTAAGAACACAAGGTGTAATGATAATGGCATATCTGGATGACTTGTTGCTGATAGACCACTCAGTGAAAAAACTAGACGTGGTCGTTCACAAGACGATCAAGTATCTGGAATCTCACGGTTGGATTATCAACCGAGACAAGTCAGCCCTAAAAACCAGTCAAAAGTCTGGAATACTTGGGGCTAAGGTTGGATTCAGGCCAGAGAAAAATATTCTTGCCTCGAGGAAAGGTGTTGTCTTTGAAAGATTTGATCCACTTAGTGGGTACAAAAAAGACAGCCGTCCATACGCCTGTATATGAGGCTGCTGGGAAAAATGGTGGCATCATTCGAAGCAGTACCCTACGGTCAATTCCATTCAAGGAATTTGCAAGGGGCCATACTGTCAGCCTGGAACAAAAAAGTTCAGGCCCTAGACTTACAATGTCCTTGTCCCCTTCCGTTCGCAAGAGCCTCCGTTGGTGGTTGGTTCCCCAGAATCTGGAAAAAAGGAAATCCTTCAGTCCGATTTCTTGGAAGGTGGTCACTACAGATGCCAGCCTTATAGGCTGGGGAGCAGTACTGGAGCAATAGTCTCTCCAGGGCAGATGGTCGGATGCAGAAAAGGCCCTGCCCATCAATCTCTTAGAGATACGAGCAGCCCGGTATGCCCTAGTAGCATGGACATCCAAACTCCAAGGGTCCCCTGTCAGAATGCAATCAGACAATGCCACAGCAGTGGCATATATCAATCATCAGGGGGGCACCAGGAGTCGTGCAGCCCAGAGGGAAGTAAATTACATCCTGAAATGGGCAGAAAAATATGTCCCAGCCATATCTGCGGTATTCATTCCAGGAGTGGAGAATTGGAAGGCGGACTTTCTAAGTCGCCAGCAATTAGGCCCAGAGGAAGGGTCCCTTCACCCCGAGGTTTTCTGGACAATATGTCAGCGGTGGGGAACATCGGATGTAGATCTTCTAGCATCCAGATTCAACGCAAAGGGGGACAGGTTTGTCTCTCGGACAAGGGATCCCCTAGCTTGCGGCTCGGATGCCCTAGTGTTCCCTTGGGATCAGTTCAAGCTGATATATGCATTCACACCGCCACAATGGTTACCTCGATTACTCCGCAGAATCAGGGTAGAAAAGAAACCAGTGATTCCGGTGGCTCCAGCGTGGCCCCGAAGAGCGTGGTACGCGGAGATTGTAAAATTTCAGTGGGGAGTCCTTGGACTCTCCCACGTCGTCCGGCTTTCGCAAGGACCGATATACCACCCTTCCTTACCAGCCCTAGGTTTGACGGCCTGGCTATTGAAGCCCACATTCTAAAAAAGAGAGGGCTCTCTAATGCGGTGGTATCTACCATGATCAATGCCAGGAAGCCGGTATCCAGGCAGATCTACTATAGAATCTGGAAGGCGTACATCACGTGGTGTGAGGCCAAGAAATGGCATCCACATAAGTACGTAATAGGTAGGATTCTGGACTTCCTACAGTGGGCTGTAGATAGGAAGCTTGCCTTGAGTACTATCAAGGGTCAGATTTCGGCCTTGTCAATATTTTTTCAAAGGCCCTTGGCTTCGCATTCACTAGTCAAAGCCTTTATACAAGGAGTGATGCGTATTAGTCCTCCGGTTAATATTCCCATATGTCCATGGGATCTAAACTTGGTTCTGTCGGTTCTACAGAAACAACCATTTGAACCATTACAGCATATTTCCTTGGTGCTTCTCACCAGGAAATTGATTTTTCTAGTAGCCATTTGTTCGGCTAAAAGAGTATCGGAATTAGCAGCTATGTCCTGTAAGGAGCCATATCTGGTTATCCATAAGGACAGAGTAGTGTTACGTCCTCATCCAGCCTTTCTTCCTAAGGTGGTATCGAGGTTTCATTTGAACCAAGATGTGGTTCTTCCTTCTTTTTTCCCCAAACCTACTTCGGTAGAGGAAAAGTTATTGCATTCTTTGGATGTAGTAAGAGCAGTTAAAGCTTATCTAAAAGCCACTGCTCAGATTCGCAGAACGGATACTTTGTTTATTCTGCCGGAAGGCCCCAGAAAGGGTCAGGCAGCGTCAAAATCTACTTTAGCCAAGTGGATTCGACAGGTCATTATGCAAGCTTATGGCTTGAGAAGGAGACCGCCTCCGTTCAAAGTTAGAGCGCACTCCACGAGAGCAGTTGGAACTTCATGGGCAGTGCATCACCAGGCCTCCCTGGCTCAAATCTGTAAGGCCGCAACATGGTCTTCGGTACACACGTTTACTAGGTCCTACCAGGTGGACGTTAGAAGTCAGGAGGATGTCGCCTTTGGGCGCAGTGTGTTGCAGGCCGCAAAAGATCCTCATGTCTGATAGCGCTCAGCTTATATATGGTGTATCCCCCCCCCCTCATTTGGCATTGCTTTAGGACATCCCATTAGTAATGACTATGTCGCTCTGTGTCCCGTGATGTACGAGAAAGAAAATAGGATTTTTATAACAGCTTACCTGTAAAATCCTTTTCTTGGAGTACATCACGGGACACAGAGCTCCCACCCCTCTTTAGGGACACTTATTGCTTTGCTACAAAACTGAGGTGCTCCCGGATGGGAGGGGCTTATATAGGGGAGGGTACTTCCGGTTTTGGAAGTTGCCAGTGCCAGCACCTGACGGTATCTATATAACCCATTAGTAATGACTATGTCGCTCTGTGTCCCGTGATGTACTCCAAGAAAAGGATTTTACAGGTAAGCTGTTATAAAAATCCTATTATCATCAGGCTTCTGTGAGTTAAAACCATTAGGCTGCAACCTGGTCTTCTATTCACAGGTTGACCTGTTTGCTTTTTCAGATGCTAGTTTCGGCCAAAAAGTTCTGCAAGCAGCTGTTTAATTCCCTGTGTTGTTTTTGTGCGCCTGCCCCACTGTTTGTACATAGGATAAATGTAATAAATGGGACTTTTGTACTTACTGTAAAATCCTTTTCTTTGAGTCCTTTGAGGAACACAACTTCCTCCCCTCATATGGTATCTCTCCTCTTGAGGCTGGGTTCAAACTTGTACGACAAACGCTCCGACATTGGGAGCTCATGTCGCATGACCTGTGAAAATCAATGTTTCCCTATGAGAGCCTTCTTGACTGGTCCAACACAAGTCCGTCCTACTTTGAAAATTCTCCCTGCACTACTTTGGTCCGACTTCGATCCTACTTCAGTCCATTGAATATCACTGAAGTCAGATCAAAGTTGGATCGCGGTCTTAACTGTTCCGACTTTGGCATGTGACTTGTGCTCTGATGCTCTTAAAAGGGGCACCCACGCCAAGTGAAAAAAAAAAAAAACGGCATGGATTCCCTCTTTAAGACCATACCAGGCCCTTCGATTCGGCATGGATTTTAAGGGGAACCTCCCACGCTGAAAAAGCAGCGTGGGGTCCCGCCCAAAATCCGTATCAGACCCTTATTTAAGTATGCAGCCCGGCAGGTCAGGAAAGGGGGTGGGGATGAGCGAGTGCCGCCACCCCCCCGTCCTGAACTATACCAGGCCACATGCCCTCTACATGGGGACAAGGACCTCTTCCCGACAACCCTGGCTGTTGGTTGACGGGGTCTGCGGGCGGGGGGCTTGTCGGAATCTGGAAGCCCCCTTTAACAAGGGGGGTCCCAGATGCTGGCTTCCCACCCTATGTGAATGAGTATTGGGGAAATTGTACCCCTACCCATTTGCCTAAAAAAAAAAAAAAAAAGTGTCAAATTAAAACAGTACACAGGTTTTTAAAGTAATTTATTAAGGTAGCTCCGGCATCTCTTTTTCTTGATTTCTTCTCCCCTCTCCGGCTCTTCTGCCTCCCCTGCTGATGTCTTCTGCCTCTGCCGGTTCTTCTCTCTCCGGGTATTCTCCACTGATTTCTTCTAGCCCTCTCCGGTTCTTCTCCCTCTGCCCGCTGTCTTCTGCCTCTGCTAGGTCTCCTCTCAGCGCTGTCTTCTCCCTCTGTTCTTCCTCCGATGTTGACTCGACGCTCTCTCTCGCTCTAATGCTGGGTGCGGGATTTGCCACTACTTATGTTGGCATGGGGCGGGGTCACCGGGTGATTACATTGGGAGGCCCCACCCCCTTATGACATCACTGCCCGGGCCATGATGGGGCGGTGACATAAGGGGCGGGGCCTCCAGATGACGTCACCCGGTGACCCCGGCCCATGCCAACATAAGTAGTGGAACACCGCGCACCCAGCATTAGAGCGGAAGAGAGCGTTAAGTCCACATCGGAGGAAGAACAGAGGGACAAGACGGCGGTGAGAGGAGACCTGGCAGAGACAGAAGACAGTGGACAGAGGGAGAAGAACCAGAGAGGGCTAGAAGACATCAGCAGAGAGGGGAGAAGAACCGGCAGAGGCAGAATACATCAGTGGAGGAGGGAGAAGAGCTGGAGAGGGAAGAAGAAATCAGAAGCGACGCTGTAGCTGCATTAATAAATTACTTTAAAAACCTGTGTACTGCGTTTTTATATTTGACACTTTTTTTTTTTTTTTTTTTAGGTGAATGGATAGGGGTACAATGTACCCCCATACTCATTTACATAGGATGGGGGGGCCAGGATCTGGAGGCCCCCTTGTTAACAGGGGCATCCAGATTCTGATAAGCCCCCCGCCCGCAGACCCCGACAACCACCGGCCAGGGTTGTAGTCAGGGCCCCAAAGCACCCACCCCCCCATGTTGAGGGCATGTGGCCTGGTATGGTCCAGGAAGGGGGAGCGCTAGCTCGTCCCCTCCCTTTTCCTGACCTGCCAGGGTGCGTGTTTGGATAAGGGTCTGGTTTGGATATTGGGGGGACCCCACACCATTTTTTCGGCGTGGGGGGGTTCCCCTAAAATCCATGCCAGACCGAAGGGTCTGGTATGGACTTGGAGGGGGAACCCATGCCGTTCTTTTCTTAAATTTGGCGTGGAGTTTCCCCTAAAGATTTATACCAGACACAAAGTGCCTGGCATTGTCAGGATCAAAGTTAGATCCCCGTTCATTGAAGTCAGACGGATGTCCGACTTCGTTGCAGGACAAAGTCGGATCCACAGTTGTACGACTGTCGTGTCGTACCAGTGTGAACCCGGCCTTATACTGCTTGCTACAATCTGAGCAGGTGTGAGGTGGGAATAGTTATAAGCTTAAAGGGACTGGTCTTCAATTTCAAGTGTCCATTTCACTAGGTAATAGTAAAACCTTTGATTGCTTGTTATCCATAAATGTGTGTCCACAATGGACTCCAAAGAAATTTTTTTTATGGCAAGTAAAAATCCTATTGAAAATAGGAAAGTACCGCGCTTAGGACAATATTAAAAAAGGTTTGCTGCCCCCCTAAAAGAGCTCCACAAGGGAGTCTGGTAAATTATAACAGGTGGGGTAGTGGCGCTACCTGGGGTACCTGACAGTGGGAAAACCCACTAAATTAACAAAAAGTATCTATATAACCATATAATGTAAGATGTAGAACCCGTACCTGGTGGGATCATACAATGTAAATAATGGATCCTAAGAGCAGTGGAACAACAATATGTGAGAAAGCATAAATAGGTGCATAACAGTCTGTGCAATAAAATCTCTATACCAGTGGCCCCGGGCTGTCCTCCCTCCACAGGAAATGGGTGGGGGACATACCAGAGCTGGACGAGGACGACTGGAGGGAGATTTGGGACTTTCCCTTCTCCCCTCTGGTCTCTGCAAGGGACATACTGGTCCAGTACAAAATTGTGCATAGAGCTCACTACACACCTCACAGGCAGCACCTGATGTCACCGGCGCATTCTCCGGCGTGCTGGCATTGCTCCCATCAACCGGGTGACGTCTTCCAAATTTTTTGGGTTTGCTTAGCAATAGAACATTATTGGAAGGAAGTACTTCGGGTGATTGCTAGGGTCACTGGGACTCGTGTTCCTTATGATCCTAAATATTGTCTGCTGGGGCTGGTGGAACAAATGTCCATGATCAGAGGCAGAAAAATACTCCTATCCCTGCTATTGTATTATGCCCGTAAGGCCATTACGATGAACTGGAAAAAAGCATCTCCCCCTCTGTCAGATTCTGGCAAAGCCTAGTGAATGCCAGCTTGCCCCTATATAAAACCACCTACTCGGGCAGGGGATGTCCACAGAAATTTGAGAAGGTATGGACCTGTTGGCTGGATGATAATACCACAGCAAGAGATGCAGTGACTGATTCCTAGATTGTCAATATATCTAGTATATCTCTGTTAGTATGTTGACCCAACTATTCTCATGTTGAGCTAACCTGTCGGTAACAATTTGAGCACAAATCCTCCTGAATTTAACCTCTCCTAGAACAGAACGGTTAAAAAAATTGAAATATATATATATATATATATATATATATATATATATATATATATATATATATAAAATATAGTGACAGCAGGCAGGTAAAATCACCAGGTTGCATCCAGGATGGTAGGTATGTATGCCCTAGATTCAGGCTTTATGCAAATTCATACCACTAGGGGGAGTGCTGGGAGTCTTGCGGGGGAAGAGTTAATGAGCCCAGCTGAATCAAGTGGCTCATTAAGGCCTCTACAAGAACTCCCAGCATGCTAAGGGAGATGCTCCATCCTGGAAACAGTTCTGTGTTGTGCAAGACTGGGGAGTGTGTTTCTGTCCTGTGCGGTGAGACAAAGCCTGTGTGGCTAAAACCTTCAGGCCTCATGCCCACTGGCGTTTTTACAGCTGCGTTTTTTGCAGCTTAAAAACGCCTGTCCATGTTATTGTAAATATTTAAAAAAAAACAAAAAACGTTGGAGCTAAAAACGCGACCGCGCGTTAGTGCGCGTTTTTTGCGCGTTAGTGCGCGTTTTTGCGCGTTTTTTGACGCTCGCGTTTTTTCCTGCCAAATTCTGACGCTGAGGAACGCACTGACGCTGAGGAACGCACTGGCCCTGGGTTTTTTTTACAGCTTACAAACGCCTATGCTCTTTACAGCTCAAAAACGCCTAGGTGGGCATGAAGCTATAGACTAACATGGACAGGCGTTTTTAAGCTGTAAAAAACGCTCAAAAACGCGGCTGAAAAAACGCCCGTGGGCATGAGGCCTAAAAAACAGGGAGATAGGGGCTGGGGCAGCACAAGGCTGCACCTAGTTGTCAGACAGGGAACCTACGTGTGTAGTAAGCGGTCAAGCTGACCAGGATTTCTTTTTTAGGTTTCTTTTTGTTTTGCTGTTTTTCCCCAGTAAATAGTTTAAATAAACCGCACCTTTTGTTTTTGCAACTACAAACTCTGTCTGCTGTGCCTGTTTTTGTGTGGTGAACCCATCCAGGGGGTCACACACACCCGCTGCCGAGCTAACCCCCTCATATATATATATATATATATATATATATATATGTGTGTGTGTGTGTGAAAAGTAGTCCAACACTAATGTGTATAAAAATTAATGTTCAGAAAAATAGATGAATAGACCAAAAAATTTATAAATTATTGAAGAAATTCCCATAACAAGTTCATTCTCTGTGAGATAATCCAAAGTGACTTGGTGTGGTATGAAGCAGGTAATCAGGTGACTTGTGTTCTCCCCCTTCTGGGACCCCACTCCCCAGATGCCACCACCCCTGCAGGGGTAGATGGCGTATAGTAGCTGAAGCTGCTGGAATCCTAAGGCTTCTCCCCGTCAGCTCGCCTCCCAGCCTTTCTGCTAGATGATATCCTATGTTCCCAAGTGCTGAGCGAAGCTGGTATGATGGTAGAAATTCCTCAGCAGTGAATCCTCATAGGAAGAGACAAGGGCTCCAATAGTGTAGTATCAAGGGTGTTTATTTAAAAAGTAAAAAAAAAACAAGTGGTACCAGCATCAACACATAAAAAGCAGCTGGTACTCTCCAAGAACATACACTAAAATCCGTGGGTAGATGAGCATAACGGAGGCCGAGATGAGCAGCGTAGGTTCCAGCTGCGTTCCACCCGCTCTCCTCACAACCCGGAAATGACGAGAATGTAAGGAGAGCGGGTGGAACGCAGCTGGAACCCACGCTGCTCATCCCGGCCTCCGTTACACTAAAATCCGTGGGTAGATGAGTGTATGTTCTTGGGGAGTACCAGCTGCTTTTTATGTGTTTATACACATTAGTGTTGGACTACTTTTCTATATATATATATATATATATATTTATTATTATTATTTTTTTCTATTTTTTTTCACCGTTCTGTTACCAGATTCTTTGTATTATTGATATATATATACATATATATTTAGCTTTTTGGTCACTGGTATAGAGCTTTTATTGCACAGACTGTTATGCACTTATTTATGCTTTCTCACATATTGTTGTTTCACTGCTCTTAGGATCCATTATTTACATTGTATGATCCCACCAGGTATGGGTTCTACATCTTACATTATATGGTTATATAGATACTTTTTGTTCATTTAGTGGGTTTCCCCACTGTCAGGTACCCCAGGTAGCGCCACTACCCCACCTGTTTGTTATAATTTGCAAGTAAAAATCCTATTATATTTATCACGTTTTCTTGTAGATCAGAAGCTTGTTTAGACATCCAAATTATTTTGATGTCATTATTACAGCATTGTTATGTCCTCACATTGTCAGTACTGTAGAATATGTATAAAGCAGTAAAAACAATCATTTAAGTCAGCACTTTTATTTTCCAGCAAGCTTTTAGGAGGGGGAATTGAAAGTATGGCAATAACAGAGACCTTTGGAGGTAATTCTTCATAATTTAACTGTATATAAGAACTAACACTGCATTAAGAGTGGCAGTAGAGGATAAGATATGTTCTTAAGAAGGCCCGACTGTGAATATCTGCCTGTCTTAAGGCCCGTACACACGATCGGATTTTCCAACGGGAATTGTGTGATGGCAGGCTGTTGTCGGAAAATCCGACCGTTTGTATGCTCCATTGAACAATTGTCGAATTTTCTGCCAACAAATGTTGGATAGCATGCTCTAAAATGTGTTGTTGGATTATCCGATCGTGTGTACAGAAGTCCATCAGACAAAACTCCAAAGTACAACTACGCATGATCAGAAGCAATGCTAACCATAACACAACATTAGCAGAAGTTGCCCAAAGGGTGGCGTTAAAGAGCTGGAAAACCATGTAGTTTTGTGTTGTTGGCCAACAATTGTGTGCTGTTTTTATGCAAGACAAATTCCTGGCCAACGCCCTTTGGACAAAAGTCCTACACATTGTCCACGGAAAATCCGATCGTGTGTACCAGGCTTTAGAATTAATTGCTTGAGCGCAGGGACCTGTAATGATTAGTGGTGCACCGAATAGAAAATTCAGGATGCACTTGGCTAAAACTGAAGCCAAAATTTATGTTTTTAAAAAATATATATATATTTTTATAAATAATTGTATTATATTTGACTTTTTAATTCATATCATGAATATAAATTATTATGGATTTATTGTCGCCCATTATCGACACCTTTTTGAAGTGGTGTTAAAAATCCTGCTTGCTGCATTTTTGGTGCATATTTGGTCATGTAAAAAGAAAAAAAAAAAACGCACCCAAAAATGCACCTCCCCAATGAAATGCATTGAAAACGCAGCAAGAACGCATAAAAAATATACCTCTGTTGTGTTTTTGATGCATTTTTTGAGTCACTGAACCTATGAAAAACAGACCATAAGCACGGCAAAATTGCGGGTGTTTTTGGCAGCATTATCGGCACCTTTTTTTCTTTTGGCACAATGCTGAGAACTCTATTTTCCACCGATAATTTTTGGTGGCCGAAATTTCGTTGCATCACTAGTAATGATACTTGCCTAACGCTAAGAATGGTGCACTTTTTTTTCTTTATCGTACACCACGGGACACAGAGCTAGTCATTACATAATGGGTTAAGGGTCACCAGCGGTGATTGGACACTGGCACAACCAATGGAAGACAGTTCCCCTCCATATAACCCCTCCCATCAGGGAAGTACCTCAGTTTTTTCGCCAGTGTCGAAAGGTGTTGGACGCGTTAGGAGGTGCTAAAGGAAAGCTCTACCAAAGAGACCCTCTGGGGGTAAAAGAGCTATGCTTTCGGATCCATCCAAGACGCCTACAAATGAGCTGAATCTGGATGGGATCCGGGCCTCATCCATGAGGCGTCGCCTGTAATGTCTCTCTTCGGAGGACTGGGCTCTAAGATCCAGCACTTTCGCTATTTCGCTATAAAGTCCTGGTAAGAGTCTTGTACAAGGCCCAGGGGAGAGGTATCCTTTAAATAGGAACCCATATCCCTGAAGGTTGGCACACATAGCCCACCGTGAAGGGTGAAGTTTGGTATCTGTCTGAAATCTTTCAGCAGAAAAACCTGCAGCGTGGATAAGGTGAGATTAGAAGGTCCATAACTAGGTTGGGACCTTTTTCAAAAAGGTGGATGTCTTCTTTTTTTCCACCACTGGGGGGAGTAAAGAGCTGAATATACTCACCTCACTCTGTTCAGTGTCGGCTTCGGCGAAGTACACTGCTCGTCACCTCCGCTGCTGAGCTTGCTGGGGCACCCCGATCCTCCTTTCGGTGGCCGACCAGACACCTGCAGATGCAGGTAAGTGGGAACAAGGGCTGATGAGAGTCCTCTCTCACTATGGCCACCGCCATAGCGCTAAGGGCCGCGCGCGGGAGCGCGCTTTATCGGAGGGGGGGGCGAAGGCGTGCGCGGGCACGTGGCGCGCGCAGGCACAGAAACGGCGCCAAATTTAAAAGACTGTCAGTGTGAGAAGCACTGCAGCAGCAAGCAAGCTCGTTAGTTCTCTTATTCCTGGCAGAGAAACACAGCAGCTATACAGGGACGTAAGACTCCATGTGGTTGGATTGGGTACTTCCTAGAAGACATCCATGTTATGCATAGTTATGTGTTAAAAGTTGCATACTTAATGTATTTGCTAAACTAAACACGGTAGTATATGCATTTAGGTACCTTGTATTTTGTCTAAACAGTAAGCCTTCCAGGGGAAGTAATACGGACAAAAAGAGATAAGAAAGCACCACCGCCTGAGAGGAGGCTCTAACTGTGCTGACTCGGTACCTTTCTCTCCTGTGTTGCTAAATGCACCTGTTCAGGATGAGCCATTACCTCTGTCAGGTATGGCGGCTTCCCCAGTGAAGCCTGGGCCTGTATATGTCACTGAGGACACTTTATCAGCTGCCCTAAATAATCTGGAGGAAAAAATTGCTACCTTAATCGCTAAGTCCTCTAAAAAGGGACAATAAGCGAAGCAGGTCTCTTCCAGTATTGGACCTCCCTTCAGAAGTACCTGAGGGAGGAGGATGAGGAGGAGGAGGCTACATCAGCAGAGGATGAGGAGCCAGATTTTAAGGTCACAGGTACAATGCTATAGCAGTGCATTTAAGTTAACCTCTGCGGAGGTAACGGAATTACCTGTCTCCTCCCTAGGGTCATTAAGATCCCTGCAAGGTGCATGCTCCTTCCCGGTTCATCCGTTACTAGAGGATCTAATATACGCAAACTGGCAACATCCAGATAAGCGTTTCTCACCTCCAAAAAGGTTTAACATTCTTTATCCTATGGGGGAATTTTTTTTTTTAAAGAAATGGAGCCTGCCTACGGTAGTTGCGGCTATTTCTTGTGTAAATAAAAACCTGACATGTCCGGTGGATAATGTACAAGGGTTTAAAAGATCCTTCTGAGAGGAAGTTGAAATCCTCCTTCCTTTTGGCCGGCTCATTTACCCAACCTGCAGTAGCAGCAGTCGGTATGTGTCAGGTCATCAGCCAACAGGTAAAGCAGGGGCTGAAGGAACTGCCTTCAGAGCAGGCTAGAAATTGGGAAAATTTGCCTAAAGCCTTATGCTTCACAGTGGATGCCATGAGAGATTCTATCATACAGGCATCACGCCTTACACTCCAGCTGGTACAGATGCGCAGAGTACTTTGGCTTAAGCATTGGTCAGCGGAGACCCCATGCAAAAAGCTGTTGGCAAGTTCCCGTTCCATGGCGAACGCCTATTTGGGGAAGATTTAGAAAAATATATACAGAAGATCAAGTGGTAAAACGACTTTTACCTGAGAGAAAGAAAAACAAGAGACCTTGTTTTAAACGCTCTCTCCCCAGCTCCCGGGAAATCTGACTCCAACCAGTGGCGGCGGCCTGTTTTAGCCGCCCACAAAAGCCAAGGGGCAAGCTCAGAAGAACAAGAAGCCGTGGGGTGCAAGAGCTAATAAGCAAGCCCCCAAAGCCTCTCAGTGAAGGGGCGCCCCCGCTCGGCCGAGTGGGAGGAAGGCTTTGTCAGTTCTGAGCGACTTGGTGGTCAGAAATCCAGGACAATTGGGTAGTATCCACAATATCCTCAGGGTACAAACTGGAATTTCGAGAGATCCCATCTTCTCAATTCCGAGGTTCAAGACTCTCCAAGGATCCACAAAAAAGAGAATCCTTCTTCAAAGGTTTGAATCACTTAATGGCTCAAGGGGTAGTTACAGACGTACCCCAAAAAGAGCGAGGTTCAGGTTTTTACTCAAACCTCTTTGTGATTCCAAAGCCAAATGGAGATGTCAGACCCATCCTGGATCTAAAATCCCTAAATCGGTTCCTGAACGATCGCCATTTTCGAATGGAAACGATCCGATCCGTGGCCGCCACTTTAAAGGGCGGAAAATTCATGGCGCCCATAGATATCAAGGACGCACATTTACACATACCCATCCTCCCCGCTCACCAAAGATTCCTAAGGTTTGCGGTAGAAGATCGCCACTTTCAATTTGTGGCTCTGCCGTTTGGTGTAGCCACCGCGCCCATAGTATTCACAAAGGTGCTAGCTCCTCTGTTAGCAAACCTAAGAACACGGGGCATTGCGGTAACAGCCTATCTGGACGATCTACTAGTAATAGATCAGTCAAAGGACGGATTGGGTCACGCTGTACACACTACAGTAGGATACCTGGAGCATTTAGGATGGATTATAAATTTACAAAAATCCTCTCTCCAGGCCCAAAGAAGGATAGGGTACCTGGGCATGATCATAGATACAGCCCAAAACGGGGTATACCTGCCAGAACCGAAGATACAGTCTCTGAAAGACCTGATCCACAAGGTCAAAGCAAACAAGAGGCCGTCTATTCGCCTTTGCATGAGACTATTGGGAAAGATGGTAGCCTCCTTCGAGGCGGTCCCTTACGCCCAGTTTCATTCGAGACTACTTCAAGGCAATATTTTAGCTTCCTGGAACAGGAAGAGCCAAGCTCTGGATATACCCATGCGCCTGTCCTCACAAGTACGCCACAGCTTCGATTGGTGGCTAGAAGCCAGGAATTTACGGAAGGGAAAGTCCTTCCTCCCAGTGGCCTGGAAGGTGGTATCTAGGGATGCCAGCCTATCGGACTGGGGTGCAGTATTCGAGGAGGCTTCTACCCAGGGAACCTGGGCCAAGACTCAGGGGATCCTGCCCATCAATGTGCTAGAGATCCGGGCGGTATATCTAGCCCTCAAAACCTGGACATACAGGTTACAGGGCTACCCAGTTCGGGTTCAATCCGACAATGCTACTGCAGTAGCTTACATCAATCACCAAGGAGGCACCCGCAGTCGGGCAGCCCAAAGAGAGGTGAACCGGATCCTGGCATGGGCAGAAGAGCATGTACCTTGCCTTTCTGCAATCTTCATTCCAGGGATGGAAAATTGGCAAGCAGACTACCTGAGTCGTCAGCAGCTGCTACCAGGGAGTGGTCTCTTCACCCCGAGATCTTTCAGGCCATATGTCTGAGATGGGGAAACCCAGATGTAGACCTGCTAGCTGCCAGGTTCAACAAGAAATTGGACAACTTTGTGTCCAGAACGAGAGATCCTCTAGCCTACGGGACAGACGCTCTAATAATACAGACGCTCTAATAACTCCATGGAATCAGTTCTCACTGATCTAGGCATTTCCCTCCGATCCCTCTTCTACAAAGACTGCTTCGCAGGATCAAGGAGGAGGGAATACCAGTAATCCTAGTGGCCCCAAACTGGCCCAGGAGGCCTTGGTACGCCGAGATTGTAAAAACGGCGATAGGAAGGCCCTGGAAGTTTCCACTCCGACATGACCTGCTGTCACAGGGTCCAGTATTCCACCCTTCCTTACAAAGGCTAAAGTTGACGGCCTGGCTGCTGAGACCCACATTTTTAAAAAGAGAGGGGTCTCTGGTCCGGCTCTTTCTACGCTCATTAATGCTAGAAAGCCAGCCTCCAGACTCATCTATCAGAGAGTCTGGAGAGCATACGTTTCCTGGTGTGAATCCAGATGTTGGAATCCTCAGAAGTATGAAATAAGTAGGATTCTTGCTTTTTGCCAGTTAGGAGTGGATATGAATTTAGCCCTTAGCACCATCAAAGGGCAAATATCGGCTCTATCAGTCTTCTTTCAGAGACCATTGGCATCTCACTCCCTAGTTCGGACATTCATTAAGGGGGTACTGAGGATAAATCCTCCAGTTAGGACTCCCTTGTGTCCATGGGATTTGAATTTGGTATTGTCAGTGTTGCAAAAGCAACCTTTTGAACCTATTCGCCATATTCCTTTAATTATATTAAGTAGGAAGTTGGCCTTTCTGATTGCTATAGCTTCTGCTAGGAGAGTATCAGAGCTAGCAGCTCTTTCTTGTAAAGAGCCTTATCTAATTTGTCACAAGGACAAAATCGTACTACGACCCCATCCGGCTTTTCTACCTAAGGTGGTGTCGGCTTTTCACTTGAATCAAGACATTGTTCTGCCTTCCTTTTTTCCAAACCCGCGGACGGCGGGGGAAAAATTATTACACTCTCTAGATCCAGTGAGAGCGGTAAAGGTGTATCTGCAAGCAACCGCTCAGATACGTAAAACAGATGTTTTGTTTATTTTACCAGATGGGCCCAAGAAGGGCCAAGCGGTATCAAAATCCACCATTTCCAGGTGGATTAGACAAGTAATTATTCAAGCTTATGGTTTAAAGAACAGGACTCCTCCTTTTCCTGTTAAGGCGCACTCTACCAGGGCGATAGGTGCTTCATGGGCAGTGCACCACCAGGCTTCGATGGCTCAGATCTGTAAAGCTGCAACTTGGTCTTCAGTCCATACATTTTCCAAATTCTATCAAATAGATGTGAAAGGACATGAGGATTCCGCCTTTGGGCGAAGTGTGCTGCAGGCAGCAGTATAGGGCTTCTGGTCCGCAAGCGGCCTGTTTTGATCTGTGTCTCCCCCCCTTCATATGAGCATTGCTCTGGGACGTCCCATTATGTAATGACTAGCTCTGTGTCCCGTGGTGTACGATAAAGAAAATAGGATTTTTATAACAGCTTACCTGTAAAATCCTTTTCTTGGAGTACACCACGGGACACAGAGGTCCCCCCCTTCTTATGGGAACCTTACTGCTTTGCTACAAAACTGAGGTACTTCCCTGATGGGAGGGGTTATATGGAGGGGAACTGTCTTCCATTGGTTGTGCCAGTGTCCAATCACCGCTGGTGACCCTTAACCCATTATGTAATGACTAGCTCTGTGTCCCGTGGTGTACTCCAAGAAAAGGATTTTACAGGTAAGCTGTTATAAAAATCCTATTATTTTCTTCTGTGAGGATTGAAGAATAAGGACCTGCTTGCTGCTTAATGCCCATTCAAACCACAGCACACATGATATTGTGTGCATAACCACTTCAGCCCCGGACCATTTGGCTGCCAAATGACCGGGCCACTTTTTGCGATTCGGCACAGCGTCGCTTTAACTGACAATTGCACGGTCGTGCGAAATGGCTCCGAAACAAAATTTACGTCCTTTTTTTTTCCTACAAATAAAGCTTTCTTTTGGTGGTATTTAATCACCTCTGCGTTTTTTTATTTTTTGCGCTATAAACAAAAATAGAGCGACAATTTTGAAAAAAAGCAATATTTTTTGCTATAATAAATATCCCCAAAAAATATATAAAAAAAACAAATCTTTTCTTTAGTTTAGGCCGATGCGTATTCTTCTACATATTTTTTTTTTTTTAAATCGCTATAAGCGATTATTGATTGGTTTGCGCAAAAGTTATAGCGTCTACAAAATAGGGGATAATTGTATGGCATTTTTATGTAAAGGCCATATCGGACACTTTTGACGCTATTTTTGGACCATTCACATTTATACAACGATTAGTGCTATAAAAATACACTGATTACTCTATAAACGTGACTGGCAGTGAAGGGGTTAACCACTAGGGGGCTGGGAAGGAGTTAAGTGTGTCCTAGGGAGTGATTCTGTTAGGGGGCATGACGAAGAGTGACACATCACTGATCGCTGCTCCCGATGAGAGGGAGCATAGATCAGTGTCACTGGGCAGAACGGGGAGATGCCTTGTTTACACTGGCCTCTCCCCGTTCTGCAGTTCTGTGATCCGATCGCAGGACACCGGCAGACATTGAGTCCGCAGGCACGAAGCTCGCAGCAGGGGCATGCGCGCCCGCACGTTGGGAAATTTAAAGTGACGTAAATATACGTCTCTTTGCCCAGCCGTGCCATTCTGCCGACGTATATGTGCGTGAGCCGGTCTTTAACCGGATAAGATTTGTGTGTTGGTGTGCTGCAATGCATTGCATTTTTTCCCTCAAAAACATTTATTTTTATTGGGCATTGCATGTGTATCTGTGTGCCCTCCACTACTGTAAGAATGTTCCTTGTGTTAAATTGACAGTGCTGTTCAACACACTACAGTCTGACTGGCTGACACTGCTGCCCCTTTTCGCCAAAGTAATTACAGAAAGCTAATCATAATTCAGATACTTTTACCAACTGAAAAGTATTAATACTTTAAAATGAATATTACTCCATCATTGGGTGCTTTTAACCTCTGCCTGAAGAAACATTAATGCAATCAGCCAGTATAGTGCTAATGATATCCAGGAAACACTGAAGCTGCATTAAAGTCAAACTTAGCTATTCTAAGGCCCCTTTTACACTGCTCTGAACCAAAATCCTGGTAAAATCACATATGCTGTTTTACCACCATTTGCCATGTTTCAGATGAGTTTCCCCTGCATTTCTGGTGCATTTTTGGGGTGCCTGCATCTCTGAAAAATGAACATGTGACTTAAAATTGCACCAAAAGTGCAAATTGCAGGTGTGTTTTTACCGCGATTTTTTATTAATTTCAATTGGAAGCTGCGACTTTCGAAACTGCACCAAAGATGTAGAATGCAGGACTTCTCAAAATGTACCGCACCCACAGTGCAGTGGTGTGAAAAGTCCCATAGGATTTAAAGAAAAAAAACTTTCCTGCAATTTTTCCTTTCAAGAAAAACACAGGAAAAACTTATCAGTGTGAAAGGACCCTAAAGTACAATCAGGTTATTACAGTCCGAGTTTCATGGAGCAGCAAGATTCCAGAGAACGTCTCACATTTAGGGTGGTTGGGTGTGCATGCGAATCTGTGTGGCGTAATGCCCTTTTTTTCCCTGCTTGGTGTATCACCAGTAACATTCAAACCTCAATTAGGGGATTGAATCTGCTTGGTAGCTGTAAGCAAGTTCTACTGATGCCTAAAATCTATCAGGTGTTCTGTGCATGAGATGCAGTGGATAAAGTTGAAAATGAGTATTTTATTTTATAAGCAGATAACTGAAAGGGTAAAGGATGAGATAGCTACATCTAAAATTAACACAAAAGAGAAAATAAAAAAAGATATGTTTAGGAATTGCAAATCAGGTAAGACATTTAGCATGAAATTTTAGACTTTCTTTCTTTAGTATTCAGATTTTTGTTACAATTATGAACGAGCTGTCAAGCAACATATTCATGCACATATTTTTCTTAATGCTTAGAATTCAGAACTGGAAAAACCCAGCTGTCTCATACACTTTGTGGTATGTATATTATTCAACACCTATAGCTTCTAACATGAAATGTTTTGTGCTTTTTACATATAAAACAACTCCCTGCCCCAAAACATAATCTCATTAAAGTCTAAAAAGTGGATTCCGCAGTCTGCAAACAACCAACCCTTTGATGCCTCCCCCTGTCTATCCACAATTTGAAAGAAAGATAATTACCCAAAAAGTTAAAAATACTTACCTTACCTGGCTATATTAGCCCTCACATGGCCTTCTCGCAGGATCCTTGGAAGGTTGAGGATTACAAATCTCATGAGAAATCGCAGATGTGCTTCTTGACAAAGGCACAAAACTACATAATCTTTGCATGTGCAAACAGAAAACTGTGGTCTAAGGTATTTCTCTTTTGTTCATGGACGGACACAGCAGCAATCTTGACAAAGTGGGTATTGGCCTTCTCTCAGGAGTGGACTAGGCAGAAACATGTTAATGTGTTAAACAACATCAAACACTGTACAGTACTGCCCAGGGAGCGGTCTTTCTGGATACAACCCCTCTCCCTGCATGCAGCAGCTCAGTTCTTTTCTGCCTAGCATAGGAGAAGGACATGGCTCCCTTCAGGCCCATGGTCCTGGAGTTTTTTTTCTATTTTTTGTTCCTGTGATCTTCTATCAACTGCCGACTGGGTGACAGGCTGGATCCCAGATCCTTGTAGTCTCCCCAGTATCGGCCATCGAAAGTAGTTGTCCCCCTGTCCCGGCAGGATGACATTGCTGGGCATCCCTGGGAGGTCGATTAGGGGGTCCCTCACCCTTGCTTTTTCTCTGTCCCTGTCCGCTTTTCCCCCCTTCCCATGTACTATGTGACTGGAATGCTGTGCACTGACCTGGGGGTCCGTCGGGGGGGGGGGGCTCCGCTTAGCTGTGGGCTGGCTGCATTTGGGTCCGCTCTGTGGGGTGTGCTGTTGTGCTGTGGGGACCTTGGTGGGTGCCCGGGTGTTCGCCATGTTTTTTCTTTTTGCTGTTTCTTTTCAGCATGGTGGGCGGCCATTTTGGCAGTGACCAGCGCCGTTTTCCATTGGAAATAGCGGAGGCCATTTTCTTGTAGTCCGCGCTCTTTCTTCCATAGATGACTGGCGGCCATTTTCTTGTGGACCGCGCACCTTTACAGAGTCGGCGGCCATGTTTTTGTGTTTTTTCCAACCCGGTCTCTACCTCTAGTGGTCGCAATGAGTCCTCTGACGGCGCGAACAGTAGTAATCACCTCGGATGAGAGGGTGTCACGGTATACACCTCAGTGACGGGGAGAGCGGACGGCGACTGTGCAGTGCCTGAGCCGGGTGGTGAGTCCTCTGGGGGGTCCCCTCGTTCTTGGTGGCAGCTGGGGGGGTGGGTGATCTGTGTACTTACCTTGGGTTCCTATGGCCAGGTGAGTGGCTCAGCATAGCGTCATACTGGCGCTTCTTCCCCAGACATTCCTATCCTGGCAGCGGTGCTTTTGCACCAGCGGAGGCTGTGGGCACTTGTCAGCGGTCCTGGAGGCTCCTATTGCCAGGGCGGATGTGGTGTGCGGGTGCAAGGGAGATAAATACGCCCCCTCCCACCATCTTCTGGGTGAAGTTCTGACTCAGACTTGGGTCTGCTGTGGGAAATGACCAGGACCCTTGGACGGTGCGGAACTGCTTTCTTGCCTCTTCCATGTCCGGGTCTGCGATAAAAGGCGCTTGTTAGAGCACTTTACCACGGGGTGCGGGATCCCCAATAAGATGGGGGTTACGGCGACCCGCTCCGCTTGGAGTTTTTCCTGCGTACCTTATTTGGTATTTTATATGTTAAGAATGGGAATGGCCGCAGCATTCCACAAATCGCATGGGGTCTGTTATCCCTTTTAAGGAGTGTTTCCTGGAAAAGGTCATCTCCCCCGAGGGGCCCTCCGGTATCCAGGGACTCCCAAGATTCCGGTGAAGGGGCCCCTGTTTTTTTTTTTTTTTTTAAGGACCCTGCAGACAGGAGGACCGAGGCGGTGGCGGTGTTCATGGTATTGGAGTTAGCGTTGCGGCCACTGTTGCCATCGACCCTGGTGTCACTAACGCTTCCTTAATGGACACAGATTGCTGCACCGTGGTTTGAACCCCGGTTTGCATGATACCAGTTTTTGTGCATGGCCTTATGTCTGTCTGCAATGCGGCCTTAGATGCAGCTCCCTGGTGGTCCAGTGCCGTCAGTATCTGCTGTGGTGGGGTTACGCCGGATGATTTGACTGAAATGCTGGTCTGCGGATCAGACGGCCTAGGACAGGGATATGCAATTAGTGGACCTCCAGCTGTTGCCAAACTACAAGTCCCATGAGGCATAGCGAGACTCTGACAGCAGCAAGCATGACACCCAGAGGCATGATGGGACTTGTAGTTTTGCAACAGCTGGAGGTCCGCTAATTGCATATCCGTGGCCTAGGAGGTTCTGGCGGATTTCCTCTGCCAGGGTTAGAGGCTTTTGGAGCCTCGCTGGATGACATTATTAAACATGTCGTTTGGGTGAGAGCACGGTGCTCCCACAAATTCAGAAAGGGTAAGGAGCCACGCCGTAGGCCAGGGCCCTCCCTTTTTCTGCTCGCAAGCATTTTTGTCCTTCATACTGGGCCTGCGGGTAAGCATTCCCGGGACTGAAGTATCCCTGTTTCTCGCACGCAAAAACTTGCCTGCGTGAGAAATCTGTGGCGGCATGGGTGGTTGTTTGTCCCTGCCCGACTATGGGGTGGGGGGGGGTGTCACCCTCGCGAGTTTACAGCTCGGTGGGCCTCCCTACTTCCGACGAGTGGGTCTGGGAAGTAGTTTCATCAGGGTACAAGAGGGAGTTTTTTCTCTTGTCCACGAATCTGATTTTCCCCTCCAACCTTCATCTCCTTCCAGCTCGCCGGGCCACCTTGTTTGGGGCAGTACAGGACCTGCTGATGCGCAGGATGATAATACCTGTGCCGGAAAGGTTTAGAGGAATCTACAATCTGTATTTGTAGTCCCAAAGACGGCAGGTTTCGATCCGGTCCTGGGTCTCAGGCCCTTATTTGCTTTGTGTAAGCACAAAGGTTCAGGATGGCAGCTTTTCACTCTGTGGTCGCTGCTCTCCATCCGGGGGATTCCTCCTCACATCCTTGGACATCAAGGATGCTTTTTATTACAGTCCCCATATGCGTCTGGCATCAGGTTTCTGCGGTTTGCAGTCTGTGATGAGCACTTAAAAGTAGTAGCTCCCCTTTTTGGCCCGGCGTCGGCACCAGGAGTTTCTCCATAGTGCTCACCCCGATCCTGGCCTTGCTGAGATAGCAAGGGTTCACAATCATGGGCTATTTTTTCGATCTCCATCTGAGAGCGGCTTCCGCCTCAGAATTAAGGGAGGATGTGGCGAATGCCAGTCAGACTCTTCCGGAGTTTGGTTGGGTACTGAACCTCCAGAAGTCGGTGTGGTTCCGACTCGATGCTCGGAATACCTGGGCTCGATTCTGGAATCAAAGGCGAGAGTTTTTTTCTCCCTTCACAGACCCTTCAGGCTGCGGTACAGCTGTGGACGTCACGCTGGTGGTGGTCTCTGCACTTTTGCATGCGAGTCTGGGGCTTTTCATGGTAGCCACCCTCAGGGCGGTATTGTGTGTTTTAATTCCACAATCGAGTCTGGCAAACGGAGATCCTGGCCACAGGGGACACTTCTCCATTGTCCCTGGATTGTCAGATCTGGGTGAGCCGGCTAGTCAGGGATTCCCTGATCTGGTGGCTGAGGTCTCCGGCCCTTCAGTCCGAGAGGTTGTTTTCAGTTTTACTGGACGACACAGGGTCGCTGGACGCAGGAAGTACCCCGCCTGTCGGTCAGGGGGCTCCCTCGAGCGTTCAGGCGGTGCCCCTCCGCATAGTCACAGAGGCTGCGGGAACGTTCAGGCAGGATCTGGTTGGACAACGCCACGGCGGTGGCATATGTCACCCATCGAGGGGGAACGCGTCGCTCGGCTGCAGCAGGCTGTTGCTTTCATCCTACGGCGAGCAGAGCGAAAGGTACTGGCTCTATCGCCTGCATACAGTCTGGGCGTGGAACTCTAGCAGGCGGATTCCTTGAGTCCTCAGATGCTGGGCCATAGACTATGGTCCCTACGCCCAGAGGTGTTTCGTCTCCTTTACAGGACATGGGGATCGCCAGATGTGGATCTCCTGGCTCTCGACTCGATCGGAAGGTTTGAGTTTGTGGCCAGGTTCAAAAGATCCCTGGTAGGACGCGTCAGGTGCGTGTGTTTTTTTTTTTTTTTTTGTAAAATCATTTTTATTAAGTTTTTAACACACAAAAAATGGCCCGCATATGGGCCAGACAGATGCCCACACAGGGGCCACAGTCCTGCTACAGGAACAGGTCATAGCAGGGGACAACCGTAAACATAAACAACCTACTAAATCTACAACCCCAATACGGGGAGGGGGATCAGTTCAGGGTGAGCAGTGCTCAAAGTGGTATCAGGAGGAAATAGCATCCTGGGGGGGGGGGGAGATCGATCAACACCTCAACAGGCCAGCTGGCGACTGCTGGCCTAGACACTCGTCACTGCAGCATTAGCCGTGGTAGCATCGTCCAACCAACATGTCCATATATTCTCGAACTTTTGTGGGCAGCCCCTACCTGAGTAGGTGTCCTTATAGAGGGGTAAACTAGCATTAACCAGGTTTTTCCAAAACCTGACAGAGGGGGGAGATGACTTTTTCCAATGCATCGTGATAGCTTTACGAGCATAGTACAGTAGCAGGGAGATGAGTATCTTTTTTGATCGGAGCACCGGCAGTTGTTCCACCAGTCCCAGCAGACAGTATCTAGGGTCATAAGCAACATGAGTTTTTGAGACCTTAGCAATTACTCGGAGAACTTCCACCCAATAGTGGGCTACCGCCGAGCAGTCCCAGAAGATGTGGAAAAAATTCCCCACCTAATGTGAGCAGCGCCAGCACTCCGAGGAATGTGACGGTGACATCTGGTGCAGTCTATGAGGCGTATAATGAGCTCTGTGTACAATTTTGTATTGTACAAGTTTATCCCGTGCTGAGACTAGATGGGAGAAGGGAAAGTCCCAAATCTCCCTCCAGTCGTCCTCGTCCAGCCCCGGTATGTCCTCCACCCATTTCCTGCGGAGGGAGGACAACTCGGGGGCGGCGGCAGCCAATAGGGACCCATAGAGTTGGGACGTGGGTTTCTCCAGGTCCTTCACTCGAAGGGTGGATTCGAGCTCAGAATATTCCAAGACAACCGGTTGGCCCAAGAACTGACATCTGAAGGCATGGGCAATTTGCAGGTACCTGAAATGGAGCTGTGGAGGAACCTGAAAATTAGTGCGTAAAACATGGAAGGGGGAAAGCTCCCCGTTAGTGATCACATGCTTGAGAGTAAGAACTTTGTATTTGGCCCAGGCCTGCGGATCGGGGATGGTGTTGAACTGCGGGAGGTTGGGATTCAGCCACAGGGGGGTGTGGGGAGACCAGGAGTTAGGCTGGGGTGTCCTCAGCTCCTCTCCCACCCTCCATGCCCGCAAGGTGGTTCGTATAGAAGGTGTGAGATGGTGGGGCGTCCTAGGACCCCTAAACAGCAGCCCCTGCAGGGCCTCCAGAGACCCCACTATAGCCGCCTCCAGCACCACCGCAGAATTGGTCAAGTCCGGCTGCAGCCACCAATGGGCGGTCACGAGCTGGGTGGCCAAGAAGTACTTGTGACAGTCAGGGAGAGCCAAGCCTCCATTGTCCACAGGCCTGGTCAAAGTAGCGTATTTAAATCTAGGTGGCCTAGGCCCCCAAATAAAGGTGAGGAAGAGCCGCCTTAGAGAATCAAAGAAAGCCTTGGTCAACCATTGCGGGGAATTCCGAAAAATATAAGTAAATTTAGGGAGGACTTTCATTTTAAGAAGGTTAATACGGCCAATGAGGGAAAGGGGGAGATTGCTCCATGCCTTCAGTTTGGTCCCAACTGCCACCAGGACAGGGTCAAGATTGAGCCGCACAAAGTCTGTACTCTCTTTGGAGATAACAATGCCTAGGTAAGTAAACTGATCGACCCACTGAAGCGGAAGGGAGGGGGGTGAGGAGGACCTGGCCCCCTCATCCACCGGGAACAGCTGAGACTTGTGCCAGTTCACTCTCAGCCCAGTGAAGGCGGAAAAGGCTTCCATGATCCCAAGAGCACCCCGCAGAGAATCACCAGCATCGTTCAAAAAAAGCAGGAGGTCATCTGCGTAGAGAGCCACTCTCTCCTCCAACCAGCCCACCCTAAGACCACGGATCTCAGCCGAGCTCCTAAGGGCTTCTGCAATAGGTTCCATGGCCAGGGCGAAGAGGGCCGGGGAGAGAGGGCATCCCTGTCTGGTGCCCCTCTGGAGGGAGAACGGGGGAGACAAGGTGCCACTGAGCTTGATACGCGCCAACGGATCAGTATAGAGCGTACGTATCCAATCAATGAACTTAAGAGGGAATCCCATTCTCCTAAGCACCTCCCACAGATAAACCCACTCCACTGTATCGAACGCTTTCTCCATATCAAGTGTGGCAATAGTCCTAGTACCTTGGTTGTCATGTGGAGCATGGATGTTAGAAAACAGCCTACGAATGTTTACATCTGTGGATCTACCGGGCATGAAGCCAGTTTGGTCAGAGTCAATCAAGGATTTGATAACCTTGCTAAGTCTAGTGGCCAGTAGTTTGGTAAGAATTTTTAAATCACAGTTAAGGAGGGCAATCGGCCTGTAGGAGGCACACAGCCTAGGGTCTTTATTAGGCTTTGGGATGAGAACAACATGCGCTTCTCTCATGGAGGGCGGTAGGGAGCCCTGTTGCAAGCAGGCTTGAAACAGCTGTGCCAGCTTAGGGGCAAAAGGTCAGCATGGGTGCTATAATAGTCTATGGGCAGTCCATCTGGGCCCGGGGCTTTGCCTGTCGGGAATGATTTAATGGCCCGAACAACTTCCTCTGGAGTGATATCTGAGACGAGGAGTTGCCTTTCCGCATCAGAGAGCCACCCCAGAGCCAACGTATCTAGTATAGACATCATGGGTGCGGGGTCAAAGTCTGCGGGGAGCGAAGAGACATACAGGGAGGTATAGAAAGCTGTAAATGCAGAGAGAATATCCTCCTGAGAGTGGACCAAAACGCCATCATTCGTGAGGATCTCTGGTATGACTGTCGAGGGCCTATCCTGCTGCGCTAGTAGTGCAAGTAGTTTGCTATTCTTGTCCCCAAACTCAAAATATTCCTGTCTACTACGTTGTATACCCAACCTGGTAATTTCGGACACTTGGAGATGAAGTTCCCGCCGAAGCGAGGACAAGCGATCAAAATTAGAGGCCGTAGCTGAGTCAGTGTATTTAGTCGTGGCCTCATCAACCCTGTGCTGCAGGTTAGAGACAGCGTCTCCAAGCTCCACCTTCACCGCAGCCACAGCAGAGATATATTGTCCCCTGCCGTGAGCCTTGGAGGCATCCCACGTCACCTCCAGGGAAGCCGACCCCTGATTATGTGCCCAGAACTCCTGCAGGAGAGGAGAAACTCTATCATGGACCGCCTCATTGTTAATCCAATGGGGCTGCAGCCGCCACATGGCTTTGTCCCGGGACCTGTCAATCTTAATGGTCAATTTAAGTGGATGGTGGTCGGAGAGGCCAGAGGGAAGGTAGCTCGCCTCACAGACACGAGCTAATAGGGAAGAGTTGGCAAAAGCCAAATCAATTCGAGATGAGGTTTTAAATGTGGCTGAGAAGCAAGAATACATTCTGTCACGAGGGTGAAGCCACCTCCAAACCTCCTGAAACTCTGTCGCCTGGGCCCATGTACCAAGATCAGAATTAAAGGTCGACTGGGGAGTAGGTCTATCCAGGTCCCGGGACAAAGTGGCATTGAAGTCTCCCATGAACAGGACATGTGCAGGGCAATGCGGGGCAAGCCTCTCGTATAGCGTCTAAAGAATCTGAATCTGGCTCGGCGGAGGCAAATAGACATTCACAATGACATATTTCTGTGTGTACAAACTCAATACAACCATAACAAATTTACCCTGGGGATCTAAATGGACATCATGAATTATACACGAAATTCGTTTACTAATTAGAATAGAGACCCCGCGGGAGTATGAAGAATAGGTTGCATGAATAGCCCTCTGCACTAGGGTTGTCCCGATACCGATACTAGTATCGGTATCGGGACCGATACCAAGCATTTGCGCGAGTACTTGTACTCCCGCAAATGCTCCCGATGCTTCACCCGATACTTTTTTTTTGTGGCCGGAGAGGGCGGGAGGAGTCAGTGGCTGGGGAGGGCGGGGGAGTGCGGGCGGAGTCTGGCTGGAGAGGGCGGACAGAGTCTGTCGACAGAGCTAGTGCAGGCGGAGTTTGGCTGGAGAGGGGGCGGGCTGAGTCTCTGAAGGAAAGTGTGGGCGGAGTCTGGCTGGAAAGGGCGGGCACAGTCGATGGACGGAGTCCGCGGGCGGAGAGCGAGTCCCTCACCTGCAGCTGAACTTGGTAAGCTGGCAGGGGTGCAGGGCGCAGCCGCATCAGGATCGGTGACCGGTGCTGTCACATTCGGTCGCCGTCAGCGGCTGAACGTCCCCACGCCCATCTTGGTACACCCTGCACTTGGCTGCAGTAAGCAGCAGCAGACATCTTGTTACACCCAGCCCGAGCTATATGGGCTGGGTGTAACAAGATGTCTGCTGCTGCTAACTTCAGCCGAGTGCAGGGTGTACCAAGATGAGCGTTGCAGCAGTTTTTTTTTTTTTTTAAATCCTGTGTCATTTTTTTTCACCACAGCATTTCAGTGCCAGCCACCTATCAGTACCCACAAGTGCTACCTATCAGTGCAATCAGTGCCATCTACCAGTGCCACCTATTAGGTGGCACTGGTAGATGGCACTGACTGCACTGATAGGTGTCACTTATGGGCACTGATAGGTGTCACTTATGGGCACTGATTGGTGACACTTGTGGTGCAATCACAGATAGTGCAATCAGTGCCATCTATCAGTGCCCACAAGTGCCACCTATCACTGCTATCACTGCCCACAAGTGCCACCTATCACTGCCCACAAGTGCCACCTATCACTGCCCACAAGTGCCACCTATCACTGCCCATAAGTGCCATCTATCAGTGCCCATAAGTGCCCACAAGTGCCACCTTTCAGTGCAATCAGTGCCATCTATCAGTGCCCACAAGTGCCATCAGTGCCCACAAGTGCCACCTATCAGTGCCCATAAGAGCCACCTATCAGTGCCCATAAGTGCCACCTTTCAGTGCCATCTATCAGTGCCCACAAGTGCCACCTATCAGTGCCACCTATCAGTGCCCACAAGTGCCACCTATCAGTGCCCATAAGTGCCACCTATCAGTGCAATCAGTGCCATCTATCATTGCCAGCCACCTATTAGTGCCCATCAGCGCCAGTCACCAGTCAGTGCCACCTGTCAGTGCCACCTATCAGTCCCCATCTTTCAAACTGTCACATGACATTGAAAAAAAAGTATCGGTAATCGGTATCGGCGAGTACTTGGAAAAAAGTATCGGTACTTGTACTCGGTCTCAAAAAAGTGGTATCGGGACAACCCTACTCTGCACCCAGGGTTTTTTCAAAGCAAGGACCTTACTGCCAGTCAAGTGGGTCTCCTGCAGCAGCACTATGTGTGGGTTGTGCATTTTCAAATATTGGAACAAGATCGATCTCTTATACTTGGAGTTAAGCCCCCTGACGTTCCATGATAGAATGGTCAGCAGCTCAGTATCTGGGGGAGCCATCATGAAACACCAGGGGGAAATAGGCACAGGATGGACCCAGGAGGCCCAGACCCATTGGGGAGAGAAACGACAGCAAGCAAAGTCATTGGGATCTGAGTCCAGTAAAACATTTGAGCAACATAGTGTACATTGAGAGTAGCAAAACATAGAAACCCCTCACCCCAGAACAAGTAACTCCCTACCCAGACATCATACAAACCTGGTTCAAAGGCCAAAACAAACAGGGGCCAGAGAACCGTAAAAACTGATGCAGGGTTTCGTCCCAAAACAAAAACGAACATAGAATCTTCAGGCCACAAGGGCCCCTAGAAGACGGCCCACCGGGCCAGGGGGGGAGATAGAAGCACTTCCCGGGGTATCCTTCTCGGGACTGTGGGAGCAGTCCAAAGTGTGGGAAGGTGAGGGATATCAGAGGTCACTTGTATACCGTGGTGTGGCCGAGCTGCACCGCTTCTGATGCAAAATAGGAAAGGGTGAAAAACAGGATACCATCATGAAGAGGGCAAGGTAGAGCAGTAGGACAACTTGAAGAACTCTTGGATCAACAGGAATCCAGCCAGGCAGCAGCTGCAGCAGGGGTCTCGAAGAAACGGGTAAAGTTGCCATCAATCACCCGGAGCTTGCTGGGGAACAGAAGGCTGTACTTTAGGCCCTTCTCCCTGAGGCGCCTGCGTACCTCAGTGAAGGTGCGGCGTCTTTGCTGTATTTCGGGAGAGTAGTCAGGATACAAGGAGATTCTGGAGTTTTCATATTTGAGCTCCCCAGCGTTTCTGGCAGCAGCAAGCAGTCTGTCTCTGTCCCGATAGTTCAAGAGCCTGAGCAGGAAGGGTCTAGGTGGCGCCCCCTGGATAGGTGGGGTAGTGGGGACTCTGTGGGCCCGCTCCACTACAAACGTGGGGGGAGATCCTTGAGGCCTAGCAGGGTGGTAAGAAACTTCTCTGTGAATTCAGCAGGATTGGCACCCTCAGCCCTCTCGGGAAGACCCGCCACCCGCAGATTATTCCTCCTGAGTCTGTTCTCAATGTCAATTGATTTCTCCTGCAGAGCCTGTACCTGTCTCTGGAGGATTCTGAGATCTCTCGAGTCTCCCCTCACCGTGTCCTCCACCTGGGAGATGCGGGACTCTGCCTCCGACATCCGGGTCCGGAACCGGTCCATATCCCGGCGCAGGAGGCCCACCTCCATGGACACCGCGTCTATCTTGGTGGTTAGCGTGTCTTTTAAGTGAGGTAATCGCCGCCAACAAGTCCGAGTTGGATGGCGCAGCGTCTCCCATACCTGCAGCCGCCGTCTGTGTGCCCGCCGCGACAGAGAATGGAGAGGGAGGGGGAGAGCGTGTGGGCAAGATGGCCGCCGATGGGGGAGAGCAGGCTGCAGGCGGCTGACGTTTGCTGTACTTGCGGCGTCCAGGAGCCATTCAGGAGGACCCGGGTGGGAGCGGAGAAGTGTGGGATCTCTCAGATGTCCTACGGGCTGAAAATAAGGAATAATCCCGGCGCTAGGATAAAAGTAAGGATGAGGCAGAAGCGGAGCTAAGCCACCACACGTCCACTCGGCTTCACATCCGGACACGCCCACCGTCAGGTGCGTGTTTAATCCTGTGGAGACAGTATCGGCTACGTTGTGCCTTCATCCTGCAAATTTTCTCCCTTGTCTGCTTCGCAGAGTAGATGCCGAGAGGATCTGGGTAGTTTATTTGCCCCAGATTGATTTTGGCGTCCCTGGTACGCCGTCTTAGTACGACTGGTGGTGGATGTTCCTTGGCGGCTGCCAATGCGAGAGGACCTTCTATCGCAAGGTAATTTCATCCTGCTTACAGTCGCTGGCCTTCACGACTTGGTCTTTGATTGTCGGATACTAGTGACCACCATGCTGGGGGCACGGAAGTCATCTTTTCGGAACTTAAACCATCGCACTTGAAGATCCCACATCTCTATGTGGGAGATGGAGTGGCATTCACGTACTTTTTCGGCCTCCAGGCTCCTGCTGTTTTACAGCATGGAGTGGATGAAAGCCTTGCTTTCAGATCCATTAAGGGGCAGATATCAGCCCTGGCTGTTTTCTTTAGCAACTCTTGGTGGCACATTCACTGGTGTGTACGTTTTGACCAAGGGGCTCGACATGTGGCCCCTCCGGTTCAATCACTGCTGCCTTTGTGGAATTGAGTCTGGTACCCTGGGTGTGCCAGAAACCAACTTTTTAAAAAACATTGAAGAGATTGCCTGTTGGCACTCTCTTGGAAAGTAGCTTTCGGGTGGCTGTTACCTTTACCAGAGGGTTTCTGAGTGGCGGCCTTGTCCTCCACAAGGATAAGGTGGGGCTGCGTCCGCAGACTTCTTTTCTTCCTGGGTCGTTTCGACTTTTCATCTTAATGAGGACATTGTACTTACATCTTATGTCCTCGTCCGTCGCATCCCAAGAGGCTGCGCTGCATTCCCTGGACGTTGTCCGAGCTCTGCGGGTGTACCTGTCTGCTACTGCTCCGTTCCGGAGGTCGGACTCACTGTTTGTTTCAGTGGCTGGTCCTAAGGAGGGCCTGGCGGTCTCGTCAGCCACCATCTCTCGGTGGGTCAGACAGATCGTGATCAGGCTTATGCCCAAAAGGGGCGGGCGCCTCCCTTTCCTGTCACACTTTTGACCAGGGCAATAGGTGCCTCTTTGACTTTCCGACATCAAATGTCTGTTTTCTCAGATGTGTAAGGCGGCAACCTGGTCGTCCGCTCACACCTTCAATAAATTTTACAAGGTTGTTGTGAGCGCATCTTCGGATGCTTCCTTCGGCCGCAAGGTTTTTGCAAGCGGCTGTTTAAGGTTGCAACTCCTCCGTTGAGGAGCTCTGTTTTGTTTTGGGGTGAAGTTTGTTTAATGCTGTTCCCACCCCTCGTTTTGACACTGCTTTGGGACGTCCCACTTTGTCAAGATTGCTGCTGTGTACATCCATGAACGAAAGAGAAAATAGGATTTTTGTACTCACCATAAAATCCTTTTCTCTGAGTTCATGGACAGACACAGCACCCACCCCTCCTTTTTATGTTTGTACTGCTTTTTGGCGAACTGAGCTGCTGCATGCAGGGAGAGGGGTTGTACCCAGAGGGACCGCCCCCTGGGCGGTACTGTACAGTGTTTGATTTTGTTTAACACATTTCTGCCTAGTCCACTCCTGAGAGAAGGCTAATACCCACTTTGTCAAGGTTGCTGCTGTGTCCATCCATGAACTCAGAGAAAAGGATTTTACGGTGAGTACAAAAATCCTATTTCTGTTACCGTCCATGGACTGACACAGCATTTTCATTCTTGACAAAGTGGGTTATGTTCCTGCTCATAGGAGAAGACTAGGCAGAATGTTAGATGTTTTAACATACATTCCATTACCAGAGCTGAACAGCCCCGCCCAGGGGGCAATCCTTCCGGACATAACCCTCCTACCTGCAGCCTCAGTTTTTTTTCTGCCTAGCAGAGGAGAGGACGTGGCTCTCTTCGGAGCCAGTCTCTTGAAGAAATATTTTATTCTTTTTAAATTGTATTATTTTATTTTTGAGATCTTCTATCAACAGTTGGCTGGGCAACAGATTGGGTAGTTCACTATCCTCGTAGTCTTCCCAGTCCGACCATCGTGCGTGCTGATCCTCGCTCTGCGTGAGATCACTCCACGACATAGCCCACGACTCCAGGGGTGGCCGGTGAGCTTTTTTGCTCCAGGGTCCACATATGACTGAACAGTTATGCTGTATCTTTCACAGTGGACCGGGCCAACAGCTACTCAGTACTGCACTGTGATATGCTTGTCATGAACACACCAGTGGGTCCTTGCGGGACGGGTAAGTACTGTTCCCCTGCCTCAGCAGGTGAGTACATACTGTGTGTTCCTACTGTAAGGGGGTTCCCTGTCCCCCCTTGTTGTTTTAATACTCTGTCACCTTTATTTCTGTGCATGCACTGACTGGGGGGTGCCTGAGGGCCACGCTGTCCCGGGTGGGGCCGGTGGTGTTGGGGGTCTGAAATCTGTGTGGGGGATGCCCGCTAGTCGGCCCTGGGTCTTATCGCAGTTTTCACGGCGTCAGGCGCCATGTTTTGTGTTTCACTGTGTTACTGTTACTCCGCTTGGCGGCCATTTTGCGGGGGCCCTCGATGGCGCACTTATAATTGCGGCGGCCATTTTGTTGGAGCCGCGCACTTTTTGGGCACTATTTTTGCCTCTTGTGCTGACTGGAGTGGTGCGAATGATTCTCCTCACATCCTCTTCTCTATTTCTTGCTGTGGAGATTCAGGCAGCGGTGCTGAGCGGTCCTACCTCGTTCGGTGAATCCCCTGGGCAATCTCCCATTCAGTCAGTGCAGCAGGAGGGTGGACTTTTGTTTAACAATGTCGCAGAGGGCGGATTTATGGAGTCAGTTTCACCTGCTTCCCCTAACATGTCAGGGCAACTGGCAGTGGCTCTGCACTTGCGGTCATTATGAACCGGTTGTCGGCAGTCCTGGACTCATTTGTTCCCAGGATGGAAGCGGCGTGCGAGCGCAAGGGGGCTGAGAGGCACCCTCTCCCCCCACCATCTCCTGGGGGGGGGGGGTGCTCTGATTCAGATATGGGCCTTGCTGCAGTACAGGACCCTAGCTCTGAATTTTTTGATTATTTTGACCAGGACATTCCTTATGAGGATGACTCCTTCTCTGGGTCCGTAAATGACAAGTCGCTTGTTGGTGAACTCATTGATGCTGTAAGGGACACTCTCAAGTTGGATGCTGCGGCTGAGGAACCTCTGGTGGAGGCTGTCTCCTTTTGGTTCATTTAAGGTTCATCCTTTTAAAAAATATATATATATATATGTTTTTCCCTGTACGCTTTTCTTTGATAAATTCATAGACCAGGTATGGGAAAAGTCGCAGAAGACCTTTGCGGTCTTGCAGCATCTGGCGGTTAGGTACTCCTTTGTGGAGAGCCTGATTAAAGAATGGGCCTCTCCTCCGGTTGTCGCCCCCCCGGTGTCATGGATATGCATTAATGTCTGTCTGCCATCTTACCTTCCTCCTCATGTGTTCATCTAGAGACCAGACCTCCTTCACCTGGCTTCCTTTATAATCTCCTCCCAGCCTGACTCCACCCCAGGCCCTATCACAGAACACTATATTAACCTGTGCACTGCAAGCCTGCTTTGCTGATCAACGTGTTTGTTAGGCATTGTGTGTTTGGGTTCCTGCCTGCCGTGTGCTACGTCTGTCTCTCTGTTACGTTATTGGCTTGTCCCCGACTATCCCTGTCTGCTCGTGACCCTTGACCTTCGGCTCGTTCTTCGTTATCCTTGTCTGCTTGTGGCCCCTGACCTTCAGCTTGTTATTCGGTTCTCTCTATCGTGTGCTGCTGCTTCCCCTCTTTTCCCCTTATCCTACGGGGCGTGAGCTAGGAAACTCCAGGGGCCGCGACCTGGTCCCAGCCTGCAGCGTAACATCCTCACCACTAGAGGCCCTGGAGAAGACCAGCTGGGTCTTAGACTCCGCGCCCTGGGGAATCTTGGCTCTCGCTTCCGTTAGGATCCCGGTTGTGCTCCTCTGGTCCCGCTTTCCACAACCACCCAGTTTCCTATCCGCAGAAGCCAGCCATAGGGTTCACTACCCCGCGGTGCACTCCTGTCCCCCTACGGTGTGCATCTGTCACCTGGCCACAGGTGACCCTGACACCCGGTCGCCTGGTTGATTAAAGCCACGGCTCTCCCGGTTGAGGGGACTCTTGCCTTTATGGACCCTAGTGGTAGGAGGTCGGAATGGGTGAGCAAGGCCATGTTCACCATGCTGGGATCCGCACTACGTCCTCTTGTAGCGGCGACCCTGGTATCTCAGACACTCACTGTATGGGCAAGATTTTGCACCAAACTGTGCAGGAGCTGATCTTCCTCCAGGTTTCTTCGCACTGGCCGACCAACTGGTACAGGGCCTGGTGTATGTGTGCGATGCCACTATGGACGCTGCCCCTTTAATATCTGGGGCCTGAGTGTCTGCGGTGGTATTGCGTCGCCTTATTTGGTTAAGTGCTGGTCTGCTGACCTGGCCTCTAAGAAGCTCCTGACTGATTTAACCTTTAGGGGAGGGAGATTATTTGGTGCTTCCCTGGATGACATTATTAATAATGTTGCGGGTGGTAAGAGCACCCTTCTTCCTCAGCCCACAGAGGTGAAGGAGCCACGCCATAAACGGGCCCTTGTTTTCTCTCACAGATGAGGTTTTGGCGTCAGTCAAAGCCACGGGGAAAATTTCTCCCATACTGACAAGGGTGCGGCTGGGGGACAGTAGCGTCCCTGGGTGAGTGAGCAAATCATGCCGCTAACAAGCCCGCCACCGCATGAAGTCTTGCCCCCACCTGACTTTGGGGTGGGGGGGACTTTGCAGGTTCACGGATCAGTGGACCTCCTGGATCTTCGTCCGGTGGGTATGCGAGGTGGTCACCTCGGGGCACAGGTTAGAGTTCCTTTCCTGGCCACCAGACATATTCCTTCCTTCAAATCTCTCTCTCTCCTTCCGGCGCGTCGGGCTGCCCTGTTGGGGACAGTACAGGACTTGCTGAGGTGCGAGGTACTGTTGCCAGTACCGTCAAAAGAGTGATTTCAAAAGAGGGACGGGGTTCGTCCAATTCTGGACCTCAGGACCCTAGAATGCCTTTGTGAAGGTTTAAGAAATTCCACATGGAATCCATTCCCTCGGTGATTGCTGCGCTACACCCGGGGAATTTCTGGCGTCCTTGGTCCTCGAGGACACCTACTTGCATGTCCCGATCTGCGCAGGTCACCAGAAGTTTCTGCGCTTTGCGCTGGGTGTTGACCACTATTAGTTTGTGGCTTTTCCCTTCGGTTTAGCATCAGCACCGCGGGTTTTTGCCACGGTGCTTCCCCCGTTTCTAGCTTTGCTGAGACAGCGAGACTTGGTATCGTGGGCTATCTGGACGTTCTTCTAAGAGCAGACTCTGGCTCAAAATTAGAGGAATTTGTGTTGTTAGCCAGTCAGGCCCTCCGAGATTGGTTGGCTGCTGAACATTCAGAAGTCCGGTCCTGGTTCCGACTCAGCGTTTGGAGTGCCTAGGTTGATCCTGGAATCCTCGGAGGCGAGGATTTTTCTCCCCTTGGAAAACTTGCTGACTCTTGGATCTGCGGTACGGGTGCTGACATCCCACGAAGGGTCGTCTCTCTGTTTTTGCATGAGGGTCCTGGGACTCATGGTGGATTCCTTCGAGGCTCTGAACATTTTTAATGTTTTTGAACAGGACATTCCTTGTAATGAAGACTCCAGTTCTGTGTCAGTAAATGACAGGGTGTTTGTAAGTGAACTCATTGATGCTGTGAGGGACACTCTCAAGCTGGATGCTGTGGCTGAGGTACCTCAGGCGGACGCTGTCGCCTTTGGTTCTTTTCAAGCTTTTCTTTTACACAGCTTCCTCACTGTTTCCTCACAGCTGCGTCGAGAGCAGCATGGATGATACAGTGGTACACAGTGCCCCTCCCCCCCTGGTCGGTGCAGCATGGTTGGGGGGGGTCGACTTTATTCATTTATTTCTATAGTCCCTGTGAGTCTTCTGTGTGATGTCTCTGAGGCAACAACAGGGTCTCTGCACCTATGGTTTCCCGCCATTTCCTGGGGAACGCTCTGAGCTCTGACAGGACCACGGTCTGCGGTGTCAGAGGTTACCTTTTACCTGCCTGCTGCTTCGGCAGCACATTTAAGCAGGTTGGAATGATACAGAGAAGATTATGCGCCTCGGCGCCATAATTAAAACTTATCTTATAACTCTACACTGGATACATTCACAGTGTATGTATGTGTTATTGATCTCTGTATCTGTGCAGGTTTCCTCCCACGTTCCAATGCTGTGTCTTCAGTGCCATACACGATATAAACATACACAATATGTTTATACACGACTGTAAATACATTCACAGTATATGTATGTATTATACTCTGTGTCGGTGTGGGTGTCCTCCGGGTGCTCCGGTGTCCTCTCACGGTATGTGCGCTTCGGCTCTCTGCACAGTATAAACATGTTCAATATGTTTATTGCACATACTATAAATACTTACAGTATGTGTATGCTGTCTGTGTGGGTTTCCTCCGGGTACTCCGGTTTCCTCCCACACTCCATTGGTAATACACAGCATAACCATGTGCAATATGTTTATTCACATGCTATCATTCCTACACGGTATCTGTGTGCTGTCTGCGTGGGTTTCTTCCGGTTGTTCCAGGTTCCTCCCTCGCTCAGACGGTATGTGCGCCTTTGGCTCTCTGCACAGTTTAAACATGTTCCATATGTTTATCACGCATACTATAATACCTACGCGGTATGTGTATGCAGTCTGAAACGTGTGCGATTTTATTATCCACATGCTAACATACCTACACGGTGTGTGCAGTCTGCGTGGGTTTCCGCCCACGCTACATGATATGCGCGCCTTCGGTGCCATACACAGTATAAACATACACATTATGTTTATACACAACACTAAATACATTCACAGTAGATGTATGTATTGTATTCTCTGGGTCTGCGTGGGGTTCTTCCGGGTACTCCGGTTTCATCCCACGCGCCAACGGTGTGCGCGCCTTCGGCGCTATGCACACATCGACATGTTCAAAATGTTTATCACACATACTATAATACCTACACGGTATGCGTATGCAGTCTGCGTGGGTTTCATCCGGGTGCTCCGGTTGTTCCCCCGCGCTCCAATGGTGTGCGCATTTTCAGCGCTATGCACAGCATAAACATGTGCAATTTGTTTATTCGCATGCTAACATGCCTACACGGTTGTGTACGCAGTCTGCGTGGCTGGTTTCCTCCCACGCCCCAATGATGTGCGCGCCTTCGTCGCTAGCACAGTATAAACGTGTTTAATATGTTTATCCACACATACTAAACTACATACGCCATATGTGGTTGTACTATGCTCTTTGTGGCTGAGGGGGTTTACTCCCACGCTCTAATTGCGCGCTTTGACGCAATACACAGTATAAACTATGTGTTTGTACAATAAGCACTTATCAATGGAGTAGCCGCTGGATGGAGCATGGTTCTAGGGATCCCTGGTATCAGGGGTGCCACCTTCCACCTGCCCTTCGGTGGTGATCAGAAGCGCTGGCTTGGACTGTGTTCGCCATGCTGAGGTTAGCGTTAGGCCTGGTTGTGGCTGCGTCTCTGGCGTTTCTGAAGCTCAATGACTGGACAAAAGCCTCTGCTTCATCTATCAGTCGACCAGCAGGTGCACTGCAACTGCTTTAGCCTCTAGGGTCTCTGTGTCTGGGGTGGGTCTGCGCCACCTGTGGAGGCTGAGTTACTGGTCCACTGACCGAGTTTCTAGGTAAGTTCTGTCAGGTTGCCTTTCTTGGCCAATAATTGAGGCACCCCATAAGCCGGGGCCTCCCTTCTCCGATACATTGCGGGGTCTCCTTGGGATTATCATACGCATCCCACTGCAGGACGGTCCTGTCGGCCGTGTGCATTCCAGGGGAAGGGTCCTTACATCCGGAGTTGTTTTCACCTGCTTTACCGGAGGTGGGGCACCGGATGTGGACCTTTTGGCCTCTCGACTCACTCGCAAGATGTCGAGATTCGTGGCCACGTCCAGGGATCCCTGGGCAGACGCGTTGGTGGCCCGTGGGGGCAGTATCGCCTGATGTATGCTTACCCTCCGCTACTGTTGTTGCCTCGCCTGCTTCGAAGAGTAGTGGTCGAGGCCATTCCGGTGATCCTCATTGCTCCGGAACGGCGACATTGGTACGCCGATCTAGTTCGGCTAGTCGCAGACGTTCCTTGGCGACTGCCTATTTGGGTGGACCTTCTGTCTCATGGTCCCATACTTAATCCTGCTTTACAGTCCTTGGCTTTGGCATGGCTGTTAAAGCCAGGTGCTGAGGGACCGAGGTCTCTCGGATTCGGTCATCTCCTCTATGTTGTGGGCATGGAAATCTTCCTCCAGAAAGATCCATCACCGTACCTGGAAGGCTTACATTGCTATGTGCGAGGAGCTTGATGGCGTCCACGGACGTATTCCGTTCCCAAGATTTTGCTGTTCTTACAGCGTGGTGTGACCCAAAAGCTGGCCTTGCGTACCATCGAGGGTCGGATTTTGGCCCGGGCTGTCTTTTTCAACGACCGCTAGCGGGCCATTCCTTCATTAGCACCTTTGTGCAGGGGGTTCGCCATGTGATCCCCCCTGTCAAGCCTCCTCCCCCTCCTTGGGATCTGAGTTTGGTGCTCTCGGTTCTCCAAGAACATCCCTTTGAAAATATCAGGGAGATTCCTCTCTTGACCTTGTCCCAGAAGGTGGCTTTCTTAGTGGCCATTACTTCTGTTCGACGGGTGTCTGACTTGGCGGCCTTGTCCCGCAAGTCGCCTTACTTGGTCCTTCATAAGGATAAGGCGGTGTTGCGACCACGACCGTCTTTCCTTTTAAAGGTGGTCTCGGCCTTTCACCTTAATGAGGACATTGTTCTTCCGTCCTTGTGTCCTCACCCATCGCATCCCTGAGAGTTTGCGCTTCATACATTGGATGTGGTGCGAGCCTTACGGGTGTACCTGTCTGCTACTGTTTCCATTCGGAAGTCTGACTCACTGTGTCTGTCTCTGGTCCAAAACAGGGCCCAGCGGTGTCGTCTACCACCTTTTCAAGGTGGATCAGACTGACCATTTTACAGGCCTATGCCCTTAAGGGACGGATGCCTCCCTTTCCGGTTACGGCGCATTCCACCAGGGCAATTGGTGCTTCCTGGGCTTTCCGACATCAAGCGTCGGTTGCACATGTGTGCAAGGCGGCGACCTGGTCGTCCGTTCATACCTTTTCTAAGTTTTATAAGGTTGATGTGGCTGCATCTTTGGATGCTTCCTTCGGCCGCAAGGGTTGCAGGCCGCTGTTTAAATTTGCAACTCCTCCGTTGAGGAGTTCTGTTTGTTTGGAGTGCAGTTTGGTTTTTCCTTTACTACTGCTCCCATCCTTTTCTGATACTGCTTTGGGACGTCCCACGTGTTTCAGTATTAGAGCTGTGTCAGTCCATGGACGATAAGAGAAAATAGGATTTTTGTACTCACCATAAAATCCTTTTCTCTGACGTCCATGGACTGACACAGCACCCTTCTTTAAAGTGGAGCTCCACCCTAAATAGCAACTTTTGCTATTTGGAACCCTCCCCCCCTCCGGTGTCACAATTGACACCTTTCAGGGGGTAGGGGGGTGAAGATACCTGTCTAAGACAGGTATTTTCACCCACATCCGGGAGTCCTCTCTCCGGGAATCTGCGGGAGTTACGTCACTTCCCGCAGACTTCCCTTGGTGTTCTGGGAGACACTCGGCTCCCAGAACACAGGAGCACCAATCAGAATGGCGAAGCGCGACTCGCGCATGCGCCGTAGGGAACCGGGCATGAAGCTGCAGGGCTTCACTTCCTGGTTCCCTCAGCGAGGATGGCGGAGGGAGCAGCAGAGCGACGAGCGGTCGCTCGTCCTCTGCTGCGGACGTCGCTGGACTCCAGGACAGGTAAGTGTCCAAATATTAAAAGCCAGCAGCTGCTGTAGCTGTAGCTGCTGGCTTTTAATATTTTTTTTTCCGGCGGAGCTCCGCTTTAAGGTTTGTACTGCTTTGTTATAAACTGAGGCTGCTAGCTGCAGGTAGGAGGGTTATGTCTGGAGGGACCGCCCCCCTGGGCGGGGCTGTTCAGCTCTGTTTTTTTCTAGAATGTATGTTTCTAACATTCTGCCTAGATCTTCTCCTGCGAGCAGGGACATATACCCACGTGTTTCAGTATTAGAGCTGTGTTAGTCCATGGACGTCAGAGAAAAGGATTTTACGGTGAGTACAAAAATCCTATTTTTTTGATGATGTGCCCACCCCTCGTTTTTTTTACACTGCTTTGGGACTTCCCAACTGTCAAGAATTAAGGAGCTGTGTCCGTCCATGGACGAAAAGAGAAAATAATATTTACTCTTTCGTTCATGGACCGACACAGCTTCTCAATTGACAAAGTGGGTATTATCCGTTAATTAGGAGTGACTAGGCAGAAAACTTGTAAAAAGTGTTGAATCACACCTTCTCCAGTACTGCCCAGGGGGCGGACCCTCTGGGTATATCCCCCCAGTCTGCATCTCGCAGATCAGTTTTTTTCTGTCTAGCAAGGAGTAGGACATGGTTCCCTTCGGGGCCAATGTTGGTCCAGGGGAAAAAATGATTTTTTTTTTCTACATTTGTTTTTTTGTTTGTTTCCTGCGATCTTCGATCAACTGCCGACTGGGTGACAGGCTGGATCCTCGATCCTTGTAGTCCCCCCCAGTTTCAGCCATCGAGCGTGTGCTGACCCTAGCTACGCGCTGGGTTTTCTACGACATACCCGTCGCCCTACGGGTGGCCGGTGCGCTTACACTCCAGGGCCTGCATCAGACCGCTCAGCTTCGGCTGACCTTACGGCCGAGTCGCAGTAGCCTGACCGGTGAGCTTACGCTCCAAGGCTTGCATCGGACCGCTCAGCTTCGGCTGACCTTGCGGCCGAGTCGCAGCAGCCTGTCCGGCGAGTGTCGCGCTCCGGGGCCATACATATGATCGCTCCTCAGGGTCCAATCACAGCATGCCTGGCCAACAGTCACCTTCCGTGCGCGGATGATGATCTGTTTTGGAATGTCTTCCAGCATGAGACATGCAGGATAGGTAAGTAGCTCCCCTGCTTTGGCAGGGTGACTTGGCTGGACATTCCTGGAGAGATCAAGTAAGTGGTTGTGGCCCCTTTCTGTCTTCTCTCCCTGCCCTTCCCTCCTCCCTGGGCTCTGAGTAAGGTTGCTGGGTGCTGGGGGTCACCTATGGGGTTCCATCTGGTGTGGGGCTGGCTGTAACTATGCATTTAAAGGATGTAATTTCTGCTTACCTGTGTGTGCTTCTTCCCCCTCCATGCTGTCGGCGGCCATTTTGCTGTGGTCCATGCCTGTTTCGGCCTCTAGTGACTGTCCGGCGGCCATTTTCCTGTAGTTTTGCGCCTAGAGCTAGATATCACCGCTCGGCACCATTTTCTTGTGGTTCACACCGCTTTGGCCTCTATCGACTGTCGGCGGCCATGTTTCTGTGGATTGAGGCTGTAGATAAATATTGCCGCTCGGCGGCCATCTTTTTGGGGTCTGCGGCCGCTTTTGCCTCTACTGTAGGCTCGGCAGCCATTTTCTTGGAGCCCTCATTGTTCCATACAGCTGCTTGGCGGCCATTTTGCGATTGTCTCCGGCCTCTAGGATCCTTTTCACTGGCGAGAAAATGAACACAGGAAACGCTGCTAAAACCATCAGACGAACACCGCAGCGGTGGGATAGCATCACAGGCGCAGCACACAGCATAGCGGTGCTGATCCAAGGGTGGTGAGTCCTCTGGGAGACCCAGCATCTCTGCAGCACAGGAGGGTGGCCTATTGATATCTTGCCTGAAGCCCTGTGGGTGTCAGCACGTGGTCAGCATGACGTCTGAGCCAGATGTTTTTTCCCCTGAAACACCAGATTTAGCAGCTGGTGCCCCTGATGTGTCTATGGGCGCTATGTCGGCAATCCTAGAGGCTTTTGCTGCCAGAGTGGAAGCAGCACACGGGAATACAGGGGGTAGTAAACGCCCCCGTCCCCTACAATCTTCTGGGGATAATTCTGATGCAGAACCAGGTCCAGCTATGGCTCATGACCCGGATTATGATGCATCAGAGACTGCAGACCGCGACCTGTCGGACAGTGAGAATGCTCCAAGTTCAGGTCAGCACGCAAAAAGGCTTTGGTATCTGACCTATTGCTGCAGTGCGGAGTACGCTAAGAATAGAGAATGCTGCAGAAGCAGCAGAGACACCGGTCCCCTTTTTGGGTTCCCTAAAGCCAGCCCGCACTGCTAAGGTGTTCTTTGTGTGTCTTATATTAATAAGCTCTTGTTCAAGGAGTGGGAAAACCCACTGAGGTTTTTTCCTTTTTCAGCCCTAAAAAATGTATTTTTTTTTGGGCGGTCCGGTACCCCTTGAGGAGAGTTCCTGAAAAGATGGACCTCTCCCCCGATAGTGGACCCCCCTGTGTCCAGACTTAACAAGTTACCACGATTCCAGTAGAGGGGGCTCCTGTCTTCTGGGATACTCGCTTACCTATACACAGTGGGGGGCTCAGAGGTACGTCCAGCATTGGATGGGGTTTGTCTGATGTTTCAGACACTTACTGAGTAGGCAAGGTACCTACTCCAAGGGTTAAAAGCACGGGAGGCTCCTCCGTACGAGGTAGCTCTGGCCGACCAGTTGGTACAGGGCCTTGAGTCTGTCTGCAAGTCAGACATGGATACTATCCCCTTGTTGTCTTGAGCTTCAGTTTATGCGGTGGCGCTACGCCACCTGATCTGACTAAGGTGCTGGTCTGCGGACCAATCTTCCAAAAAGGCCCTGTTGGATCTGCCCTTTTAGGGCGACAGACTTTTGGGGCCTCGCTGAATGACATCATTTAAGATGCCACAGGCGGTAGGAGCACATTGCTTCGGCAATCTAAATAAGGGTAAGGTGCCACGCCATAGGCTAGGGCCCTCCTTTACCGCATACAAGCGCCCCCTTCGTCCGCCTAGTGCGGCAAGTAAACAACCCCAGGCCAATAAAGCGCCTTCTGAGGGACAGAAGCGTCCCTGGGTTTGCAAGCCCAACCTGGCTTGCCTACCGAACAGATATTTTCCTCTTAACCGCCAGCTTCTGCTGACTTCTCGGGAAGCCCTACATGGGGCGGTACAAAACCTGCTGATACGCAGAGTAAACCTTCCTGTCTAAGTACAGGAACGAGTTTAGTGGTTCTACTCAAATCTGTTCGCAGTACTGGAGAGGGTTCGTCCTATCTTTGATATCAGGACCCTCAACTGCTTTGTAAGAGTACAAAGATTCCGGAAAGGAGTTGGCTCGCTCTGTTGTCGCTGCCCTCCATCCACGGGATTTTCCAGCATCCTTGATCATCAAGGACGCATGCTGCATGTCTCTAGATGCATCAGATGTCTGCGTTAGCGGCCTGGGAAGACCACTACCAAGGGTGGCTCTCCCCTTTGGCCTGGCATCAGCACCAAGGGTGTTCACCAAGGTGCTTGCTACGATTCTGGCCCTACTAAGACAGCGTGGCATCGCTATCATGGGCAACTTGGACGATCTTCTTCTGAGGGTCACTTCAAACTTAAATTTAGAAGTGAGCGGGTCTATAACCTGTCAGACCCTCTGATACTTGGTTGGGTGCTGAACACTCAGAAGTCAGTATTGGTACCGTCCCAACTCCTAGTATATCTAGGGTTGATTCTGGACTCCTCAGAGGCGTTCGTTTTTTTTCCCCCTAGGGGAAAGTTGCAGACTCGTCGGGTTGCGGTGCGGCAGTTGACATCCCAAGGAGAGGTTGTCATGCCACCTTTGCAGGCGAGTCCCAAGCCTTATGGTAGACTTCTTCGAGGCTGTAACATAGGCACTATTTCACATGCGAGTGTTACAGAGGGTAACTCTGTCCTGAAGGGTCAAGTGCCATTCATCCCTGGATTATCAGATCCGGGTGAGCCACCTAAACAGGGCTTCCCTAGTTGGTGGCCGACTTCACTGGCATTCTGTCTGGGAAGTTGTTCCTTCCTTTTACTGGATAGGGGTCACTGTGAACGCCTGTCTATCCGTTTGCAGAGGAGTCTGAAGAGCTCAGTCAACCTGGGTCGCTGGACTCCGGAGGAATCTCATTGCAGATCATTGGCCTGAAAGGGGGATCTGGCTTTGCCTCTCCACATGGTCTGAGAGGCTACAAGGCATCCAGTCAGAATCCAGTCAAACACCACAGTTGTGGCGTATGTCAATCATCAAGGAGGAGCAAGCAACTCTGCTGCAGCATCGGAGGTCGCTCACCTCCTAAGGGGCTCCCTTACCAGAGGGGAAACACGCCAGTCGTATATCTCCTGACTTCTCGATTCAATCGGAAGGTATTGAGGTTGTGGCCAGGTCAAGTGACCAATGGGCAAACATGACAGATGCGTTGATGGCACTGTGGAGTCAGTACCGACTAATCTATGGCTTCCTCCTCGGAAACTCCTTCATCTGCTTCACAGATTGGAAACAGAGAGGATTACAATGATCCCAATTGCTCTGAATTGGCTTTGGCGTCCTTGGTACGCCGATCAAGTGCGTCTGGTAGCATACGCCTTTTGGCAGCTTCCGCTAAGGAAGGACCTGTTGTCACAAGGTCCAGACGCCATCCTATTTTACAGTCACTGGCTTGAGGGCATGGCTTGAGAGCCAGGTGCTAAGAGACCGGGACCTGTCAGACTCAGTGATATCTACCATGAGGAGTGCTCGAAAATCATCCCCTAGGAAGATTTACTGTTGCACTTGGTAGACCTACACATCCATTTGTGAGGAAATGGGGTGGCATCCGCGTACTTATTTGGTTCCAGAGTCCTGCTGTTCTCAGCAGGGAACGGGCCAAAAATTCTACTGTTAAGTACAATTAGGGGGCAGGTATCTGCCCCGGCTGTCCTTTCAATGACTCCTGGTAGCTCACTCTCTAGTGAGAACGTTTGTACAGTGGGTTCGGCAGGCGGCCCCTCCGGCCCACCCTCCACTACCTCCGTGGGGCTTGTGTAGCAGACGTCCTTTTGGCGTCTGCCACTACGAGAGGACCTGCTGGTGCAGGGTCCCATATGCCATCCTGCTTGCAGGCTATGGCTTCAACGGCATGGCCTCCAAGTGTCTCAGAAACCACTGCTTTAAAACATCAGGGAGATTCCCTTGTTGACACTTTTTTTTTTTTTTTCGAAAGTGTTCTTCTTGGTGGCTGTTACGCCAGCTAAGACGGGTTTCTGAGCGGGCAGCCTTGTCATGCAAGCCTCCCTATCTGATCTTCCACAATTATAAGGTGGTGCTGCGTCCGCAGCCTTATTTTCTTCCTAGAAGTCGTGTTCGACTTTCCATCTCAAGGAAGACATTGTACTGCCATCCTTGTGTCCTCATACATCGAATCCTAAGGAGACGACGCTGCATTCTTGGATGTGGTCCAAACTCTGAAAGAATGCTTGTCTGGTACTGCTCCGTTCCAGAATCCAGGCTCACTGTTTATTTTTCAGTGGCTGGTCCCCAGTAGGGCCCAGCGGTCTCGTTGGCCACCATTCTAGGTGGATCCGACAGATTGTGATCAGGCTTACGCCATGAAGGGTCAGGTGCCTCCATTTCGGCGCATTCAACCAGGGCAATAGATGCCTCTTGGTGTTACGTCAGTAAGACGGTTTCTGAGCCGGCAGCCTTGTCATGCAGGGCTCCTTATCTGATCTTCCACAAGGATAGGTGGTGCTGCGTCCGCAGCCTTTTTCTTCCTAAGGTCTTTTGACCTTCCATCAAGGAAGACATTGTACTGCAATTCTTGTGTCCTCATCCGTCGAATCCTAAGGAAACGACGTTGTATATTTTGGACGCTGTCCGAGCTCTGAGAGCATCAAGCGTCTGTTTTCACCAGGTGTGTAAGGCGGCGACCTGCTCGTCCGTTCACACTTTCACTAAACTTTACAAGTTAAGGTGTGTGCATCTTCGGATGCTTCCTTCCGCTGCAAGATATTGCAAGCGGCCGTTTAGAGTTGCAACTCCGCCTTGGAGGAGCTCTGTTTGGGGTGAAGTTTTCAATGCTGTTCCCACCCCTCGTTTTTTCTCTGACACTGCTTTGGGACGTCCCACTTTGTCAATAGAGAAGCTGTGTCGGTCCATGAACGAAAGAGTAAATAGGATTTTTTACTCACCGTAAAATCCTTTTCTCTGAGTTCATGGACCGACACAGCACCCACCCCTCCTTTTAAGTTTGTACTGCTTTTTGACGAACTGATCTGCGAGATGCAGACTGAGGGGATATACCCAAAGGTCCGCCCTCAGGCCGGTACTGTAGAAGGTGTGATGCAACACTTTTTACAAGTTTTCTGCCTAGTCACTCCTAATTAACGGATAATACCCACTTTGTCAATAAGAGAAGCGGTGTCAGTCCATGGACTCAGAGAAAAGGATTTTACGGTGAGTAAAAAATCCTATTTTTGTACTCACCGTAAAATCCTTTTCACTGTCGTCCATGGACAGACACAGCACCCACTCCTCCTCCTTTTTTAGTTTGTACTGCAGGTAGGAGGGTTATGTACGGAGGGACCGCCCCCTGGGCGGGGCTGTTCAACTCTGTTAAATTTATATGTTTTAAGATAACTAACATGTTCTGCCTAGTCCTCTCCTATGAACAGGAACATAACCCAACTGTCAAGAATCAAGGAGCTGTGTCCGTCCATGGACGACAGAGAAAAGGATTTTGCGGTGAGTACAAAAATCCTATTTTGATATAGGAAAGTTTCCCCATGGGGCTTTGGACAGCAAAAATAGAAACATAAACCAATTGTTATGGAGTGATGATATACACCATTTATTGAACATAGAAATAGAATGCAATATAAATGATAAAAACATGTTTCAGATCTGATGATACAGTACAGTTCCAGAATAAATGTATAAAAACAATTGTGCACAACATTACATTGCATGAAAGCTATAAGATGTGCGTGCCCCGATGCGTTTCGACCTGTGTAAGGTCTCTTCAGGGGGATAATTGGCTCTAGAAAATACACTTTACATATATTAAGGATTAATTAAACGTGTGTATATATAAACACATAGGTAAACCAAAATAGATTATTTACTGTAAAAATGTGGAATGAATATTGGGGTAACCAAGATTAATACAGGTAATTGGAGAATCCAAGGGGAGCCTCATGGGCGCCACTCAAAACCCGAGAGGGGGGGGGAAAGAAGCCCAGCCCGAAGGGCCTGCAAGGAGCCACACTGTAGATGCCCTCCAGGAAGACGGGGGAGCTGATGCCTGCAAGGAGCACCCAATTGTTAGCCATATGTTAGAGTAAGTATGATTAATTGATCGCATGTTGTTGCTAAAATATCAGTTTAACTGTTGAGTATTGTTTAGGGCATATATAGAGAAGAAGGACTGGCAATAATGATGTAAAATGTAAGTGGATGTGGGTTATGACAATATGAACAGTGTCCCATTGGAGTGTCTAGCCAATGAGGAGTATAAATTACTTAAAGTGATAAATTATAACTTAATAAAGGGTCAGGGTATGTGATCCAAAAACAGTGTAATTAGAGATTAATTTATAAAAAACACATCTTGCTTAGTGTTAGCCAAGCAGAAAAAGTGTGTGTGTGTGTGTGTGTAGGGACTGACTAAATGGAAATGTCGGGCCGTGTATGATGTGCCTAAATTAATGTGCAAATGTGTGAATATAATTAAAAAATAAATAGTAATAATAAAAATTAATTAAGTATGAGGTGGGTGGCGAAATGCTGAAGGTGATGAAGTGTGCAAAGTGAGAAGGGTGGGAGAAATATTGGAAACCAAATAGGTGGTGCATGTGAAAAGGTAATTACCTGGTGCAGTGATGCAATTCATGTGGACTTGTAGAGAAAGCTTTTAGGCTTGTTGATTAGTATTCAAACCTGACTGCAAGTATGCAAGAAAGGTATGGGCTTCTATTGCCAAGAAGGGAGAAGTAGGTGCCGTCCGTTCTGGACTGCCTGGAATCCACAAATGATTCACAGGCATCCAGTCTCTATATGTGCCTGTGGGCGTGGCAAACGGGCTGAACAACCGCAGGCACCAATCAAACCCCCGTACCGTGGAGATGTGGCGTGGGGGCCGCTACATGGGCGGCCCTCATGTGGCTCCCTCGGCGTTCCGGAAGGCCGAAAAGCCTCGACCACTGTTGTCTTCTTCGTCGCAAACTGCGTGATGTCATGACGCCGTGCGTACGCCGAGATCTCGAGCATGCGCACTTCGCCATAGAGGTCCGGAGAGGAACACGGGACGCCGCCGGCAAGGGAAAGCTTACGACGACGGCCGAGGGAACCTGCTCCGGCTGTGGTCGAGGATCCCTCGGCCGCAGTCGTAAGCTTTCCCTGGCCGGCGGCGTCCCGTGTTCCTCTCCAGACCTCTATGGCTAAGTGCGCATGCTCGAGATCTCGGCGTGCGCACTGTGTCATGACGTCACGCAGTTTGCGACAGAGAAGACGACAGTGGTCGAGGCTTTTCGGCCTTCCGGAACGCCGAGGGAGCCACACGAGGGCCGCCCATGTAGCGGCCCCCACGCCACATCTCCAGGGTACGGGGGTTTGATTGGTGCCTGCAGTTGTTCAGCCTGTTTGCCACGCTCACGGGCACATATAGAGACTAGATGCCTGTGAATCATTTGTTGATTCCAGGCAGTCCAGAACGGACGGCACCTACTTCTCCCTTCTTGGCAATAGAAGCCCATACCTTTCTTGCGTACTTGCAGTCAGGTTTGAATACTAATCAACAAGCCTAAAAGCTTTCTCTACAAGTCCACATGAATTGCATCACTGCACCGGGTAATTACCTTTTCACATGCACCACCTATTTGGTTTCCAATATTTCTCCCACCCTTCTCACTTTGCACACTTCATCACCTTCAGCATTTCGACCACCCACCTCATACTTAATTAATTTTTATTATTACTATTTATATTTTAATTATATTCACACGTTTGCACATTCATTTAGGCACATCATACACTGCCCGACATTTCCATTTAGTCAGTCCCTTCACACACACACACACTGTTTTTCTGCTTGGCTAACACTAAGCAAAATGTGTTTTTTATAAATTAATCTCTAATTACACTGTTTTTGGATCACATACCCTGACCCTTAAGTTATAATTTATCACTTTAAGTAATTTATACTCCTCATTGGCTAGACACTCCAATGGGACACTGTTCATATTGTCATAACCCACATCCACTTACATTTTACATTACTATTGCCAGTCCTTCTTCTCTATATATGCCCTAAACAATACTCAACAGTTAAACTGATATTTTAGCAACAACATGCTATCAATTAATCATACTTATACTTTCTCTAACATATGGCTAACAATTGGGTGCTCCTTGCAGGCATCGGCTCCCCCGTCTTCCTGGAGGGCGTCTACAGTGTGGCTCCTTGCAGGCCCTTCGGGCTGGGCTTATTCCCCCCCCCTCGGGTTTTGAGTGGCGCCTATGAGGCTCCCCTTGGATTCTCCAATTACCTGTATTAATCTTGGTTACCCCAATATTCATTCCACATTTTTACAGTAAATAATCTATTTTGGTTTACCTATGTGTTTATATGTATGACATGTTTAATCCTTAATATATGTAATGTGTATTTTCTAGAGTCAATTATCCCCCTGAAGAGACCTTACACAGGTCGAAACGCGTCGGGGCACGCACATCTTATAGCTTTCATGCAATGTAATGTTGTGCACAATTGTTTTTATACATTTATTGTGGAACTGTACTGTATCATCAGATCTGAAACATGTTTTTATCATTTATATTGCATTCTATTTCTATGTTTAATAAATGGTGTATATCATCACTCCATAACAATTTGTTTACTTTTCTATTTTTGCTGTCCAAAGCCCCATGGGGAAACTTTCCTATATCATCCATTTTCGGGGTGCGCAGCCTCTCTGTCTCTCTCAATTGTGTCTTTCCCTGGCTAAAAAATCCTATTTTTTTTCCTCAGTTTTGACTGCAGTTTTCCTTTTGGTTTGATATTCATTTATGTAACAGAACATATACCTGTTTCTTTTAGTAACTGCACAACTTTCTGGACAAAATGGATATTCTGGAGGAAAGGTGATATTTGTTGATACAGAAAACACATTGTATCCTTTCTAGCAAGGACATTAGATTTAGGAAACACATTCGGCTATATCAAGTTATGGAAGAAAAAGGAAATTGACTTGACGAGTGACAAAGCTTCGAAAAATAGAATGCAGTGAGGCAAAAAAGTATTTGATCCCCTTCTGATTTCGTACCGTTTGCTCACTGACAAAGAAATGATCAGTTTATCATTTTTAATGGTAGGTTTATTTTAACAGTGAGAGACAGAATAACAACAAAAAAATTCAGAAAAAATCATTTAAAAAAAAGTTATAAATTGATTTGCGTTTTAATGAGTGAAATAATTATATGACTCCTTTGCAAAACATGTCTTAGTACTTGGTGGCAAAACCCTTGTTGGCAATCATAGAGGTCAGATGTTTCTTGTAGTTGGCTACCAGGTTTGCATACATCTCAGGAGGAATTTTGTCCCACTCCTCTTTGGAGATCCTCTCCAAGTCATTAAGGTTTCGAACCTTCAGCTCCCTCCACATATTTTCTATGGGATTAGGGGCTGGAGACTAGCCAGGTCCTTAATGTGCTTCTTCTTGCGCCACTCCTTTGTTGCCTTGGCCGTGTGTTTTGTGTCATGGTCATGCCGGAATACCCATCCACAACCCATTTTCCATGCCCTGGCTGAGGGAAGGAGGTTCTCGCCCAAAATTTGACAGTGGATTGGCCCTGTCTATAGTCCCTTTGATGCGGTGAAGTTGTCCTGTCCCCTTAGCAGAAAAACACCCCCAAAGCATAATGTTTCCACCTCCATGTTCAACGGTGGGGATGGTGTTCTTGGGGTCATAGGCAGCATTCCTTCTCCTCCTCCAAACATGGTGATTTGGGTTAATGCCAAAGAGCTTGATTTTGGTCTCATCTGACCACAACCCTTTCACCCAGTTCGTCTCTAAATCATTTAGATGTTCATCGCAAACTTCAGACGGGCCTGCACATGTGCTTTCTTGAGCAGGGTGACCTTGTGGGCACTGCAGGATTTCAGTCCTTCACAGCGTAGTTTGTTACCAACTGTTTTCTTGGTGACTATGGTCCCAGCTGCTTTGAGATCATTGACAAGATTCTCATGTGTAGTTCTGGGCTGATTCCTTACCATTCTCATGATCATTGAAACGCCACAAGGTGATCTTGCATGGAGCCCCAGACCAGGGGCTTTGACAGTTATTTTGTGTTTCTTCCATTTGCTAATAATCGCACCAACTGTTGTCATCCTCTCAACAAGCTACTTGGCAGTGGTCTTGTAGCCCATGCCAGCGGTGTGTAGGTCTACAATCTTGTCCCTGATATCCTTGGGCAACTCTTTGGTCTTGGCCATGGTGGAGAGATTAGAATCTGATTGATTGCTTCTGTGGACAGATGTCTTTTATACAGGTAACAAGCACTCCCTTTAACTTCTTCTCACCCGGCCACTGCATATATATAGCTGGGTGGGCGTTTCGTCCATTTGATTGGACGTTCCTGAACGCCCCTCAGAAGGAGTGGGATTGCGCAGTGGCGCAATCCCGATGCGCTCGTGTCGCATCTCCGATTGGCTGGAGGGCTCTGTGATTGGCCCTCCTGATCACATGATGGCTGTGTCTAATCATCTGGCACACATGTCCATGATCATCTAGGCACATCTGTCCACAATCATCTGCAACAGCTGTCCCAGTGAACATCTGCCACAGCTGTCCTAGTGAACATCTGTGCACATCTGCTTGTGATCATCTGTCCATGATTATTTGCCACATCTATCTGTGATCATCTGCGTACATCAGTCTGATCATCTGCCACATTTGTCCATGATCCTCTGCTCACACCTGTCCTTGATCTGCGCATATCTGGTGCACATCTGTCCATGATCATCCGCCACATCTATCCGTAATCATCTGCGCACATCTGTCCGTGATAATCTGCACACATCTGGGTTCATCTGTGCACATCTGGCGCACATCTATCCGTGATAATCTGCACACATCTGTCCGTGATAATCTGCACACATCTGTCCCAGTACACATCTGTCCCAGTGCACATCTGCACACATCTGTCCCAGTGATCAACATCGGTCACATCTGTCCCAGTGATCAACATCTGTCACATCTGTCCCAGTGATCAACATCTGTCACATCTGTCCCTGTAATTTGTCAACATGGCCAAAAAATTATTCAGCAGCGAGGAGGCTTTAAATATACTCCAGTGTATGTTGGGCGAGAGTAGCGGGGAACTCTCTCCTTCAGAGTCGGATAGCGAGTATGAGCAAGTAGAAAGCAGTGGCTCTGAAATGTTAACTGAGGAGGACAGAATCCTAACAGAGGCTCAGGAGATTTGAGGAGGCGCAGGCATCCACCAGCAGCGCAATGAATCTTGTGGCATCTTCCAGCAGCACAGCACTCCGAGATAATAGGCAGGCATCCACCAGCAGTACTGCAAGTCCTTGTGCAGTGGCAAGCACAAGCAGGGCATTATTTCCAGATGCTAGTAACGGGGCGTCCCATCCACAACGAGGCAGGGCCCATACTAGCCTCTCAGACGTTCTATTGTATCCTACATGGCTGCCCACTACTTCGGCAGAACCTGTAATTCCCCCTTTTACAGTGCAGCCAGGCCCTCAGATACAAACAGAAAATGGAACCCCAATTTATTATTTCCATTTATTTTTCACGGATGATCTGCTGAATTACATTGTGGAGCGGAGTAATCTGTACTCCAGCCAACATATTGCCAGCAATCCAGACTCTTCCTATGCCTGCTAAAACCACTGGTAATCCTTTTTATTGCCCTTTGCTAAGAAGAATGTATTTTGGGGTGTAATTCTTGCTTTGTACATGCTATGTGTTAGAAGCCTGAAGGTGCTACATGCATGTTGGGCCTATGTATGTGGCCAGGCTGTGTAAAATTCTTGCACATGTGGTATCGCCATACCTAGTAGTAGCAGAATGTATTTTAGGGTGTCATTCTTGGTATGTACATGCTATGTGTTAGAAATATTTTAAAAATTGACAACTTTGTGTAAACAAAAAACGTTTTCATTTTTTTTCCCCTACATTTTCCAAAAAATTGTGTTAAAAAGACTCATTATGCCTCATAGACTGAACGTTAGGGTGTTTGCTTTCCAAAATGTGGTCATTTTGTTGGTGTTTCCATTGTCCTGGTGCTCCAGGGCCTTCAAAAATGTGATAGGAGGTCAGGAAATGAAATGTATAATTTATGCCTTTAGAACGCCTGACGATGCTACTTGAATGTTAGGCCTCTGTATGTGGCCAGGCTGTGGAAAAGTCTTACATTTGTGGTATTGCCATACTCTGGAGGAGTAGCAGGATGTATTTTGGAGTGTAATTTTTGCTATGTACATGCTATGTGTTAGAAATCGCTTATAAATTGACAACTTTGTGTAAAATAAAAATACGGTTTCATTTTCTTTCCACATTTTCCAAAAACTTGTGGAAAAAATGACATGTTCAAAATATTTTATTATGACTCACATAGAATATACATTGCGGTGTTGGCTTTCAAAAATGGGGTAATTTTGTGGGTAATTCCACTGTCCTGATGCTCAAAGGGCCTTCAAAAATGTGATAGGTAGTCCGGAAACTAAATGTGTTATGCTCCTAGAACGCCTGACAGTGCTCCCTGCATGTTGGGCCTCTGTATGTGTCCAGGCTGTGGAAATGTCTCACACATGTGGTATCGCCATACTCAGGAGTAGCTGAATATATTTTTGGGCTGTTTGCCTATGCCATGTGTGAGAAATAACTTGTTGATGTGATAATTTTGTGGGAAAAAAAAGATTTGCTAAAATCGATGTGATTAGTGGGGTCACTAATACGTTAGATTACCCTGATTCTTTTTTTTAGGGGATTTGATGCTCTCGATCCGTATCTTCCTTATTGTTGGGCTTCCTATATCTCCCCTGGACTCCCTCGCCCACCATCTCACTTTTCCTTCCATCGCCCTCTCCCCCCTTCTTCCTTTTATAACTCTATGTGGATGGAAGGTGGTATAGTGAATGTGTTAATTAGCATCACTGTATTGTAAACCTCTGAGTTATGCTGTCTGGATAGTATGTTTTATATGATATTACATTCATGCTTCATGTAATGCATGCTTCATACTCTTGGCTTAGCTGTACCATTGCAGGTTGTGAACTTCTTGTGTATTACTGTTGAGATTCACATATAAACTGCTGTATTATGTCAAACATTCCTTCTGTAAAAAAAAAAATATCACTGTCTTCTCTTGCATTGCTTAGTCTATAGAAATAAATATTCTAATAAATATAGATTTTAATATCTGGAAAAAAATATTGATTTGTGAGCAGCTGTAAACATAGCCACAGGCCCTAGCAAACATTTTGAAAAACTGCTGACAGGTAGGCTTTTTATGACAGATGAGACTTTGTATGTCTCTTCTGGCTTTACTGCTTTCCATAGCACTGCCGAATGGATATAACAAAATACTTTTAATGCTTATGTCTATATTGGTGTCCAGTGTGGCTTAAAGCAGAGTTAAACCTGATTCATGAAATTTGACCTAAGCACATATATCTGTAGTGTTTAATTATCTCTCTCCAAAGCACAAAGTCCTGTGTCTTTATGCTGCTCCGTTCTTCTGTTATCAGCATGATAACTTCTGACAAGATCTCCGACAAACAAGATAAAACCAGCCTGAAATTTGTGTTTGGGGTGGGTGCTATAAATAGATTAGCAGAGACCAGGTCTATTCACAGCACGTCTCTGCACATTCCTTCCTCTGCATTTGTGGAGTGGGGTGTGCCTTTCCTCCAATCAGCTGTCACACAGTGTATGCCCAGACTTCACTCCAAGTGCTGAACAGGAAGAAAAAAAATCTCTAACACGATGTGCACTTTCTAAAGAATATAGCTAGCTGAAGACAGCGGATATACATGTAAAACTTATGTGGGGAGATTTGTTTCATCTCTGCGTATCATCTAAAACTGTTCACTTCACTGAGTATATGTGAGGGTTTACATCCACTTTAACCCACACGACAATACTTTTTCCCTCATTTTGTAAAAGCTGAAGCCATTTTCCTATTTCCCTGGATATTCAGCCTCTTCCTGCTTGTGTGTGCTCACACTTTGCTGAATTCAGCACTGAATTTCCACACCAATCCTGAACCCTCTGGTGTCTCTCATAAGAGCATGACCTGTTTACAGAGGAGAGACAACATACATTAGCTGAGCATTACAAGACAAGAGTTCCAGCATATCTCTAAGTGCTAGGAAGGAGAAGTAGAGAGAGCATGCGCAGTACAGAAGTAACCCTATTAACACAGTATTGCCTGTATTTTTTATACAGATTTATCTGCAAAATCAGAATATTAATATGTAGTGAAGACTTTGAGTAGAATAATTTGAGAAAAACATGAACTTGGGGGTGAAATTTCACAAGTTGCACATTAAAATTCATATAAAGGACTCATTGGCTATAAGAACTCCCAAACAGTTATTCGTCAGTAACTAAAGTACCGTATATACTTGAGTATAAGCCGACCCGAATATAAGCCAAGGCACCTAATTTTACCAAAAAAACTGAAAACGTATTGACTCGAGTATAAGCCTAGGGTGTCCATCTGCATGCCTCACTGTGTCCATGTGCATGCCTCACTGTGCCCATGCCTCACTGTGTCCATGACTAGACTGACGTTTAACATGGGAGTCTATGGAAGCGGTGCCCGGTTTTGAAAAATGGGTGCTCCTCGGCCGTAGGTCCCCCAGGCAAAAAACTTTGCAACACTTATAGAGGAGAAATGGGGCTACATGTGTGCCAAGTTACGACCGGCCGGTACCGGGTCCCCAAATTCACCGGAGAAATGACCGTTTAACATGGGAGTCTATGGAAGGGGTGCCCGGCTTTGAAAAATCGGTTCTCCCCGGATCAACAAACTTTGCACACTTGTAGAGGAAGAGTGTGGCTACATGTGTGCCAAGTTTGGGATCCAGGGGACCTACGGCCAGCCAGTACCGGGTCACCAAAATCCGGGAGATCAGGCGCAAAAAGGTGACTCAAGTATAAGCCGAGGGGGGCATTTTCAGCACAAAAAAATATGCTGAAAAACTCTGCTTATACTTGAGTGTATACGGTATATGTAATTTCCATTGCTAAATTATCTTGAAAGCATGTAAATATAATTTCAAAATTAAGTTAATTATTTTTAAGTCTGCAGGTTTTATTAAAATAATACCTGGATATCCTGCAATTAAGGTCTTTGTTTGGACTTTTCCTGTTTATGGGTGACAACACTCTGCCCCGCTTCCCATTGGTGGTAATGTATTGTCATCCTGTAACAGGTGGAAATTTTAAGACATTTTGCAGACATGTTCAACTATTGTTGTAGTCAGGAAACCTGTCCAGAAAAATGTTATGCAGCCACTGATGGAAAGCATGCTATGGATAGGTTGACGACTCTGCTCAAGTACCTTACTTCTTGAAAATATTGGGGCAACATCTATGAGTAGGTTTTTTTAGTCATTTTTGGTGCATGTTTATAATTTCAGCATTAAGTATGATTATATAAGGTAAACTTATGTATTTTTGTGAAGAGAATAGAATGATAAATATTGTGTAAATTATTATAATTGAGTAATTTTATTGTGTCTGGGTTAATTTTGCAAATGGTGTGGCGGGTAAACTGGAAACGATTTACTCCAATGTTTTGGGGAGGATAGAGCACTTCTGTTTTCTACCTGTGAATATACTGCCACCTTTAAGATGTTTAGACTCTATGCCAACAAAACACGGGCCAGCTTTCTTTTGTGGCTATAATCGTACACATGCATTAGAGCTCAGTTTAGCTTGGTATTCTGAGAAGGCATGATAACTTTTATATAAGTCTTCAGAAAATGTTCCCATCAAGCAGTTTCCGGCAGCCAGATTACCAGATCCCCGATAGTCTGTGGAGTAGTCTCACAGTGATGTTATGCCTGCAGGTACTCCTATAATCTGCCTGCATCTTTGCCAACTTTAAACCAGCCCTTGGACCTTTGGGGGCACCCAAAAGTAGCCTCACTGTGCCACAGTCACGAACATTTGTCCCAGGGTTCTGATGTGACAGACTTTCTAGAAAGAAATGGGTCAAGAAAGCACTGCCCACTTTTTCATATTCCTGATGGGAACAGGTTGTACAGGTGGTAATATACCGGGTAGCCCACATCTTTGGTGGTCTTTGTGTTTTATACATAGGGTACTTTGACTGAAAGGTTGACCAGACTTCCAAGAAGTTGCTAATCCATCTTCCCTTCTTGGGGGACCAGTTGTTTACAGCATCCAAACTTATATATTTTCCTCCCCCATGTGCCCCTTCCCCTGATCTCTCTGTCAAAATCGATGGCACAACTATTGGCCCATCTCCACATGCAAAGGTCTTCGGTGTAGTCCTGAACTCTGAACTCTCCTTTAAGCCCCACGTCCAATCGCTGTCCAAATCTTGCTGCCTCAACCTCCGCAACAACTCCAAAATATGCCACTCTCTAACCAATGACACAACAAAGCTCTTAAATCACTTGACTCCATTACTGCAACTCCCTTCTCATTGGCTTACCTCTACATAGTCTATCCCACCCCCCTTCAATCCATCATGCTGCCAGACTCATCCACCTTACCAGTCGCTCTGTGTCTGCTACTCCTCTCTGTCAATCACTCCACTGGCTTCCGCTCAACCAGTGAATTAAATTCAACAACTTACAAAGTCATCCACAACTTGGCCCCCAGCTACATCACTAGCCCAGTCTTAACCACTTCAAAACCAGGCATTTTCACCCCCTTACTGCCCAGGCCAATTTCCAGCTTTCAGCGCTGTAACATTTTGAATGACAATTGCGCTGTCATGCAACACTGTACCCAAATAATTTTTTCCCCCACAAATAGAGCTTTCTTTTGGTGGTATTTGATCACCTCTGCGGTTTTAATTTTTTGCGCTATAAATAAAAAATAATCGTGGTCACGGGCATCGGCCGCTCAGTGACGCGGTGCGCGCACCCCCTATACCCCCGGGAAGCCGAAGACGTCATATGACGCCTGCCCAGGATGGGAGATCCCATCTGCGGACTTCATTTGACTATGGGCAGTATTGAAGTGGTTAAAATATCACCTAATTGTTCTATTTGTTCCTCTCAAGCTCCCTCTTCCTATGCTTGCCTCCAGGACTTTCCCAGAGCCTCTCTAATCCTATGGAACTCCTTACCCCAATTTGTCCGATTTATCTCCTACTCTATTAGCTTTTAGACGATCCCTGAAAACCTTCCTCTTCAGAGAAGACTATCCTACCTACACCTAACTGTATTTTCTTTTTCTCCATCAGCTCACCCCCCACAGTTATTACCTTTTTTTTTCACTTGACCCTTCTTTCTAGATTGTAAGCTCTAACGAGCAGGGCCCTCTGTATTGAATTGAATTGTAACTGTACTGTCTGCCCTCATGTTGTAAAGAGCTGCGCAAACTGTTGGCGCTATATAAATCCTGTATAATAATAATAATCCTTAATGAGATTAATAAGAATGCCGCAGAGGGGCAGTACTCCAACAGCAGTGAGTACTCACTTAAAAAGTACTCATTGCTCTCAGTAATGCAAGACTAAATCTTCCGTGTAGGAAAGGACATCATCATTTGTAGTGCAAATGCACCTTTTTAGTTTGCAGAGGCCTTTTCCATATCTTGCAGGATTTCAAAGACAGCCCCTCGACTGGCTTTAATCACTTTAGGGCCAAGTGGAGGAAGGCCAACGCTGCATTGCTGCTGGATGGTTGGACGGTAGAGCGCCATCTTATTGGTAGGAAGCTGGTCGCTTCCTTGTTTCATGCTTACTTTATTTGACATACATGTGAGTGCATTCATACTATTTTAAGAAAATAAATCATTGCTAAATGGGATGTCTGCGCAATGAGCCTTGTCTCTTTTGTTTTCATCTCTCTAAGCCCTGGTTCACACTGGTGCGATTTGACATGTCAAATCGCATGTCAAATCGGCAAAATTTGCCGCATATTGCGGGCAATGGCACCGCCCTAATCGGTGCGACGCCGCATCTGCGGCGCTGCACCAATTACAAAAAGTAGTTTTTGTACTACTTTTTGCGATTTCAGCCGCGATTTACATTGACATCTGTTTCAGATGTCTTTGAAATCGCGGCCGAAATCGGGACTGCCAGCGGGAGTGAAATTGTGCGAGTTCAGCTGAACTCACAGGCTTCACTCCCGCAGCCCCAGTGTGAACGTGGGCATACACATGTTATGCCACTGGAGCCACTGAGGTTTTTCACTCTCTGCTGATTTCCAAGTATATTCTGATTGATTGAGTCTATAGAAGGATTGGTAGAATTTCTTTTTGGAATCATAATTGCCTTGGGAAGTGAGAGTTCCATCTGTTACTACCTGCTACATGTGCATTTTATATGTATCAAACATTAACAGCGCTTCCAGGACCCAGTCCTGAGTTAATATATCCAAATATTCTGCAATAAACGACAGTGAAAAAAATTGCATGCACGGAGAAAGAAAAAAGAAAACCCTTCTCAATTCTTCAAAGAATTGAGAAGGGTTTTCTTTCTTTTTCTTTTTGTTTCTTTTCTGTTTTTCCCTTGTGAAATATTCTAACACCCTTCCAGTGAAGTGTGCTCCTTGCATGCAATTTTTTTTCACTGTCGTTTATTGCAGAATATTTGGATATATTAACTCAGGACTGGGTCCTGCAAGGGCTGTTAATGGAAGCGCTGTTAATGTTTGATACATGAATTTATTCATTGTTTGAGCATATGGTTTATGATTTTATTGTTTTGATATAATAGCCGCTGAACTGCATGTAAATTTTACAACTATCCATTGGAGAGCTAGGATCAGAGACCCCTGTGGGAAAGTCATCTGATATTGTTTTACTATGCATTTTATATGTACTGACGGTAAGAGTCAGTGTGTGTGGGTGGCTTCCTCGTTACTTGATCACCTTTCTTCCTCCTGGACTTTTTGGGACTGGATTCAATCTCCAATCTCCACGCACTGGAGTGTTATATATGAACTGTTTTATTCATTTTATTTATAATTTCTTTGTTCTAGCGCTACACCACAAGTTTGCTTTAACCACTTAATGACCGCGCCATAGCCAAATGACGGCTACAGCACGGCTCGATAACTCTGGGAGGGCGTAATTGACGTCCTCCCAGAATCGCACTCCCGCGTGCCCCCTGGGGCACGCACATGGGAGTATCCATGACCGCCGGGTTCAGAGGACCCGGCGCATCATGGTAAATGGCCGCACACAGTGGCCGTTTACCACATGGTCGCTCCGTCAAATGACGGAGCGATCACTTGTAAACAAACCGGCGTCATGTCCGGTTCCTCTCTCCCCTCTCTGTACCGATCGGTAGTGTGAGGGGAGAGATCGGTTGCAGCAGCGCTGTGGGCTGTATGTGTAGTTCCCACAGCGCTGCTCTGTGCCCATTGCAGCCACATCCATCCATCCATCCATGCTCAGCCATCCCTCTATCATACTCATTCATCCATACTCATCCATGCTCAGCCATCCCTCTGCCAGACTCAGCCATCCACACTCAGCAATACTCATCTATCCATCCATGCTCAGCCATCCACACTCAGCAATACTCATCCATCCATCCATCCATGCTCAGCCATCCACACTCAGCAATACTCATCCATCCATGCTCAGCCATCCCATCCACCCCCAGCCATACTCCGTAGTACCCGGCCATACTCAGCGATACTCGGCCATACACAGCCATACTCGCCAATAACCAGCCATACTCGGCCATACCCAGCCATACCCAGCCATACTCAGCCATACTCGGCCATACCCAGCCATACTCGGCCATACCCAGCCATACTCGGCCATACCCAGCCATACTCGGCCATACCCGGCCAATAACCAGCCATACTCGGCCAATAACCAGCCATACTCGGCCAATAACCAGCCATACTCGGCCAATAACCAGCCATACCCGGCCAATAACCAGCCATACCCGGCCAATAACCAGCCATACCCGGCCAATAACCAGCCATACCCGGCCAATAACCAGCCATACCCGGCCAATAACCAGCCATACTCGGCCAATAACCAGCCATACTCGGCCAATAACCAGCCATACTCGGCCAATAACCAGCCATACTCGGCCAATAACCCGCCATACTCGGCCAATAACCCGCCATACTCGGCCAATAACCCGCCATACTCGGCCAATAACCCGCCATACTCGGCCAATAACCCGCCATACTCGGCCAATAACCCGCCATACTCTGCAATAACCCGCCATACTCTGCAATAACCAGCCATACTCGGCCGAAAAGCGCTGCTAAAACAACGGTAAAGCGCCACTTTACTGCCGACACCCCCCTGCCCCAGTGTGAAAATGCTCTTAGGCTTCATGTACACTGGACATTTCAAAACCTCCTCTGAACATTGTAACTTGACAGCTAATAACCGACCATCAAAAACATCAGTTTTGCCACATTTACATGGCGCGTTAATGACCGTATTAGTTTAGAAGCGTTTTCAATTCTCTCTCTCCTCTGAAAATCCATTCTGAACGCATTTTTTTGCTTATAAAAAAATGCTTCTAAACTCAACTGCATAGAAACTACTATAAACGACTCTGTGACCATGTACTGATAAGATAACATAGAGGAGAGTTCAGGGGCTACTGACCAGCTACAGTGTACATGAGGCCTAAAAGCGATGGTTCCCTTCTCCTTTTTTTACTTCTTGATACAGCTGAGCTGTATAATATGTGCAGGGGTAAAGCCACTAGAGGGTGCTAGTCTGTTATTTGCTGGCATACTTGGCAAGGTGGCAGTATATCTACAGGCAGAAGGTTATAGAAGTGCTGTGACCTCCAATTTCTACTTTAGAAAAGCATTTTGCTTACTTTTACAAACTTATTGTAGGCACTATATTTCTAAATACATTTCAGACATTTTTCCTAATGTAAACCCATACAATGGAAGTTTCTCTACCTTCTAAATTTGTTTTTTAGTAAAGCCAAATCATTGCCTGTATATAAATCCTTGTTTTGGGTCAGTGACTCGTTTAGTACTGAAACCAATGGGTTAGGTAACCAGTATTTACAGAATGTCAGTGGTGGCAGGTCCTACATTTCCCCCATTGCAGGTTAAGGCTGGTTTCCCACTATTGCGAATTCGCATGTCAGGAGACTGTGACCGGCTCTCGATGGAGACGGTTCACGTAGCTCCGGTACGGCTGCGGAGCAAATTGCACAGGAGTCCTGTGCGTCTTCTGGTCCCTTTCAGGTCTGAATTCAGCCAAAAATTCAGACCGAAATCGGACCTGAATCTGTGAATAGGGACGCACCGGACCCCTGCTGTGAGCCGCTCCGCATGGAGATGTGAACCTAGCCTTACTTTTGTATTGTATTGTATCTGTTATTTAACCCAAAAGGAGAAAAAAAAAATCAGACATTGCTTCCTTGAAACTATTGAATTCAGCCGCCCAGATCGTCTCCGAGATATAGCTGACCGATTTGGTGTGGATCATGATGCAATGCTAGACAACGTTTTATATGCCCGAGCATACACAAGTAAGTGATAACCTGTAATTTTTTTGTGATTTTTGTAACCGTAAATTTTTTTATTAAAGCGGTTGTATACCCTGCTTTGTGATTTTGTACTTACAGGTAAGCCTATAATAAGACTTTCCTGTAGGTAAAATGAATATGTCCTAAACATACACTGTTTAGGAGATATTCACCCTGCATGCATGCGCTCTAAAGGTCCGGCGTATCAAGCGGGAACTTCAGAGCTCCTTGCCAAAACCGAGGCCTCCCGCACACATGCACGGGAGTGACGTCATTACGGCTCCAGCCACTCGGAGCGCCGTAGCCCGCAAACCTGAAAGAGACGCCAGGGGAACATGTCAGCCACCTCAGCGGTGAGTTCGTTCTAAGGTAAGTATTTCATAATGTGCTAGTATGCGATGCCATTATGCCATTGTCTTGCAGGGTTTTTTTTTTGTTTTTGTTTTTTCAGCGGTTTACTGCCACTTTAAAAGTTTACATAATACAATATATCTATATCAGCAAAACTCAATATTGTCTCCACAGTTCAAGTGTCAGGAATCTACAGCAGAGATGGCCAGATCTGCATGGCTACACTTAGAAACTGAGACCAGACTATATATATAGTAAAGAAAATGTATTATTAGTAAGACAAGACATGCACACACCAGCAAACAGTGAACATAAAAATAAAAGTGAAGCACAAAAATGTAACCTAAATACCTAACAGGCAGCCTAACTAAAAACTATGTATATACATAATGTGCAACATATACAAGATGAATGCGCAGAACGGCAATTACGGACATTTCCGATGTTTTCCGATGTCCCGTTGAATGGCCGCGCATGCGCAGAACGGCAGTTAAGGACATTTTCCAATGTTTTCCGAGGCTCCATCTGGCCGCGCATGCGCAGAACGACAGATGGTCCCCGCAGCGTCCCGTTCGTAAGTAGGAGTTGTTTGTAAGTCGGGCGTTCGTAAGTCGGGGACCCCCTGTACTAGAGATGCAAGCAAAGATGGGGAGGAATCAGAGCTGGGATCAGAAATAAGGGGGGTAGATTTAAGGCAGCAGGATGCAGGACAAGGAATCTGCAGAATAAATGGCATTTACACCTGACAAAGCAAAGCAAAACACTGAAGCAAGGAGTTTTCCACAGAAAAGAGACTTAAGTAGTCTCAGCAGCCAGCATCATATGGGCATGGAGAGAATAGATAGGTGGATCAAGCGGAGTCTAACCATGCAGACCAAATTTTTTTTTATATTTAATTTGGCAGCCTCTACTCACATATGTCAATTGGTACATGAGAAACGTAATTCTTATAGCCAAGCATCAAAAAATTAAATTTCCTTTTTACAATTTAATTCATGTATTTTTCAGAAAAAATATTAATTGTTTTTATGAAAAGTTAAACCTAATGAATGGTGACTAAAAAATAAAGCCATATGTACTTCCTTTGGTCAGTTTCAATCTAGATTAATGTGAAGGTCCTCCCAATAACTGCCTAAAGTATTTGCTATTATTATCTGCATCTGCGGTCACCTACATAAAAAAATTTCAATATTAATTAAAGTGTTACTAAATCCACAACAGTAAAATCAGTCTGTATATGCAGTAAAGCATGCTTGTTATACTCACTGTGGAACCTAAGGGGGCTAATCCTCATTGTGTAAAAAGGCTGTTTGATCCTGTCTTCTCTGATTTTTTTCCCCTTCTTTCACTGTCCCAAATCCACCTCCTGATAGTAGAGTGTTGGGGGCACTCTGCACATGCTCAGTTTGGTGTGTTGCTAGAGAGGTTTTTTTTTCTTTGAGTGCATGTGATCAGCACAGGGCTCATGTAGCACTGTCCAGACAGAGGGTCAGGGGTCCTGCAGCCTCAGACAGACAGGGTAGAATGAAAACTCCTCCTCCAAGCTTTAACCATACTTTGATAGAAGTCACAAGACTGTTATATACTGCTGATCAGAAAAATTATTTAGCAGTTTATATTTCCTAAAATAATTGCATTTTCATGTTCTGTGTACTGTGGGAGACCAGATATAGTGAATGCAGGGTCCTGGGTTTAGTAACACTTTAAGTCACAAATAGCTCATTTTCTCTCTTTTGTTTTTGGAGGGGCATAGCTTGCTAGTAAGTATTCTAGTACTGTATATTGCTGTCTACAGGAAAAATGGACACAGGAAACAAAAAACTGAAGGCTAGCTTCTTTAACCACTTAACGACCGCCCACTGTAAATATACGTCGGCAGAATGGCACCGACAGGCAGAATCACGTACATATACGTGATTGCCTTTGTATAGTTGGGGGGTCCGATCGGACCCCCCTTCTTTACAGTGGGTGGTCGTTTTACCTTCGGGAGCGATCCGGCATGAGGGGACGACCGTTCGATTCCGGCCACCCCCTCTCGATCGCTCCCGGCGAATGAGAGAGCTTCCCCTGCCTGCCAGGAAGGAGGAAGTGATGTCATCTCTCCTGCGGCGCTCACATATACAGAGCGCCGTACAGGAGAAGATGCAGGTTAGTACACAAAACAGCACACTGACACCAGGACACATAGGCACATAAATCGCCCCCCCAGATCACCCCCCAGCCCCCCCCCAGCCCCCAGTCACAGTGTCACTGATTGCAGTGACCATTTATTTAGTGATCACTGCAATCAGTGACATTTGTGACTGTAAAAGTGTCACTACATTTAGTTTTAGGTCCAGTGTAGCCCCCTAACCCCCCCTAATAAAGGTTTAACCCCCTGATCACCCCCCAGATAACCCTTTCACCCCCTAGCACCGCCGTCACTAAGCAATCATTTTTCTGATCGATGTCTTAGCGTCGGTGATGCTGATCGGTAGCCAGTAATTTTTTTTAGGTTCGCTGCAGGTTTTTATAGCGTCGGGTACCCCCATATATTACCTAATAAAGGTTTAACCCCCTTGATCACCCCCCAGGTAACCCTTTCACCCCCTAGCACCGCCGTCGCTATGCGATCATTTTTCTAATCGATGTCTTAGCGTCGGCGATGCTGATCGGTGGCCAGTAATTTTTTTTAGGTTCGCCGCAGGTTTTTATAGCGTCGGGTACCCCCATATATTACCTAATAAAGGTGTAACCCCCTTGATCACCCCCCAGGTAACCCTTTCACCCCCTAGCACCGCCGTCACTATGCGATCATTTTTCTAATCGATGTCTTAGCGTCGGTGATGCTGATCGGTAGCCAGTAATTTTTTTTAGGTTCGCCGCAGGTTTTTATAGCGTCAGGTACCCCCATATATTACCTAATAAAGGTTTTAACCCCCTAATTGCCCCTAGTTAACCCTTTCACCAGTGATCATCATATAAGTGTTACGGGTGACGCTGGTTAGTTAGTTTGCTTTTTATAGTGTCAGGGCACCCGCCGTATATAACCCAATAAAGGTTTAACCCCCTGATCGCCCGGCGGGTGATATCAGTTAGGTTTTAGCGTCAGAGAGGGTCTGCGTCACACCTCAGGCAGCGTCAGGTTAGTGCCAGTAGCGCTAACACCCACACGTGAAGCATACACCCCCCTTAGTGGTATAGTATCTGATCAGCTCAATATCTGATCTGATCAGATCTATACTAGCGTCCCCAGCAGTTTAGGGTTCCCAAAAACGCAGTGTTAGCGGGATCAGCCCAGATACCTGCTAGCACCTGCGTTTTGCCCCTCCGTCCAGCCCAGGCCACCGAAGTGCAGTATCGATTGATCACTGTCACTTGCAAAACACAACACACATAACTGCAGCGTTCGCAGAGACAGGCCTGATCCCTGCGACTCCAGTGCTGTAGGAGGTGATTTCACCACCACAGTTAAAAAAAAAAAAGCATATATGCCGAAGCATTGGGGCAGCAGGAGCGGAGGAGCGATTTTGCTCCTAATGCCGCGTATATACGGTCGAAATTCCGACGGAGGCTTGCCCGTGGAAAAGTCTGACCATGTGTACGCGGCATAACTTTTGCGAGAAGATGCCCCCATGCTTCGGCATATATAAATGGTGCATGTATGCCCATCATTAGAAGTGGGTGGATGAAGGGCGGTATTCTAATGGTGGGCATACCCACCGATCAATCTTTTTTTTTTTCGTTCAGCCAACAGGCTGCATGAAAAAAAAGATTACAATACATGTCCAACAAGGACCAGCAACGTACTGGTATGTTGCTGGACTTTGAATGTTTATACCAGAATGATGCCTGCGGGTTTAGGTATCATCTTGGTATCATTCTTTTCAGCCAGCGGCCGGCTTTCATGTAAAAGCAATCCTAGCGGCTAATTAGCCTCTGGACTGCTTTTAAAAGCAGTGGGAGGGAATGTCCCGTCCCCCCCCGGATATAAAAAGCGCCATTGGGAAATTGGGAAAGCATTTTATCACACCGATCTTGGTGTGGTCAGATGCTTTGAGGGCAGAGAAAAGATCTAGGGTCCAATAGACCCCAGTTTTTTCAAAAAAGAGTACCTGTCATTACCTATTGCTATCATAGGGGATATTTACATTCCCTGAGATAACAATAAAAGTGATAAAAATAAATAAATATGGAAGCAACAGTTTAAAAATAAAATAAAAAAGCAAAATTAATAATAAAAAAAAAAAAAAAAAGCACCCCTGCCCTGCTCTTGCCCAATGGTGAACGCAAGCGTCGGTCTGGCGTCATATGTAAACAGCAATTGCACCATGCATGTGAGGTATCACCGCGAAGGTCAGATCGAGGGCAGTAATTTTAGCAGTAGACCTCCTCTGTAAATCTAACGGGGTAACCTGTAAATGCTTTTAAAGGCTTTTAAAAATGTATGTAGTTTGTCGCCAATGCGCGTTTGTGCGAAATTTTAAAGCATGTCGTGTTTGGTATCTATGTACTCGGCCTAAGATCATCTTTTTTATTTCATCAAACATTTGGGCAATATAGTGTGTTTTAGTGCATTAAAATTTAAAAAAGTGTATTTTTTCCCAAAAAAAATGCGTTTGAAAAATCGCTGCGCAAATACTGTGTAGAAAAAAAAAAGGCAACACCCACCATTTTATTCTGTAGGGCCTTTGCTTTAAAAATATATATAATGTTTGGGGGTTCAACATAATTTTCTTGCAAAAAAAAATATGTTTTCATGTAAACAAAAAGTGTCAAAAAGGGCTTTGTCTTTGTCAAGTGGTTAGAAGAGTGGATGTAAGCTTCCTAATGTTGTGTATAAAATGCCAGAACAGTTCAAAACCCCCCCAAATGACCCCATTTTGGAAAGTAGACACCCCAAGCTATATACTGAGAGGCATGTCGAGTCCATGGAATATTTTATATGTTGACACATGTTGCGGAAAAAATACAATTTTTTTTTATTTTTTTGCAAAAAGTTTTCACTAAATGATATATTGCTCAAACATGCCATGGGCATGTGTGGAATTACACCCCAAAATACATTCTGTTGCTTCTCCTGAGTACGGGGATACCACATGTGTGAGACTTTTTGGGAGCCCAGCCGCGTACGGGACCCCAAAAACCAATCACCGCCTTCAGGCTTATTAAGGGTGTCAATTTTTGATTTCACTTCTCACTGCCTATCACAGTTTCGGAGGCCATGGAATGCCCAGATGGCACAAAACCCCCCCAAATGACCCCATTTTGGAAAGTAGACACCCCAAGCTATTTGCTGAGAGGTATTGTGAGTATTTTGCAGATCTCGCTTTTTGTCACAAAGTTTTGAAAATTGAAAAAAAAAAAGAAAAAAAAAAAATGTTCTTTCTTCATTTTCAAAAACAAATGAGAGCTGTAAAATACTCACCATGCCTCTCAGCAAACAGCTTGGGGTGTCTACTTTCCAAAATGGGGTCATTTGGGGGGGTTCTGCGCTATTTTGGCATTTTATGGCCTTCAAAACTGTGATAGGTAGTGAGGAGTGAAATCAAAAATTTGCGCCCTTAGAAATCCTGGAGGCGGTGCTTGGTTTCCGGGGTCCCGTACGTGGCTAGGCTCCTAAAAAGTCCCACACATGTGGTATCCCCGTACTCAGGAGAAGCAGCAGAATGTATTTTGGGGTGCAATTTCACATATAACCATGGCATGTGTGAGCAATATATCATTTAGTGACAACTTTTTGTAATTTTATTTATTTTATTTTTTTTGTCATTATTCAATCACTTGGGACAAAAAAATAAAATATTCAATGGGCTCAACAGGCCTCTCAGCAATTTCCTTGGGGTGTCTACTTTCTAAAATGGGGTCATTTGGGGGGGTTTTGTGCTATTTTGGCATTTTATGGCCTTCAAAACTGTGATAGGTAGTGAGGAGTGAAATCAAAAATTTGCGCCCTTAGAAATCCTGAAGGCGGTGCTTGGTTTCCGGGGTCCCGTACGTGGCTAGGCTCCTAAAAAGTCCCACACATGTGGTATCCCCGTACTCAGGAGAAGCAGCAGAATGTATTTTGGGGTGCAATTCCACATATAACCATGGCATGTGTGAGCAATATATCATTTAGTGACAACTTTTTGTAATTTTTTTATTTTTTTTTGTCATTATTCAATCACTTGGGACAAAAAAAAAAAATATTCAATGGGCTCAACATGCCTCTCAGCAATTTCCTTGGGGTGTCTACTTTCTAAAATGGGGTCATTTGGGGGGGGGTTTGTACTGCCCTGCCATTTTAGCACCTCAAGAAATGAGATAGGCAGTCATAAATTAAAAGCTGTGTAAATTCCAGAAAATGTACCCTAGTTTGTAAACGCTATAACTTTTGCGCAAACCAATAAATATACGCTTATTGACATTTTTTTTTACTAAAGACATGTGGCTGAATACATTTTGGCCTAAATGTATGACTAAAATTGAGTTTATTCGATTTTTCTTATAACAAAAAGTAGAAAATATCATTTTTTTTCAAAATTTTCGGTCTTTTTCCGTTTATATCGCAAAAAAAAAAATTGCAGAGGCAATCAAATACCATTAAAAGAAAGCTCTATTTGTGGGAAGAAAAGGACGCAAATTTCGTTTGGGTACAACATTGCATGTCCGCACAATTTACAGTTAAAGCAGCGCAGTGCAAAATTCTGAATTCACCTCTGGTCCTTTAGCTACCAAATGGTCCGGGGCTTAAGTGGTTAAGGCCATTACGCCTATTATGCCACCCCTGCTCAATTTTGCCTACTGGTAGATTCAGGCTGGCTACTGGAAATCGTGCAAGTTTTTCCAGTTAATGATCTGTAAAAACCTTTGCTTATTGTTTAAAGCGGTTGTATACCCGCTTCTACTTTTTGTTTTTTTTCATACCTGAAAGGCAAAAGGCATAATGAGCTAGTATGCACCGCATACTAGCTCATTATGAAATACTTACCTTAGAACGAGGTGTTAAGAACTTACCTGGTCCACGCCGAGGGAGATGTCATCTTGCCTCGACGTGTCTTCCGGGTATCGCCGCTCCAGCGCTGTGAGTGGCTGGAGCGGCGATGTCGTCACTCCCGCGCTTTGGCAAGGTCCGGCGGCTGCCGGACTTTAGCCGAGAATCCCCGCTGCGCATGCGCCGCTGCAGTCAGCGACTCATTGCGGGGGGAATATCTCCTAAACCGTAGAGGTTTAGGAGATATTCTTTTTACCTACAGGTAAGCCTTATTATAGGCTTACCTGTAGGTAAAAGTTAAAAAACAGGGTATACAACCACTTTAAGTATACTGGTGTTCTCTCTGCAACAGTCTTGCAGTCATCAGTGATGACCAGTCTGTGTACCCGTTGGCACAGAGCTCCACTTTTTAAGGCCAGTACATCTGGCAATTCCTTGTGGCATTATCGGGACTAGAGCTGCGACATTTCATATGTCACCATCTCTGAAGACGTACTGTTTAAAGTGGTTGTAAACCCACTTTATAAACAAACACCTACAGGTAAGCCTAGATTAAGGCTTACCTGTAGGTGCATGAAATATCTCCTTAACCTACACGGTTAAGGAGATATTTGCATTTAAATGCGGCGACGCTGACGTCACGCGCATGCGCATGGGGTTAACGCCATTCACAAATTCGGCTAGGTCGCAACATTCGACGACGTAGCCGAATTCGACGGCTCATGCGCGGAGTCACGTCTTCGCCGGAGCGGCGCTGTGATTGGCTGCAGCGGCGATACCCGGAAGTAACCTTCCGGCTATCGCCGCAGCGATGGATGCGGCTGAAGAGGGAGACGAGGACGGCTTCGGGGGCCCTGATCTAAGGTAAGTGATGCAGAATGAGCTATTATGCTAGTCATAATAGCTCATTATGCCTTTCTCTTACAGCTAGTTAAAAAAAATAAAAAAATTTAGGAGGGTTTACAACCACTTTAAAGTGGTTAGCAGCCAATTTGCTGTATTGAGGATTTTTCCTGTTTTTAAACCTGAGGCTGTGTGTGTGTTTGTTACTGAAGTTCTGAATCTGGCTGGGCACTATTGCCAGGGATTAAAATCACTCTGTGTCACTATTATATCACTTCTTTACCTGTCAATTACATTAGAAGAATGGGGAAACCTCCTTTTTATTGTGTAGCTTGTGCTATACTCATCTATTGCATCAATGGCCAGAACTCTGCACTGGGGAGCAGTAAACACATACGCATCTGTTTTACTTTCCCACTGTTTTCTTTTACTTTTACACTGTGCTCTCCAGTGTTTCTCACACATACCTCCAGTCCTATCCTTTTACATTTGTGGCTATTTCTGGTGCCCCCCCTTTTATCCTCAGGTGCAGATTCCTTTTTCTATATTACAGGAGAGGTGTTTTCTTCTGTTATGCAGGGCTTTATGATTCAGTTGGTGCAACTTGATTCCTCATAATCACATGGATTTAAAACACCCACCTTAGCTGACGGAGTCTGACGCAGAGATGTCTAACCTCTCTGATTCTGTTGGGGATCCTCCAGGTAATTCGTTGTCAGAGACTGCTTCCTTCACCTTCCTAGAAGACTTTTTCTTACCATAACACATGATCTGGTTCTCATAGACCTAAATGTTCCACCAAGGTTTTTTCTCATTATCCCTAGTTTTTGGATTTTTATAGATTTGTAACACTTATACAAACAATTTGTCATGTACTTGGTTAGTAAACCTGATGTAAAGAGGAAGGCCCACCGTACAGGTCTGGCTCCTGGACCACTGATGGTGGAACAGTAGCCATGAGAGCACAGCGAGATATGGTACCTGTGATCAGTTCAGTAGTCTGTGCTGGTGGTAGTAGTCGATACATCACGGTGAGAATGCCAGGAATCAGGAGCAGTTGACAGCAGGCGGATGTAGCAGGCTGGACAGGCCAGTGACACACTGGCATGGTGCTTGGCTGGCAGCAGGCTGCGGATGCAGGGCAGGAAGCTGAAGCCAAATGATGGCGTGCAGAACTTAAGGAGCTGTAGCAGGCTGGGTGAGCAGAATGCAGGGTCAGGCAAGCTGGGTCGGTACCAGACAGACAAATTAGGCATACACGGCAGGCAGAAGAGTAGTCGGGTCACAGACCAGTGTCGGCAACGGTAAGGCAGATCAGGCAGGAAAAGGAGGCAGAATCCAGGGACAAAGCCGAGGTCAAGGCAGTTAGCAGACCTGTCAGGAGCAAGCCGGGCCAAGATCTGAGGCCAGGCACAGGAATTGGGAACAAGCACACAGAATGCTGTAGACCAAACAGCATTTAGTCTGGGGCAGTAGCCCCATTTAAATTGTCCATGTGGTGTCAGTATTGGTGACAGGCGCTCTTGTGGGCATGCATGTGCACACACCTGTGCACATCTGTTTGACCAGTTCCCAGCCTGGGCACGCACACGCATGTGCGCCTGTAAACTCTATCTGCACTTTGCCCCTAAATGATTCTTGGCACTCTGTCCCCTTGCATAGGAGTGAGTCAAGAAACATTCTATTCCTCCTATAGTTGACCTATCTGTGTCTTGCATAAATAAAGCTTTGACCGTTCCTGTAGAAGATGCTGTATTCTTTCACCTTTTCACAAAAAGTAAGTTTGTACATGTATTTTTTTTTCTTCTAGATTAGATATTTGTATCTATTGTATAAATGTGCTTATACGCTGAATACAATATTATTGCAAAAGCATCTTTTGTGGTATACCTATTCTGTATATTTAAAATTATTAAGTGCCATTTGTCCCAAGAGGAATCAAAGCTTCCAATTAACACTAGAGTAACGAACAATTAATCTGTTATTTCTCTTGCCCTCCCTTCTGCCTGCATTGGGGAAGCTGGATGTGTGTCCAACTACTACTTATAGGTTTGTCTTCAGAATGTGGGACCTGATGCAGCAGATGCCCTAGTGGTGCTGTAGGATCAATATGCCCTAAGTTATACCCTTGGTCTGCCGAAACCTCTACCTCATCTAATTTGAAAGATTGAAGCTGCAGGTATTCAGTCATTCTCGTAGCTCGAGACTGGCCACCAAGGGTGTGGTATGCTGACTTTGTCTGTTAGCAAGCTCTCCGTGGTCTACCAGAACAGCCAGATCTGATATTTCAAGGGACAGTTTTCCCCCCTGCATTTCATTTGCTGGCTTTGATGGACTGGATGTTGAATTTCAGGTTCCAAAAGAAAGGAGCATTTCAGATTATGTTATTACAACCATGCTTAAAGTGGTTGTAAACCCTTACATATACCCAGTGAAGTCACTGGCCTCAGGTAATAGATTAAACAAAGGTGCAGGAGGTGCAGGGAGCATATAGGAAGTGGGAACCAAAACTGGGATCAGGAACAAGGGAGAGCAGATCAGGGCAAGAGTCAAGATCAGTGTCGATAGCAATCGGAAAACTGGCAGTAGCAAAATACTGGTGCAGGAGGCACTAGTAGGGGAGGACCTAAACCCTCCCAGCAGCCTGAATCAGGTAGAAAATGGATACTGGGATCTGCTGGCTGTTGGAAGACATCCGCTGGTGAACACCAAAAGTAAAACATCCCGTTCTGAGAATCACAGTGCCCACCAGCAGGTGATACAGGTCTTGACAGTTCACTCCTTTAAGAAGTGTTTTCTGGATGCTCTATTGTGCCCCCAGGCAGGGTCCAGAAGCTGATTGGGCATCCCATTAAGAGTCCAGCTGGGCCACAGGTTTGGGAATCAGCAAAGTCTGACTGGGCAGGGGTCTAGCAATCGGCAAAGTCCGGCTGGGCAGCGGCCAGGAAAACGGCAATCCAGGGAATGAGCAAATTCCCTGGCTGGCCAGGGAATCGGCAAAGCCTGGCTGGGCAACGGCCAGGGAATCGGCAAAGCCTGGCTGGGCAACGGCCAGGGAATCGGCAAAGCCTGGCTGGGCAACGGCCAGGGAATCGGCAAAGCCTGGCTGGGCAACGGCCAGGGAATCGGCAAAGCCTGGCTGGGCAACGGCCAGGGAATCGGCAAAGCCTGGCTGGGCAACGGCCAGGGAATCGGCAAAGCCTGGCTGGGCAGCGGCCAGGGAATCGGCAAAGCCTGGCAGGGCAGCGGCCAGGGAATCGGCAAAGCCTGGCTGGGCAGCGGCCAGGGAATCGGCAAAGCCTGGCTGGGCAGCGGCCAGGGAATCGGCAAAGCCTGGCTGGGCAGCGGCCAGGGAATCGGCAAAGCCTGGCTGGGCAGCGGCCAGGGAATCGGCAAAGCCTGGCTGGGCAGCGGCCAGGGAATCGGCATCGTCCGACTTCACAGCTGCCAACAGATCATCACAAGCCAGCTTCACAGCTGGCAGTGGACCATCAGTGGCTGGCTTGGCGGCAGACAGCGGACCACCAGAGGCAGGCATGGCAGCATACAGCTGACCTCCAGGGGCAGGCATTGGGGCAAACTTTATCATATCAGCAGGTATTAAGGCAGACGAAGCCCTAGCAGCAGGTATTGAGGTAAACTGAACCCCATCTGCAAATGTCGAGGCAGACTGAACCCCATCAAGCGGGCTTTGAGGCAGACTAGACCCCATCGAAGGGCAGCTTGGAGGCAGACTGGACCCCATCGGCAGGCAGCATGGAGGCGAACTAGACCCTATTGGAAGGCAGTATGGAGGCAAACTGGACCCCATCGACAGGCAGCAAAGAGGTGGACTGGACCCCATCAGCAGGCTGCATGGATAGTGGCAGAGTTGTATGAGTAGGAAACAACTTTTTAGCCTCTTTCAATTTAAATGCTGGAGTCCTGCAAGTGGTTTCAGGGGGCTGACCAGATTGTTCTAGTGGAAAAGTAGTACAGTACTGGAGAGCATAGAGGGAAGGGTTAGCAGGGGAAGGTGTCTGAGAGGTTGCAATGAGTAAATGAACTGTAGGAGGAGCGGTCAGTGGGTTAAATGCAGGGGAAGTGCAGTTTTTTTATACAGGCGGTAAGCAGCGGTTATTTCTAATGCCGTGTACAGACGATCGGACATTCCGACAACAAAACTGTGGATTTTTTTCCGACGGATGTTGGCTCAAACTTGTCTTGCATACATACGGTCACACAAATGTTGTCGGAAATTGCGAACGTCAAGAACGTGGTGACATACAACACGTACAACGAGCCGAGAAAAATTAAGTTCAATAGCCAGTGCGGCTCTTCTGCTTGATTCCGAGAAGGCGTGGAATTTTGTGCATCGGAATTGTGTACACACGCTCGCAGAAAATTTGAGAACCAGCTCTCAAACATTTGTTGTCGGAAATTCCGACAGCAAATGTCCGAAGAGCATACACACGATCGGATTTTCCCGACAACAAGCTCACATCGAACATTTGTTGTAAGAAATTCCGACCGTGTGCATAAGAGTAATGAAGGAAGAAAGTCTTGATGTTTAGAGGCAGATCTTAAAGTGATTGTAAACCCTCCTTTTTTTTTTTTTTTTTAAATAACAAGCATTTCATACTTGCCTCCACTGTGCAGCTCGTTTTGCACAGAGTGGCCCCGATCCTCAAATTCTGGGGTCCCTCAGTGGCTCTCGCGGCTCCTCCCCGCATCAGATAACCCCCCTGGGAGAAGCGCTCTCCCAGGGAGTTACCTTGCAGGCGCGCTCCCGAGTCCAGCATTCGACGTCCATAGCCCCTGCGCCCGCGTCATTGGATTTGATTGACCGCAATGGGAGCCAATGGCTGCGCTGCTATCAATCTATTCAACCAAGAGCTGGAACCCTTTGCAGAGAGGGACAGCGCGTCCCCGCCGAGGGAAATACTGGGCTCAGGTAAGTAAAATGGGGGGGCTGGGGGGCCGGTAACTGCTAGAAGTTTTTTCACCTTAATGCATAGGATGCATTAAGGTGAAAAAACACGAGGGTTTACAACCCCTTTATTTGGTATGAATTTATTTATTGGCTTCTATTGATGTCATCCACCTGGTGGCCCATGTTATGCTGGCGGCATTCATAGCATGTCGTGCTTTATGGCTGCGTCCCTGTTTGGCGGGTGCAAGCTTGGTGCCAAATTCCCTTTTAAGGGCACATCTCTTTTCGACAACAAGCTTGACAGTGCCATAACCCAGGCCACGGGTGGTAACTTGGGGTTCCTCCCTCAGGATAGGCGCTCTTTTCCGAGAACACAGATCGCGCAAGGGAGGCGCGCAGTTACAGACCTGGCCGGGAGTTTACAAGATCCTGGAAAACCAGGCAGTCCTCTTTAAAAAAAAAAAAAAACCCAAACGGTGGTTTCTCTGGCAACCGGGATTCCACTAAGTTTTTTTGAGATTGGGCCCGCTCAGGCATGCCAGGTGGGGGCTCGTCTTCTCCTCTTTCGGCATATCTGGGCGGCCTAAATCCAGGACTTTTGGACCGTCAAAATGGTCTCCTCAGGTCACAACTGGGTCTTCGGCAGCACTCCCAGGCTCAGATTTATGCCTACGACTCTTCCATGTTCAGAAGAAAAAAAGGAGAGCATTTTAGCTTAAATAAGCTCTCTATTGGAACAAGGCGTAGCCATCCCTGTTCCAGATGGCGAACGAGGCAAGGGCATATATTCTCCTCTGTTCAGGGTACAGAAAAAGAACGGCACATGGAGACCAGTCATAGACTTGTCCCATCTCAACCACTTCATTTGAAATGAAAAATTCAAGATGGAGTCTTTACTAACGATCCAGCAGTCGGTTCATCCAGGAGACTGGTTGGTGTCAGTCGATCTGAAAGACGCCTACTTCCACGTTCCGGTGGCAGCGGACTTCCAACAGTTCCTTTGCTTTGCAGTAGGCAATCAGCACTTACAATTTACCTGTCTCCCCTTCAGTCTAACAACATCACCTCGTGTTTTCTCCAAGGGTTTGTTAGCTGTTGTCCAAGTCAAAGGGGTTTGTCTTCATCACTACCTGGACAACCTCCTTCTCCTAGCTCAAGACAAAGGTCAACTTTTAGAGCACAGGAGTCTGGTCATCTCCACTCTTCAAGAGTTCGGGTGGCTCCTGAATCTGGAGAAGAGTCACCTGGAACCCGCACAGTCCCTCGTGTTTCTCGGTGCCCACTTCAACACGGTGGAGGGCACTATCACGCTGCCCAAGGAGAAGATTGTAGTAATCCGAGACAGAATCCGCTCAGCTCTCGTTTCGTCTTATTTCTCCACTCTCCAGTGTCTGAAGGTGATTGGCACCATGGCAGCCACTATTCCCATGGTGAAGTTAGTGGCACACACTGCCCTTCCAGAAGGGGTTCCTTCAACAATGGAGTTCCGACAGCAAGAGTCAGCACATCAACCTTACTCCAGTTATGAACTGGTCCCTCCTTTGGTGGCTCCAAGGGAAAAACCTTTGCAATTGCCACTTGATCATTCCCATCACGTGGGTCACGATAACCTCAGATGCCAGCAATCAAGGTCATTGCCTATTGGAAGTAGCACAAGACAGATGGAACCCTCCTTCTATAGGGATTGTGTCCAACATCCTGGAACTGCAGGCTGCCTTTCAGGCGCCTCTGGCGTTCCATCATCTAACAAAAAACTCATCAGTGATATTCAGGTTGGACAATACAACCGCGGTGGCATACATAAGGAAGCAGGGTGGAACCCGCAGCTGGTCCCTGCTACAGGAGGTGGAGCCAATCGTCAACTGGGCTAGAGGAACTTGTCCAACATCTCAGCGTTCTACATTCCTGAGATCCAGAATGTACAGGCGGACTTCCTCTCTCGTGTTCAAATGAACAATGAGTGGTCTCTCCACAAAGAGTGGCTTCTGACCCTGGGAGTGTCTCCGGAAGTAGACCTCTTTGCATCCCCATGCAATTGCAAGTTGACCAAATACTACTCGAGGATCCGGGATACTCAGGCCTATGGGATAGATGCTCTCACGGACCAATGGAGGTTCAGCAGGGCATACATACGCCTTTCCTCCGGTACCTGTGATACTCCAATTTCTCTGCAGGCTCAGAACAGAGGAGGTGGAAGTCACAGCAGTAATTCCGTTCTGGCCCAACAGGCCCTGAATTCCCCTCTTAACACTCCTCAGTTATCGAGACTCAGTTCCCCTGCCTCTCAGGCTGAATCTATTGTCCCAAGGCAGGGTTTGGTTCTTGAGAGGGGAAGTCTCAAGACTCTAGGCTGTCCAGAAGAGGCCGTTTCAACCCTCCGTCTAAAATCAGAAACCTAGGTTCGAAGGAGCCTTTTCTAACTTTTTTTCCAGACAGAGCAGTGTTAATTCCCATGCTGTGTTCAAACCCTAACGTAACTTCAGTTTTTCACGAAAAATCAAGAAATTGTGCTTCCCACCTTTAGGTCAGCAGAAAGTCAAGATGTCCATCCCCTTGATGTGGGGTACACTCTGAGACAATACCGGGAAGTCACGGCACCCTTTAGACAAACGGATTTTCTTTTCAATTTTCTGCACGGAAAAAACAAAAACTTGGGCTTCGGTTAGATCCATTGCTGCATGGATCGTACAGACCATTCAAAGAGCTTATAAATCGAAGGACTTGTGCTACTCCAGAGGCAGTGACTGCACACTCAACTCGGAGTATCTCGACCTCTTGGGTGGCTTCTCGACACATACGCGAGTAGCGCCCGCATATGAAAGCGGTGTTCAAACCAAACGTGAGGTATCGGCGTGATTGGTAGAGCGAGAGCAATAATTCTAGCCCTAGGCCTCCTCTGTAACTCAAAACATGCAAACTGTAGAATTTTTTAAACGTCGCCTATGGAGATTTTAAAGGGTAAAAGTTTGCCGCCATTCCACGAGCGGACGCAATTTTGAAGCGTGACATGTTGGGTATCAATTTACTCAGCGTAACATTATCTTTCACAATATATAAAAAAAATTGGGCTAACTTTACTGTTTTTTATTTTAAAAATGTGTATTTTTTCCCAAAAAAAGTGCGCTTGTAAGACCGCTGCGCAAATACGGTGTGACAAAGTATTGCCACGACTGCCATTTTATTCTCTAGGGTGTTAGAATAAAAAATATATATGTTTGGGGGTTCTAATTAGAGGGAAGGAGATGGCAGTGAAAACAGACTGGGGAAGCTCCATTAGCATTGCTGGTTGTCTTGTCATACCAACGGCCACCACAAGATGGCGCCAGATCACAGAAGGAAGCATAGGTCTGCAGAAGGCCGCAAATCCGCGGCCTCAATTGCCAGCGCGACCCGACGCGATCGCGCAGCGGGGGCGCACGGAGACACAGGATACCCCCCAGCTGTGCCGCCCCGGGCGCCAGGTTGCTAATTCTAGTCGCAATTGCGACCTGTCGCCCGGGGTTTGTCGAACCCTGCACTAATGTGTTGAACCGTCTGCCTTGTCATCCGTCAATTTTGGTTTGCAAGTACTGTCGATTAACTGTGTTAAATTTTGTTTTCTTTGCTCAGCATTTGCCCACCCGGGTGTATTTGGCGAGTTATTTCCCACATGTATGCTGCCATGGAGCATGTCAGGAAAACTGAAAATTTCCTATCAAATACTTACCATAATTTTTCTTTCCTGATGGGCTCCATGGCAGCAGGAGTTCCTCCCAATGCTTGGAGTAAGCTAGTTACGGAACATGGCTGGTAGTCCAGAGCAAAGATTTATGGGAGAGGTGTCCTATAGGGTAGTTATGGAGGCGGGGATAACCCACACGTATGCTGCCATGGAGCCTATCAGGAAAGGAAAATTACGGTAAGTATTTGATAGGAAATTTTCAGTTTTTTTGGTTCAATAGACCTCGATGGCAAAGCTGCAGAAAAACATGTAGCGAGTTTTTGCTGCGATTTGCGGTTTTTAATCTGCTCTAATACCCCTTTCACACTGAGGCGCTATAATGCAAAAAATAGCGCCTACAAAGCGCCCTGAAAGAGCTGCTCTATTCACTCCAGTGTGAAAGCCCGAGGGCTTTCACACTGGAGCGGTGCGCTGGCAGGACGTTAAAAAATGTCCTGCAAGCAGCATCTTTGGAGCGGTGTGTATACCGCTCCTCCACCGCTCTTGCCCATTGAAATGAATGGATACCGCTGGCAAAGCGCCGCTGCAGTGGAGCTTTGCGGGTGGGTTTAACCCTTTTTCGTCCGCTAGCAGGGGTTAAAAGCGCCCCAGCCAGCGGCCGAATACATCTGCAAACATGGCAGTAAAGTGCCGCTAAAAATAGCGGCGCTTTACTGCTGACGCTGCCCGCGCCCTAGTGTGAAAGGGGCCTAACAATGAATGCAAAGCGCAAATCGGAGCAAAATCATGTGTGCAAAAAGCACTCCAGAAACAGATCAAGAGCAAACTGCATAGGTGTGAACCAAGCCTTATGCTGGCCATACACGTATCGCTTTTCGGACGAGAATATTCATATGAAAAATCTTTGTATATTCGCTGAATGAAAATGTTTGAAAATTTCACTTGCTTTTAACATTCAGTTTTAAAATGAATGTAATTTCTGATCGAAAACCACATACACTATCTGAAAATTCCTTTGACCAAGAAGTTTTCTATTCTGCTCCTTTGAATTTTCCCATCACTGTGAACATTGATTTTGACCTCACTAACGATTAAAAAATAGAAAAAACGTTCTTAAAATGTATTTATTTTTGAGGGAAGACATTGTTTTTGTATGGCTAGCATAAGTGACAGCAGGCACAGGTAGCTTTTATCAAGCCACCTGCCTATGACAAGGTAGTCTGTCATACATATTACAATTCTGTCTAAAAATCTGTAAAACAGTCTTTAATTTTTTTTTTTCTTTAAATAAAAAATTTGATCTCTGAGTCTGATATTTACCAGACTCAACCTCTAATACTATATATACAGTATATCTCTTCTGTCTATTATTCTCAGAGTGGATTAGAGATTTTGCTCTCTAACCATATAGTTGGTTATTTATAATTACCACTGCATATAGCTATTTAGGAATAAATTGCCTTTTTCTTTAAATTCTTGATATTGACTAAATTATACACCACACTTTTTATAAGGTTTAATCTGATTAATCAAAACAATAATCTGCCAACTTATCGATTATGAAAATAATCGTTAGTTGCAGCCAGTGGCGGCCCGTCAATAGGGGGCGCCCCCCCCCCCCAAGCTACTTTAAGAAAAAAAAAATTGAAACAAATATATATATTTTTTTTTAAAGTGTCCCTTTAAGTGGGTGTGTGAAGGACGCCGGACATGGGGTGCTATTGGAGGCATGACCCCTGTGTAAACACGTGATTGGGGCTAAGAAGCTCTTTTGGCGTAGTTTAGAGTGTGTTCAGAGCGCAAAGCTTGTAGCCACGAAAACTCCACCTCTAGCATTAGGTTTCCAGTGCTTGTAATTGATTGGGTCCATAGGGTGGGGCTTTAATCAGACCTGCAGCGTCATTGACTCACAGGCTGCCTGTCTCCTTCAGTAAGTGAGGGGGAATCACCAGCAGAAGAGAACTGGTCAGGGCAGACAGGGAGAGTGATGTGCAGAGGCAGCTCCATTCATCTCCCTGTGACACAGACTCGGCATCCAGCAGTGCACACAGAAATCTTCAGGTACACTACATGCCAGGACTGGAGGGGGGAGGGGGTTCAGAAGGGGCTATTATCACTGTGTCCTGACTCCTGAGTGACTGTACAGCAGAATTTTAATCTCCAACTCTACTTCACCTCTCTCCATGGGGAGAGAAACAAAAGGCATTGTTCTTAAATTAACATTATTCACGTGTAAATCGCGCGGGCATTGTTATGCAAATTAGATCGGCCGCCGCGATTCATATGCAAAGCAAGCCCCATCCTCTGCATGCCGCCCACCTAGACAGCATACAGGTGAGCACAGGGGGCATGTAGAGGTAATCAAAAAGGAAGGCTTGAGGTGCAGAGGTGAGCAGAGGAGGTCTGCAGTCAGAGGTGGTGTACAGAGGTGCAGAGTGGATGGGAAGGAAGGACTGGATTGCAGAGATTAGCAAATGATGGGTTAGGGGCAGAGTTGTACTGATGGGAGATAAGAATGCAGAGATTAGTAGACAGATGGTGGGGGGGGGGGGGGGGTTACTGTAAATACACCTGTTATTTGGCTAGTCACTGTAAATGTCTCAATTACATTGGTGGTTGATGAAAATACTCCTGTTGTGTTGGGGTCAGTGTAAATGTCGCAGTTACATTGGGGATCAGTTTAAGGTGCCCCCTTACATTGGTTGTCAGTGTAGAAATATTAGTTGGTTATATTTTATTAATTATTTCAGTCCACCATTTGGTTCAGATTTCTTTTTTCAGATTTTCCTCCTATAAAACCTAGGTGCGTCTTATGGTCAGGTGCGTCTTATGGAGCGAAAAATACGGTAGATATTCACTGCTCACATCCTGCAGCCTCCCGGTCTCAGATCTGACCATTCCAATCACTGCCTCACACCCTTTCCATTCCAGATTACTTTTTCTCTCTTACAAACTGTTAGCAGATCAGAACATTCTCTGCAGTGCAATCATTTAAGGTGGCTGTAGGAATGACATTAAAAAGGAATCCTCTATTCTATGAGCCCAGAATGTACTGATCTGCTCAACAGTTTGGAAGAGATAAAAAGTAATGTGGAATGGAGAGGGTGTCCGTCAGTGATTGGACCCCTAAAGAGGAATGCCCAGATCTGAGACCACACTTGTAAAGAAGAACTCAGCATAGGGATGGTGGTAACCCCTCATAATGGGCACAGCAGGTGTACAGACCCAGGAACTCAGCACAGGGATGGTGGGAACCCCTCATAATGGGCACAGCAGGTGTACAGACTCAGGAACTCAGCACAGGGATGGTGGGAACCCCTCATGGGCACAGTAGGTGTACAGATCCAGGAACTCGCTACAGGGATGGTGGGAACCCCTCATAATAGACACAGTAGGTGTACAGGGATGGTGGGAGGAACCCTCATAATGGGCACAGTGGGTGTACAGACCTGGGAACTCAGTACAGGGATGGTGGGAACTCCTCATAATGGGCACCTCAGGTGTACAGACCCAGGAACTCTGCACAGGGATGGTGGGAACCCCGCATAATGGGCACAGTAGGTGTACAGACCCAGGAACTCAGTACTGGGATGGTGGGAACTCCTCATAATGGGCACCGTAGGTGTACAGACCCTGGAACTCAGTACAGCCTGTCCTTTTACATTTACTTGAGATCACTTGGACCCGGTGGGTCTCTATAGTGGGAGGTAGCGCCAACACCCTATTCTTTTATATTATATCCTATTCTCCCTAGGGAGTTTTTAGGGGCGCTGCAACCTCTGTCTGGTGTTTTCCTGAGCGAGGATTCCCTACTTCTTTAATAACAGTCTAATGTCCATAAAATTTCATAATCTACCCAGTAGACCTCATGCACACAGGGTGTTTGCTTTGCTCCTCTAAATGTCAGAACTCCTGGCAGGAGAAAAGCCAACTGCAGGCACGTCATGCGTTTTATCGTAAATGTATCCTATTGGCCAAAATATTTATTTGTTCTGGCTATTTAAATGCATTACCTCTCAAATGCGTCTAGCATTTCAGTGTGTTTAGCTTTTTTCTGCGCTTCACCTCCTCTCCTAAACGTGCTTTCCATGGGTTTTTTTTTTTCATACTTTAATTGCTCTGCTTCTAATATGTCTGTAAACGCCTGTGTGCACATGGACACATAAGCTAATATACAGGTGCTTTTGCAGGCTGAGAAAAACAATGTTGAATGCCAGTATTTTTTAAGCTTTAATCGGAGCCCTTTGTAATCTCATGTAGCCATATTCCTAAGCGATCATCACAAGTCTTTTTCTGTGCTTGATATACCATCAGTCCGATTCATGCTTCAGAGTAAGTTTAAGGCCCCGTCCAGGCTAGATTCACACTGTTGTGTAGAGAGGCTCAAAGCAGGGGTCCGGTGCGTCCCTGTTCTCCATTTCAGGGATGAATCGGGCCCGAATTTTTGCCTGCATTTGAACCTAAAAGAAAGCATATTTCCAGGTTGTAAGTTGGCAAATGTCATTGCAGATCCCTACTTGTTATTGCTTGTATTGAAACTTACATAACACAGTTGGTGTTCTGTACATTGACCATGTACAAAACACCACCCTACATGTACACCATGTTTAAACATTTGCCAGTTTTATGAGTCATAGCGGGCAGCAGATGAAACTACATAGGTAATTGTAATTGTAAAAATACAAAATGTAGTGTAGTAATTACATTTTTTTCTTATCAAAAGCGAAATTACCTTTTAAATGCAACCCCTGTCGTCTAACGTTTAATGTTGTAGAGAGGCTATGAAATGGGTTAATAAAGTCAGAACTTAAAATGCAAGTTTAAACCATTTCCTAGTCTGTGATCTCCAGATACCGTCTGGGTTTTAAAACAAATTGAAGCTTCGTCTGTGTATAATGTGCAGCCTGGTATATGATGTGCAGAGCCCTGTGTATAATGTGCAGCCTGGTATATGATGTGTAGGGATGAGCTCTGGCGTATTCGCAAACTCCACGTGCAGAGCCCGCCAGGAAGTTGGCACGGCGCTGCGCTAATCACAGGCAGGGAGATATTGTCCCGATGCTCGGCTGCAGAGATCGGGAAATGTCTCCCTGCCTGTGATTAGCGCAGCGCCGTGCCGACTTCCTGGCTGGCTCTGCATGTGGAGTATGCGAACATGCCAGAGCTCATCCTTAATGATGTGCAGAGCCCTGTGTATAATGTGCAGCCTGGTATATGATGTGCAGAGTCCTGTGTATAATGTACAGCCTGGTACATGATGTGCAGAGCCCTGTGTATAATGTGCAGCCTGGTATATGATGTGCAGAGCCCTGTGTATAATGTGCAGCTTGGTATTTGATGTGCAGAGCCCTGTGTATAATGTACAGCCTGGTATATGATGTGCAGAGCCCTGTGTATAATGTGCAGCCTGGTATGATGTGCAGAGCCTGGTGTTATAATGCTGACACTATGAGTGGAAGCAAGTGGAATACAGGGGACGGAGTGGGTGGATTCTATAAGGGGTGTGGCTTATGAGAAGCAGGAGGGGCCAACCGTGGAGGGGCGGAGTCTTGCGCCCCCCATCCTAAAACTTCACCAGCCGCCACTGGTTCAGCCCTACTCATCAACGCACATGAGTGAAGGAGAAAAACTACTTATTTGCAAAAAAAAATACGGAAACTAACACAAATGTTTTTTTTCCTGACAGACTTCCATGGCAGCATATGTTTGGGTATCCCTGCCCTCGCTCCTACCCCATAGGACCCCACTCCCATACATTTTCGGGCTGAGCCAGAGGCCGCATAATCATGCAACTTTCAAGACGTGGCAGTGTGAAAGGGGCCTAAGCAATGTGTTTCTTTCTGTGTTGGAGGCTCTGTCTAATGAAATCACCTCTGTAGTAGTGCTCTGATGTGAGAAGTCTGCAGTTTTAATTGGGAAGGTTATTTAACTCATTACTGCATGGCTTGAGTAACAATTTTACAGGTTATAATATTTATTTTCTTAACAATGTGGAGTTCTCCCTTAGACTTACAGAGATCTATTTATTTCTGCAACAAGTCCTTGTGCCGCTGCAGCCTAATACCCCTATGCCTTGACTGCTCTATGCAGGTTATAGCTGGAGGGGCAGTGTTTTCCTTACTGATACTGTTCCTGAATTGTCAGCCCTTCTGCAGGCCTCCTAAAGCTGGTATATGGAAAGCTGACTAATGGACACTTGCTATTAAGAGTCTCCAGACATGTACATGTATTAGGCACACTGTAAACTGGGCCTTTGCTTCTCATGCCATGGCTTGTAAAACCCTGGTGTAAAAAATTAAAGCAATAAACCGCGCTAGCCAGTAACATAAATAAATATACAGCAGCACCTGTGATATGTGATAACATATAAAGTATACAAAAGAATAAAAAGGAACAAGTGCGCTAATGTGAATTGACTAATAATCAAAAATTATGAATCCACACATATATTGAATAAATGAAGTCCAACAGTGATAACAATGAATGTGTCCTGTAAAAATGAATATATCCTAAATAAGTCCCATCAAAAATCAGCAATGAAGGGAAGCCGTGAAGAGGTGAACCGCAAAGAGTTTGAAATTCGGTGCATGCACACCCGTGTCCACCACCAACAATCAAGCTGCTTACCAGAGGTAAGAAACAAATAAGCCCATCCGCAATCCCAGGGGGAGATCCAGAGAAATCCAGATAAACTTCGCAGAGTTCCAACGTCACTTGATAGGCAGTGGATACAGCAAAGATTTCCCAAGGAGAGAGAGGAGGCTCAATAGTGCATTACCCAATGTAAAATTTATTTTTAAAAACGGGTTTAAAAACACTTACACAATGTACAATTTAAAGAACATAACAACCGGCCGGTCCGCCGTACCTGTCCCGTAGTGATGACATCAGCACGCAGACCTCCCGACGTACGTTTCGTGTTCCTACACGTCGTCGTCGTCGACGTGTAGGAACACGAAACGTACGTCGGGAGGTGTGCATGCTGACGTCATCACTATGGGACAGGTACGGCGGACCGGCCGGTTGTTATGTTCTTTAAATTGTACATTGTGTAAGTGTTTTTAAACCCGTTTTTAAAAATAAATTTTACATTGGGTAATGCACTATTGAGCCTCCTCTCTCTCCTTGGGAAATCTTTGCTGTATCCACTGCCTATCAAGTGGCGTTGGAACTCTGCGAAGTTTATCTGGATTTCTCTGGATCTCCCCCTGGGATTGCGGATGGGCTTATTTGTTTCTTACCTCTGGTAAGCAGCTTGATTGTTGGTGGTGGACACGGGTGTGCATGCACCGAATTTCAAACTCTTTGCGGTTCACCTCTTCACGGCTTCCCTTCATTGCTGATTTTTGATGGGACTTATTTAGGATATAGTCATTTTTACAGGACACATTCATTGTTATCACTGTTGGACTTCATTTATTCAATATATGTGTGGATTCATAATTTTTGATTATTAGTCAATTCACATTAGCGCACTTGTTCCTTGTAAAACCCTGTATGGATTTTCTGCCTTGTTCAGGCATCCAGGGGGCAAGATGACAGCGACCAACAGGTTGCCACGGGTAGTCAAGACACTCTAAAGGAGTCTGTTACAACTCTCCCTGTGCAAGGATTCTCTACTCTGACAATGTCAAGCCTTTTCCTTGCAGGACCAGTCAACTGGCCAATTTAACCCTCTTCAGACATTTCAAAAAAGGAAAATACAGATGAGCAAGATCTTTTGAGCAGGTTTTTGTACCTCCTTTTGTAAGGCTGCTAGGATGCCTAATATGACAGAATTACCTGCAATGCAAGAATTTTAGCATTGCATTGCCTTTTTCCTATGATGTTTAAGCTAGAAGCTCATTCTTGAAGAGAGGTGCAAATTGCACAGAAGAAAAGAACAGCAGAGTGTCTTAGTGGTCAGCACTTTGCCCTACTGGGTTGCTCACGTTCAAACCAACCAGGACACTTCTATCTGCACTGCAGGATGTCAGCTTAAGACACTTATGGGGAAGAGGTTTTCCAGCATAATGAATCACCTGTTTGGTTGACGTGGCCTTCATCAGCTTAGCTGTATACATGGAGTTGTCATTGGAGGATGCTGTGTCTTTCAGGTGTATACTCAATCAGGATGATTGGGTGTGTCCTTGGGGGTGTAGCATTTTCGTGTGGTTGCCTTGTGTTGGACTTGTCCCTAAGGGGTATATCTGTCTGCAGTTGCAGCCTGGGAGCCTGCCTTAACCCTTGTATCTTTCAATGCAATGGAAGTTGGGATGAAGAATATTAATTGTATCCTAAAGAAAATCTCTGGTGTGACAATCTGGTCGGCATTGCAAGAGTTTAACCAGTTCCGGACCGCTTACCACATATATTCTGCCGCAGGGCGGCCCGGCTGCACAAAATCACGTACAGAACGTGATTTTGGGTGGGCACGCCGCCAAAGCGCCTCTTCCACTGTGATTTGACACAGCAATGGCAGCCGCGACCCACCGATCGTTAACAGGAGTTCAACAAGGCAAGCGGTGGATCTGTCATGTACCTGGGTGTCCTCGAACCGGGATGTTCCTGGTCCCACAGCTGCAGCGTTACCTGTTGTGCCACAGAGGAGCTCTAGAGTTGTGACAAGGTTCTCTGTTTGATGCATTGCCTTGGACCCACTAGCCCCACCTGCTGCCAGCTGTGGACAATGTTCAATCAAAGCAGCCCACAAATAGGAAGTGCTGCTATCTCTCAGTGCCTGTTTGTGTGGACTAGCTCCCTGGGTGTTATAGCTTTGTGACTCTGATTACCTTGTATGAACTTCTGCCTGAATTCCTGACTACTCTCTAGCTTGCTGATTTTGTACTTCACTGCCAGCTCATGTATGACCTCTGCCTGCCTGACCACTCTCTGGATTTCGATCGTGTACTGCTTTGCCTGATCTGTTGTAGACCTGACCTGCCTGACAACGTTTTTGCCTGAATCCTCCGCACACAAGCTCCACTTTGGACACTACCTACCACAAGTACCTTACATTACAAACGGGCCACAATAGCAGTGGACCCTGCTGAGATTAAGGCGATTTTGCGTCCTTAGACAATCGATTGGCGCTCATGAACAGCATCTTTCTTCCCTGGATGAAAAGTTAGATGAACTTTGTGCTATGTTTAAATCTTGCTTAGCTGGTCCCTCTGCAACGGTCCAGACTCCTGCTCCAATGCAACCCACCTCTTCTGTACCACCCAAACTTCCCTTGCCTGAAAAATTTGGTGGTGATACTGAGGACTGCAGAGGTTTTTTAAATGTTTTCCGTTTGCATTTCCGCAACAACTCTGGGACTTTTAGCACTTCGTCTGCCAAAGTGACTTTTGTAATTTCCTTGTTAAAGGGGAAGGCCCTGGCCTGGGTCTCTCCTTACCTGGAACGCAATGATCCTGTGCTGCAAGACGCTAAACATCACCACCCTGAATAGACAACTGTTGGGAGATGGCATTGTAAAATTTGAGACTATGATAATCACCCTTCAGGTAGGCGTACTCCACAGAGGAAATTGTCTTGTCTCTTATTGATTCTCCACTTCTGCCCATTATCCTTGGTTACCCATGGTTACAACAACACAACCCTTCTTTTGATTGGAAGAATGGAGAACTAACCTCCTTGGGGGTCGTCCTGTTATCTAAACTGTTGTCTCAACCCAATAGACTTTCTGGTTGTTTGTTGGCTTCCATGGCCATCCCACCTTCCTTGCCTCACGAATACCATGAGTTTGCAGACGTATTTTGCAAGCAAAAGGCAGAGGACCTATCCCCTGTCTTTGCCTGAACAAAAATCCATGGAGGAATACATAAAAGACAACTTTGAAAGAGGTTTTATCCGACCCTCTTCTTCTCCAGTAGGTAGGGTTTTTCTTTGTTGAAAAAAAATATGGGGGGTCTTCGACCATGCATAGACTATCTAGGGTTAAATCAAATCACTGTTAAAGACTCCTGCCTCTCATTCTAGAACTGTTTGATGTACTTAGAGCCGTTATCTTCTCTAAGCTGGACCTCTGAGGGGCTTATAATCTGATTCGAATTGGAGAGGGGGACGAGTGGAAGACGGCATTCAAAACTCGTAATGGACATTTTGAGTATCTGGTTATACCATTTGGGTTGTGTAACGCCCCTGCTGTCTTCCAACATTTCATGAATTACATTTTTCACGATTTCAGTAACAGTTTTGTAATCATCTACTTGGACGACATTTTATTCTTTTCCAAGACTCATCTAGAGCACATCTCACATGTAAAGCAGGTATTACAATGACTGAGAGAAAACCATCTTTACGCAAAGATTGAGAAATGCAGTTTCCATCAAAGCCGTGTTCCTTTCCTTTGATACATTAGAAGTGCTGTCGGTTTCCAAATGGACCCTCAAAAACTTTCTGCTGTCTTGTAATGGCCTCAACCGACCACTTTAAGAGGGCTCCAAAGCTTTCTAGGGTTCGCAAACTACTGCAGACGCTTCATTAAAGGTTTTGTCTCCATTGCTGCCCCCCCCCCTTACTGCTATGACTAAGAAAGGTACAAATTGCAAGGTGTGGCCCTCAGAAGCGGGATCGGCTTTCCAGCAATTAAGACATGTTCAGCAAGGCTCCAATTCTTCAGCATCCAAATCCCGATCTCCAGTACATAGTTGAGGTTGATGCCTCCGAGGTAGGAGCAGGTGCCGTGCTGTCCCAGAGACAACCTAAGACCGGTAGAATCCATCCAGTGGCGTTTTTTTCTAGAAAGTTTTCTCCAGCGGAGATCAATTATGATGTTGGGAATCGAGAACTACTGGCCCTCAAATTGGCATTGTCTGAATGGCGACATCTTCTTGAAGGGGCTCCCAAGCCTTTTTCTATCCTGACTGACCATAAAAACCTGTTGTATCTTCAGACTGCTAAACGTTTGAACTCACGTCAGGCTCGATGGGCTCTGTTTTTCTCCCGTTTTTAATTTTATTCTCATGTCCCTGGGCATAAAAACAAGAAAGGCGATGCTCTTTCCAGACAGTTCGCTACCTCTGAAGAAGATCGACGTACTGAGCAGTATGTAATCCCTCCTCGTAAAATTGTCACACAGATCTCTACTGTTCTTTTCCAACAGTTACGAGAAACCCAGAATCGTGTTCCCCAAGGTTTGAAGATACCACCAGGTTGCCTGTTCGTAGCCCCTAGCCTCAGAAAACCCGTACTCCTCTGGGCACACGACGGTGTGTTATCCGGTCATCCTGGTGTCATCATCACTCTTAAGACTTTGCAGCGTCATGTCTGGTGGCCTCATGTGAAAAGAGATGTTACTGACTATGTAGCTGCCTGTCCAACTTGTGCTGCTAATAAAGTACCCCGCACATTGCCTACTGGACTGTTACAACCACTTCCGGCACCTCGCCAGCCTTGGACCCATTTGACTATGGACTTCATTACAGACTTACCCAAGTCCGAGGGCATGACTGCTATATGGGTCATAGTGGATCGCTTTTCCAACATGTCTCATTTCTCTTTCGTCCATGGACGGACACAGCCTTCTTATGCTCTTAACTGTAGGGTTATGTTCCTGTCTATTAGGAGAGGACTAGGCAGACATGTTAATAGTTAAAAACATTAATCTTTAGCACAGCTGAACAGCCCCGCCCAGGGGGTGGTCCCTCTGGTCATAACCCCTCACACAGCAATTAGCAGCTCAGTTTTTTTTCTGCCTAGTAGAAGAGAAGGACCTGGCTCCCTTTGGGCCCATGGGCCTGAAGAATTTTTTTTTTTTCTATTTTTGATCCTGAGATCTTTTATCAAATGCCGGCTGGGTGACAGGCTGGATAATATAGATCTTTGTAATCTCCCTAGTCCGGCCATCGAGCATGAGCAGGCCTTAGCTACGCGCTGGGTCGGCCACGACATACCCCGTGGCTCCAGGTGTGGCCGGTGAGCTCTATGCTCCGGGGTTCACATTTGACTGGGCTACTGCTGTCTAAGTCACAGTGAACCGTGGCCGACAGCTACTCCGTACTGCTCGGATGTAGGTCTGTCAGGAACGCGCCAGCGGTCCTCGCAGGACGGGTAAGTTCTTTCCTCCTGTCTGGCAGGTTGGAACAGCTGGGCTTTGCTGAGGGGGGTCGATAGGGGGTCTCCTGTCCACCCTTTCCTCTTCCCCCTGTCCTTTTCCCTCCTTCCCTTGGGGGCCTGCTGTGACTGACCTGGGGGTACCTGTGGTGATTTCCCATGTCCTGGCCGGGGGGTGTCAGGGTTCGCTCTTTGTGTCTGTGGTCTGCCTTTAAAGGGCCCCCCCTCGGGGGCCACTGTGTTGCCTGGCCTTCTCGTCCGCCTCCTGGTGTTTAGCGCTGTTTTTGTTTAAATCGGCACAATTTTCCTGTGGCCGCGACGCTGTTACAGCAATACAGCGGCGGCCATTTTCTTGAGGCCCGCACGGTTTTTCCCCTGAGGCGAACGGCGGCCATCTTGGTGTAGGTTTTGGCCTCTAGTGTTCCTATGGCTTCTGAACAGCGCGAATAGCGCAGTTTTACCTCAGACACCCAGACACACACGCTGTGCGAAGAGAGGCAGCGGAACATGGCACTGAGCTGAGCGGTCCTGGTCAGGGTGGTGAGTCTCCTGGGAGTCCCCTGGTCAGTTGCAGCATGGAGGGTGGGCCACTTTTTAAGTACCTTATATTTGACTGTAGTCCCTAGGGATGTCAAGTGAGCGGGTCAGCATGGCATCAGATGCTGGCGTTTCTTCCCCAGATATTCCAGTAGTGGCAACCGGTGCCCCTGCACCTGCGGTTCCTGGGGACGCTTGGTCGGCGGTCCTGGAGTCCTTTGTTGCCAGGGTGAAAGCGGTGTGTGGGCGCAAAGGGGGTAAAAAGCGCCCCCTTCCCCCCAGCACCTTCTGGGGATAGCTCTGACTCAGACTTGGACCAGGCTGGGACCCAGGGCCCCTGTTCTGAGGTATCAGAGGATGCGGACCAGGACCATTCGGACAGTGACCCCATGTCCGGGTCAACGCAGGATAAGGCACTTGTTGGAGCACTTATCACCACGGTGCGGGAAGCCCTCAAACTGGAGGATAAGGCTGGGACTTCTGCTGAGGTATCTGTCCCTTTTGGGTCCCATAAGCCGGCCCGCACTGCAAACGTTTTTCCTTATGTGACTTATTTTGACAAGCCCAAAGACAAGGAATGGGAACGGCCGCAGAGGACCTTCTCGGTCCCAAAACGCTTGGCAGACCGTTACCCGTTTGAGGAGAGCCTTCTGAAAAAATGGGCATCTCCCCCCGGTTGTGGACCCCCCGGTATCTAGGTTAAACAAAATGCCCACGATTCCGGTGGAAGGGTCCGCTGCATTTAAGGATCCTGCAGATAGGAGATCTGAGGCGGTGGGCCGGTCCTTATACACCTTGCTGGGATCAGCATTGTGGCCTATTCTGGCTATGGCACTGGTGTCCCAAACTGACTGAGTGGGCAAAGTTATTGCACCGGGACTTAGAGGGCCATCATGCTCCTCCAGGGTGCGTGGAACTAGCTGACTAGTTAGTGCGTGGCCTCAAATATGTCTGTGATGCAGCCCTGGAAGCTGCTCCTTTGATTTTCAGAGCTTCTGTGTCTGTAATAGTTCTGTGGCGCCTGATTTGGCTAAAATCCTGGTCTGCGGACCAGGCTTCTAAGAAGGCTCTGGCAGACTTGCCCTTCAAGGGAGAGAGGCTTTTTGGAGCCTCGCTGGATGACATTATTAAGGATGTCATTGGAGGTAAGAGCACGCTACTCCCTCAGTCCAGAAAAGGTAAGGAGCCAAAACATAGACCGGGGCCCTCCTTTTCCACGCAAAAGCGCTTTTTTCATCAGTCAGGGCCAGCAGGCAGACCTTTTCAGGCCAACAAGGGCTCATCAGGGGGACAGAAGCGTCCCTGGACTCGCAAGCAAGACAAGCCCGCGAACAAACCTGCTTCCGCATGAAGGTCTGCCCCGCCCGATTCCCTTGTGGGGGGACGTCTTCACGAGTTTGCGTCTCGGTGGACCTCCCTGCTTTCCGACCGGTGGGTCTGCAAAGTGGTTTCATCGGGGTACAAGATAGTTTCATTCTTGTCCACCAAACAGATTCTTTCCCTCAAACCCTCCTCTTCTTTCGGCTCGTCGGACCGCCCTAAAGGGGGCAGTACAGGACTTGCTGAAGTGCGGGGTGATCATACCTGTACTGCTGCAGGATAGGTTTCAGGGATTCTACGCAAATCTGTTTGTAGTCCCGAAGAAGGACGGAGTCCGTCCAATCCTGGACCTCAAGACCCTCAATGTCTTTGTGAGGGTTTGGAAGTTCAGTATGGAATCAATTCGCTCTGTGGTCGCTGCACTCCATCCAGGGGACTTTCCGGAGTCCTTGGACATCAAGGACGCTTACTTACTTGTCCCCGTTTTCATCGGACACCAGAGGTTCCTGCACTTTGCAGTAGGGGACGACCCTATCAATTCGTGGCTCTCCATTTTGGCCTGGCGTTGGCGCCGAGGGTGTTCACCAAGGTGCTTGCTCCGATTCTGACCTTGCTGAGACAGCGAGGGATCGCCATCGTAAGCTATTTGGACGATCTACTTCTGAGAGCTGCTTCAAGCTCAGAATTGGAGGAGGACGTGACAATTGCCAGTCAGACCCTCCGAGAATTTGGCTGGGTGCTGAACTTCCAGAAGTTGATGTTGGTGCCGAGAAAATCTGGGGTTGACTCTAGACTCCTCAAAGGCGAGAGTGTTTCTCACTTTGGAAAAGTTTCAGACTCTTCGGACTGCGGTGAAGCTGTTGGCATCCGCAAATGGTCGTCGCTCCGCTTTTGCATGCGAGTCTTGGGCCTGATGGTAGCCTCTTTCGAGGCGGTACTGTATGCTGAATTCCACACTCGAGTCTTGCAGAAGGAGATCCTGTCCAAATGGGACAAGTCTCTGTTGTCCCTGGATTGTCAAATCCGGGTGAGCCAACTAGTCAGGGGCTCCCTGGTCTGGTGGCTGAGATCTCCGGCTCTTCAGGCCGGGAAGTCGTTCCTTCCCTTTCAATGGACGGTGATCACGACGGACGCCAGCCTGACCGGTTGGGGAGGAGTTTGGGGTGTTCAGTCGACACAGGATCGCTGGACACAGGAAGAATCTCGCCTGCCGATCAATGTTCTGGAGCTCCGGACGATCAGGCAGTGCCTCCGCTTGGTCACAGAGGCTACAGGGGCATCCGATCAGGATCCAGTCGGACAATGCCACGGCGGTGGCGTATGTGAACCATCAAGGCGGAACAAGCGCGACTGCAGACTCAGAGGTAGCTCACATCCTGAGGTGGGCAGAGAGGAGCGTACCGGCTCTATCGGCCATTTACATTCCGGGCGTAGAAAACTGGCAAGCGGACTACCCCAGTCGCCAGATGCTGGACCAAGGAGAATGGTCACTACACCCAGAGGTATTTCACCTCCTTTGCCTAAGATGGGGCGAGTCAGACGTAGATCTCCTGGCTTCTCGACTCAATCAAAAGGTGTTGAGGTTCGTGGCCAGGTCAAAAGATCCTTGGGAAGACACAACAGATGCGTTGGTGGCCCCGTGGGGACAGTATCGGCTGACTTATGCCTTTCCCCCACTGAAACTGCTTCCTCGTCTGCTTCACAGAGCGGAGTTCGAGGGGATCCCGATGATCCTAATTGCCCCCAGATAAAACTAGTGGCAGACGCTCCTAAGGGATAAAGCGGTGCTGCGCCCGCAGCCTTCGTTTCTACCAAAAGTAGTTTCGGCTTTTCATCTAAACGAGGACATTGTACTTCCATCCTTGTGTCCTCGGCCGTCGAATCCCAAAGAGGCTGCGTTTCATTCCCTAGACGTGGTACGTGCTCTTCGGGTGTATCTGTCTGCTACGGCTTCGTTTCGGAGGTCAGACTCACTGTTTGTGTCGGTGACTGGTCCAAAGAAAGACCTGGCGGTCTCGTCGGCCACCTGATGGGGCGGGCGCCTCCTTTTCCTGTCACGGCGCATTCGACCAGGGCAATTGTTGCTTCCTGGGCCTTCCGACATCAAGCGTCTGTCTCACTGGTGTGCAAAGCGGCGACATGGTCGTCCATTCACACTTTCACCAAGTTTTATAAGGTTGATGTGAGTGCATCTTCGGATGCTTCCTTTGGCTGCAAAGTTTTGCAGGCAGCCGTTTAAATGTTGCAGCTCCTCCGTTGAGGAGCTCTGGTTGGGTTGGGATGACGTTAGTTTCTGATTGCTGTTCCCACCCCTCGTTTTTTTTAATTTTTATACTGCTTGGGGACGTCCCTACAGTTAAGAGTATAAGAAGACTGTGTCCGTCCATGGACGAAAGAGAAAATAGGATTTTTGTACTCACCGTAAAATCCTTTTCTCTGACGTCCATGGACGGACCCAGCACCCACCGCTCCTTTTTAAGTTTGTACTGCTTTTTGACGAACTGAGCTGCTAACTGCTGTGTGAGGGGTTATGACCAGAGGGACCGCCCCCTGGACGGGCTGTTCAGCTGTGCTAAAGATTAATGTTTTTAACTATTAACATGTCTGCCTAGTCCTCTCCTAATAGACAGGAACATAACCCTACAGTTAAAAGTATAAGAAGGCTGTGTCTGTCCATGGACGTCAGAGAAAAGGATTTTACGGTGAGTACAAAAATCCTATTTTTGTTCCGCTCCCGGGATTGCCTACAGCGGAAGCACTGTCTACCCTCTTCCTTTCCCATATTGTGAAATATCGTGGCATACCTACCAATGTCTTCTCAGACCGCGGATCCCAGTTTGTTTCCCGATTCTGGAGAGCGTTCTACAAGAAACTGGGAGTAACGCTCTCACTCTACCTCGCATCACCCTTAAACAGATGGTCAAACTGAACAGGTTTCCAGGGTCTGGTTCATACATCTTCCACATTATGTCAATGCCTTACACTCCAACTGGTCTGAGTATTTGCCTTTGGCTGAATTCACCATTAACTCCCGTTGGCACAGTGCTCTTCATACCACACCATTCTATGCAGCCCTAGGCTATCACCCTCAGACTTTTCCCCTACTTCAGCCTTCTTCTGGTGTACCAGCAGCAGATCAGCGGGTGAAAAATATTCTGCTACATTGGAAAAAGATTTGCTTATTACTACGCAAGTCAGCAGGCAAGTATGCGCTTTTCTCCAACAAACGAAGACACCATATACCTCCATATGTGGTGGGGGACAGAGTTTGGCTATCAACCAAATACGTGAAACCGAAACAACCTTCTACCAAATTGGGCCGTCGATTCATCGGTCCTTACAGATTTATTGCTCGAGTTGGGCCAGTCTCCTATCGGTTGAAATAGCCCTCCTCTCCGGATACATCCCGTATTCCACATTTACCTCCTCAAAAAGGCAATTTTCAATCGCTACTCCAGAACGCAGCAGCTACCTCCTCCTGTTCTTGTTGATGGACAGAATGAGTTTGAAGTCTCTAAGATTCTTGATTCTAGAAGACAGGGTCGTGGCCTACGGTATCTGGTTCATTGGAAGGGATATCCTGTCACAGACCATTCCTGGGTCCCAGCCAAAGATTTGCATGATCCTGCTCTTATACAAGACTTCCATGCCTCCTTTCCCACTAAGCCCCGCTAGGCCCCCGGAGGGGTCCACTGGGGAGGGGGCCCTGAAATGTACCTGGGTGTCCTCGAACCGGGATGTTCCTAGTCTCACAGCTGCAGTGTTACCTGTTGTGCCACGGAGGAGCTCTAGAGTTGTTATGACAAGGTTCTCTCAGTTTGATGCATTGCCTTGGACTCACTAGCCCCACCTGCTGCTAGCTGTGGACAATGTTCAATCAAAGCAGCCCATAAATAGCAGCACCCTATCTGTCAGTGCCCGTTTGTGTGGACTAGCTCCCTGGGTGTTGTGATAGCTTTGTGACTCTGATTACTGTGTATGAACTTCTGCCTGAATTCCTAACTACTCTCTAGCCTGCTGATTCTGTACTTCACCGCCAGCTCATGTATGACCTCTGCCTGACCACTCTCTGGATTTCGATCGTGTACTGCTTTGCCTGATCTGTTGTAGACCTGACCTGCCTGACTACGTTTACGCCTGAATCCTCATCACACAAGCTCCACTTCGGACACTACCTATCTGTCAGGAAGGGAAAGAGAGATCTTGTGATTCAGCTAAGCTGAATCACGGATCTCTCTTTTCCTTCAGTTTAACACTGCTCCACACAGTTAGTAAGTACCTCCCTAGGGAACATTTAACCCTTTGATTGCCCCTGGTGTTTACCCCTTCCTTGCCTGTGTATTTTATACAGTAATCAGTGTATCGTTAGGATAGGTTTTCCTAATAAATAAGCATAGGAGGCAGTTTAGTACCATCTGCACAGCAGTATAGTGTGTCTTTTCATGGCCACTTGTTTTGATTGCCACTGTTTCCTTTCACAACAACAGCTCTGTTGGAAAAATTGAGAGGCACCTCATCCATGTTTGCAATCTGACTTGGTTCAAAATCATATTTCTCTTTCATCCATGGACGGACACAGCTCCTTCATTCTTGACAGTAGGGTTATATGCCGTCTATTAGGAGAGGACTAGGCAGACATGTTAATAGTTTAAAAACATGTAACCACAGCAATGCTGAACAGTACAGCCTAGGGGGCGGTCCCTCTGGTCATAACCCCTCACCCTGCACTCAGCAGCTCAGTTTTTTTCTGCCTAGCATAGGAGAAGGACCTGGCTCCCTATGGGGACCATTGGTCCTGGAGATTTTTTTTATTTTTTCTACTTTTTTGATCCTGAGATCTACTATCAACTGCCGGCTGGGTGACTGGCTGGATAATATAGATCCTTGTAGTGTCCCCAGTCCGGCCATCGAGCGTGAGCAGACCTTTAGCTACGCGCTGGGTCAGCCAAGACATACCCCGTTTGCTCCAGGGGTGGCCGGTGAGCTATATGCTCCGGGGCACACATAAGACCGGGCTACTGCTGTCCAAGTTACAGTGAGCCATGGCCGACAGCCACTCCGTACTGCTCGGGTGATGGGTCTGTCCGGAATGCGTCCAGCAGTCATCGCGGATGGGTAAGTAGTGTTCCACCTATTTTGGCAGGATGTAACAGCTGGGCATTCCTGGGGAGGTCGACTAGGGGGTCTCTCACTCTCTCCCTTTCTTCTCTCCCTGTCCCTTCCCTCCTTCTCATGCATCTGGCTGGGCCTGCTGTGTACCTGATTGGGGGTCATCCGGGGGGGGCTCCGGGTCCTGGCTGGGGGCTGTGCTGGGTGTTCTAGGTCTGCTCTCTCTGGTGGGGTGTTGTCTGTCTGCCATGTGTGGGGGGCCTCCGCGTGGAGGCCCAGTGTGTTTGCGGCCTTTTCTTTACCTCAGAAGTGATCCGGCGGCCATTTTGGGTGAGCCGGCGCCATTTTCTCGTAGTCGCGCTGTAATAGAGCTGGCGGCCATTTTCTTGTAGCTCACTTTTTTTTTTTTACTGAGGTGGCCGGCGGCCATTTTCTTGTAGTTTTTTGCTTGGGTTTTTGCCTCCCTAGCGCTGGAAATGTCTTTCTGAACGGCGCGAACAGCACAGAACACCTCAGACGCCTGAGAGCACCTCAGCACAGGCTGTACAGGAGAGAAAGCGGACCGCAGCGCTGGGCAGTACCTGGGCCAGGGTGGTGAGTCCTCTGGGGCGCCCCTCAGTCTGTAGCAGCTAGGAGGGTGGACCTTTTTATGTACCTTGCCTTTAGTCCCGAAGTGTCTGTCAGGCGAGTGTGGGTCAGCATGGCATCAGAAGCTGGCGCTTCTTCCCCAGACATCCCTGTGGTAGCAACCGGTGCCCCTGCACCTGTGGTACCTATGGACGCTTTGTCGGCGGTCCTGGAATCATTTGTTGCCAGGGTGGAGACGGTGTGCGGGCGAAAGGGGGGTAAAAAACCGCCCCCTCCCCCACCATCTTCTGGGGAAAGCTCTGATTCAGACTCGGGCCTGGCTGTGTCACACGGCCCCTGTTGCGGACCAGGACCATTCAGACAGTGAGGAAGACTCTGTGTCCGGGTCAGCGCAGGAGAAATCGCTTGTTGGAGCACTTGTCACCGCAGTGCGGGAGACCCTGTTCCTGGTGGTGGGGTCAGCATTGCGGCCTGTATTGGCCACGGCCCTGGTGTCAGACACTTACAGAATGGGCACAATTGTTGCACCACGAGTTGGTAGAGCAACAGGCTTCCCCGGTATGCGTGGAACTGGCCGACCAGTTGGTGCATGGCCTTAAGTATGTCTGCGATGCGGCCTTAGATACAGCTCCCTTGCTTTCCAGAGCCTCAGTGCCTGCTGGGGTGCTCCGTCGCCTGATTTGGATAAAATGCTGGTCCGCGGACCAGACTTCCAAGAAAGCTCTGGCGGATTTGCCCTTCCAGGGAGAAAGGCTATTTGGAGCCTCGCTGGATGAAATTATTAAAAATGTCACTGGGGTAAGAGCACGCTGCTCCCACAATCCAGAAAAGGTAAGGAGCCGCGCCGTAGGCCAGGGCCCTCCTTTTCCGCTCAGAAGCATTTTTTTCATCAGTCCGGGCCCGCAGGTAAGCGTCCCCAGGCCGACAAAGGGCCAGCTGAGGGACAAAATCGTCCCTGGTTTCACAAGCCAAAGAAGCCTGCGAACAAATCTGTGACCGCATGAAGGTTTTGCTCCCGCCCGACTCTCGGGTGGGTGGTCGCCTTCGCGAGTTTGCAGCTCGATGGGCCTTCCTGCTTTCCGACCAGTTGGTTTGTGAAGTGGTTTCATCAGGGTACAAGATAGCGTTTCTTTATTGTCCATCAAACAGATTTTTTCCCTCAAACCTTCATCTTCTTCCAGCTCGTCGGAACGCCCTGTTTGGGGCAGTGCAGGACCTGCCGATGCGCGGGGTAATAGTACCTGTGCCGCTGGCGGGAGAGGTTTCAGGGATTCTACTCCAATCTGTTTGTAGTCCCAAAAAAGGACGGGGTCCGTCCAATCCTGGACCTCGAGGCCCTCAACTCCTTTGTAAAAGAACGAAGGTTCAGGATGGAATCAGTTCGCTCTGTGGTCGCTGCACTCCATCCGGGAGATTTTCTGGCGTCCTTGGATATCAAGGACGCATACTTGCATGTCCCTATATATGTCAGGCATCAGAGATTTCTGCGTTTTGCAGTTGGGGTGACGATCACTACCAGTTTGTAGCGCTCCCTTTTGACTACCTAAGTTGCCAGATGCTGGACCAAGGAGAATGGTCGCTACACCCGGATGTGTTTCGACTCCTTTGCCTGAGATGGGGCACGCCAGACGTGGATCTCTTGGCTTCTCGACTCAATCGGAAGGTATTGAGGTTTGTGGCCAGGTCCAAAGATCCATGGGCGGACGCTTCAGATGCATTGGTGGTGACAGTATTGTCCTTGGTACGCCGACCTAGTACGCCTGGTGGCGGAAGTTCCTTGGCGACTGCCGATGCGAGAGGACCTTCTGTCGCAAGGTCCTATACTTCATCCTGCTTTACAGTCGCTGGCTTTAACGGCATGGCTGTACTTAAAGACCGAGGCCTGTCGGATTCAGTAATTTCCACCATGCTGAGGGCACGGACGTCATCTTCTCGGAAGATCTATCATCGCACGTGGAAGGCCTACATCTCTGTGTGAGGAGATGGAGTGGTGTCCACGGACTTATTCAGTTTCCAGGATCCTGCTGTTTTTACAGCGTGAAGTGGATCAAAAACTTGCCTTAAGCACCATTAAGGGGCAGATTTCAGCCTTGGCTGTCTTTCAATGACCCTTGGCGGCTCATTCACTGGTGAGTACATTTGTGCATGGGGTTCGACATGTGGCCTCTCCGGTTCGACCACCACTGCCTCCCGTGGGATTTGAATCTGGTGCTCTCGGTACTTCAGAAACCTCTGTTTGAGAACATCAGAGAGATTCCCCTTTTGACACTCTCTCAGAAAGTTGCCTTTCTGGTGGCTATTACATCGGTCAGGAGGGTTTCTGAGTTGGCGGCCTTGTCTTGCAAGTCCCCCTACTTGATCCTCCACAAGCATAAGGCGGTGCTACGCCCGCAACCTTCGTTTTTTCCAAAGGTTGTTTCGGCTTTTCATCTAAATGAGGACATTGTGCTTCCATCCTTGTGTCCTCGGCCGTCGCATCCCAAAGAGGTTGCTTTGCATTCCTTGGATGTGGTCCGAGCTCTGCGGGTGTATCTGTCTGCTGTGGCTCAGTTTCGGAGGTCAGACTCACTGTTTGTGTCGGTGACTGGTCCAAAGAAAGGCCTGGCGGTCTCGTTGGCCACCATTTCTCGGTGGATCGGACAGATCGTGATTCAGGCTTATGCCCTAAAAGGGAGGGCACCTCCCTTTCCTGTCACGCTCGCATTCGACCAGGGCAATAGGTGCCTCCTGGGCCTTCCGACATCAAGCGTCTGTCTCCCTGGTCGTCAGTTCACACTTTCGCTAAGTTTTACAAGATTGACGTGCATGCATCTGCGGATGCTTGCTTCGGCCGCAAAGTTTTGCAGGCGGCTTGTTTAAGGTTGCAACTCCTCCGTTGAGGAGCTCTGGTTGTCTTTGGGGTGAAGTTTGTTTTGATTGCTGTTCCCACCCCTCATTATTGACACTGCTTGGGGACGTCCCTACTGTCAAGAATAAAGGAGCTGTGTCCGTCCATGGACGAAAAAGAAAATAGGATTTTTGTACTCACCGTAAAATTATTTTCTCTAAAGTCCATGATCGGACACAGCACCCACCCCTCCTTTTTATGTTTGTACTGCTTTTTGCGAACTGAGCTGCTGAGTGCAGGGTGATGGGTTATGACCAGAGGGACCACACCCTGGGTGGTACTGTTCAGCTTTGCTGTGGTTACATGTTTTTTAAACTAACATGTCTGCCTAGTCCTCTCCTAATAGACAGCATATAACCCTACTGTCAAGAATGAAGGAGCTGTGTCCGTCCATGGACTTCAGAGAAAAGGATTTTACGGTGAGTACAAAAATCCTATTTTTTTCAGAAGTTGTATGACATAACAGTGAAACTGTTGGATTTTATCCTTGTATCCTTATAAACTGGTGGCATTTTCTGGGATAACTTTGTGTTCTCATGGCCAACCCTTCTCTCCTCATGAAATTGAAGCACCATTTTGCCTTTCCTGTAAAATTAACAATGTTTATTTTACTTGCAAACATTCTTGCCTGACATTGAATAAGCTTGGTTGACACACATTAGCCCCTCTGGCGCTGCTCCATAATCCAAGTCTTAATGCCGCGTACACTCGACCATTTTTCTCGTCTGGAAAAATTTCATTTTTTCTCTTTGACGAGAAAAACGACCGTGTGTGGGCTTTTGGTCATTTTTCCCGACGAGAAAAACTGCATTAATCACGACGAGAAAAATTAGAACATGCTCTAATTTTTCTCGTCGTGATTCACAGCATTTTTTTCACGCGGCAGTTTTCCCATAGGGAAACACTGCCGGGGAGCCTACACACGGTCGTTTTTCTCGACCAAGAGAAAAAATGACGGGAAAAACGGCCGTGTGTAGGGAAACAAGCCGTTGCTCGTTTTCACCGTCGAGAAAATAGATCGTGTGTACGCGGCATTAAGCCTCTGCTCCAAATTTGACTATTTTGCTGGTTTTCCTATTAAGGCTGCCTTCTTTTTTGGCATCTTAAGGAGTTGTTCTTCCTGTTTTCTCCACTGTCTGAACATACATTCAGTGGGAGGAGGTCCAAACTGACTCTTCAGCTCTGTTTCCATGCTCTTTTGCATAGCTGACTACATTCAGTCACTTACTTTTATTTATTTTTTGACATCTTGGGCTCAGAACGCTTCGGTCCCTGTTGCATCTGCGCACTCTCCACCTCCAATGGGATTGCATCTGCGCACTCTCCACCTGACGTCAGTAGCATACGGCTCGTGATTGGAGGAAGCAGTTTGACAAGCTATGGGCAGCTACGCACCCATGCGGCTCTTTCCCAGGCTGACTTACCGTGTATAAGACACCCCTCGATTTTCAGTCTAACTATTTAAGGAAAAAGTAACGTCTTATACACGGAAAAATTACAGTACCTCTGTTTCTACATGGATTAAAGTGATTGTAGTCTTTTTTTTTTTTTTTTTAAATAACAAACATGTTATACTTGCATGCACTGTGCAGTGGTTTTGCACAGAGCAATCTGGATCCTCCTCTTCTCGGGTCCCTCTTCGCTACTCCTGGCCCCTCCCTTCTTTTTGGGTGCCCCAAACATGCAGCAATCATAAAAATATAAGTGATCCAACAACCCAGTGACAGAATACCTAACTAATCAACCTAAAAAACAGAAAGCCTAACTAACAACTAACTATATACAATATATACAGAAAATGGGTAACACAGGGGAAAACTGGAGGTGCAGAGAGTAGATGGAAAGGGGAAATCATAACTGGGATCAGGAACAAGGGAGAGCAGATACACAAGGCAGGAGGAAGAAGAAGATCAATGGCAAACCTGAATCTGGCAGCAGTAAAACGGTGATGCAAAGGGCAGTAGTAGGGGAAGATCTAAATACCAGCAGCTAACATCCAGTGGAAACTGATTATTGGAATCTGCTGAGGGACACACACTGGTGGACACTAAAACTAAAACCTTCCACTCTTGGAAGCACAGTGCCACCAGCAGGTGACCCAGGTCCTGACACCCGCTCTTGCAGAATCCAAGGGGATATAGACTTTCTGGCAGAAGCGGCTCAAGATTCTTGGTAACTTACATAAATTACTTCCTGACCTTTTTTTGCCATATGTTGGTTACCAATAACTAAAAAAAGTGGCCTTCTGTAGAAAACCCTTTCCTACTCTGGATCATATTGGGCCTTATACAATAATTGGCCAAATTTGGAGAGATTACTTCCTCCTTGACAACTTTAAAGCCTTGTATATACAGTATACAAGATAATACAGTAAATGATAAGGTATCTTCCTGACACTTGTTATACTGACTATTGGATCTCTTTCATCACTACTGCACACTTTGATTCATGATGTGTATGATTAAAAAAAAGAATAATAAAAAAAAGATATTATACAAATATTGGAAAAATTAAATAAAGCATCAATTCATATTATATATTTATTACCACCACCCTGAAGGATTGGCTAGAATATGCTGCCACGTTCAGCTCTAAAATATTGCTCACATGAGAGACTTGATTTGACCTACTTTTTCCTTTTAGGTGAACATCAGATGGAGCTCTTGGATTATGTAGCAGCTAAATTCCACGAAGAAGCTGGTGTTTTTAAACTCTTGGTAAATATTCTGCCATAACTAATAACTGTAAAGAAATGTATAACATTTTTATATTTATATTTTCTATACTAACACAGGAATGTATATCAGTGTTTTGAAGATTAGAACACAAAGTTACAACTTGCTGATGAAACCTCAAAACAGTCTTTTCCACATCTAAGCATTATTTAACCGCTTGCTGACCAGCCGCCGTCATTATACTGCGGCAGGTCGGCTCATTCTTGCAAATCGACGTACCGATACAGCGGTCCCTTTTAACAGCTATAGCAGGTGCGCGCCCCCGCTGCACGGCCTCCTGCGATCGCTCCACAGAAAGCCAGAACAGGATCTGTCAATGTAAACAAACAGATCCCCGTTCTATCAGGGGAGTACAGAGTGACCATTCCTAGTGATCAGGAACAGCGATCTCTCTGTACTCCTAGTCTGTGCACACCCCCCACAGTTAGAAACACCTCCGTAGAGAACACTTAACTCCTTGATCGCCCCCTAGTGTTAACCCCCTCCCTGCCAGTGTCATTTTTACAGTAATGAGTGCATTTTTATAGCACTGATCGCTGTAAGTGTCACTGGTCCCAAAAAAGTGTCAAAAGTGTCTGATCTGTCCACTGCAATGTCGCAGTCCCGCTAAAAATCGCTGATCACTGCCATTACTAGTAAAAAATAATAAAAATGTAAAATGATATTGCTTATGTCTATGATACTGCCTGTAAGGGGGAAAATAAAAAAAATCGGAAATAATTTATAAAAAAAAATAAATGACAATATATCCCCATTTTTTTTTTTTACCAAAAATATGTAGGGCTGTGGCAATTGGCTGGAGAGGGGACCTGTAGAGAATTCAATAGACTTGTCAGCATCTTTTGTTATAACAGAGTCATATAAAGGCACATGGTTATGTAAACTGTAGTCACATTTGGAAACATTGTCATTAACAGGATCTGAATAGGACTGTAATAAAGGTACGTGACTGTTACTGGCCACACAAGAGTTATACATGGGCAACTGGTCAGTGGTTTTAATGCAATTCTGGATGCAGGTCTGGGACCAGGACCCAATCTCCTCTGCAGCCCAGTGTATGTGTGGGTTGTGAAGTTTAAGCCAGGGATACCCGAAGATAAAGGGATAAGCAGGAGATGAGATCATGTAGAAACTGATTGTCTCCTTATGAAATTCCCCAATGGTCAGGGCAATAGGGTACAGTGCACAAGGTTACCAGGCCCATGAAAAAGGGAGAGTTATCAACGGCTAAGACTGAGAAGGGTCTGTGCACCTTAGTCACCTAGATCTGTAGACGGTGTGCTAGGTCCCTATCAATGAAATTGCTAGCAGCACCAGAATCAATAAAAGCTGAGAGGTGAGGAGAAAATTTGGCAGAGCTAAGTTGTGCAGGAACAAATAATCTCTGAGCGAAACAGACACAGTATGATCTATAGAAGCGGACTCCCCCCGCACTAGACTCTTGCCGTTTCTCTGCTTTTTAGTACAGTCAGCGACAATATAAGCAGAGCCCCTGAGATCTCCTAGCCTTTTCCCGAGGGGATAAATGGGTAGCACCAATTTGTCAGTTAAAGCGACACAGTGCCTAGTAGCAAAAAATGGCCCGGTCATTTGTCAGCCAAATCTTCCAGGGCTGAAGTGGTTAAGTTAGAAAACACATGGGGATCACCAGAAAAATGGTCAGGCGGGTTAACTTTGGGCTCCTGTGTTGCTGCTGGAGGTGCGTTTAAATGCACAGACAGTTCCTGGACTTGGCGTGTCAGTTTGCAAACTTCCTCAGCAAATAAACAGGCCTGTGTAGTGTCCATCTTGCCAGAAATATTTTGTTAAAGGCTTGTGATAATGTCACATGCAGGTGGTCAGACACTATAGCTAGCTACTGTGTCACCTATAGCAGCCCACGTTCCCTTAAGGCAAGCAGGCCTACCGGTACTTGGTTTTCCCCAGGATCTATACACAATGCTATAGTGCCTGGCCACCACACCAAGGGCAGACGCAAACAGACTACTTGCAGTTTAGCAGACAGATAGCGTGGTTCTAGGACAGTCCAGGTAGAAGGCATGCTGAGGTCAGGGAATAGTCCAATATCTGATCCAGGTCATACACAGGGAAATCCAACAGCAAAGCAGGGCAGACAAATGGGAGGCTTGATTAGGAACAATGCAGGTAACTCTGTCTCTATCACAAGCAAGGGATAGAGTGTTCGGTTTGCTTATATCAGGTGAATGACCATATCAATCACCTTTCAGGTGAACACAGACAGGGGGAATGCAACAGCCAAAACCCAGATGCTGGAATTAGGAGCAGGAGAACTTGCTGCACATCTTCCCTGGCAAGTTGTACACTTGCAGAGCACTTGAAGCACATGTTCTATTTGACACTTTTCCAATTTGTAGCAAATTTGCATGGCAAGTCTCTAGCAAGAGCAAAGTTGCAGTGGTAAGTCTACAGCAAGAGCCCCCTGCAAGTCTACAGCAAGAGCCCCCTGCAAGTCTACAGCAAGAGCCCCCTGCAAGTCTACAGCAAGAGCCCCCTGCAAGTCTACAGCAAGAGCCCCCTGCAAGTCTACAGCAAGAGCCCCCTGCAAGTCTACAGCAAGAGCCCCCTGCAAGTCTACAGCAAGAGCCCCCTGCAAGTCTACAGCAAGAGCCCCCTGCAAGTCTACAGCAAGAGCCCCCTGCAAGTCTACAGCAAGAGCCCCCTGCACGCCTACAGCACGAGCCCTGCACGTCTATAGCAAGATTCCCGCAAGTCAACAGCACGAGCCCCGCAAGTCAACAGCACGAGCCCCGCAAGTCAACAGCACGAGCCCCGCAAGTCAACAGCACGAGCCCCGCAAGTCAACAGCACGAGCCCCGCAAGTCAACAGCACGAGCCCCGCAAGTCAACAGCACGAGCCCCGCAAGTCAACAGCACGAGCCCCGCAAGTCAACAGCACGAGCCCCGCAAGTCAACAGCACGAGCCCCGCAAGTCACCAGCACGAGCCCCGCAAGTCAACAGCAAGAGCCCCGCAAGTCTACAGCAAGAGCCCCCTGCAAGTCTACAGCAAGAGCCCCCTGCAAGTCTACAGCAAGAGCCCCCTGCACGCCTACAGCACGAGCCCTGCACGTCTATAGCAAGATTCCCGCAAGTCAACAGCACGAGCCCCGCAAGTCAACAGCACGAGCCCCGCAAGTCAACAGCAAGAGCCCCGCAAGTCTATAGCCAGAGTTATGCAAGCCTCCATTTTCGGCAAGAAAAAATAAGCAGGCGGCGCAAATTTATAATCACACAATCTGGTGACAGTGAAGCCACTGCTATTAACCTAATCCCTTACTGTACACATGTGAAATACATTCAATCCAACAATCAGAATTATAAACCCTGTGTCATTGCATAAAATAATTCATCTATCATACATAAATAATTTTTTCTATGAAACAAACAAAGTGCAAATGCTGTTAAAAGAAAAAGTGCAAAAGAATAAACTGTGTGCTGACACAGTGAACAAAGAGTGCCAAGTGCAAGAAAATATTATTCATTAGTAAAATGCACACATCAAAAATTCATGTGTTCAAAATATTTGCAGTCCATTTTGCAATTCCAGGAAAAATCCAAGATTATTATCACTTTCAAATAATTTTTGTATGATAGATGAATTATTTTATGCAATGACACATTATCATTATACATGATTGTTGGATTGAATATATTTCACATGTGTACAGTAAGGGATTACCGTATTTTGCGGACCATAAGACGCACTTTTTCCCCCCAAAAAATATGGGGAAAAATGGCTGCAATAATGGCAATGGTCAGGCTACATTATTGGCAATGGTCAGGCTGCATTTCATGGGCACTGGTAAATATTTTAGTAGACCATTTGGTTCAGAATATTTCTTTCTTGTTTTCCTCCTCTAAAACCTAGGTGCGTCTTATGGTCAGGTGAGTCTTATAGAGCGAAAAATACGGTAGGTTAATAGCAATGGGTTCACTATAACCAGACTGTGGGATTATAGATTTGCGCTGATTACTTCTTTTTTCTTGCCAATTAACTGGTAATCCTATGCATGCGCAGGGAGTGTGCCTGGGCACCCTAATTACCTCAAGCGCATTAACATTATCGCTCTGTGTGCAAGCAGGGAGATGGGAAATATCTCCCTCTGACCAGTTCTGCCATTCATGAAGTGCTACCTTACTTCTCTTTCACTGTACCGGCTCTACCGTGTGTGTGTGTGTGTGTATATATATATATACACACACACACACACACGCACGCATGTGTGTTTGATCTTTATGGTGCGCACCCTAATGCAATAGGCTACACACACACACCTATGCTGGTGATTCCCTGGTACTTGGGTGGCAGCAATCTTATTTAATCCCTCAATCTTCCATTAATATCTTTGGCACTAGTTTTTTTTGTTTGTCCAAGTGTCTGTCTTTATCGGGTCTATTCACTAATAAGTGAAGAGAGGTGAATTGTCAGAAAAATTGCAAAATCTAAGCCAAAGTGGCTGAAGAAAAAAAAAAAATAAGCTCTCATTTAAAGATTTTTAGTTCAGCTTTTTTGGCCTATATTTTACCATTTCCCTAAAAAAATGTACCTCAGTTCACTGAATAGTGCATTAAGACAAAACTGATCTTTATAAAAACATTTATTAAAATATTTGAATAAAATGAATACATAACGACACTATTACATCTTAGTTATTTTTATTAGGGTGAACATTTAACAAAACATAAAAAAGAACATTTATAATATGAAAAAGAACATTCTCGAAAACAAAAAAAATGATAAATTTAAATAAAAAAACCCCCCACAAAACAAAAATTGCAGTAATATGCGATACTATGTGAAACAGTCATAAAGTGCACTAATTCAAGACGCTAAACAGCAAAAAGACAAATATGCATAAAAAAATGCATAAAAAAATACAATATGCAATATGTGAAACGGTGATATAAGTGGTCGAATCAAAAGCAGGTATTCATCTGACTTTACATAAAAAACAATAAAAATAAGTCCCAAATAATAAAGTGCATGTGCATCAAAAAGTAATGAGATGTGAAAAGATCACGTGCTCAAAAAACAGTTCTTGAAAGTTGTGAACACACTTGTTCCTACCATCCAGGCATCTACATAGGAGTCTGCCCTAGCAGCTCACCTTAACCCCTTCCATACCGGGCCATAGCAGAATGAAGCCGGCAGGAACCCCCTCTCCCTCCGGGTGAACGTCATATGACGTCCTCCGCTTTGAGGGGGGATATCTGAATGATGCCTGCAGCTAGAGGCATCATTCAGATATCCTTGTTTGCAGCCGGCGATCCTGCGCACAATAAGAATGATCATAGCTGCGGTTCCGCCGGTTGATCGTTCTTATAGGCGGCGGGAGGGGACATCGCTTCTCCAGGCTCTCCCGTGCGATCGGGGACCCGGATAGAATCGTCGGTGCCGTTGGTGGGTCACGTGATGAGCATAGAGATGACTGGTGACCAGATGGTCACCAGTCATTTCTATGATCGTCGGAGGACCCGGGCGCGATGTGATGACGTCATGCCCGGGTCCTCAAATGTAAACAAAGCCGCCATTGCGGCTAGTAAGTATGAGATCGGTGAAAAAAAATTCACTGATCTCATGCTTTCCAGCCTGGAGGAGAGATGTGGGGTCTTATTGACCCCGCATCTCTCCATAAAGAGGACCTGTCACACACATTCCTATTACAAGGGATGTTTACATTCCTTGTAATAGGAATAAAAGTGATCAAAAAAAAAAAAGTGTAAAAAAAAAAATAAAAATAAAAAAAAAATAAGTAAAATAAAATAAAAAAAATATATATATTTTTTTAAAACGCCCGTCCCCAATAGCTCGCGCTTAGAAGCGAACACACACACGCAAGTCCCGCCCGCATATGTAAACGCCGTTGAAACCACACATGTGAGGTATCGCCGCGTGCGTTAGAGCGCGTGCAACAATTCTAGTACTAGACCTCCCCTGTAACTCTAACCTGGTAACCTGTAAAAAATTTCAAAGCGTCGCCTATGGAGATTTTTAAATACCAAAGTTTGGCGCCATTCCATGAGTGTGCGCAATTTTAAAGCGTGACATGTTTGGTATCTTTTTACTCGTCGTAACATAAGCTTTCATATTTTACAAAAAAATTGGGCTAACTTTACTGGTTTTTTTTTTTTTTAATTCGTGAAACCATTTTTTTCCCTCAAAAAAGGCGTTTGAAAAATGATTGCGCAAATACCGTGCAAGATAAAAAGTTGCAACGACCGACATTTTATTCCCTAGGGTGTCTGCTAAAAAAAACATATATAATGTTTCGGGGTTCTGAGTAATTTTCTAGCAAAAGAATGATGATTTGTACACGTAGGAGAGAAGTGCCAGAATAGGCCCGGTATTGAAGTGGTATAAAAAGCCCTGTATGGAAGTGGTTAAACAAAGATCACAACAGGTCTAGTGGTGCTTTGGTATACAAATCCTTAATGGCAGTTCACGTTCCACTCTCCTCTCCTCGTCTGCACTGAAATTTACAGCTGGTCTGACAAGGCTTTAATATATGGATCCTTTATCGAAAATCACATTCCACTCCACTCTCCTGTCCTAAAAGCGCCATTAGACCTGTTGTGGTCTTTGTTTAAGGTGAGCTGCTTGCATATAGTCAATAAAAAATAAAACATTCCAAATTGTGCTCCACCAATGAGATATTAAAGAGAAAGTAAACTCTGCAGTCCCTATGGTGCTTTTCATCTATTTCAATTTAATTACCTTTTAGCAAGCATTACATGGTCTAAAGAATAGAATAGCCTATTACTTACTTTATTGTCAAACTTTTAAAAATGTTGTCTTCCGGCATAAACCGGTGCCATCTTTAGCACTGTCATCTTGAGTCTGTGTAGAATATAATTTCCGCCCTTTGCGGTTTCTTGCCATAATATCGCACATACACGATCTGACATTACTGGACCGCCACTCATGCCCAGCATATTGCATTGTTTTTGTGCTTTTATATATATATATACCCATTCTGGGTATATGCATGCCTGTCAGTCCTGCTCCAGCTCTCCTCTCCTGATCGCGCTCTCGGATGCAGTAGGTTTACTCCCCATGTGACGTCACGCAGTCACATGGGGAATTCCAGGATGGAGGAAAAACTCTGTAATCTCGTGAGTAGAGGGCAGTCAGCGCTGTGCCGCTGGGAGGGGAAATCCCATTCACGGCACCCTGTCATGGACGGATCGCATACAGAGCGTGCCGTGAATGAGGGGAAGGGAAGCGCATGTGCCAGTGACGTCAGTAAACCTAACAGGACGGATTACAGCAAAACTAAACAGGTAAGGAGACATTTGCCAGCAGAAATCATTAGTGTTCTTTATGAGGATTACAAAACAGTAAAATTCAGCCACAGTGGGTCACTGTGGTGGTATAAATATTACACAACATAACTGAACCAGAACTTGCAGCAGACTTGCAGAATGTTGGCAATGAAAGTGGATCTGGAATCATGCAATGCAGACTTGCTGCAATTGTGCAACAAATTGAGAGTTTAGCAAGTCATTTTCAAACAATGACTTGCTATCTGGGTATATTGATGAGCATGGCAGGCCGATAACTTTCGCAATTCATTGGATCTTTTCCCGCTATGTGGATAAGGATGATCTGCGCCTCCTAGGGTCTGGGCGAGGAACAGGAATTGTGGCTAGATGGCGTTGAACCTTTGTAGGAGAAAAGGTGCTAACTCAAGGGTCTTATAGAACCTGGCATAGTAGCTGTCGGGACCCTTGACTTTTATTGGTCAGGAGGGAAGATATCACAAGTCGGAACTCTTCATTGGAAAACCGCTTCTAATTCGTTGATAGTTTCCAAGTGTAGGGTGGTAGGTAGGACCTTGGGTTCAATGTAGGATTTGATTTGGGTTAAAATACTTTCCTGTAATATTATATAAAACACCTCCCGCCAAATTACGTAGATGTACGTGATTACTTCAAGTGGTTATACCAGGATGCAGCTACAGGCATCATCCCGGTATTGTTTTTACCTGCAGGCAATCAACTTTTATCTAAAGCCATCCTAGTTACTAATTAGCCACTGCATGGCTTTTACAGGTGGTGGGAGGGGTGGCCACCATCCCACCGGCAAGCCTGGAATGAAACTGCGCCCGACGCACCTGAGCCCATGCAGCTTGGGGTCCTTCGTCCTTCCCTTACCCCTAAAGAGCGTCAACGACGTCGGATAAACAATCTGTGTCTTTACTGCGGAGAACCTGGACAACTACTTCAGGAACTGCCCTCTAAAACTCTGTAAGTGTCTCTCTGTCTCCTGACTTCACAGATTCTATAGCCAAGACTGCATCTCATCTTGCTCTTTCTGTCTTATTACAGCTTTCAGGAAAGACTCTGCCAACACCCGCCATTATTAACTCCGGGGCATGCAGCTATTTCATGGACTCATCTTTTGCTGGCTGATGGGTCCGCTATCAAATCAGGCCCTGTAGTTCTAGAGACTGCTCCTATACCTGCTGTCATCTCCAGTTCCCACCACAAACTTTTACGTATGGACATAATCTCTTCCCCATTATTTCCTGTGATCCTCGGTATGCCCTGGCTACAAGCCCACAATCCTGCCATCAACTGGGCCACAGGGGACGTTACCTTCTCTTCACCCTACTGCCAGCAGTTCTGTGGCTCTCACGACCCTCATGGGCCGTCTACCTTGCTATTCCTGGACTCAGAAGCTGGAATACGTCAGTCTATTCCAGAAGTTTACCACGATTTCCTGGACGTATTCAGTAAACAAGGGGCAGAGGCTCTACCACCCCATCGAGCCTACGACTGCCCCATTGAACTGTTTCCCGGAGCTGAAATTCCATTCGGTAGGATTTTTCCTTTGACAGAGGTAGAACAAGGGGCACTAAAAGAATATATTGATGAAAACCTAAAGAGGTTTATTCCCCCGTCCACGTCTCCAGAAGGCGCGGGCATCTTTTTTGTCGAGAAAAAGGACCATACACTTCGGCCTTGCGTGAACTACCGCAAATTAAATAAGATTACTGTGAAAAACCATTATCCTCTCCCTTTGGTGCCAGAGTTATTCCGGAGACTGGGGGCTGCTAATGTTTTCACTAAACTTGATCTCCTTGGAGGCTTTAATCTGGTCAGCATCAGGGATGGGGACGAGTGGAAGACTGCTTTCCGTACCCGATTTGGGCAATTCAAGTACTTGGTGATGCCCATCGGGTTGTGCAATGCCCCCGCCACGTTTCAATACTTTATTAATGATGTTCTTCAAGACTTTTTGGACTTATTTGTTATCGTCTACCTGGACGATATTCTAATCTTTTCTTCTTCCCTTGAATCCCACCGCAGGCATGTCAAAAACGTATTGGCCCGGCTTCGACAACATGGCTTGTATGCGAAAGCCGAGAAATGTGAATTCGAGCAGGAAAGTTTACAATTTTTGGGGTTAATTATCTCCAGTGAGGGCATCAAGATGGACCCCCAGAAGATTACTGCAATCCTGGACTGGCCAGTCCCAGCAGACAAGAACGGAATCCAACGTTTTGTTGGGTTTGCCAACTTTTACCGCAAATTTATCAGAGGGTTCTCGGCCATCATTGCACTGATCACCCAATTAACCAAACCGGGAAATCACTTCAATTGGTCCCCTGAGGCCCAAAAAGCCTTTGAGGCCCTCAAGTGGCTCTTTACCTCTGCATCTGTTTTGAGACATCCAGATTCCTCTCTGCCATTTGTTCTTGAGGTAGACTCATCCGAGATTGCCGTAGGGGCAATATTATCCCAAAGACAAGGGACCAGCTTCACCCAGTAGCCTTTTTCTCACGCAAACTCTCAACAGCAGAGAAGAACTGCGATGTGGCTGATCGGGAGTTGTTGGCAATAAAATCTGGGCTGGAAGAATGGCGCCACAGTATCTGCTGGAAGGAGCTGCCCATCCAATTCTGATATTCACCGACCACAAAAACCTGGAATATCTAAGGTCTGCAAAAAGGTTGAAGCCACGACAAGCCAGGTGGGCGCTCTTTTTCTCCAGGTTTTCCTTCCACGTAACGTATCGCCCAGGCTCCAAAAAACACTAAACTTGATGCCCTGTCCCGGATGTTTCACAAGTCCAAAGAAATTTCTCCCCGGATACCATCCTTGCCCCTGGCAACTTTCTTCTGCTTCAGGAAGACCTACTTTCCCGAATTAAGCAAGCTTCCGCAGGGCAAACACCTCCTCCTGAACCAGGACTGCATGTCAGCGATGGGTTGTTTTGGCACAAGGACAAGATCTACATTCCTCAAAGCCTTTGAGTATCTGTCTTGGAACTTTGCCATGACCATGCACTAGCTGGGCATTTCGGCATAACCAAAACCACCGACTTGGTACAGCGTACCTTTTGGTGGTAAGATTGTAAAAGGTTTGTAGAGTCCTGCACTACTTGCATCAGAAACAAAACCCATAGAACCAAGGCTTGGGGGTTACTAAAGCCCTTGCCTGTCCCCGACAGACCATGGAGGATGTTATCCATAGACTTCATAGTTGAATTACACCCGGCAGAAGAACATACCACTATCTTCGTGGTAGTTGATCGTCTGTCAAAGATGGCACATTTTATCCCAATGAAAGGCACTCCCTCAGCCCCTGAAACAGCACAGGCATTCATCAAGGAAATCATCAGACTCCACGGGATACCAGCCAACATAGTCTCAGATCGAGGGTTACAGTTTACCTCCCGATTCTGGAGGTCCCTCTGTAAGGCCTTGTACACACGGCCGAGATTCTCGTTGAAAAAAACATGTCGTTTTTTTCGACGAGATTCTTGGACAAGAAACTTGTCCCGGCCGAGTGTACACACGCTCGTTTCAAAGAACCCGCGGTTCTTTGAATGGAGCGTACGCGGTGACGTCATCGACTACCACGAGCATGCGCTCGTCACATTCGATGCCGTCGCCGCCATCTTGGTATACCCTACGTATGCCTAGGAAGCTACCGCGCATGCGTCAAATTCATTTCGAACATGCGCGGGCTTCCGGGAGGACAGGTAAGTGTACACACACTCACTTTTCTCGTCGAGAAACATGCCGAGGAGAATCTCGACGAGAAAATAGAGAGCAGGTTCTCTATTTTCTCGTCGAGGTTTCTTGTCGGTTTTCTCAACGAGAAACCCGATAGCCGCGTACACACGACCGATTTACTCGGCAAGACCTCTCTGCCAGCAAGTTTCTTGCTGGTTCTTGCCGAGAAAATCGGTCGTGTGTACGAGGCCTGAGGCTCTGGATATTGAACTGTCCTTTTCTTCTGCCTATCACCCCCAGACCAATGGGCAAACTGAGGACTAACCAAACTCTTGAACAGTATCTATGCTGTTTTTCCTCTTTCGCACAAAATGACTGGATTTCCCTGCTTCCAATGGCCGAATTTGCCTACAATAATTCCATCCACTCCGCTACCAAGCAAACTCCATTCTTCGCCAACTGTGGCTTCCACCCTTCATTTCTGCCCAACTCCCTTCCCGAATGTACAGTACCAGCAGTCCAGGAGAAAATAAACTTCTTCTCTACCAACAACCAACTTTTGCAGGAAACCATGACCAGGACTCAGGAACACAACAAGACAACTTTTGACAGGAAGAGACGAGGTGAATTAGTACTGGCACCCGGTGACCTGGTGTGGTTATCCACAATGAACTTGAGGATGGCATGTCCTTCAAAGAAGCTGGGCCCCAAATTCTTAGGACCATATCCGGTTAGGAGGAAAATCAACGAAGTGGCTTATGAACTGGAACTCCCTGATTCATTAAAGATTCATCCTGTATTCCACGTGTCACTGTTATAACCTTCTATCCCCAATCCTTTTCCAAATCGGAATACTGTTCCCCCTGATCCTGTCATTATAGAAGGGGAGGAGGAATTTGAAGTGGAGGCTATCCTAGACGTCAGGTGGAGAAGGAACCAGAACCAGTTTTTGATTAAGTGGAAGGGGTATGCACCCAAAGAAAATTTGTGGGAGCCCGAGGTAAACATCCACGCTAAGAGTCTGGTACAGTCCTTTAAAAGGTCTCACCCCGAGAAGTTTGCCCGGATGGGCATCCGGAGGCTGCCCCTTGGGGGGGCAATGTCATGAAGATCCTGCCACTAACAGGCGCGCTCCAGGTTCCCTAGTTCACGATCGCGGGTGCCATTGCGCGCACACAGGCACGTGCGTTCATGCGCGCACCTCTGTTGGCGCCAGGCGGGCTATTTAAGCCTGCATGTCACGAGCAGTCCCCGCTGTCTGCTCTACAGCGTTGTGTGCCTTAAACCCTGATCTGAGACTGTTACCTGTGTTGAGACCTGGCTTACCTCTGACCATCCAGTTATCTGCCTGCATCTGACCTCGGCCTGTTTGTGATTACCCCTTGCCTGCACCTCTGTACCTCTGCTGCCTGCCTGATATCTGACCGGCCTGTCTGACTATCCTTGTGTTGGTCCTATCTGTTCCTGGTTCCGATCCAGCCTCCTGAGCTGATCCAGCCTCCTGAGCTGATCCAGCCTCCTGAGCTGATCCAGCCTGCTGAGCTGATCCAGCCTGCTGAGCCGTTCCAGTTCCTGTATCCCAGTTCCTGCAAGGAAGCTTCCGGGTGATCCACTTCCTCACCTCTGTTGATTCTGCCATGCACCCGTGCCACTCCTTACTCCTGTGCCTACTGTTACCTTACCAGCAGGTGCAGGTCAGCAGGTGCAGGTATGCAGAGCAGCGGATGCAGGTGTGCGGGACCGCGGATGCAGGTCAGCAGGTGTAGGTATGCAGAGCAGCGGAGTCAGACAAGCCAGGTCATTCACATCAGGGTAAACAGCATAAACGGCAGGCAGAGAGTAGTCAGAGTCCAGGCTGGGTCTTGGCAACAGATGATCAGACAGGTAACTGAGCAAGGTCAAACAAGCCAGAGTCAGGACTGGAGATAGGAGCGAGGTCAGGAAGCCGGGTCAAACACAGGAACACGATACAGGCACAGAGTCAGGAACACAGGGAACAGAAGCAGATCAAACCGCAAGGGGCAACATCTCTGGAATGTCTTTTATAGGAAGTTCATGGGAGGAGCAAGGGGTTCAGGGTTCAACATCAATCAAGACACCAAGCAGAGTAGTCTAATGGATTAGATAGGTTATCCAGCAGATCAGGCAGGGAACTGTCCAGCATCCCAGATAGCTCAGTGGGAAGAGTCAATGCCAGACACAGAAGAGGTCCCAGGTTCAAGCCCAGTACGTCCCTGACAACCGTGCACCAGCACACTCACCCCCCTAGAGAAGGTGTGTGTGGAATGGTATATCCTTCCCGCCCAAGAATACTTAAGACAGATCTGAGTTTCCGCAGTCAGGTGTGTCTCTTGGAAACACAGTATGGCTGGGTGAAATTTTTTCAGACAAGTGGAGATCATCATACGTCATTAGGGTACATAAAGACAATACATACATTGGTCATCAGGCAAAATAAGGTCAGAAAGCCCCCAGTGGGGAAGGTGAGCCAGTACATTGTAAGCCGGGATTGACTCCGACCAAGGATCGATAATGTGAGCCATATGCTATCTGCATCGAATAAGCCATGGTTTGCATAGTAACAGTTCCAGGGTCTAATGTCCATCACACAAAGAAAACATAAATTCAGGCCCACCAACAGGGCAGGCCACAGTGCCCCAACGTGGAACAAAAACATGTAAGGCACTCTTTCTCTACATCTCGCGTAGAAAGATCGCATTTTTCTTGCAAGTTCACAAGATAGCTCAAGGTTCACATGCTAATATAATGTCTCCCATTATAACCAAAATGTATATTTCCCTTCTTATCAAGAACAGTCTGCCGTAGGATCAAAAACAAAAAATAAACTTTTTTCAACTGTTGGTGACACACAGACCCATAAAAAAGGAAAAACAAAAGAAGCAAAAGGCGAACATACGGTGAGCTTTCCATAAAGAAACTTGCAGGTAATGCAGCGGAGATTCCGCAATCACCTTCCTCCTCTTTCACGGCGACGTAAGGCCTGCTAATTGCGATCCAGCCATAGAGCAGCATCTTGGGCTGATTCAAAAAAGTGAGTTTGCCGGTTAGCAGTAACTCTAAGCTTGGCGGGGTATAACATGGCGTAAGGTAGTTGTAGTGCTCTCAGGTGCCTTTTTACATCAGAGGACTTGGCCCGGCGTCTCTGCACCTCCGCAGAAAAGTCTGGATAAAAAGACACCCAGACCCCATTCACCTGGATATTGGCCTTCTCTCTGGCATTTCTCAGTACCGCCTCCCTGTCTCTATAATGTAGGAGACGAGCAAGGATATGCCTAGGGGGGGCGCCAGGTTGTAGTGGGCGACCCGGTGTGCGGTGAGCCCTCAACAATAAAGAACAGGGAAAAAGCCTCCTTTCCGAAAACTTCCAGCAGCCACCCCTCGACAAAGGTGGTGGGGTCCCGCCCCTCGGTTTTCTCCAGCAACCCCACTATGCGTACGTTGTTCCGTAGTAAACGGTTTTCCATGTCATCAGCTCTGTTATTGGTGTCCCTGACCAACTGATGTGCTAAATGGGCCTCCCGAGCAACTGGGGGCAGCTTGTCTTCCACCTCACTCACCCTGCTTTCCACCGCTGTTGTGCTCTCCCGGATCTTTTGTAGATCCTGTCTCAGCAGGGACACATCCTCTCTCAGGCCCCCAAACTGCTCTTCAAGAGTATTCACTGAAGCAGTGCAGACATGCACTGCCCTAAGTATCTCAGCCAGGGTCGGTTGCTCAGTGTCCTTCGTATCTTTGTCTGTGTGCAGGGGAAGAGACTGCTCCACTGTATAGTCCTGCTCTCCATTCCTCTGTCTCCCCTGCCGGCTGCGCCTGTGAGGCCTGTGCTGCCATGTGGGCTTGATCTGCGCCCCCCCACGGTCTGATCCGGGGGCCCCCCAGCTTTTGGGCATAATACAGCATGTCCCTCGGGTACTCCTTACCCTGAGCCTTTAGTGTCCGTCTGCTGGCCCGCTCCTTGGGCTTCTCTGCTCCTCTCGGCGTGCGTTGAGCCAGGGCAGCACCGGCGCCATCTTGGGTTTCGGCACTCACGAAATCCTCCTTTTTTTTTTTTGGCCATTCCACGGGTGCAGAGAGCCGGCGGGTGAACCGGGATGGTAACCGGGTTGGTAGCCAGCTGGAGAGCTGCTTTTTACCGTCGGATCGCTGCTGGGAGAGGATCAATAGACTGTGCTGTGTCGGAGCTGTGAGACACACGTCCTCTCACATGCCGGTCTTGGCCACGCCCCCAACATGGGGTTGTTCAAGAGAAGGAAGAGAGGGAGAAACGATGAAATTAGCCTGCTGGAGTCCCAAAGCTTCAGGCTATGTGCCATTAAAGGGCTGACTTAGGGGGGAGCCACAGTAGAGTGGAGACGGGAAGCGGTGCACAATGGGAATCTCCAAAAGGACCCAGAGTGGGATGTCAGTTGTACCCTTGAGCATGGTGAGTGGAGCGATTTGTGCTGCCAAGTCCGCCACGCAACCTGTGGGTATATAGGGTAGAGTGGGAGACCCTGTGGCGCTTGTAGGCCCAAATAAAGGAGAGGAGTTTGTTCTTTAGAAGCCATAGATATAACAAAGGGAACCAGGCTGGTAGGGTCCAGAAAAAGTATAAAATCTTTGGGAGGGTGGTCTTCATGTCCGCATGGCTGGGGCCAATTCAAGATAGTGTGGGAAACTGCCAAGATGCCATAAGCGTTGTGATGGTGCATAGGAGAGGATTAAAGTTGGTTGCAAAAAGTGAGGAGTAGGATAAAGTGGGTTTAATCCCCAGGTTGTCAAGAGAGGAGCTCCCCCAGTGGTGTAGGAAGATTGATTAAAGGTGTGAGGCCAGGGAATCTGGGAGGGTCAAATTCAGGGCAGTTGTTTTGTGTGGGTTAACTCTGAGCCCAGTCAAAGTTTGCAGGTTGGGCAGGAAGATGATTGGGTTGATAAGGGTCAGGGGGTTGTCTGCAAACATATTTACTTTATGGCACCCGCCTGCATATGGAATTCCATTGATGTTGGGATCAGCTCTCAGACCGATGGCCAGAAGTTTGAAGGCGAAAATGAAGAGGACAGACGGGGGACGGGGGGCACTCCTGTCTCATTTCTCTGTAAATGGGAAATGAGGTTGAAAGACAACAGCATAGCGAACAGTGGCAGAGGGAGAAGAGTAAAGGGCTGCCAACCATATGAGAATCGAGTCCCCAAAGCCCTCAACGTTGTAGCACGTATCGCAAGTAGGTAGTCGAAAGCTTTGTATATATTGATTGAAAGGAGGTAGCAAGGGATTTTGCAGGGTGACCAAATGAACCACTTTACGGACACTGTCCCCCGTCTGACGTCCAAGTACGAAACCGACCTGCTCCCTATGAAGGAACGCAGATATTTGTTGATACTGGAACACAGAAATTTCCGCAAAAGTTTAATATCCTCATTCAACAAAGAAATTGGGTAAAAGGCCTGAGGATCATGGGCCTCCACGTTAGACTTGGGAATCATAGAGATATGTGCCTTCAGGGAGTCAGATGAAGGCAGTGCTCCCTGCTTCATAATGTTAAAATAAGCTGTCAGGTGGGGGAGAAAAAGAGAACAAAATTTGTGGTAATACAAGCTGGAGAAGCCGTCTGGACCCACTTCAGCCCAGAGCCTCGTTTTGAGATTTGGTGTTTACAAGGTAAAAACTTTTTTTTTTGCTAGAACATTACTTAGAACCCCCAAACATTATATATATTTTTTAGCCCAATTTTTTTTATATTGTGAAAGATAATTTTACGTTGAGTAAATTGATGCCCAACATATCACGCTTCAAAATTGCACCCGCTCGTGGAACGGCGACAAACTTTTACTATTAAAAATCTCCATAGGCGATGTTTAAAAAATTATACAGGTTGCATGTTTTGAGTTACAGAGGAGGTCTAGTACTAGAATTATTGCTCTCGCTCTAAGGATCGTGGTGATACCTCACATGTGTGGTTTGAACTCCATTTTCATATGTGGGGCGCTGCTCACGTATGCGGTCGCTTCTGCACGCGAGCTTGGCGGGACAGGGCGCGTTTAAAAACATTTTTTTTCTTATTTATTTTTACCTTTAATTTTTTATTTTTACACTGTTCTTTAAAAAAAAAATTGTGTCACTTTTATTTCTATTACAAGAAATGTAAACATCCCTTGTAAAAGAAAAAAAGAATGTCAGGACCTCTTAAATATGAGATCTGGTGTCAAAAAGACCTCAGATCTCATATTTACACTAAAATGCAATAAAAAAATAAATAAATAAATGTCGTTGGCAAAAAAAAAGTCTCTTTAAGAGCTATGGGTGGAAGTGACGTTTGACATCTCTTCCGCCCTGCAATGGTTTGGAGACAGATGGGGGCCATTTCCCCCTCACTCGGCTCCATACCACAGATGGGAGAGGACGTGATCCCCTCCGCCGACGGCTCCGGTAAGCGACGGAGGGCACCGAAGCGCGGCGGGAGGGCCTCTCCTGCCACCGATAAAAGTGATCTTGCGGCGAATCCACCACAGAGACCACTTTTATCTGAAACCGGACCGCCCGCTGAAGAAGAGGGTTCTGAGTTATGGTAGTTAGCTGCTGCCATAACAACGATATCCCTCTTCAAAGTGCCGACGTGTAACGATGGCGGGGGGTCCGTAAGTGGTTAATAGGCAAATGCTCTTAATGGCCTGGGCTACCTCAAGTTCAGAGACCTCTGCATTAAGGGCTGTTTGAGCCGCTGAAGAAAGAGGGAGGTGAAGGTCGCGAAAAAAGTTGTTCGCTAGGTCAAGAGAAAAGGGAGATGATTTACTATAAAGAGAGGCCAGGAAATCCGCAAAAGCCACTGAGACTTTTGTTGTGTTGGAGGTAATGGTCTCCATTAGCAGAGCGAAGGAAGATAGGTTTGTGAGCACAAACTGCCTCATTTAGCTTCCTGGCCAACGTGCCGTGTTTATTGGTGCAGGAGTAAAATTTGTGCTTTGTCCTCCGTAGGGCCTTCTTAGCCCTGTCAGAGACCAAAAGATTCAGTTCAGCAGCAATGGCATTGCGGGCCTTCTTGTTTGCAGGCATGGGGTGAGATTTCCATAGTTCATCAGCCGATGGCAGTTGAGCGGAAATCTCCTGGGTCTTCTTTTCCCTAGCTCACTTTCGAGCAGAGGCAAGCTGTATACAGTGGCCCGTATGATAGCTTTGTGGGCTTCCCACAGGAAGATTGCAGTTGTCACGGAGCCTACGTTATCTGGAAAAAAAAAAGGGTTGAAGGCGGGAGTTGGCTTATTTCCCCAGGAGAGTCAGCGATAGTAACAGATGTGATGCCCCTAACTGCTGGGGCAGGGTGGGCAAACACACACCAGGCTACAATGTGTCGCACAAAAGTTAACATTAACTTACTAACACCAGAAGTCTAGAATCACATAAACTCTATAATTAACAAAGTAAGCAACTCCGGGGCTCAATTTGAGCTATTAGGGGTTTGGTAACGGTCAAAGGAGCCGAACACAATGTCCATCGGGGGTCTTTCGGTGCCTGTGTATGCTGGAAAGGGTGGGCCCCCCAAAAAGCCAGAGGGAAGCCTACATACAGAGTATTGAGAAAAAAATATTAATTCCCCGAAAGGCACGCAGGGAGTGGTCCAATTTTAAACATGCTTGCTGTTGAGGGAGGGGAAAGATAAGGGAGGAGAAGATACGGTTAGGGGAGGGGGGTTGGGAAGAGGGGAAATGGAAGGAACATGAGGGCCCTGCGTGCGGGCGCACAATTGCCCCTACCGGCAAAACCTAACAAGCGGGGAGGGGGGGGGGGAAGAAATTTCTGTATGCTGCATAAAGTAGGAAGACTATCATGTCAATGGTACATTCCAGAACAATTTGAGCCAATATGCAGCGTTGAGGGTTAGGAGGCGAGGATTGAAGTTCCAACCGTTTAAAAAAAGACAAAATGAATAGGTAGCGTAAAAATAAAACAAGGTCCAAGAAGCAAGAGGGTTATCCCAGAAGGGAAGTAGGGGAGCGGATGTGGAAGGTCTATAGTAGATTGTCAAACAATGTCAGAGGTGGTTGTTTCACTATAACAATTCTGGTGTGTTAGGAAGGGGAAGTACAGGTGGAGCAGCATTGAGTGCCGAACAGATTTCAAGCCTGGGAAGACTTTATCAGGCTGTGGTCCATGGGAGAAGCAGAGTGCAGTCCAGGTAGTGGTAAATAGGGGAAAGGCAAATGAAAAAATGAAAAATAAAACTTGAAAGGCAAAACAGTAGCCAAGACTTGCAAATAAATTAGTCAATTCCTACCATGGCTCAGGGTGTATCGTAGGGAAAAAAAACAGGTCCCTCAGGCTTTAGTGCCCGATGCATGCAATCAAACTCCAATCTGTCGATGGGGATAGCCAGAACAAGCTCTTGGAATAAAGTAGTCATGGTAGAGGTGAGGTCTGTGACTGCTTGTGTGGGCTCTGTTTTTAAAGTCATTCAGGCGGAACAGGGCAGCGTGATACTATTAGGGGCGTTCCGGATAGCAGGGATAAAATTGATGGCATGTATACGATGGCAGTTGGCGGGCCAGAGAAGAATTGCATTTATTTTCCAACAGCGGTTCGACGCAGCCGGTCTCTTGCTGTCATAATCCGGCGGTCTATAGGTTGGTGTAGTCGGGTTCTACCATTAGAGAGACAGAGCAGGGTTTCCTTAGAACTGGAGTGTTTATGATCCAGTTCTGATGTAGAGACTGGGTGAACAAAGAGTTAATTTCCTTGGCGGATTCACGTCTAAGGCGCCTACTGTGGGAGATGAAAACGCCCCGCAAGACTCATTTTAGCGCTTCCCATTGGGTGTGGGAGGGCATGTTGTCTTAAATTGAGTTATTGATTGCATAGTGTCGTTAAAGCAGGTAGGGTCCTGTAACAGGTAGTCCTGTTCTGTTCTGTCCATGTTCTGAATCTGCGGGGGACCTCCATGGAGACAGACAGGGGCATGGTCGGACAAGAGGATGCGATCTATACATGCCATGGGGAAACAGTCTAGCAGGTTGGGTGAGACAAAAATGTAGTCGAGTCTGTTGTATGAGCTGTGTGGTGTAGAGAAAAAGCTGCAATCTTTGCCCTGAGCATTGAGAAGGTACCACAAGTCACAGAGCCTACAGTCATAAAGGGGCTGTTCCAGTCTTTTTAAAGTGAAAGAGGAGAGTGGAGACTTACTGGTAGAGGAGTCCAAAACTAAGTTTAAGTCTCCGACGCTCTACCCAGCGAAAGAACAGAGATGGGAGAAAACTGACAGTCCAAATGGTACCCGACCCATGTTAGGAAAAATAGAGACCTTCAATAAAAGGTGTTAACAGAGTGCAGCCATCCAGCCATTTTGTTGAAGTCTGCTATTCTGAATTATGTCGGCCATTTTTCCTTGGGCCATCTAATTTCTTTTCAGTGGCCATGTTTTCGAAGAGAACACTTGCTTTACATTTTAATGTAAATTTCTATTGTTTTGCATAGGCTGACATTTTTTTGTAGATTCCTATTGCCCTACATTGGCGGCTATTTTAATGAATTTTAGACCAGAGGTGTCAGCGTCAATATATTGTGAATTTAACATAGGATAAACATACTGTAACTTATCTTTAGTGGACATACAAATTGTTACCATATTAGTGTGTGCAGCTGACAGCTCTATCTGTCCTCATGGTCCATAACACCCAATAAAATCCCTATTAACCACTTCAGATCCGCGCTATAGACGAAAGACGGCTGCAGTGCGGACCTGAACTGCCGGGTGGACGTCCCCTGGACATCCTCTTGTTTACTTCCGCAATGTGCGCCCTCGGCGGCGCGCATCGCGGAAGAGCTGTGCCCGCTGTGTCACACGGGTGCCGATGCGCGTGCCTGGCGGCTGCGTTGTCCGCCAGGTACCCGCGATCGGCTGTCAGAGCCAGGGACGTGGATCTCTGTGTGTGTGAACACAGAGATCCACGTCCTGCTAGGGAGAGGAGACTGATGGGTGTGTCCCTTGTACATAGGGACAACCATCGGTCACCTCCCCCAGTCAGTCCCCTCCCCCCACAGTAAGAATCACTCATATGGGAACATATTTAACCCCTTCCCGCCCCCCTAGTGGTTAACCCCTTCACTGCCAGTCACATTTATACAGTAATCAGTGCATTTTTATAGCACTGTTCGCTGTATAAATGTGAATGGTCCCAAAATAGTGTCAAAAGTGTCCGATGTGTCCATCGCAATATTGCAGTCCTGACAAAAATTGCAGATCACTGATAATACTAGTGGAAAAAAATAAAAATGTCATAAATCTATCCCCTATTTTGTAGGCGCTATAACTTTTGCGCAAACCAATCAATAAACTCTTATTTACCAAAAATATGTAGAAGAATACGTATCGGACTAAACTAAAAAAAAAAAAGTAAAAAAAAAATTGGGATATTTATTATAGCAAAAAGTAAAAATATTGTGTTTTTTTTTTTTTTTTTCTAAATTGTCGCTATTTTTTTGTTTATAGCGCAAAAAATAAAAACCGCATAGGTGATCAGATACCACCAAAAGAAAGCTCTATTTGTGGGAAAAAAATTTCATTTGGGTGCAGTGTTGTATGACCGCGCAATTGTCATTCAAAGTGCGTCAGCGCTGAAAGCTGAAAATTGGTCTGGGCAGGAGGGGGGTTTAAGTGCCCAGTAAGGAAGTGGTTAATTACCTACACCTACAGTATATTAGACATTAAACTTACTCATAAATCCATGCATGCCATTTGATTGCACAAACCCATATTTAAAATACAGTTTCTAAAACATTATCCTCTATAAGATACACATAAAACAATAAAGCTGCACTTCTAATGTATTCTAAAACACATCCTTTTCTATCTAGACTCTATCCATACATAAAGCGTTGAACCCGTTTGTGCCTCTCCATAAAAACATATCCTCTAAAAATATTTGTAAAATATACTGTATAAGACTATCTTCTGAGAAAAATGAAGAGATTCCTCATATTAACCAGGGTTGGGGCAGTGGATCCATTTTAGAATAGTATTTACTGCAAAAGATGAAGTGTGTTTTCTGTATGACCAGAATATTTACCTTCTTTTTATGGACCTGATTTTCAAAGGAGCATAAAGAAATAGAACCAAGGAAATCTGGGTAAAGTAAAATAGGAGGGGTGAAACCAAGAGGATACAAGTGTGTCAGGATACTAAAAAATAAAAGGCTTGTGCCTATATATGCTTATGGGGCATCGGCTGGTCTGTGCGCCCCGCTTGGGATCAATGGGTGGATGTTTAACTCTATTTAAAAAAACGGGGCCAACATGATACAAATTAGAACGTAAAGTCTCCAAGGCACAGCATATATGACTGGAAGACGTTCCCACTCCCTCCCCCCCGCCCCCAATGTGGGGAGAAAAGGACAAAGACCTTGTAGGGAGCAGGTAGACCATGAGCAGTGGGTGTGATGGAAGGTGCCCTGCCATCTCAAATAAATCAAACATAGGGAGTTGCAATGCTCAGAATACAAGGTTATACAGTATCCTTACAAAAGTGAGTACACCCCTCACACTTTTTGTAAATATTTTATTTATATATTTTCATGTGACAACACTGAAGAAATTGCACTTTACTACAATTTAAAGTAGTGAGTGTACAGTGTAAATTTACGGTCTACTCAAAATAACTCAACACAGCCATTAATGTCTAAACCGCAGGCAACAAAAGTGAGTACACCCCTAAGTGAAAATGTCAAAATTGGGCCCAAAGTGTCTATTTTGTGTGGCCACCATTATTTTCCAGCACTGCCTTAACCCTCTTGGGCATGGAGTTCACCAGAGCTTCACAGGTTGCCACTGGCGTCTTCTTCCACTCCTCGATGACGACATCACGGAGCTGGTGGATGTTAGAGACCTTGCGCTCCTCCACCTTCTGTTTTGAGGATGCACCACAGATGCTCCATAGGGTTTAGGTCTGGAGACATGCTTGACCAGTCCATCACCTTTACCCTCAGCTTCTTTAGCAAGGCAGTGGTCATCTTGGAGGTGTGTTTGGGTTCATTATCATGTTAGAATACTGCCCTGTTGCCCAGTCTCCAAATGGAGGGGATCATGCTCTGCTTCAGTATGTCACAGTACATGTTGGATCCATCAATGAACTATAGCTCCCCATTGCCGGCAGCACTCATGCAGCCCCAGACCATGACACTCCCACCAACATTCTTAACTATAGGCAAGACTTGCTTGTCTTTGTACTCCTCACCTGGTTGCCACCACAGACGCTTGACACCATCTGAACCAAATAAGTTTATCTTGGTCTCATCAGACCTCAGGACATGGTTTCAGTAATCCATGTCCTTAGTCTGCTTGTCTTCGGCAAACTGTGGGCTTTCTTGTGCATCATCTTTAGAAGAGGCCTCCTTCTGGGATGACAGCCATGCAGACCAATTTGATGCAGCGTGCGGCATATGGTCTGAGCGCTGACAGGCTGACCCCCCACCCCTTCAACCTCTGCAGCACTCATACGTCTATTTCCCAAAGACAACCTCTGGATATGACGCTGAGCACGTGCACTCAACTTCTTTGGTCGACCATGGCAAGGCCTGTTCTGAGTGGAACCTAGCCTGTTAAACCTCTGTATGGTCTTGGCCACCGTGCTGCAGCTCAGTTTGAGGGTCTTGGCAATCTTCTTATAACTAGGCCAACTTTATGTAGCACAACAATTATTTTTTTCAAATCCTCAGAGTTCTTTTCCATGAGGTGCCATGTTTAACTTACAGTGACCAGTATGAGAGAGTGAGGACAATAACACCAAATTTAACACACCTGCTCACCATTCACACCTGAGACCTTGTAACACTAATGAGTTACATGACACCGGGGAGGGAAAATGGCTAATTGGACCCAATTTGGACATTTTCACTTAGGGGTGTACTCACTTTTGTTGCCAGTGGTTTGAACAATAATGGCTGTGTTGAGTTATTTTGAGGGGACAGCAAATTTACACTGTTATACAAGCTGTACACTCACTACTTTACATTGTAGCAAAGTGTAATTTCTTCAGTGTTGTCACATGAAAAGATATAATAAAATATTTACAAAAATGTGAGGTGTGTACTCACTTTTGTGAGATACTGTATGTAACATAGGAAAGATCATGCCATAAGGTAACAAAGATAATGTAAATCAACATCATTAAAGAGCGATAAAAAAAAAAGAAAAAACAAATGCGCCTACTAAGTGCAGTATGTTAGAAATTTATTCGAGAATAATTAAAATAACAGCCAAATGGCTACTCACAGGATGGAAGTGGAGTAAAAGCATAAATAGATATCCTTCTAAGTTGTCTGCGGAGGGCATGAGTCACTCCGTGTGTCTGTAGTCTCCCGGTGGTGGAATACTGCCAAGATGAAGAGGTAGTGCACTGCGGTGTTGCTGCAGGGATGGGGAGATGGCAGAAGAACGGTAGATGCGAGAAGAGCTGTCCCTCTATGTCAGTGTGGACACCGGTTCCCACACGGCGTACGGCGTGCGGTTCACGCTGGAGCGCAGTCAGCTTCGGCAACCGGACGTGACGTCAATAGCAGACGCTAACTGATGACGCGTTTCAATGCTTCCGCATTTTCCTCGGATCTGATAGGCAATAGAAGCTGTCGGTATTATATGCGTTCCACCGGACGGAACCATCAATCTAGTGTCATACTCCGGAAATGAAGTGCTGTAGGCTCTCCTCTCCTCGCCTGTGTTGTGATTGACAGGTTGCTATAGCATGGGGGCGGGAACTTCCGCAGACGCCTAAAGAGCGATACCCTGACCCCCATCATAACTGGCTCAGGGAAGGGGGGGTAGGTTGACCGTTACTTAAATCTGAAATAAAGCATGACTGTGAACTATAGGGCTAGGGACTGTAGAGAACCAAAGGTGGAGATGGTAACCTCATATTGGGGGTGTCTCATTGTTATAACATAGGGTCACCAGGTGAAAACAGGGAAAAAAGCCAAAGAAAAAAAAACTGATGCAGCCACCATAACTAATGATTGGTAAGCTGCAACACAGTGGCGTATTAACTAGGGGGCAGGGGGCCGGTCCGCCCCGGGTGTCGCACACTGGGGGGTGTCAGGCGGCGCCCTCATCCTCCGGGTCCCCTGTATGTCCCAGTGACAGCGCGTCGTCGTAGCTCAATGACTATGTGACACCCACGCTGACAGCGCAAGGAGAGCCCAGGTGTGGCAGGGTGCGGGGGTGTCCGAGCCGAGTGCGGACTGTGCCACTACCCGTGTGACACGCAGGACCGGCCGCCAGAGCAGGAGAAAAAAAACACCATCTCTCGCTCTCTTGTACAGCAGGGGAGGGAGAGCGAGAGACAGTGAGGCATAGGACCGGAAATGCTGGAGGAGCAGGTGATTGATTGCTAGGTGGTCCTAGCAACCAATCATTATCTTCTGAATAGGACAGTGCAGAGTAAGGTAGGAACGGCCGGGCAGAGCTATGCAAAATGCGGGGGTCCAGAGCTGTGGGGGGGGGGGTAATGTGCAGGGGGTCCAGAGCTGTGGGGGGGGGGTAATGTGCAGGGAGTCCAGAGCTGTGGGGGTAATGTGCAGGGGGTCCAGAGCTGTGGGGGGTAATGTGCAGGGGGTCCAGAGCTGTGGGGGGTAATGTACAGAGGGTCCAGAGCTGTGGAGGGAAATGTGCAGATGGTCCAGAGCTGTGGTGGGTAATGTGCAGGGGGTCTAGAGCTGTGGCGGTAATGTGCAGGGGGTCTAGGGCTGTGCGGGAATAATGTGCAGGGGGTCCAGAGCTGTGGGGGGTAATGTGCAGGGGGTCCAGAGCTGTGGGGGGGGGTAATGTCCAGAGCTGTGGGGGGGTAATGTGTGGGGGGGTAATGTTCAGGGGGTCCAGAGCTGGGGGGGTAATGTGCAGGGAGTCCAGAGCTTTGGGGGGTAATGTGCAGGGGGTCCAGAGCTTTGGGGGGTAATGTGCAGGGGGTCCAGAGCTGTGGGAGGTAATGTGCAGGGGGTCCAGAACTGTGGGGGGGGGTAATGTGCAGGGGGTCCAGAGCTATGGCGAGGTAATGTGCATGGGGTCCAAAGCTGTGGGGGGGGGGGTAATGTGCAGGGGGTCCAGAGCTTGAGGGGTAATATGCTGGAGGTCCAGAGCTGTTGGGGGGCTGTGTAATATGCAGGGGTCCAGAGGTGCAGAATGCTGTGTAATGTAAAGGCGTCCAGAGGTGCAGGGTGTTGTGTAATGTAAAGGGGTCCAGATGTGCAGGGTGTTGTGTAATGTAAAGGGGTCCAGAGTTGCAGGGGGTTGTGTAATGTAAAGGGGTCCAGAGTTGCAGGGTGCGGTGTAATGTAAAGGGGTCCAGAGGTGCAGGGGGTTTTGTAATGTAAAGGGGCACAGGGGGTTTTGAAATGTAAAGGGTCTATAGGTGCAGGGTGCTGTGTAATGTAAAGGGGTCCAGAGGTGCAGGGTGCTATGTAATGTAAAGGGGTCCAGAGGTGCAGGGGGTTGTGTAATGTAAAGGGGTCCAGAGGTGCAGGGGGTTGTGTAATGTAAAGGGGTCCAGAGGTGCAGGGTGCTATGTAATGTAAAGGGGTCCATAGGTGCAGGGGGTTGTGTAATGTAAAGGGGTCCAGAGATGCAGGGTGCTGTGTAATGTAAAGGGGTCCAGAGATGCAGGGTGCTGTGTAATGTAGAGGGGTCCAGAGGTGCAGGGGGTTGTGTAATGTAGAGGGGTCCAGAGATGCAGGGTGCTGTGTAATGTAGAGGGGTCCAGAGGTGCAGGGGGTTGTGTAATGTAGAGGGGTCCAGAGATGCAGGGTGCTGTGTAATGTAAAGGGGTCCAGAGATGCAGGGGGTTGTGTAATGTAAAGGGGTCCAGAGATGCAGGGGGTTGTGTAATGTAAAGGTCTAGTTGTGGAGAGGGCGTATAAAGTAGGAAGTAGTAAAAAGTAGTGACAAAGACATATTGGGGGATGCAGAGGTATGCAGGAGGCACAGTGGGGTGTTTTTACATTTTAAAGTGGGGGGGGGGGTGCCAGATATGGGAGCCGCCCCGTGTGCCAAATGCTCTAGGTATGCCCCTGCTGCAACATAATACATTTTTGGTTTTGGGTTTAATATTCCGGCATATTCACTTGACTAACCTTTGTGACTAAAGTTTGGAATTGCAAACAGAACTCACAGATTAATAAGCCTAATCATAATATATTTTTCTTCTTATATATTTAGATTATTGATTCCATTATGGCTCTTTTTCGAGTGGATTTCAGTGGTAGGGGCGAGTTGGCTGAGAGGCAGCAAAAGCTAGCTCAGATGTTGTCTAGGCTTCAAAAAATCTCAGAAGGTAAGGATATTTTTTTATCTCATATAGTCTCATATAGTCTATTCAAAAGATATAAATAAATAATAAAAAAAAAAATATATATATATATATATATATATATACACAGTGGGGCAAAAAAGTATTTAGTCAGCCACCAATTGTGCAAGTTCTCCCTCTTAAAAAGATGAGAGAGGCCTGTAATTGTCATCATAGGTATACCTCAACTATGAGAGACAAAATGAGGAAACAAATCCAGACAATCACATTGTCTGATTTGGAAATAATTTATTTGCAAATTATGGTGGAAAATAAGTATTTGGTCAATATGAAAAGTTCATCTCAATACTTTGTTATATATCCTTTTGTTGGCAATGACAGAGGTCAAACGTTTTCTGTAAGTCTTCACAAGGTTGTCACACACTGTTGCTGGTATGTTGGCCTATTCCTCCATGCAGATCTCCTCTAGAGCAGTGATATTTTGGGGCTGTCGCTGGGCAACACTGACTTTCAACTCCCTCCAAAGGTTTTCTATGGGGTTTAGATCTGGAGACTGACTAGGCCACTCCAGGACCTTGAAATGCTTCTTACGAAGCCACTCCTTAGTTGCCCGGGCGGTGTATTTGGGATCATTGTCATGCTGAAAGACCCAGCCACGTTTCATCTTCAATGCCCTTGCTGATGGGAGGAGGTTTGCACTCAAAATCTCATGATACATGGCCCCATTCATTCTTTCATATACAAGGATCAGTCGTCCTGTTCCCTTTGCAGAGAAAGCCCCAAAGCATGATGTTGCCACCCCCATGCTTCACAGTAGGTATGGTGTTCTTTGGTTGCAACTCAGCATTCTCTCTCCTCCAAACACGACAAGTTTTGTTTCTACCAAACAGTTCTACTTTGGTTTCATCTGACCATATGACATTCTCCCAATCCTCTTCTGGATCATCCAAATGCTCTCTAGCAAACCTCAGATGGGCCCGGACATGTACTGGCTTAAAGCGGAGGTTCCGCGGTCCATAGTTATTTTTTTTTTCAGTCCATTAAATGTGGTTACAGATTACTAGTTTAGTACTCACTTGCCCTGCGCTTTATTACATCCCCGTCCGTTTTGGTAAAAAAGAAACGTTTATAAAAAAGGTTGCTGTTTTCCATTTTGCTTGTGGGCATTGTGAAGCCCACAAGCACAGACTTCCGGGTAGCGGTGAATGCGCGTCTCCCGGCATTCACCGCTCTATCTGACGTGATAAGTGTTGACGGCGAGCAGCGCCGTCAACACTTCCTGGTTGCCATCACAACGGGCGGAGGCGTCGGAAGTTCCCGCCCCGTTGTGATGGCAACCAAAAATACACAGGTCAGTACGGGGAGGGAGAGCAGATGATCTCGCGAGATTTCGCACGCAGCAGCGAGCCGCACTGACTCCTGGGAATGTTTACACTTAGCTCCCAGGAGTCGGGGAAAAGGAATGCACACGCCCACTCCCGCGGGAGTAAGACAGGAAGTAACATAAAGAAACAGAATATATAAAGGTAAATACAACACTTATAAAATAATTTTTTTGTAATTTGCGCATCTATGCTATGCACAGAAGTGTATAGCATTAAGTCAGTAATTTGGGTGAACCTCCGCTTTAAGTAGGGGGAAACGTCTGGCACTGCAGGATCTGAGTCCCTGGTGGCATATTGTGTTACTGATGGTAGCCTTTGTTACGTTGGTCCCAGCTCTCTGCAGGTCATTCACTAGGTCCCCCTGTGTGGTTCTGGGATTTTTGCTCACCGTTCTTGTGATCATTTTGACCCCGCGGGGTGAGATTTTGCGTGGAGCCCCAGATCGAGGGAGATTATCAGTGGTCTTGTATGTCTTCCATTTTCTAATTATTGCTCCCACAGTTGATTTCTTCATACCAAGCTGCTTGCCTATTGCAGATTCAGTCTTCCCAGCCTGGTGCAGGTCTACAATTTTGTTTCTGGTGTCCTTCGACAGCTCTTTGGTCTTCACCATAGTGGAGTTTGGAGTGTGACTGTTTGAGGTTGTGGACATGTGTCTTTTATACTGATAACAAGTTCAAACAGGTGCCATTAATACAGGTAATGAGTGGAGGACAGAGGAGCCTCTTAAAGAAGAATATACAGGTCTGTGAGAGCCAGAAATCTTGCTTGTTTGTAGGTGACCAAATACTTATTTTCCACCATAATTTGCAAATAAATTCTTTCCAAATCAGACAATGTGATTGTGTGGATTTGTTTCCACATTTTGTCTCTCATAGTTGAGGTATACCTATGATGACAATTACAGGCCTCTCATTTTTAAAGTGGGAGAACTTGCACAATTGGTGGCTGACTAAATACTTTTTTGCCCCACTGTATATTTCATTCTCATCTAATGAGGGACACAGGAAATCTTTAACCTCTGTGTTATACTGCTACCTAAAAGAGTATTGGATACTGCGAACAGTGTAGCTAGTGTCCTAGAGAGAGACCAGTCTCCAGTTTGGGGCAGAGAGCAGATGGAACAGTGCCTACCAATGTGGCCAGTACTTACTCCAAGGAGTCAGTCTTCTGCTATTACTTCCAGGTTAAAAAATATTGTTTTGGCTCCTATTGATGCAGTGAACACCACACTGAACTGAGAGTATCAGCCTGTTTCTTTTACCAGTGCTATTCCCAGTCTAGGGTACTTTAGAGCCTGCGAGACTGCAAATACTTTCTTTGTGCATCTGCTGTTTTGAGATTGCAAACACGCTCACAGGATGTTTGCTCCCCCAAATGCTTATTTGCATTATTTACCTTTGAAGACGACTTAAAAAGTGGTCTGTCACTGTATATTCAGCAGTGTCCCACCTTAACAAAGTGACCACCATTCCGGTGGAGGATGTACCTGTCTTTAAAGAGGTTCTTCAGACAGGTTTCCAAAAATTAAAAGTCAGCAGCTACCAAACCTGTAGCTGCTGACCATTAATGAGACATTTACCTGACCAGGGAACCAGCGCTATCCTCTTCTGGACCGGTTCTTCCATGGCCAGCTGTGTCTTTGTGGCTGTACATCTGGCTTCCCTCTGTGCATGTGCGAGCCACGCTGTGCTCTGTGAATGGTCCTCCTGACATGTCCCAGAAGGATGCGGGTGGGGGGACTAAACTTCCGCTCAGATCGCCTTGGGGCAGGGGTTTCCCTATAGAATTTGGCAACCGGGGTGGATCCTATATCTGGCACCCCCAACTTTAAAATGTAAAAACACCCCACTGTGCCCCTGCATACCTCTGTACTCCCAATATCTTTGTCTCTTATGTGTACCCCCTCTCCACAACAGCACTCCCGCTGTACCCCTCTGCCTCCAATCCCCCCCACCTCAGTAAGACAATTCTGCCGCAATTACTGTTGTGCTCACAGTGCTGAGTTCTTCCTGCAGCCACAGCGCCATCCTGTGAAGGTAAATAGCAGCAGACAATATAAACTAAGCAAAGCATGCTGTGCCGCTGATGGAGGGGCGGGGTCAGTGCGTGATTTTGTGCCGTGACCAAAATACACAGGTAAGAAAAAGGAATATATCCAGCCAGGTGCCAGCCCAGACACCCCCAGTGAATAAGCGACACTGGCCTGACACCCCTAAGCATGGCTGGTGCAAGAATTTTTGACACCCTAGGCAAAACCTAATTTTGCCGCCCCTTGGCTCTGCCCCTGACTCCACCCCCTTTGCTCTGGCCATGTATACCCCACCGGCCCAGTTTCAGAAAATGCAGATAAAAAAATATGCAACCTAATAGAAATCTATAGGACTGCAGCTATAACTGCAGGTAAAACGTAGGAAACCCCAACCCCCTTTATAGTACACAGCTCCCACATCTTTGGGCCCCTTTACATTACACAGCCCCTGCACCTCTGGACCCCTTTACATTACACAGCCCTCTGAACCCCTTTACATTACACAGCCCCCCCCCCTCACACAGGAGGAGCTGCAAATCGGAATGGAGAGCTCCTCCCACCCCCTGCCCTGCTGATGGGATGACATCATTGGGTGGGCGGAGGAGCCGAGAGAGGACACACGGACTGATAACAGCCTATGTCCTGTGCAGGGGAAGCAGAGATTGTAATGGGAAAGTGTGATGTTAGAAAGGAAAGGGGGGGGTGCAGACCACAGGGAGGCTGTGATTGCTATGGGCACTGTATTATAAAGGGGACTGCACTATAAAGGGGCACTGTAATCATTAAAGTGCCCCTTTATATCACAGTGCCCCCTTTAGAGTACAGTCCTCTTTACATTACAGTGCAGTCCCCTTTATATCACAGTGCCCCGTTTACAGTGCAGTCCCTTTTACATCACAGCCCCCATTAATTTACAGTGCTCCCTTTACAGAGCAGTCCCTGTTACATTAACCACTTCAGCCCCGGAAGAATTTACCCCCTTAATGACCAGAGCATTTTTTGCGATAACTGACAGTTGCGCGGTCGTGCGACATTGCACCCAAACAAAATGGGCGTCCTTTTCCCCCACAAATAGAGCTTTCTTTTGGTGGTATTTTTTGCGCTAGAAACATAAATATCCCCAAAAAATATATAAAAAAACAAATTTCTTCCTCAGTTGAGGCCGATATGTATTCTTCTACATATTTTTGGTACAAAAAATGGCAATAAGCATATATTGATTGGTTTGCTCAAAAGTTATAGCGTCTACAAAATAGTGTATAGATTTATGGCATTTTTTGTATTCATTTTTATTTTTTATTGTAATGGCGGCGATTTGCGATTTTTTATCGTGATTGCGGCGTACAGATCGGACACTTTTGACACTATTTTGGGACCATTGACATTTATACAGAGATCAGAGCTAAAAATAGCCACTGATTACTGTATAAATGATGATCAAGGGGTTAAAGAGGAAGTAAAGCTAAAAAAAAAATTGCTGGGAAAAAAAAAACCCTGCAAGAAAAAGGCATAATGAGCTAGTTGCTATGCATACTAGCTCATTATGTGGCACTTACCTCAGATCGAAGCGCTCCTATTTCCGCTCTGACCGTCTTCCAGGTATCGCCGCTCCGGCGCTGTGATTGGCCGGAGCGGCGATGTCACATGCATGTGCGTGGGGCCTGCATTCTCACATTCAGAAAACCGGCACGCTCAGTGCGCCTGCGGTGCAGTGTTTTCTGCAAATATCTCCTTAACCGTGTTGGTTAAGGAGATATTTCTTGCACCAACAGGTAAGCCTTAATCTAGGCTTACCTGTAGGTGCAAGTTGTCACAGTGGGTTTACAACCACTTTTAAGTGTGTTCCCTCAGTGTGTTCGAACTGTAGGGGGGATGGGCTCACTGGAACATGAGAGAGATCAATGCTCCCGATCACTGGGAGCAGTAGATCCCTGCCATGTCACTAGGCAGAACAGGGAAATGCCTCGTTTACATAGGCATCTCCCCAATCTGCCTTTCCATGTCACGATCACGGGCCACCGGCGGACATCAAGTCTGCGGGACCCACAGGAACGCTCCTGCAGCAGGTGCGCGCGCCCATTAGCTTATGACGGAGGGATGTACAGGTACGCCCAATTGGGCAGCCATGCCATTCCGTACATCGTGGTGCATCGGTCGGCAAGTGGTTAATGTAAAGGGCACTGCACTGTAAAGGGGCACTGTAATGTAAAGAGGGGCTGTGATCTGTAGGGGAACTGAGGACACTGTGGGACTACTTTAAAGGTGGAACTGTGATGTAAAGGCGGACTGTGGACACTGATATAAATGAGGGACTGTGCTGTAAAGGAGGGTTGTGATGCGATGTGATGTGAAGGGGGACTGAGGACAGACTCCGTGAATATCCCATCCCCTGACCTGTCCACCACAAACCCCCCTTTCCGCTCCCTGGGAATATTGTCTGCCATGAAACTGGTGCCTGGTGGCAAAAAAGGAAATAATTTTATGGTGAGAACAAAAATCCTATTATACGGATGACCCTCCTATTTTTGTAACAGAATGTTGAACTATTTCTTTTCAAAATAGGGAGATTTAAAGAGTGTACATTATAGGTAATTATGACAGTTTTTTTGCCTTTCTATAAACTTTAAAGGAAACCTTGTATGAGAACACAGAGATTACTGTTACCAACCTTCTGCAAAAAAACAGTTTCTCCTGATTCTTTTTCGTTTGGTTTGTCATCGGTACTTTTTATAAGATAAGATTTGTTATGTGAACACGAAAAGTGAAGATAATTGTTAAATTCTATGGTGTGACTTTCAACTGACTTTATTCTGCACAAATTGGAGAGAGACCTGAACAAAGGGGTTGACTTTCCAAGATAGGTTGGAAAAATCCAGATAGGTTGGAAAAATCCAGATAGGTTGTTCTCTTTGCAAGGTGAAGGGTATTTGCCCCAGAGCTTAATGAATGTGGTGATGAGCTTTGCAGGGAATACCCAGTCACATGGATAATGGAAGTCGGCAGAGCATTGCCTCATTCGCTAAGTTCTAGGGCAACTTCCCTTGCAAAGTAAAAAGCCTATTTGGCTTTAGTAAATTTCCCTTATTTTAATTTAAGGCTCAGTTCACACTGCGATACGGGAATTGCACGGGAATGGCTGCTTTTCCTGCATTGAACCGCATAGGAATTGCACTTTCATGCGATCTGCTGTGAGTGTCAATTAAAAGTTAATGACACCCCAAAAGCAAGTCACAGAATGCAGTGGATATGCTACAATCGGATTACATGGGTAAGAACATCCACGTGATCCGATTCCAGTGCAACTAAAAAAAAAAAGGTGCCTGCACTTATTTCTTGTGGATGTGGTGCGCTTTGAGCCATACAAAATTATGCACAGAATAGCATGCAATATGTTACATAGTTACATAGTAGGTGAGGTTGAAAAAGGACACAAGTCCATTAAGTCCAACCCATGTGTGTGATTATATGTCAGTATTACATTGTATATCCCTGTATGTTGTTGTCGTTCAAGTGCTTATCTAATAGTTTTTTGAAACTATCGATGCTCCCCGCTGAAACCACCTGTGGAAGGGAATTCCACATCCTTGCCGCTCTTACAGTAAATAACCCTCTACACAGTTTAAGGTTAAACCTCTCTTCTAATTTTAATGAGTGGCCATGTGTCTTATTAAACTCCCTTTCACTGAAAAGTTTTATCCCTATTGTGGGGTCACCAGTATGGTATTTGTAAATTGGAATCATATCCCCTCTCAATCGTCTCTTCTCCAGAGAGAATAAGTTCAGTGGTCGTAACCTGTCTTCATAACTGATGTTCTCCAGTCCTTTTATTAGTTTTGTTGTCCTTCTCTGTACTCGCTCCATTTCCAGCACATCCTTCCTGAGGACTGGTGCCCAGAACTGGACAGCATACTCCAGGTGTGGCTGGACCAGAGTCTTGTAGAGTGGGAGAATTATTTTTCTGTTTGCTTTGTTTGCAGCAGCTTATCATCTACTAGGACCCCCAGGTCCCTTTCCATCCTTTATTCCCCCAGAGGTTCTCCCCCCCAGTGAGTAAATTGCATTCATATTTTTGCCACCCAAATGCATTATTTTAAATTTTTCCACATTAAACCTCATTTGCCATGTAGTTGCCCACCCCGTTAATTTGTTCAGATCTACTTGTAAAGTTTCCACATCCTGCAGAGAAGTTATTGCCCTGCTTAGCTTGGTATGGCCTGAAAATACAGAAATGTAACTGTTTACCCCATCCTCCAGGTCGTTTATGAACAAATTAAATAGGATTAGTCCCAGGACAGAACCCTGGAGGGACCCCACTTTCCACCCCTGACCATTCTGAGTACGCCCCATTTATCACTAACCTCTGAATTTGCCCTTGTAGCCAGTTTTCAATCAATCTACTCACCATATGGTCCATGCCAACAGGCCTTACTTTTCTCTTATCATCCATGGACTGACACGGTGTCTCTTTACACTTTACACGTGGGTTATGTCCCTGCTTGCAGGAGAAGACCTAGGCAGAATGTGAGATGTTATACATACATTCTAAAAGCCAGAGCTGAACAGCCCCACCCAGGGGGCGGTCCCTCCGGGCATAAACCTCCCACTACAGTCAGCAGACTTCAGTTTTTTTCTGCCTAGCAGAAGGAGAAGACGTGGCTCTCTCAGGAGCCAGTCTCCTGACCTATTTTTTATTCCTTTTCTGGAATTCTTTTTTATTTTATATTTGAGAATCTTCTATCAACTGTCGGCTGGGCAACAGGTTGGGTACAAGATATCCTCGTAGTCTTCCCTGTCCGACCATCGAGCGTGCTGATCCTCGCCTTGTGTGCGTGAGACTCAGTTCACGACAGGCCCCATGACTCCAGGGGTGGCCGGGTTTGCTTTCATGCTCCCACGGTCCTCTCAAGACTGAACAGTTCCTGACTGACTGTATCTTTCGCGGTGGACCGGGCCGACAGCTACTCAGTACTGCACTGTGATAGTTCTGTCAGAAACACACCAGTGGGTCCCTCAGGGGACGGGTAAGTAGTCTCTCCTGCCTGCAGGTGAGTACAAAAAGCTGTGTGTTTCTCCTGTGGGGGTTTTCCCTGTCTCCCCCTGTATTTCATTGTCACTCTCTGTCACCATTGCTGGCGCTGTGCTGTGTGGGGTGCCTGGGGGTCACACTGTTCTTGGAGGGGCTCATGCTGGTCTGCAGATATGCTTGGGGCCTTTTTTTGTGAGTTTTGGGGCCTGAGCGCCGAGTGGCGCTGTGTGTGTGATGTTGTTTCACTTTTGCTGAGTCATGGCGGCCATCTTGCCGCGGATCGCCTCAGTGAAGTGCGGCGGGCATTTTCTTGTAGCCTGCGCGCTCTTCAGCACTAGTTTTGGCCTCTAGCGCTGCTGTAACAGCGCGAATCTCCTCACAATCTCCTCACAGCTCACCAGCGCTGACACTGCGCGGTACAGACAGCGGAACTGAGCGGTCCCTGGTCCGGTTTGGTGAGTCCCCTGGGCGCCCCCTCCTCAGTCAGCACAGCCTGTGGGTGGACTTTTTATCTGAGGAGTCTCAGAGGGGGGCAATGTGGAGTCTCGGTCACCAGCTTCCCCTAAATGTCAGTGGACAACAGGCAGTGCTTCAGCACCTGCGGTCCCTAGGGACCAGTTGTGGGCACTCCTGGAATCATTTCTGACCAGGATGGGAGCTGTGTGCAAGCGCAAGGGAGCAAAAAGCGCCCTCTCCCCACTTTACTACATGAGGGCAGTGCGCTGATTCAGATATGGGCCTAGCCACTACCGCTCAGGACCCTAGTTCTGAATGTATTGGATGGTTTTGAACAGGACATTCCTTATGTGGAAAACTCCAGTTCTGAGTCAGTAAATGACAGGGCGCTTGTTAGTGTACTCATGACTGCGGTGAGGGACACTCTCAGGCTAAAATGCTGCGGATGCAGAACCTCAGGCTGATACAGTCTCCTTTGGTTCTTTTAAGGCCAGGCCTTCTAAAGAGGTTTTTCCATATGTACTTTCTTTGACCAGCTCATTGATAAGGTCTGGGAAAAGCCGCAGAAGAATTTTTTTTATGGTCCCGCGGCGTTTGTCTATCAGATACCCCTTGAAGATGCTCTGCTTAAAAAGTGGGCTTCTCCCCCAGTGGTCGACCCTCCAGTCGCCCGGTTGAACAAGGCCATCACTCTCCCGATGGAGGGGACTCCTGCATTTGAGGACCCCACTGACAGGAGGTCAGAAGTGGTGAGCAGAACCATGTTTGCCTTGTTGGGATCCGCCCTACGACCTGTGGTAGCGGCGACCCTTGTGTCTAAAACACTTACAGGTTGGGCATAAATGTTGCACCTAGCTGTACAGGAGCATATTCTTCCTCCAGACACAGTTGCTCTGGCCCACCAACTGGTTCAGGGCCTGGTTTCTGTGAGCGACGCCACGCTGAACACGGCCCCTTTAATATCCAGGGCCTCTGTCTCGGCGGTGGTATTGCGTCGCCTTATCTGGTTGAAATGCTGGTCTGCTGACCTAGCCTTGGGAAGCTCCTGACGGATCTGCTATTTAAAGGCAGTAGACCTTTCGGTGCTGCTCTGGATGACATCGTCATGGATGTCACGGGAGGTAAACGCACTCTTCTTCCTTAGACTAGCAAGGGTGAGGAGGCCCGCCGCAAACAGGGGCCTTCCTTTCCAGCAAAACGGGTTTTTTTCGTCAGTCAGAGTCCACAGGTAGGCCCTCTCAGACTGACGGCAGTGCGGCTGGTGGGCACAAGTGCCCCTGGGTGCGTAAGCCAAACAAGCGGCTCCCAAGCCCGCCTCCGCGTGAAGTCTTGCCTCCGCCCGACTCTGGGGTGGGGGGACGACTTCGCAGGTTCACGGATCGGTGGACCTCCCCGAATCTCCGACTGGTGGGTGTGCGAGGTGGTCACCTCAGGATATAGGATAGTATTCCGATCCTGGCCCCCACACAGATTCTTTCCCTTGAATCTTCCTCTCCTTCCTACCTGTCGGGCAGCCCTCTTGGGGGCTGTACAGGATTTGATCAGGTCCGGAGTGATTGTGCCGGTTCCGTCACAGGAGAGTTTTCAGGGATTCTACTCGAATCTGTTTGTCGTCCCAAAAATAGGACGTGGTTCGACCTATCCTGGACCTCAAGGCCCTGAATGCCTTCGAGAAGGTGCAGAAATTCCGCATGGAATCCATTCGCACGGTGATCGCTACACTCCACCAAAGGGATTTTCTTCTGGCGTCCTTGGACTTCAAGGACGCCTACTTGCATGTTCCGATCTGCGCAAATCACCAGAAGTTTCTGCGCCTTGCGATCAGCGAAGTCCACTATCGATTGTGGCTCTTCCTTTCGGCCTTGCCTCGGCACCAAGGGTGTTCACCAAGGTGCTTGCTCCGGTTCTAGCCTTCTGTTAAAGCGAGGTATTGCTGTCATGGGCTATCTGGACGGTCTTCTGCTATGAGCAAAAAGTGGCTCAGACTTAGAGGAAAGGTGACTATCGTCAATTAGACCCTCAGGGACTTCGGGTGGTTCCTGAACATTCAGGAGTCAGTCCTGGTCCCGACTCAGTGTCTGGAGTATCTAGTTCTGGTTCTGGACTCCTTGGAGGCAAAGGTATCCTACCTCTGGAGAAGTTGCTGACACTTCAGTCTGCGGTGCGGGTGCTGACATCCCGAAAATGGTTGTCAATCCGTTGTTTGCATGAGAGTCCCGGGACTCCTGGTGGCCTCCTTCGCGGCCATTCCGTATGCCCAATCACACACCAGGGCATTGCAGAAGGAGATCTTGTCCACCTGGGACAAAGCCCCGTTGTCCTTGGATCTTCGGATCCAGGTGATTCACCTGGTCAGGGCGTCCCTGACATGGTGGTTGAGACCCTCGGCTCTTCGGTCCGGAAAGTCGTTCCCCTCCCATCCAATGGACGGTACTCACGACGGACACCAGCCTGACGGGCTGGGGTGGAGTCTGGGGAGTCCTGTCGGCTCAAGGCCTTGGACTCCGGACGAGCCCGTTTACCAATCACTGTTCTGGAAATACGGGCCATCAGACTGTGTCTCTCCTCAGGTCGGAGAGAGTACGGGGTCGCTCCATCAGGAGCCAGTCGGACAACGCCACGGCGGTGGCGTATGTAAACCATCACGGGGGGACTCGGAGCTCAGCTGCGGCTTCCGAGGTAGTCCGTATCCTGAAGTGGGCCGGAAGAAACGTGCCGGCTCTGTAGGGGCGGACTATCTGAGTCGCCAATCGCCAGACGCCAGACCAGGAAGAGTGGTCCTTGCATATTTCAACTCCTTTGCCGACGGGGGGGCACGTCGGATGTGGACCTGATGGCCTCTCGACTCAGTCGCAAGGGTCGAGGTTGTGGCCAGATCCAGGGATCCTTGGGCGATGCCTCGGATGCGTTGGTGGCCCCATAGGGTCCTTATCGCCTGATATAAACTCTGGTGATCCTAATTGTTCCGGATTGGCCTCAGCGTCACTGGTACGCTGATCTGGTACGTCTCGTTGCGGACGTTCCCTGGCGGTTGCCGATGAGGGAGGACCTTCAGTCTCAAGGTCCTATGTTTCATCCGGCTTACAGTCTCTGGCTTTAACGGCAGGGCTGTTAAAAGCCAGGTGTTGAGGGACCGAGGTCTCTCGGACTCTGTCATTTTGACCATGTTAAGGACACGGAAGTCTTCCTCCAGGCAGATCTATCACCGTGCCTGGAAAGCTTATATCGCCATATGCAAAGCGCTGGACTGGCGTCCTCGGACGTATTCCGTCCCCAGAATCCTGCGTCCTCTGCAGTGTGGAGTGACCCAAAAGCTTGCTTTGAGTACCATCAAGGATCAGATTTCGGCCTTGGCCGTCTTCTTTCAGCGACCTCTAGCGGGTCATTTCTTGGTTAGCACCTTGTGTTGGGGGTTCGCCATGTGCTCCCTCCTGTCAAGCCTTCTCTCCCACCGTGGGATCTGAATTTGGTGCTCTCGGTCCTCCAGGAACCTCCTTTTTGGGAATATCCGGGATAGTCCTCTCTTGTCTTGTCTCAGAAGGTGGCCTTTTAGTGGCAATCACTTCTGTTTGACGAGTGTCTGACTTGGCGGCTTTGTCCTGCAAGTCGCCATATTTAGTCATCCATAAGGATAAGGCGGTGTTGCATCCGCGACCTTCCTTTTTGCCAAAGGTGGTGTCTACCTTTCACCTACATGAGGACATTGTCCTCCCGTCCTTGTGTCCTCACCCATCGCATCCCAGAGAGTTTGCGCTGCACATATTGGATGTGGTACGAGCCTTACGGGTGTACCTGTCTGCTACTGCTTCTATTCGGAAGTCCGACTCACTGTTTGTGACTGTCCCTGGTCCATAACAGGGCCAAGTGGTTTCGTCTGCCATCATTTTTAGGGGAATCAGACAAACCGTCATTCAAGCCTATGCTCTCAAAGGGCGGGCGCCTCCCTTTCCGGTTACGGCGCATTCCACCAGGGCAATTGGTGCTTCCTGGGTTTTCCGACATCAAGCGTCGGTTGCACAAGTGTGCAAGGCGGCGACCTGGTCGTCTGTTCATGCCTTTTAAGTTTTTTATAAGGTTGATGTGGCTGCATCTTCGGATGCTTCCTTCGGCCGCAGGGTGCTGCAGGCCGCTGTTTAAAGTTGCGACTCCTCCGTTGAGGAGATCTGCCTTCTTGGAGTGAAAGTTTGGTTTTTCCATTTATACTGCTCCCATCCCTCTTGACACTGCTTTGGGACATCCCACGTGTAAAGTGTAAAGAGACACCGTGTCAGTCCATGGATGATAAGAGAAAATAGGATTTTTTTGTACTCACCGTAAAATCCTTTTCTCTGACATCCATGGACTGACACGGCACCCACCCTTCCTTTTAAGTTTGTACTGCTTTGTTACGAACTGAAGTCTGCTGACTGTAGTGGGAGGGTTATGCCCGGAGGGACCGCCCCCTGGGTGGGGCTGTTCAGCTCTGGCTTTTAGAATGTATGTATAACATCTCACATTCTGCCTAGGTCTTCTCCTGCAAGCAGGGACATAACCCACGTGTAAAGTGTAAAGAGACACCGTGTCAGTCCATGGATGTCAGAGAAAAGGATTTTACGGTGAGTACAAAAAAATCCTATTTTTACAGTAAACGTTTATCAGGAACTGTATGAAATGCTTTTGCAAAATCCAGATACACAACGCCTCCCTTTATCTAGATGGCAGCTCAACTTCTCATAGAAGGTTAATAGATTGGTTTGGCAAGAACGATTCTTCATGAATCCATGCTGATTACTGCTAATATCGTTTTCATTACTAAAACCTTGTATATAGCCCCTTATCATCCCCTCCGAGAGCTTGCATACTATTTATGTTAGGCTAACTGGTCTGTAATTCCCAGGGATGTATTTTGGCCCTTTTTTAAATATTGGTATTACATTGGCTTTTCTCCAACCAGCTGGTACCATTCCAGTCAGTAGACGGTCAGTAAAAATTAGGAACAATGATGACACTTCTCATCCTTGCCACTAATCCAAATTGTAATAGGAGGTCCGTCTCCCCCTCCTCCCTCAGGTTAGGGTGCTTATAGCCTACTCCCAGTATTACTTTCCCTTGAGTTTCATCCCTTTGGAGCTCTACCCATAAGGATTCCACCTCCTCCCTAGCTCCCTTACTAATGTCATCTCTCATATTCACTTGTACATTATTCTTAATATACAGGCATACCCCTCCCCCTTTTTTTACCCTCTCTATCCCTGCGATAAAGGGAATACCCTTGAATGGTTGCCAGCCAATCATGAAAGCTGTTCAACAAACTCTCTGAAATTCCCACAAAATCTAAATCCTCCTCGTACAACAGTATCTTTAGTTCTCCCATCTTGTCCGCCAGGCTCCTGGCATTGGTGAACATGCCACGTAGTTTGGACTGGTCGCATACTGTCTTCTTATTGGGTGTTCCGAGGTTGCAAATAGGAGTTGTTACTATACTTGCCTCGGGTTTATGTACTTTAGTCAACCTACCACTAATGCCCCCAATACTACCTTCTGAAATATGTTCCGTGCTGACTATCTCTACCCCTGGACCCTCCCCCCCGTCGCCTAGTTTAAAAGCCCCCTCTAACTTTTCGGCTTCACTCCCAGCAAATCTGCACCCTCCTCATTTAGGTGCAGTCCGTCCCTTCTATAGAGCTAGTGACCGACTGAGAAGTCGGCCCAATTCTCCAGGAAGCCAAACCCCTCCTTACTACACCAGCTCCTCAGCCACTTGTTTACTTCCCTAATCTCCCTTTCTGGTGTGGCTTGAGGTACCAGTAGTATTTCTGAGAATACTACCTTGGAGGTCCTTTTCCTCAATATAGCTCCTAAGTCCCTGGTTTGCGCAAAAGTTATTGCGTCTCCGGTATCGATTTAGGGACTTTTCGTTTTTTTTAAATGTTTTTACTGGTAATGGCGACGATCTGCGATTGTTGGCGGGATTGCGGCAGAAAAATCTGACCGAAATTACTCTTTTTGGTGACCAGTGACATTATTACATTGATCAGTGCTATAAAAATGCACTGATCAATGTAAAAATGACACTGGCAGGAAAGGGGTTAACACTAGGGGGCGATCAAGGGGTTAAGTGTTCCCTCAGCGTGTTCTAATTGTAGGGGGGATGGGCTTACTGAAACATGACAGAGATCACTGCTCCCGATCACTGGGAGCAGTAGATCCCTGTCATGTCATTAGGCAGAATGGGGAAATGTTTTGTTTACATAGGCAGTTCCCCATTCTGCCTCTCCCCACCACAATCGCGGGCCGCCGACGCGCGCCCGATATCCTTCTTTTACGAGCTGACGTAAAGGTACGTTGGTTTGCGAACGAGAGCCGTTCTGCCAATGTATTTTGGCGTGACACGGTCGGCAAGTGGTTAAGAAGGCATTTCACGGGCTCAGTGCAGTCTCTCTTGATTCTTTTTAGTGTGCTATATAGTACCTTTCGAAGCCAAGGTTGGTTATGTGAACTTGAAAAGTGGAGATAACTATTATTATTTCTACGGTTCAAAAGTAAGTCTTGGTAGTTTTTTATGTCCTTTGATTTCGGTTAACGTTAAATCTTTATTTCTGTGGTGTTATCAGATATGTATACCTAACCACAAGAGTGACCTATCCATATCTGAAGTTTTTACTGACTTGTTATTCTGCAAATGTTAGTTGCCAAGCTGACCTGCTGACCTCTCTGGAAATGAGCTGTCTGATCAACCGAACAACTTGTGGAATAGGAAGCAGAAAGCCCTCCACGGGGGCTCACATGCAGACTTAGAAAGTATTTTCAATAGAAGAGTTCAGAAATGGCAACCTCCTATTTCTATTCTGTACAGGTTTCCCTGTACTTAAAGTGGCTGTAAAGGTTTTTTTTCAAATAACAAACATGTTATACTTGCCTCCACTGTGCAGTTCGTTTTGCACAGAGTGGCCCCAAACCTCCTGTTCTGGGGTCCCACGGTGGCTCTCGTGGCTCCTCCCTGCAATAGATAACCCCCTCTGGGAAGCTCTCTCCCGAGGGGGTTACCTTGCGGGCGCACTCCCGTGTCATACACTCAGCGTCCATAGTTGCCGAGTGTATGACTCGGCCCCTCCCCCGGCGGCCACGTCATTGGATTTGCCAATGGCTCCGCTGCTATCAATCTATCCAATGAAGAGCCGAGAAGCCACGGAGAGAGCGACGCGGGATCACGCCCATGGAAATTCGGGGCTCAGGTAAGAAAAACGGGGGCTGGGGGGCCGGACACTGCAAGGTGTTTTTTCACCTTAATGCATAGGATGCATTAAGGTGAAAAAACACAAAGGTTTACAACCCCTTTCAGGTTGCTGGAATTTGTAATAACATATTTTTTTTCTTCATATGTCTGCTTCTAACCTCAACAATTAACTTTAAAACACTTATTTTATTCTCTCTTTTTTCAGAATATAATGTTGCTGTCTTCATTACTAATCAAATGACTGCTGACCCTGGTGCAACAATGACGTAAGCTATATGATTTATATATATATATATATATATATATATTGTAACATTGGGGGATGTTTAGCTCAGTGATAGATGCATTGTAAGTGAGTTCACAGCCAACAGGAACTAAGGTTTAAGGGCGTGGTAGCCCACTTTTATTGAAAGAAACAAAAAGGAAAGTTCATACATGCATTTGGTTTCCCACACAGGGGTTCTTCTCCCAAAAACATCAACACATGAAAATGCCAATCCACCTGGCTCTTAAGGCTCACTCAGCCTTGGGCGCAGTTCCTTGCTGCACAGACCCACTCCTGGCCTCTAGGAAGGACTCTCCCGACACTCCAGGCTTCCACACTCCTCCAAGACTTACAGTCCCCTCTGGTCCCCAAGACTCTCTCTTCCAGTTGTCTTAGCTATAGTCTCCCCGACTCTGTCAGCTGGCCCAACCCTCTGTCTACTGACCTGGAACCTCTCCCACATGGAGAACCGTCTTAAGGATGCTGCCTGAGTTCTTTATCAGTAGCACACTTCCCTCCAGCAACTGCTGTATCACCAACTCCTTTCCCAAACACACTGAGCTATCTTCAGCTCTGCCTTTTAACGAGTGTGTGCACCTGGACACACACAACCTGCAGAGCTCCTGGAAAATCCGGACACATGACTGAAGACTCCATCCCTCCCAATGCTCTTTGAAGTCTTCAAGTTTCCAGCCCCAATCCAGGCTTACAAAATCCAGAGAAAACTTACAGCATAGTTTTCTCTGCTCAGCAATCTTTTGCTGGAACTTCTCAAATTGCTTCTTTGAGAGTCCTGTGTCCATTTTAAACACATTTTCACTAAGACAGGGGCTCTCACTCTCACAATATATATAAATGTAAATTCTATAAACTTAGTCTTGTAGAGTATTAAAGTGGAAGTCCAGTCAAATACTAACTATTCCTAAACCTTCTCCCACCCTCATTCTAAGCCCTATTCTAACTACCCTGTAGAGGAAAGATGTCTATACATAAATATTCTGAGGGCACTCCCAGCACTAGCTTTAGTCTAGACGAGGGACAGCCGACAAAAGATGCCCAATTGTAAGCCTATGGGTGACGCCACCGCCCAGGCTCTGCAGCCGATCTCTCCGCTTCACTGAAGCCGGTCACTGGGTAGATGTTGATTTTTTTTTAAAAATTTTTGTAGAAATGCGTTTACGTTTAGTGAACACAGGGGACCAAAAAAAGATTCAACAATGTTTCTTTACTGGACATTTATAAGTTTTGTAGTCAGAGTCTTCTTGGAAATGCAATAACCCTAACTACCAAGACCTGAGGTGTGCCTAGCTGGTCAGTACGCCTAAAAGAGGGCATACCCTGAATGTATGAATATGAAAAGTGTATAATGTGTATATTTATATATTAAGGTTTTGGGGGAAACTGGTGGGTGGGAACGATGAAGACGAGCCGACGCGGAACTTAGACAGGGGAGGAGGTATATATACACCCCAGACTCCTACAAATGCAGGCTAGCCTCCGGCCAGCCTTCTAACTTGTAGTCAGAGTCTTCTTGGAAATGCGATAACCCTAATTGCGTAGACCTGAGGTGTGCCTTGGCATAGCTGGTCAGTACGCATAAGAGGGCAAAAAGACACAAAAGTAGGTGTGATATGAAAGCTTTGATGAAGGGCAGGTTACGACCATCAGTCTAGTAAAGTAGCGAATGCCTGGATGACTTCCGTATAGGGTTCCAGTATGTATCTGCTATAACAGGAGAAACTCCAGTGCCCCATGAAATTGATGATAAAAGAAGGGAGCCCTGTTTGGAGCCTGCGAAAGCTGCCCCGATCCTAAACAAATGTCCAGAAAATGGTTTTGTATTTAAGCCTAATTTGGTGAGTAAATCAGGACATGAGAATGAACTGCTTTGCTGTGAGATTGTGCATGGGAAAGGGGAGCAAAGGGCTGTCCAGAGGAGCCACTGCAAAACTATTGCAGAGAAGGTCAAATGCTTCAATCAGGCACCAGTTACTGTATGTCTGTAAATTGTTACCACAGACCCCTGGCCTGTCTGTCTATTCTTGTTATTGGGAAGTTGTAAACGTAGTGAAGAGGAAACTGCCTTGAGCACTGCTCCAAATGGGGAAGGAAACAACAAGTCTGAACACCACGGAAATCTAGCCGGAACTGGTAGCTGTGACAAATGTGATCATCCCTGATTTCTCTGAATACCCCTCAGCATGGCTTGGAGAGGGTGAGCCACAAAAATGGATGGATTGTCCAGGAGTTTGCAGGGGCCTGAAGTGCTGGACACCTGATAGATACTTGATAGTGTTTTGGCGGATAAGGCCAATTCGCTGTGGCAATATGCAGCGAAAGCCAGAGTCATGAACCTGAGAAAAATCTTCCAACCCTTGGTATAAGCCTTCAGAGTATTCTGGATAACGAACCACTAGCCAGATCGATCACCTGTGTCCAGAATGTGACTAATCTATGACCAGCAGGGAGTAAGGAGGAACCGGTTTGCCCACCAGCTCTACTCCCGGGTGCTGTAAGAAAAATTTAGGGAGATTAAGTCGAGATAAAGCATCGACTGCGCCATTGTGATTCCCACTGATGAACTCTCCCAGGAAGTAAAACTTTACGTCCGGCCTAGCCATGCCACCCTTCGCATTAAGGACATGATGAGAAGGGACCTGGATCTACCGTATTAATAATTAGGCTGTGGCCAAACCATCCGTAAAAGAACAACATTGAGCTCCCTGACTAACCGTTCCCCATGTGACTGTTGCTGCCAGTATTGGATAAATAACGAACAATGCCAAAATATGTGCAAACTGTGGCAGGTGAAACTTTCAGGAGCCAACCACTCACATTCAAAGATGGCTACAAACCGACAGGCAGCGGCGTCTGAAGAACACTCTAGGGGACCTGCTCATTGGCTGTGGAATGAACATGAAGATGCCATTCCAGATACGCGGGAACTGGTCCCACATGATTAGGTTGGCTCATGCATGTTTGTAACCTGACAACCGAGTCAGAGTCCTGATACAGGGGAAGGACCAGTAACCTGGAACTCTACTTCTCGTGGAATATTCTCATGGCATGAGGCGAATAATAACGTTCACGCCATTACCAGAGGGCAAGACTGATAGGAAGTAGCTTTAAAGCATCGGTAATATCAGCTTTGAAAGCCAAGTACACCTGTAGAATGTGCTGGATAGCCAGACCCACAGACAAGTAATACGACAAAAAATTTTCAGAGGGAATGAGGAATTCAGGCTTGGAATGTAAGATGAATTGAGGCGCAGACAATTGCAATTGACCGATATTTATTGGAAAAGTAGTCACTGACCACCTGCAGAACGGTGGTGAAACAAACGGACCAACCACAACCCCTTGGAAACTTCTGCCTTCAGCAACTCATCGACAATGAAAGTATGACTGGTCTACTGAAGCCAAGTTACTATATTCAAAATACTGAGGGGAGAGTGAAAGCCTACTAAAATCCAAGTTGAGCTGATAACTGACAATTGGCACATTTTTGGTTGACAAAAGGCCTGCATATCAATATTGCTCCAACATGTCACCACCTGGAATTGTGCCCATGTGGCCGCCACCTTCGCTGCAAAAGACAGATGATAATCGTAGAAAGTTATCCCGCCGTACTTGAGCGGCAAGTCCAAAGGAATAGAAAAAATTTAAGCTGCGCCAAACTTAGATATTAAATAAAGTCCTCAGATGACACAAGGATCAACAAAATCAATGTACTCCAATAACGTGGAACACCAGATAACAGTCTATAAGCATATCATAGTCTTAGTGTTGATAAAAACGACACCACAGTGACTTTATAGACCTATGTGACGCCCACCACTGAATGAAAAAGCCGCTTACCAGAGGGCAAGCACAATTGAGCAATCGGCTATAGCCCAGCCACGGCCTTTAGATTCCAGGAAGAGTTGTAACCTCATACAGGGTGAAAGCTCCCGAACGTAGATTTCTCCACACTCATGCAGTCAGCATCATCATATGTATGTAGCGGCCTCACCCCTCTCTCCCTTTCTCATACTCGGCTTGTCTTTCTTCATCTAGGGGTTTCAGTGCTGGGGAGAGGGATGAGATGCACCACGGCCCATGTCCTCCATAGCTGAGAGGTGAAGGCCAGAAAGATTGGGCCTTGTGTAGGTGTCCTAGAGTCAAGTCCAGTACTTTGTCCCTGACTCCTTTGCTCCTAGTAACCAGAGTTCCACACAGTGAATAGGTCCAACTCAGTTTTATTCTTCTTGGCGTACAAACATACAGTTTCTTTACTGAGTAATAATGGGGGATAGATCGAGGCACAATCCTTTCCCTTCTGTTGCTAACCACTGTGGTATCACCAGTGGTAAATAGTCACTGCCACTGACTATGTGAGGTAGAACGTGAATTACCTTCGCTAGCACGGCCCCTGTCAGGGGAAGGAAATCCATCCAAGGGAGAAACCGGAGGCCTCTCTGTCACCAGCGATGCTGCGCCAGACTCTTCAGAGAAGTTCCGCACACCAGTCCTCACGAACTCAGACACGGGCACCCAAGGAGTTGGGGCCCCCTCGGATTCCTCCACTCTCGCGGAACTCAGTCGAAGGTACTGAGCCCCAGGCGTTCGCCATAGTACCTCACCCCAGTCTAAAGGTGCCTGAGATGGACTCCATCTCCGCTCCGGCTAGGTCAAGGGCACCTAGGCCTGGAACGCCAGCACCCAACCTGAAGGTGCCTGGGTGCGGCCGAGTCCTCCGACTCCCACTCCGGACTCCGAACTCTGAACCCCGTGGTAAGGGCGTCTGCCCCTTTTTATCCCCTCTCCCTTTGCGTCACAGCGGGTTCCCCGCCCCGCTGTACCAGCTCCAGGGAAGGACAAAAAGGCACAGTCTTGCGGTGTGAGTTCAGCTCCGGCCCAGGGCAACAGCGCCACCTGTGGACCACAAGGAACCTCACACCACCAGAGTCCTCTAAGAACCAGAAAAAGGTCCCGGATCCCCTAGCAATTAGTGCATCTGGGTTACACTACCACCCAGATGCTTCCCCTAAATTCAAATACCCGCTACATGTATATATGGAAGAGAGGGAAGACCATAGCGTAACTCCGTTCTAAGTTGCGTTTTATTAAAAGAATTAAAGCGGAGGTTCACCGGAATTTTTTTTTTTTTAAAAGCCAGCAGCTACAAATACTTCAGCTGCTGACTTTTAAAAAATGACACTTACCTGTCCAGGTCGCCCGAGACGTCGGCTTCCCCCGCCGCCATCCTCGGTGAGGGAATCGGGAAGTGTTTTTGACTTTTTGTGTTTATCCCACTCAAGCTGCTGCCTTATATTATTTATTCGTTTTTCAGTTAGCGCGTTTTTTTCTTCCTTAAAGTCCAAAGGAATGCTAGAACGAATTCCGCCACGCCAAGTTTGCGGCTACGCCGGGATCCCTAGTTTTGAGCACCACGAGACCTCCCTGCAAGCAAAACATTGTTCCCTGGAATGTCCTGAGATGCTATTAAAAGCGAGGACAGGTTGACATCTTTCCTTCCAGAATGTCCTTCTTGATAATGAATAATACAGATGAAGTTGCGCTAATCAAAAATTTAAGTGTTATAAATTGCTTCCAACACCACACAATATTGACATAAATTAGTCCATAAACATGGCCACATGTGTATAGTCTTGATATAACTTGTGACGACACCAAAAACTCGTGCACCTCCAGCACATAAAATTTGTGCTTACCAGAGGCAAGCTAACATGGGCTTGCGGCTATTAACCCTGCCAGGGCCTTTGATCCAAAGGGATGGAAATGTCGGCTCCCAAATGCTTGATATGATGAGGCAGGAACACACAGCTAATGACCAGGGAAGCTGAATCATTCGATGGTCACAATTGAGGACCAGAGGATAACCCAAAATAGAAAGGAGCTCACCATAGTGTAAATCGTATAAGAATATTTATTAAAAGTTAAAAATTACACTTACATGCAGTAAGAAGTAAGATTGCAAGAAATTGTAAAAGCCGGCCGGCAAGCCAACACATGTCCACTAGGTAAATAGCGCAATGATGTCAGCATGCCACTACTCCCGACGCGTGTTTCATCACAGTCTGACGTCGTCCTGGGGCACCACCTTGATAATGGCAGGGGTGAAATGGGCCGGGGACACTGCAGGTAACACCGCTAACGGCTACCGCAGGTAAGGAAATTACATTACCTGCCGGCGCACTGGGAAGAGCAGGAGCTGGGGGTGCAGCTGACACATCAGCTCTAGCCAAGCGGGCTTCCATCACCTTCATACTGTCTTGCAATTGTAGCATGGACGTTAAGAGCGTATTAAGCACCGCGTGAATCTGAGTTAAAGAAATTATTCACAGAAACATGTTTTGCGTAGGTGGATGGAAGAGGTTGGGACGGATTTGGGAATGGCAATCTAAAGAGTACTGCCTCCCTGGCTGAAGCCAGGAAAGGGATACCCCTGAGATGAAGCTCAGCTATGAGCTTAGGAATAGTCCAATTTCTTAACGACGGGGTGCTACCATGTTTTGAACTCCCACGTGGGGTTGGAGGGATGAATGCAAATTTGTTCCTTTCAAAACATGCGACATGCCCTGATCTAAGGAAACACAAACTAGAGAAAATGAGAACAGACAGCCAGAAACATGAAAAACAACAACACGCCTTCGTACCAAACTAAGATTATAGATGTAGGTGCAGAAATGACAAGACCAATAGCGTTTGAATATTAACCTAATGACAAGTGTCATAGTGTATGCAGTAAGTGAGCTCGAGTAACCTTCAGCACAAAGACAGATAATTAAAAACGAACACTCAGGGTTAAGGTACCCACAGACCGTAAAGGTGTAATGAGGTGAACTTGCATCGTATGACGTATGGTATTACGGGTAAGAAGATTGTGGTCCAACAATCATTTAAAAGGCACACACACGCCCCTTGCTGGCTTTGCATATAAGCTGGGAACCACCTGAAACAATATCACATGTATATGTGAAGAAAATAACCAAACAAAAGGTAGAAATTGACATGCTTATGAGGATGGAAACGGATGCTCGTATGTGCCGTAACTACATGGTACCCAAAGTGAAGAAATATGGAGATGAAATGCGCCCAATGAGAACAGATGAAAAATGGGCCTACCCGTATACCAGCCCTACATCTGCGGGTCGTGGAATGCTGATAACCCCTCCCCCTGAACTACGCGTGAATGGAAGTGAGCTGCGTGAGCCCTCCACACCCTCATGGCCAAATGGACGAACAGTACCGTTGAGATAAGGAGCTGTGAGCAACCGTGCCCTGTGGAACTACCAGTCCCAGCACAACACATCCTGGTTGAAAAAGAAAAACTGCAGCTAGCATCCCCCTTCCCCCACACCCCAGAGACAGTTAAGGCCCCAACCACGCGAGCAGAGGTCCTGCCAACCCTCAGGACTGCTGAATGAACAAGACCCCAAATGCAACCCCCACATGACAGAAATGGTTCAACTGAACTGATGGCATGGAATCGCATGAAATGACCATGGCAGTGGAGCTACCCCACCAATCTGCCCCCCCTTCTTGGTACTTACCCTCAGTGACCCCCCCAACCATTGGAACCATGCAGGTTGTGATAAGACATGGAAATGAAATGAAGATGAAAACGGACACTGTTAAATGTGCAGAAATTACATAATAAAACAGCGATAGACTCAGAAAGCAAGTACGCCCATAGTGTAACAACGGACCCACCTGAACTGACATCCTAACATTACCTGAGCTATGAAATAATGAGAACCCTCCTCCCCTCCTTACTTGGGGGAACAAAGAATTAAGCTGTGCCTACTCCCACCCCCTCCTAACCATAGCCGCACGGATGGATGATACTAAAGAAATGAGCTGTAAGCAGCCATGCACTGTGGAACTTCAAGTCCCAGCCCAACCCATCCTGGGTGAAGGAAGCTTCTGGCCTGAACCCCCACCCCCCAGAGACCGCTCAGACCCCAATGACTTGAATAGAGGTCCTGGCAACCCTGAGGACTGAACCATAAGCAGCCCTTCCAGGAGACATCTGACAACTATGGCTGCAAGATATCTATTCCAAGCAGCTGACTGAAGAACCTAGTCGGCCTGCACCCCTCCCCCTCGTGACCTGCGGACCGCGAGGTGGGGAGAACCACAAGTCTAGGCTGCCTAACAGCAACAACCTGGTGAGCCAAGGAAGACTGACCAATAATGCTGCCAGTGAGGCAGTAGTTAATGTCCCAGCCTGAAGTGACTGGACAGGTAGACCAGTATCTGGTGGAACATGAGACATGACAATGGTGACTTTGAGGGACCTGGCTCTGGTGAACGGGGCGTGGGCTGCCCAACTCACTGTACTACTGTCAGGGACGTGCTGGGCTTGAACCTGGGACCTCTTCTGTGTCTGGCATTGACTCTTCCAGCGGAGCTTTCTGAGATGCTGGACAGTTCCCTGCCTGATTTGCTGGATAACCTATCTGATCCATTAGACTACTCTGCTTGGTGTCTGATTACTGTTGAACTCTGAACCCCTTGCTCCTCCCATGTACTTCCTATAAAAGACATTCCAGAGATGTTGCCCCTTGCGGTTTGATCTGCTTCTGTTCCCTGAGTTCCTGATTCTGTGCTTGTATCCTGTTCCTGTGTTTGACCCGGCTTCCTGACCACGCTTCTGTCTCCAGTCCTGACCTCGGCTCGTTTGACCCTGCTCAGTTATCTGCCAGTCTGCCTGTTGCCAAGATTCGGCCTGGACTTTGACTACTCTCTGCCTGCCACTTGTGATGTTTACCTTGATGTGTATGACCCGGCTTGTCTGACTCTACAAACCTGCACCAGCTTACCTGCATCCTCTGCTCTGCAAGCTGCACACGCTGACCTGCATCCTTTGCAATGCAAACCTGCACCTGCTGACCTGCATCCCTGCTCTGCAAACCTGCACCTGCTGACCTGCATCCCTGCTCTGCAAACCTGCACCTGTTGACCTGCATCCCTGCTCTGCAAACCTGCACCTGCTGACCTGCATCCCTGCCCTGCAAACCGGCACCTGCTGACCTGCATCCTCTGCTCTGCAAGCTGCACCTGCCGACCTGCATCCGCTGCTTCCGGAACCAGCCGTTCCAGTCTCCACTCGGCTCCACCACTCCAAGCAGTGAGGATCAGACAGGCACCCTTACCTCACCGTGCTCTTACCACCACTGTCCCCACTCCAGTGGTCTCCGAGCCGGGGTTGTACGGGAGGTCCCTCTCCGCACGTCAGGCTCACACCTAAGGTACGTTACAACTACTCACCGACCTGTGCGTAGTGAAGTGCGAGCGGCCCCCCTCGTAGACTCCCCCGACCCGCATCTTACCGCAGGCGTGAGCGCCGGGAGAAAGAAAACACCACTTGCTGCAGCACAAACGCCGAGCTGCCGTCTCGCTGAACAGAAACCGGAAGTGACGCCAGCTGGACGTGACGAAACCAGAAAGGATGGTGGAACCATAAAGACGAGCCGACGTGGAACATTGACAGAGGAGGAGGGAAATGTACCCCCCAAACTCCTCCTACAAATGCAGGGTAGCCTTCGGCCAGCCTTCTAACTTATCTTCCCAAAGAAGAATATTCCACTCTTCACAATCACGCCTTATTCATATCATCAGTTTTTGTCAGCTGTATATTTGTTTTTTGTTTTTTTAATTCTTTATTTTGTTTTATCAAAAATACAAAATATAAGTACACAAAGAAATAATACTGTACACCCTATTGCAGTGATTGCAAACCTTGGCACCCCAGATGTTTGAAAACTACATTTCCCATGATGCCCCACTACACTGCAGAGTGCCTGAGCATGATGGGAAATGTAGTTCCAAAACATCTGGGGTGCCAAGGTTCGCCATCACTGCCCTATTGCAACCCTTGTACCCTATTAACTTCTGGATTTTCCAAACAGAAGTCCTCGCCCCGCCCCCCTCCCTCCCCTCCTCTTAACTTATAAAATTAATTTTAAAATGTATCTTTTGTTCATTTGCTCCCGTTGCGGGAGGGTTCCCTCAGTCTAAGGACCAAATACATCTACGTAGCTACAGTAGGTGCCGCCGACATTGTATATTCATTGCGATCCTATCGCGGAGAATTTCGGCGACAGGGGTGCCGACATCTCAGCGACAGGATGGCGACACATGTCGCGCTCGCTGCAATAGCGAGGAGACGCGGCACTGTATTGAACGGGGATCCGACATGGATTCCCGCCAATGCCAGGCACTGCGTTTGGTATGAATCCTGAGCGGGAACTCCACGCCAATTTTTAAAGAAAAAAACGGCGTGGGTTCCCCCTCCAGGAGCATACCAGGCCCTTGGGTCTGGTCTGGATTTGAAGGGGAACCCTACGCCGAAAAAACGGCGTGGGGGTCCCCCTCAAAATCCAAACCAGACCCTTATCCGAGCACGCAACCTGGCAGGCCGCAGGGAAAGAGGGGGGGATGAGAGAGCGGCCCCCCTCCCTCCTGAACCGTACCAGGCCGCATGCCCTCAACATGGGGGGTTTGGTGCTCTGGGGCAGGGGGGCGACCTGCGCCCCCCCACCCCAGAGCACCCTGCCCCCATGTTGATGAGGACAGGGCCTCTTCCCGACAACCCTGGCCGTTGGTTTCGGGGTCTGCGGGGGGGGCTTATCGGAATTCGGGAGCCCCCTTTAATAAGGGGGCCCCCAGATCCCAGCCCCCCCACCCTATGTGAATGAGTATGGGGTACATCATACCCTTACCCATTCACCTGGTGGAAAAAAAAATGGCAATAAAAACACAACACAGTTTTTTAAAGTATTTTATTGCACAGCTCCGGGGGTCTCTTCCGTCTTCGGGGGTCTCCGGTGTCGTCGCCGCGCTCTCCAGTTGTTTCTTCTGTCGGGCCACCGCTACCTTCTTCCAGCTCTTTTGCTAGCGGGGCCCGGTCTTCTCCGTCGCCTTCTTCTTCTCCCGTTCTCCGGTTCTTCTCCCGCTCTCCGGTGTCGTCGCCGTGCTCTCCGGTTCTTTCTTCCGCCGGGCCTCCGCTATCTTCTTGCAGCTCTTTTGCTAGCGGAGGCCCGGTCTTCCCCGTCGTCTCGTCCGGCTCTCCGTTGTCCTTCTGCCGGCCCCTCCACTACCTTCTTGCAGCTCTTTTGCTATCCCCGTCTATCGGCAATGCGTGTCGCTCATCGTTAAAGGAACATTTTTCCTTTCCCGATGACGAGACAGCTCGGCGATGGCTCTCACGACGGAGCTCATAGGGTGTCAATCTTGCCGCTAGAAGCGGCGAGATTGACACAATATCGGCGGTACCTACTGTACATGTCTTTTTAAACTCTTTCCAACTCTCCCATTTATCTGTTGACTCCACGCTTTCTTCTTTTAGGCTCTGCCTCAGACATTCCATATTATACGTTTCCTCCACTGTATTTATCCACTCTCGGATTGAGGGGCCTTCCACTTCTTGCCACTTTTTAGGAATAAAGCCTCGTACACACGACCGAGTTTCTCGGCAAGAACCAGCAAGAAACTTGCTGGCAGAGCTTTCTTGCTGAGTAACTCGGTCGTGTGTACGCGGCTATCAGGTTTCTCGTCAAGAAAACAGACAAGAATCTCAACGAGAAAAATAGAGAACCTGCTCTCTATTTTCTCGTTGAGATTCTTGTCAGCATGTTTCTCGACGAGAAAAGTGTGTGTGTGTGTGTGTACACTTGCCTTTCGCCGTGGGAAACCCGCGCATGCTCAAAATGACTTTGACGCATGCGTGGTAGGGTATAGACTTCGCGGCATAGGTAGGGTGTAGCAAAATGGCGGCGACGGCATCGAATGTGACGAGCGCACGCTCATCGTAGTCGATGACGTCACCGCGTTCGCTCCATTCAAAGAACCACGGGATCTTTGAATGAAGCGTCTGTACACTCGGCCGGGACAAGTTTCTTGTCCAAGAATCTCGTCAAGAAAAACTACGTGTTTTTTCGTGACGAGATTCTCGGTCGTGTGTACGAGGCCTAAGTCTTTTTGCGGCATTCAACATATGTGGGATTACTGAGTCTTTATATTGTTTTACTGATCCTTCCACCCCATGTAGCAAAACTATCCTTGGGTCCTCAGGTATTTTTTTTTGGTAATTACTTTTATTAGCTGCAAGATCCCTTTCCAATATTTTTCGATTTTTGGACAGTCCCACTACAAATGGCCCATCGTTCCTACCACCTTAAATCCTCGCCAACACTCCGCAGATTTTCCCGGTTGGTACCTGCTGATTTTATCAAGAGTTGCGTACCACCTAGTTAAACATTTATAATTCATTTCAGTCTACCGGCGAGCTATGGGTTAGTTTCAGGATTTTACTAATAGGGACTTTATCTATGTGTGAACCCGGTTCCCATTCCCATTTATTTATGAATGGCGGGATCTCCAGGTGCTCCACTGCCAACAATATTTTATAAATTCGAGATATACTACCTCTTGTGTTTTCTGCGATGCATAGCCGTTCTAACGGCGTTAATTCCGTCTCTGTTCTTAATAGCTGGGGTAATTGCTCAACAAAATACTTCAACTGGAGATACCGCCACTCATTAATCACCATAAATTCAGTTTTGTGCTTCAACTCTTGAAATGGTATAATTTTCCCCCTTCTAACTATATCTCTTAATTGTGCATTCTCACTTATTATCCAATTTCCTCCTATTGCTTTTTTACCAGGTGGAAAATCATTTTCTTTCAGTGAAATTAAAAGTGAATTAAATTTCCCCTTACTTATTTTGTGTGTCGCGTCGCAAATTTTTAGTGCATTTAATGTCAGTGCATGTATATTGTCGCCTAGTTTTCTAAATTGTCGGGGGTTCCAAATTATACTTCTTAAATGTGCCTTACTCATTGTGTTCTCTAACTTCACCCACCTTTTTTCGCTTTGTCCCCTAGTCCATTCCACTACTCTTGATAGCACCACCGCATTGTAATATTTTTTAATATCAGGCACCGCAAGCCCCCCTTGTTTTTTCCCTTGTTTAAGTGCCGCAAGTGAGATTATAGCTTTTTTATTTTGCCAGATGAATTTCCTTATACTTATTAGCACATTAAAGTAGGATTGCAACAGTGCCATAGGTAACATTTGAAACTTGTATACAATTTTTGGTAGCAATACCATCTTCAAGGTGCTAATCCTCCCTATCCATGATAGGGGTCTATACCTTACTCTCTTTTTTTCATTTTTAATTTCGTCCAGTAGGGGTATGTAGTTGATTTTATATATTGTCTTCATAGAGTTAGCTAGTTTTATTCCCAAGTATTTTAGCTCTTTTTTTTCATGGGAATTGGAATTCCTTCTGCAAGTCCGCTGCTTCCTGCTTACTTATGTTAATATTCAAAATCTCAGACTTGGTTAAATTTATTTTAAGGTTTGCCAAATCTCCATATTGTTTTAGTATTTTTAGTAGGTTGGGCATTGTAATCCTCGGATTTGTAATGTAGAACAACACGTCATCTGCAAAAGCTGCCAACTTATGTTCTTCCTCACCTGCCCTAATGCCACTTATATCAGGATTGTTTCGAAACGTTGCGAGGAGTGGTTCCAAGGACAATACAAATTGAAGGGGGTCTCGTCCCATTTTTCATCTTGAAGGGGGAGGATAGCACTCCATTAATTTTTTATATTTGCCGTAGGGTGATGGTACAGTACTTTGATCCGCCGGATCATTCTTGGGCCAACACCCATTATTTCCAGCGTTTTTATCATGAGTCCCCAGTCTACCCTGTCAAATGCTTTTTCAGCATCGATCGACAGGAATAGACCTGGGGACCCCTCTTTTTTTATTTGCTGGAGGAGGAGCAACGTTCTCACACCGTTGTCCCTCCCCTCTCTTCCTGGGATAATTCCCACCTGGTCCGGGTGGACCAGTGTTGTCATGTCTTTCATCCATCCTGCAAGGATTTTAGCGTACAGTTTAGTGTCTGCATTAAGCAGCGATATAGGTCTGTAACTTGAACAAAGCGTGCCATCTTTCCCCTCCTTCAGGATTACTGTTATTGAGGCAAGGAGGGCCTCCCTGCTCATATCGTACTCTACCCCCAGTCCATTCATTTATTGGCACATCCTTGGTGTCAGAATCTTTGTACTTTTTTAGGTAATAAGTCGTGAACCCGTCGGGTCCAGGACTTTTCCCCGGGGCTGGCTCTTTTAACCGTTACCGGTTTATCTAATATTAGCCTTTCACTTTCGGATATTTTAGATAATCGGGCGTTTTTTACAAAATCGTTTATTTTTTCTATTTTCTCGTGTACCTGTTCTTCCTTCTGGTTTACTGAGTATTAGGGTTTTCCCGATACCGAGCATTTCCCTGAGCACTTGTACTCGGGGAAATGCTCCGATGCTTCACCCGATACCTGGGCAGTTAGGGATGATCGGTGCGGCGGGGGGAGATACATGCACCGATCTCCCTGTATAGATTTCTATAAAGTCTGACAGCTTCTCCCCGGACCCCCCCCCCTTTTCAGCTGCTTTAGTGTAATTTATACATAGGTGATCGGTGCTTGTAACTCCCCCCCCCAAAGCCGCACGATCACCGCTGACTGTCCCTGTATCCGGGAGTTACATGTCCCCCTCCACGCTCCGTGTCCCCCCCCCCGTGCTGCGTGTCCCCCTCCGGTAATTACATCTCCCCTCCACGCTCCATGTCCCCCCGTGCTGCGTGTCCCCCTCCGGGAGTTACATCTCCCCCTCCGTGAGTTACATGTCCCTGTAACGGCACCCCAAATCTGAAAGGGGGTAACGCCGTTTAGATATCTTCCCTCTCCTGGACACACATCCACTACCGACGCTCCACAGTCAGGCGACCACTTCCCATAGGATTAATCCTTCCAGAAGAACGAGACAACATGCTCTGTATCTTCCCAAGATATATCTTGACTTTATTGAAAAGCATTGCAACCTTTATACACATAGAGGGGAGTTTCTTATTTTCTCTCCCCATACATCTTTGACCAGCTAATTTACATGATCTACTTAACTACAGCTTGATGACTCCGACATATGACCTTTTAGGTTAGCTTTGGTCTCCCAATCCACATTATCAAAAGACTTCACACAATGAAAGGATCTGTAGCATATTTGAGGATCATTAACATTACACAAGCAGGCAGGTGACACATCAGCATCTCTTCAATTAACCGGTCTGTCTGCTAGTTCCACAACCTATAATTACAGGCTTAATTCCCACCAGCCACAATAGACAATAGAATGTAATCACACACCATCACAGCATGTATTACATAAACAGCCCACACACAGTATATCCAATATGTGCCATGTATATACAGTATTGGATATGGCCACCACAGATCATGGTGGGGTTTTCATTCACCCTGTGCCCCAAGTGAGACATAGGGTGGCTTACACATAAGAGGCATTGGGGAAGCTGAAGCAAGGGTATCTCATACTTTCCCCCTCAATGTCCTCCTCAACCCCCTCGATCTGTCAGGATGGAGAGCGGAGGTAGGAGCCGCTAAACCCGGCTCCTACCTTTTCCGAATGAACACTGACTCTGTCCATTCATATAACTGAAACATCGTAACCTGTGTTTACAATGCTTCAGTTTATGAATGGAGAGGAGCCTCCTGTCCATTCATTTTAGCTGATGCTGCAGAGAAAGGGACTGTGGAATCTGTGTCCTTAGTCCCTTTCTCTGTCTCAAAGGGGAGATGTCAGGGGTCTGTTAAGACCCCTGAAATCTCACCAAAGCCCCCCCCAACAGGTGTAAAAAAAAAAAAATGCAATAAATAAAAAAAATGAATTGTAAAAAATAATAAAAATGTAAATAAAAAACACACTGGGGCTGATTTACAAAACGTTTGCGCCATGAGTATCGGCGCATCTGCACGCGCAATGGCTGTATTGGAATTTACAAAACATTAGAGCCGGTAGCGCAGCGCTATTTCCCATTTACTATAGTGTTCTCTGCGTTCTCAGTGTGCCACTATGGACCTGGCGCACGGCATCTTAAAATCTAAATATAAAGAAGCTGGAAGTGCCAATATAATGGGGGTGATGTAGGGTGATGTGAGGAAGTGTAGTGTCACCTGCCCAAGTAACAAACATGCCCAAAATAGAGTGAGAAAGTAACTTTTTCAGAACCAGTTTTTTTGAGCTCAGCGCGGGAATTTTACTCGTTCGAACGCGCCGGGACACTGCGCTGGCAAAATCTTAGTAAATATCGAGTCACATAACTCAATTTGCATAAGTTGAACAGGTGCAGCTCTGAACTTGCCAGTGTGCCTGCAAAATGACATTTCTAAAGGAAAAAAAAGGCATTTAAAAGCACCCTATTATGAATTGTCGGCTCCCGGCAATATAGAGAAAAGTAATTGAAAGTCATTGATAAAAACAAAAAAAAAATGCGTGGGGTCCCCACAAATTCCATTACCAGGCCCTTCAGGTCTGGAATGGATATTAAGGGGAACTCTGCCCCAAATTTAAAAAAAAAATGCGTGCGGTTCCCCCAAATATCCATACCCTTCAGATCTGGTATGGATTTTAAGGGGAACTCCACCCAAAATTTAAAAAAAATGGCGTGGAGTCCCCCCAAAAATCCACACCAGACCCTTATCCGAGCATGCAACCAGGCAGGTCGCAGGAAAAGAGGGGGGGGGCTGAGAGAGCGCCCCCCTCCTGAACAGTACCAGGCCACATGCCCTCAACATGGGGAGGATGTCCCCATGTTGATGGGGACAAGGGCCTCATCCCCACAACCCTTGCCGGTGGTTGTGGGGGTCTGTGGGCGGGGGGCTTATCGGAATCTGGAAGACCCCTTTAACAAAGGGGACCCCCAGATCCTGGCCCCCCCTGTGTGAAATGGTAATGGGGTACAAATGTACCCCTACCATTTCACAAAGAAAGTGTCAAAATGTAAAAAATGAAAAGAGACGGTTTTTGACAATTCCTTTATTAATGTCTTCTTTTCTTCCATCTTCTTCTTCCATCTTCTTCTTTTCTCCATTCGGGTTTCTTCCTCTTCATCTTCCTCTTCATCTTCATCTTCCTTCTTCTTCTTTCGGTGTTCTCGTCTGCATCTTGCTCCGGCTTCTTGTTCCCTTCTTCTTTCTTCGGCCGCTCCGTTTGAATTGGAGGTTCCCGCTGTGTGACGCTTCAGTTCTCCTCTTGGTCCGCTGCCACCCGGTGACCCCGCCCCCCTCTGACACCACGGGGAAAGTCCCCCTGAAATCCATGTGCGTCAGAGGGGGGCGGGGTCACCGGGTGGCAGCGGACCAAGAGGAGAACTGAAGCGTCACACAGCGGGAACCTCCAATTCAAACGGAGCGGCCGAAGAAAGGAACAAGAAGCCGGAGCAAGATGCGGAAGAGAACACCGAAAGAAGAAGGAAGAGGAAGAAACCCGAATGGAGAACAGAAGAAGATGGAAGAAGAAAAAGATGGAAGAAAGGAGAAGACATTAATAAAGGAATTGTCAAAAACCGGCTATTGTCATTTTTTACACTTTCTTTGTGAAATGGTAGGGGTACATTTGTACCTCATTACCATTTCACACGGGGGGGGCGGGATCTGGGGGTCCCTTTTGTTAAAGGGGTCTTCCAGATTCCGATAAGCCCCCCCGCCCGCAGACCCCCACAACCACCGGGCAAGGGTTGTGGGGATGAGGCCCTTGTCCCCATCAACATGGGGACATCCTCCCAATGTTGAGGGCATGTGGCCTGGTACGGTTCAGGAGGGGGGGCGCTCTCTCGTCCCCCCCCCCCCTCTTTTCCTGCGACCTGCCAGGTTGCGTTTTCGGATAAGGGTCTGGTGTGGATTTTTGGGGGGACTCCACGCCATTTTTTTTTATTTGGGGTGGAGTTCCCCTTAAAATCCATACCAGATCTGAAGGGCTTGGTATGGATATTTGGGGGACCCCCACGCATTTTTTTTAATTTGCGGCAGGGTTCCCCTTAATATCCATTCCAGACCTGAAGGGCCTGGTAATGGAATTTGGGGGACCCCCACGCATTTTTTTTTTTTTCAAAGACTTTCAATTACTTTTATCTGTATTGACGGGAACCAGCAATTCATTACAGCCGCGAGTACTTTTTAATGACTATTATTTTACTTTAGAAATGTCATTTTGCTCTCGAACTGTTATAAACATGAAAAACATGTGCTACTTTCCAGGCATACTATAGACACCCCCCAGGTATGATATTTAGGGCCAGTTCACACCGGATGCAGTGCAGTGCGTTTTTTTGATGCATGAAAAACGCAAAGAAAGTTAATCACATTAATGCCAATGGCATAGTTCACACCACTGCAGTCCGTTCCAGTGCGTTTCAGAAAGGAAAAAAATAAATGGTCATGCTGCATTTTTTAGGTACAGAACTGTACTGGACCGCAGTAAAACACATCAAAAAAGCAACAGAACGTACCAAGAACGCACCTAAATGCACCAAAGACGCACTGCAACACACTTGTCCTAAGTGAAAAGAGGGGGAAAAAGACAATGGAGTGCATCAAAAACGCATCAAAAATGCACTGGAACGTGTTAAAAACGTGCATGCAGAAAAGCACCTGGTACGCATCCAGACTGCGTTTCTATGGTGTGAACTAGGGCCAGTTCACACCATAGAAACGCAATCCAGATGCGTTCCAGGTGCTTTTTTGCATGTACGTTTTTGATGCGTTCCGGTGCATTTTTGGTACGTTTTTGATGCAGTCCAGTGCTTTTTTTTCACCCCTTTTTTTATTAACCATAGATAAGGACAAGTGTGTTCCAGTGCGTTTTTGGTGCATTTAGGTGTGTTCCTGTGCGTTCCAGTGCGTTTATGATGCGTTTTGCTGCTTTCCAGTACAGTCCAGTGCAGGTAAAATGCAGCATGTTCTACTTTTTTTGTGGAACTGGAACAAACACTGCCATTTAGAACCATACAACCAACTTTCCATGCATTTTTGATGCATAAAAAACGCAATGGACTGCATGTGGTGTGAAATGGCCCTTAAGCAATTTGGCATATTTAAAGGCACTTCTCCTTGTTTTGTTTTTGGTGTTGTCCAAATTGGTGACTTTGATATATGTCCCTTAGGGTGGGACCTGGGCCCCCATTTTAAGGCCAATAACTAGAAGATAAGCCAGCCAAGTGGGGACTAGCAAAATTAACAAGTCAGTTCCCATGGACTGCAATGGTATTCGTTGGTAGGGGGGGGGGGGGTGATTGTCCCATCTCTAATTTTGTAGCATGCTGGATGATGTGCTTAATTTTGGACAGGGGGGGGGGTTCTTTTCTGCTAGCTGCATTTGAGTTCTTCTGAGCATGCCCAGGGACTTTATGGTGGTTCTTTTTGTGTGTGAACAGCACCTGGATATTTCTGGGCATGCTCAGAGAGTGTTTTTATGGGTTAGTAATTGAAGGACATCCTTAACAGGTGTAGCCACTTTGAAGTTCAGTCTCTACATTGCGTGAACTTGCATTTTGGGTGTTTCATGGACTGTGCATGTGTTTTCAATTGCCTCATTAGCACACAAACCTATGTTATATAAAGCTCACAGATAGCATCCTCTCCCTTGCCCTGAAAAGAGGCAAGTGTGTGGGGGGGGGGGGGCAAAAAGTACATTTTGGTGTCCTTATCGAGTTTGTAACACATGTATTTTATTTGTTATGTCTTTGCAAAACAGGTGTTTGTTTTAATTTGGTGGATTGTATTTTTTTTGTGTGGGGGAAATGTTCCCCTGAAATAATTTTGATGTTGTTAATGTGTGTCGTTTGTTCACTTTGATTTAATTGTCTGTGCTGTATTATTTTGCAAAAACGTTCTCAAGATTGTGTGAGTCTGTAACTGTTTCAAATTGACCCTGTTTTTTATTTTGGCTTCACTTTTGTTTTGTTGACCAATCAAATTTGATGCAAAGTTTTGAGGTTTGTTTTGTGTTTTCTTTGCAACAAATGTGACAGCTGATTGGCATGTCAAAACAAAACAGGTGTGATTTGTCTACCCTGGTGCCTTCATGCTAGCATATGCATGTATTGTGTGCTGCCATGGATAATCGCCAGGAAATGAAAAATACAGAGCGGTAAGTATTCACTTTTCCTTTTTACTGCAGTGGTTCTCAGCCTCAGTCCTCAAGTACCCCCAACAGGACATGTTTTGTGAATTTATCTTATTGAGAATTGCTGTCCAAAATACAAAACCATTGACTGTGATTTAAAGCACATGTGCAAGATGAAGGAAAACCTGCAAACATGGCCTGTTGGGGGTACTTGAGAAGCACTGATTTAGAGCACTGCACTTAAAAATAGCTCAAGGCAATCCGATTCTAATTGTGGGCATTTTGAGGAAAACAAAGTAAGTGTTAGAACCCCTGTTTTTTTTTGTAGGTTGGGCTTTGTGTCCCCTTTTAGTAAAATTGCCTTCACTTCCTGTCACACAGCTAAACAGGAAGTGAAGGTAAAACCGTACCAATGTCTTTTCTTGGGGACACACAGATCAATCTAACTAGTGTCCCCATTAAGCAAATTGCACTCTAGCACTTTGTTGGGTACACCCCAAATCATTGGGTAGTTTGGGGTTTAGTAAAGACAAATCCACTCTGCAGTAAAAGTGTAGCTGCTGAAAATCTGAGGGATCACTGGTGATTGTAACATCCAATCATGTAAAAGCAAAGATGGTGTTTTTTTTGTTTGCTTGCATGTCCCCCTCGGATATCCAGCTAGTGCAAAGTAGATTTGCCTTTAGTAAATAAACCCCAAAGTCCAAAATACCTAATAATTTGGGGTGTACCCCGCAAAATGCTGGAGTGCAATGTACATAATGGGGAAAGTATTTAGATTGACCTGTGTGTCCCCAAGGAAAGACATTGGTAGGGATTTCCCCTCACTTCCTGTGTGGCTATGTGACAGGAAGTGAATTATTTGGAACGATAAAGTGGCCAAATTTGGGAGTTGTCTTCACCCTATCAGGGGTGCAGACACCCCCAAAAACTGTCTAGACTTGTAATCCCTCTGCACTCTATCCCCAAGCAAAAATAAGAAAGGATTTCATTTAGTTTAACTTTGCAAAGACACATTCCTAAGTTGAATTGTGATGCATGTCAATGGCCCATGTAGACCCTCTTTAATCACTTGAGATCAGCGCTATAACTGATCGACGGCCACAGCACGGTCCTCAATTGCCGGGAGTCCGTCAATAGACGTCCTCCCCTTCGCGCGTGCGCTGTGGTCACTGAGTCACAGACTCGGGTGATGACAGATCCGAGTAAGGGGCTGATCCCTGCCCTTTACCATGTGATCAGCTGTCAGCCAATGACAGCTGATCACGTGATGTAAACAAAAGCTGGGTAATGGTTTTTGTTTTCTCCTTGTGCTGACAACGTGAGCATAAAAAAAGGCAATCACCGGCTTATGTGCAAGGGACATCGGGCCCGAAGAGGAAGAGGCAATTCTGTGACAATCAGTAGCCCCTGCCAGTGCCACCTATCAATGCCCACCACTGGTGCCAATCAGTGGCACCTAGCAGTGCTGCCTATCATTGCCCATCACTGCCAACTATCATTGCCACCTAGCAGTGCCACTTCTCAATATCCACCAGTGTCAACTAGCAATGCCACCTCTCAGTGCCCACCCTTGCCATTTTATCTATGCCCATCAGTGCAGCCCATCAGTGCAGTCTCATCAATGAAGGATAAAAATTACCTTTTTTCAAAATTTTCGAAATATTAACCACTTTCCTACCTCCCACCGTCAAATGACGTCCTTGGCTTTGTGCGGTGACATCTGAATGATGCCTGCAGTTGCAGGCAGCATTCAGATATCATTCTTTTCAGCCGTCGATTCTGTGCACGATAAAAACGATCATAGCGGCAGTTCCACCGCTTGATCGATCTTCTAGGCGGCGGGAGGGGACGTCCCCCCGCCATCCGGTGCTTCTCCGGGCTCTCCCGTGCCATCTGGGGCTCGGGGAACGAATTGGCGCCGGATGGGAAGCATAGAGATGACTGGTGACCAGATGGAGGCCCGGGCGCGATGTTATGACATCACGCCGGGTTCCCGTATGTAAACAAAGCCGTGATCTCGGCTGTCAGCATGAGATCGGTGAATTTTTTTGACCGATCTCATGCTTTCCAGCCTGGAGGAGAGATGTGGGGTCTTATTGACCCTGCATCTCTCCATAAAGAGGACCTGTCACAATAGATTCCTATTACAAGGGATGTTTACATTCCTTGTAATAGGAATAAAAGTGAACAAAAAAGTTAAAAAAAAAAGAGTAAAAAATACAAAAAAGTAAAAACCCCCCCAAAAAACAAAAAAAAAACGCCCATGTCCCCGGTAGCTCGCACTCAGAAGCGAACACACACGCAAGTCCCGCCCACATATGTAAACGCCGTTCAAAGAACACATGTGAGGTATTGCTGCGTGCGTAATGCCGCGTACACACGACCGTTTTTAAAGCGGAAGTAAACCCATCGATTTAACAGTTTCAAAAAGAAGTTACATTCCCGGCATGCCGGGAATGCTAACTGTCACATTGGTTGTGCTCTCAACCAAACTGTCAAACCATCCAATGGCTGGTGTCATAACTGATCACATGTGCAGCATCATGGCAGTTGAAGATTAAACAGAGGCCAAGATGGCAAGCTTCCTTGCCTGAAAATGATAGGAGGGTTTACTTCCACTTTAATGACGAGAAAAATTTCATTTTTAAAAACGATCGTGTGTGGGCTTCAGAGCATTTTTCACGACGTGAAAAATGGCCAGGAAAAAATTGGAACATGCTCTAATTTTTCTCGTCGTTTTTCACGTCGTCGTTTTTCTTGTCATGAAAAACGGTCGTGTGTAGGCTTTAACAACGTGAAAAAAGCACGCATGCCAGGGCTTGACAAATTTGCTTGGAATCTAGGAGCCAGCTAAAAAAGTTAGGAGCCAGGAACACGCCCTGTCCCGCCGAGCTTGCGCGCAGAAGCGAACGCATACGTGAGTAGCGCCCGCATATGAAAGCGGTGTTCAAACCACACGTGAGGTATCACCGCGATCGGTAGATCGAGAGCAATAATTCTAGCCCTAGACCTCCTCTGTAACTCAAAACATGCAACCTGTAGAATTTTTTAAACGTCGCCTATGGAGATTTTAAAGGGTAAAAGTTAGTCGCCATTCCACGAGCGGACGCAATTTTCCACAAGCGTGACATGTTGGGTATCAATTTACTCAGCGTAACATTATCTTTCACAATATTAAAAAAAATGGGCTAACTTTACTGTTGTCTTATTTTTTTATTAAAAAACGTGTATTTTTTCCCAAAAAAGTGCGCTTGTAAGACCGCTGCACAAATACAGTGTGACAGAAAGTATTGCAATGACCGCCATTTTCTTCTCTAGGGTGTTAGAATAAAAAATATATATAATGTTTGGGGGTTCTAATTAGAGGGAAGGAGATGGCAGTGAAAACAGACAGGGAAACTCCATTAGCATTGCTGTTTGTCTTGTCATACCAACGGCCACCACAAGATGGCGCTAGATCACAGAAGGAAGCATAGGCCTGCAGAAGGCTGCAAAGCCGCGGCCTCAATTACCGGCCGGCGTGGCCCGACGCGATCCCGCGGCGCGGAGGGGGGGGAGGCACGGAGAGACAGGATTCCCCAGCTGTGCTGCCCCAGGCGCCAGGTCGCTAATTCTAGTCGCAATGGCGACCTGGCGCCCGGGGTTTGTCGAGCCCTGGCGCATGCTCAGAAGCAAGTGATGAGAAGGGAGCGCTCGTTCTGGTAAAACTACCGTTCGTAATGGAGATAGCACATTCGTCATGCTGGAAATGATTGCATCGTTTAATGCAGCGCATTGTTTTCTTCGTTATAATGCTGCAATAATCCAATTCTTTTGCTGCTGATATTCTCACAGAGTTATGAAAAACTTTTGTCTTTATTATTTATTGTTTTCTCATGATTAATCTATATTTATTGTAAGCCAGATCTCCCTAAATACCCAATATTTTTGAGTTTCCATCTTGTATTGAAGATGTTATTTTTGATAATTTTTTTTGTTAATATTTTAGACTGTTTTCCAATATTATTTGATATTTTTGAGTGTGTCAAGTTACCACAACAACATTATTATTTATTCTAATTTACCCTCAAGGAGGTTAGTGTCCCTTGTTAATTTCACAATTTTTTTTTCCAATGTCCCTGCCTACTCACTAGCAAACTGTCTATTTAGAATAAAAACACATGTTCAATATTTATCATGAAACAAAAATACCATTTGTTCTGGCCTAAAAACAAATTAAAGGTTAAGACAAAACCACAGGTAAAGTAAAACTAAAGAAGCCAGGAAGACAGCACTGGAGACCCTGCTTAAATTAGTGCAGACACAGATCACCACAGCAAACAACAAAGGATGAGAAGACGAAAATTGGGACCATCTGAAGGACATATCCTGGGATTATTTCCTGCTTTTCTTTGTTGCCTTCCCTGCAGGCTTCCCTGCAGCCTTCCTTGGAGGCTGTGTCCGTGGAGGAGGGACTGGAGCAGGGACTGGGGCAGGAGCAGGGAGTGTGGCAGGAACTGGAGCAGGAACATGAGCAAGGACATAAACATCCACAACGTCCGTAAAGTCATTGAGTTTCCCCAACATGCCCATATTTACGACCTTCAAGATCAGGGTCTCGCATATTAGCCGCTGTGCCATTTCCATTTTGGGCAGTTTGTGCCCAATAAGGGCAGAAAATCCCTCTGCAGCGGTGGGGGGCTCTCTGAGGGCCGCAGTAGCCTCCCTAATTAGGGCCTGGGTCTCCTCCTCCATCTGAATAAGCTTCCTTGCCCTTTTTTGGGGAATACGCAGCGGAGGTATCTGGGGCCTGGTGTTCCGCTGTGTCCCACTGGGTCCTGCCTCCTCCTGTGTCCCGCTGGGGCCTGCCTCCTCCTGTGTCCCGCTGGGGCCTGCCTCCTCCTGTGTCCCGCTGGGGCCTGCCTCCTCCTGTGTCCCGCTGGGGCCTGCCTCCTCCTGTGTCCCGCTGGGGCCTGCCTCCTCCTGTGTCCCGCTGGGGCCTGCCTCCTCCTGTGTCCCGCTGGGGCCTGCCTCCTCCTGTGTCCCGCTGGGGCCTGCCTCCTCCTGTGTCCCGCTGGGGCCTGCCTCCTCCTGTGTCCCGCTGGGGCCTGCCTCCTCCTGTGTCCCGCTGGGGCCTGCCTCCTCCTGTGTCCCACTGGGGCCTGCCTCCTCCTGTGTCCCACTGGGGCCTGCCTCCTCCTGTGTCCCACTGGGGCCTGCCTCCTCCTGGGTTCCACTGGGGCCTGCCTCCTCCTGGGTTCCACTGGGGCCTGCCTCCTCCTGGGTTCCACTGGGGCCTGCCTCCTCCTGGGTCACACTGGCGCCTGCCTCCTCCTGGGTCACACTGGCGCCTGCCTCCTCATCCTGTATAAAAAAGGTACATATTGTCATTTTTGGCTTCATCTATCCCACACATTTGTCACCTCATGACATTTGCTAATTGAATGCAAATAAGTATTAAAGTTAATCATTCTGACACCAGCATTTTTCATTCTTGTCCCCATAATTTTTGGCCACTGCTGTCTATTGATATGTCAAACACTTTTTTTTTAAAATGCTAAAATTTTTCACACAAGTTTAACCACTTAAGCCCCGGACCATTTGGTAGCTAAAGGACCAGAGGTGAATTCAGAATTTTGCACTGCGCTGCTTTAACTGTAAATTGTGCGGACATGCAATGTTGTACCCAAACGAAATTTGCGTCCTTTTCTTCCCACAAATAGAGCTTTCTTTTAATGGTATTTGATTGCCTCTGCGATTTTTATTTTTTGCGATATAAACGGAAAAAGACCGAAAATTTTGAAAACAAATGATATTTTCTACTTTTTGTTATAAGAAAAATCGAATAAACTCAATTTTAGTCATACATTTAGGCCAAAATGTATTCAGCCACATGTTTTTAGTAAAAAAAATGTCAATAAGCGTATATTTATTGGTTTGCGCAAAAGTTATAGAGTTTACAAACTAGGGTACATTTTCTGAAATTTACACAGCTTTAAATTTATGACTGCCTATCTCATTTCTTGAGGTGCTAAAATGACAGGGAAGTACAAACTCCCCCCAAATGACCCCATTTTGTAAAGTAGACACCCCAAGGAAATTGCTGAGAGGCCTGTTGAGCCCATTGATTTTTTTTTTTTGTCTTAAGTGATTGAATAATGACAAAAAATAAATAAATTACAAAAAGTTGTCACTAAATGATATATTGCTCACACATGCCATGGTTATATGTGGAATTGCACCCCAAAATACATTTTGCTGCTTCTCCTGAGTACGGGGATACCACATGTGTGGGACTTTTTGGGAGCCTAGCCGCGTACGGGACCCCGGAAACCAAGCACCGCCTTCAGGATTTCTAAGGGCGCAAATTTTTGATTTCACTCCTCACTACCTATCACAGTTTCGAAGGCCATAAAATGCCAAAATAGCACAAAACCCCCCCAAATGACCCCATTTTAGAAAGTAGACACCCCAAGGAAATTGCTGAGAGGCCTGTTGAGCCCATTGAATATTTTTTTTTTTTGTCCCAAGTGATTGAATAATGACAAAAAAAATAAAATAAATAAAATTACAAAAAGTTGTCACTAAATGATATATTGCTCACACATGCACAAAACCCCCCCAAATGACCCCATTTTGGAATATAGACACCCCAAGCTATTTGCTGAGAGGCATGGCGAGTATTTTACAGCTCTCATTTGTTTTTGAAAATGAAGAAAGAAAATATATATATATATTTATTTATTTTTTCAATTTTCAAAACTTTGTGACAAAAAGCGAGATCTGCAAAATACTCACAATACCTCTCAGCAAATAGCTTGGGGTGTCTACTTTCCAAAATGGGGTCATTTGGGGGGGTTTTGTGCCATCTGGGCATTCCATGGCCTCCGAAACTGTGATAGGCAGTGAGAAGTGAAATCAAAAATTTACACCCTTAGAAAGCCTGAAGGCGGTGCTTGGTTTTTTGGGTCCTGTACGCGGCTAGGCTCCCAAAAAGTCTCACACATGTGGTATCCCCGTACTCAGGAGAAGCAACAGAATGTATTTTGGGGTGTAATTCCACATATGCCCATGGCATGTTTGAGCAATATATCATTTAGTGACAACTTTGTGCAAAAAAATAAAACAAAATTGTTGTTTTTCCGCAACTTGTGTCAACATATAAAATATTCCATGGACTCGACATGCCTCTCAGTATATAGCTTGGGGTGTCTACTTTCCAAAATGGGGTCATTTGGGGGGGGGGTTTTGAACTGTTCTGGCATTTTATACACAACATTAGGAAGCTTACATCCACTCTTCTAACCACTTGAAGACAAAGCCCTTTTTGACACTTTTTGTTTACATGAAAACATTTTTTTTTTTGCAAGAAAATTATGTTGAACCCCCAAACATTATATATATTTTTAAAGCAAAGGCCCTACAGATTAAAATGGTGGGTGTTGCATTTTTTTTTTCTACACAGTATTTGCGCAGCGATTTTTCAAACGCATTTTTTGGGTTAAAAAATACACTTTTTTTAATTTTAATGCACTAAAACACACTATATTGCCCAAATGTTTGATGAAATAAAAAAGACGATCTTAGGCCGAGTACATAGATACCAAACACGACATGCTTTAAAATTTCGCACAAACGCGCATTGGCGACAAACTACATACATTTTTAAAAGCCTTTACAGGTTACCCCAGTAGATTTACAGAGGTGGTCTACTGCTAAAATGACTGCCGTCGATCTGACCTTCGCGGTGATACCTCACATGCATGGTGCAATTGCTGTTTACATATGACGCCAGACCGACGCTTGCGTTCGCCATTGGGCAAGAGCAGGGCAGGACAGGGGGGCTTTTTTTTTTTTTTTTATTATTAATTTTGCTTTTTTTTTTTTTAAATTGTTCCTTCCAAGTATTTTTTTTAAATCATTTTTATTGTTATCTCAGGGAATGTAAATATCCCCTATGATAGCAATAGGTACTCTTTTTTTGAAAAAACTGGGGTCTTCTAGACCCTAGATTTTTCCTCTGCCCTCAAAGCATCTGACCACACCAAGATCGGTGTGATAAAATGCTTTCCCAATTTCCCAATGGCGCTTTTTATATCCGGGGGGGGCATTCCCTCCCACTGCTTGTAAAAGCAGTCCAGAGGCTAATTAGCCGCTAGGATTGCTTTTACATGAAAGCCGGCCGCAGGCTGAAAAGAATGATACCAAGATGATACCTAAACCCGCAGGCATCATTCTGGTATAAACATTCAAAGTCCAGCAACATACCAGTACGTTGCTGGTCCTTGTTGGACATGTATTGTAATCTTTTTTTTTCATGCAGCCAGTTGGCTGAACGAAAAAAGAGATTGATCGGTGGGTATGCCCACCATTAGAATACCGCCCTTCATCCACCCACTTCCAATGATGGGCATACACGCACCATTTATATATGCCGAAGCATGGGGGCATCCTCCCGCAAAAAAGTTATGCCGCACACACATGGTCGGACTTTTCCACGGGCAAGCCTCCGTCGGAATTTCGACCGTATGTACGCGGCATTCGGAGCAAAATCGCTCCTCCGCTCCTGCTGCCCCAATGCTTCGGCATATATGCTTTTTTTTATTTAACTGTGGTGGTGAAATCACCTCCTACAGCACTGGAGTCGCAGGGATCAGGCCTGTCTCTGCGAACGCTGCAGTTATGTGTGTTTTTGTTTTGTAAGTGACAGTGATCGATCGATACTGCACTTGGGTGGCCTGGGCTGGACGGAGGGGCAAAACGCAGGTGCCAGCAGGTATCTGGGCTGATCCCGCTAACACTGCGTTTTTGGGAACCCTAAACTGCTGGGGACGCTAGTATAGATCTGATCAGATCAGATATTGATCTGTTCAGATACTATACCACTAAGGGGGGTGTATGCTTCACGCGTGGGTGTTAGCGTTACTGGCACTAACCTGGCGCTGCCTGGGGTGTGACGCAGACCCTCTCTGACGCTAAAACCTAATTGATATCACCCGCCGGGCGATCAGGGGGTTAAACTAACTAACCAGCGTCACCCGTAACACTTATATGGTGATCACTGGTGAAAGGGTTAACTAGGGGCAATCAGTGGGTTAAAACCTTTATTAGATAATATATGGGGGTACCGATCTGCATCACTGACACTAAGACAGCGTTTAGAAAAACGATCGCTTAGCGACAGTGGTGATAGGGGGTGAAAGGGTTATCTGGGGGGTGATCAGGGGGTTAAACCTTTATTAGGGGGGGTTAGGGGGCTACACTGGACCTAAAACTGAATGTACTGACACTTTTACAGTCACAAATGTCACTGATTGCAGTGATCACTAAATAAATGGTCACTGCAATCAGTGACACTGTGACTGGGATCTGGGGGGGTGATCTGGGGGGGCGATTTATGTCCCTATGTGTCCTGGTGTCAGTGTAGTGTTGTGTGCACTGACCTGATGTCTTCTCTTGTACGGCGCTCGGTATATGTGAGCGCCGCACCAGAGATGACATCACTTCCTCCTGCTTTCTCTGCCTGACACAGACAGAGGGGGCATTTCCATTCGCCGGGAGCGATCGCGAGGGGGTGGCCGGAAACGAATGGCTGCCCCCTCACCCCGGAACGCTCCCGGACACTTAGCCACCGCTCACTGTATAGGAGGGGGGTCCGATTGGACCCCCCAACTATACAAAGGCAATCACGTACACTCTACGTGATTGTCGGTGCCATTCTGCCGACGTATATATACAGTGAGCGGTCGTTAAGTGGTTAACATCTTTGACCACATTAGACTTTTAGTACAAGAAATCTTTAGCTAAATATTATACCTGGCTCCAAATGTTCAAATCAGGCTCCTCCAGGAGTTCAGCTTGTTCCTCCAAAGAAACCTCAACTTGGCTGGAGGGAAGGCTGGAGCTCGTTCTGGGGAGAAGGCTGGAAAGGGATTCCAGGTGGTCATCCAGGAAACTTAGATGCTGGTAGTACCATAGATTCGGCTTGTATCTGTCCTCTGCAGCTGCTCCTGACTGCATAGATGTTCGGACTGTGTTTCGTTGAGTCCGGTATGTGCCCCTAATGGTATGTGCCCCTAATGGTCCCAATTTTCGTCTTCACATCCTGTATTGTTGCTGTGGGGATCTGAGTTTGCACAAATTCAAGCAAGGTCTCCAGTGCTCTCTTCCTGGCGTCTTTATTTTTATTTTGTTTATTTTTGGTCTCCCATAAAACCGGAAAATTTTTCCACCTTTGCAGAAATTCTAACATGCAATCAGGGTCTTTAACCACTTAAGCCCCGGACCATTTGGTAGCTAAAGGACCAGAGGTGAATTCAGAATTTTGCACTGCGCTGCTTTAACTGTAAATTGTGCGGACATGCAATGTTGTACCCAAACAAAATTTGCGTCCTTTTCTTCCCACAAATAGAGCTTTCTTTTAATGGTATTTGATTGCCTCTGCGATTTTTATTTTTTGCGATATAAACGGAAAAAGACCGAATTTTTTTTAAAAAAATGATATTTTCTACTTTTTGTTATAAGAAAAATCGAATAAACTCAATTGTAGTCATACATTTAGGCCAAAATGTATTCAGCCACATGTCTTTAGTAAAAAAAATGTCAATAAGCGTATATTTATTGGTTTGCGCAAAAGTTATAGCGTCTACAAACTAGGGTACATTTTCTGGAATTTACACAGCTTTTAATTTATGACTGCCTATCTCATTTCTTGAGGTGCTAAAATGGCAGGGCAGTACAAACACCCCCAAATGACCCCATTTTGGAAAGTAGACACCCCAAGGAAATTGCTGAGAGGCATGTTGAGCCCATTGAATATTTTTTTTTTTGTCCCAAGTGATTGAATAATGACAAAAAAAAAAATTACAAAAAGTTGTCACTAAATGATATATTGCTCACACATGCCATGGTTATATGTGGAATTGCACCCCAAAATACATTCTGCTGCTTCTCCTGAGTACGGGGATACCACATGTGTGGGACTTTTTAGGAGCCTAGCCACGTACGAGACCACGGAAATCAAGCACCGCCTTAAGGATTTCTAAGGGCGCAAATTTTTGATTTCACTCCTCACTACCTATCACAGTTTCGAAGGCCATAAAATGCCAAAATAGCACAAAACCCCCCCAAATGACCCCATTTTGGAGAGTAGACACCCCAAGCTATTTACTGAGGGGCATGTTCAGTCCATGGAATATTTTATATTTTGCCACAAGTTGCGGGAATATGACAAACTTTATTTTTTTTGCACAAAGTTGTCACTAAATGATATATTGCTCACACATGCCATGGGCATATGTGAAATTACACCCCAAAATACATCCTGCTGCTTCTCCTGAGTATGGGGATACCACATGTGTGGGACTTTTTGGGAGCCTAGTCGCGTACGGGACCCCAAAAACCAAGCACCGCCTTCAAGGTTTCTAAGGGCATCAATTTTTGATTTCACTCCTCACTACCTATCACAGTTTTGAAGGCCATAAAATGCCAAGATAGCACAAAACCCCCCAAAATGACCCCATTTTGGAAAGTAGACACCCCAAGGAAATTGCTGAGAGGCATGTTGAGCCCATTGAATATTTTTTTTTGTCCCAAATGATTGAATAATGGCAAAGAAAAAAAATGTACAAAAAGTTGTCACTAAATCATATATTGCTCAAACATGCCATGATTATATGCGGAATTGCACCCCAAAATACATTTGGCTGCTTCTCCTGAGTACGGGGATACCACATGTGTGGGACTTTTTGAGAGCCTAGCCGCGTACGGGCCCCCGAAAACCAAGCACCGCCTACAGGATTTCTAAGGGCACAAATTTTTGATTTCACTCCTCACTACCTATCACAGTTTTGAAGGCCATAAAATGCCAAGATAGCCCAAAACCCCCACAAATGACCCCATTTTGGAAAGTAGACACCCCAAGCTATTTGCCGAGAGGCATGGTGAGTATTTTACAGCTCTCATTTGTTTTTGAAAATGAAGAAAGACATATTTTTTTTTTCTTTTTTCAATTTTTAAAACTTTGTGACAAAAAGCGAGATCTGCAAAATACTCAACATACCTCTCAGCAAATAGCTTGGGGTGTCTACTTTCCAAAATGGGGTCATTTGGGGGGGTTTTGTGCCATCTGGGCATTCCATGGCCTCCGAAACTGTGATAGGCAGTGAGGAGTGAAATCAAAAATTTACACCCATAGAAATCCTGAAGGCGGTGCTTGGTTTTCGGGGTCCTGTACGCGGCTAGGCTCCCAAAATGTCTCACATGTCGTATCCCCGTACTCAGGAGAAGCAACAGAATGTATTTTGGGGTGCAATTCCACATATAACCATGGCATGTTTGAGCAATATATAATTTAGTGACAACTTTTTGTACTTTTTTTTTTTTTTTCTTTTTGTCATTATTCAATCACTTGGGACAAAAAAAAAAAAAATATTCAATGGGCTCAACATGCCTCTCAGCAAATAGCTTGAGGTGTCTACTTTCCAAAATGGGGTCATTTGGGAGGGTTTTGAACTGTCCTGGCATTTTATGCACAACATTAGGAAGCTTATGTCACACATCATCCACTCTTCTAACCACTTGAAGACAAAGCCCTTTCTGACACTTTTTGTTTACATGAAAACATTTTTTTTTTTGCAAGAAAATTATGTTGAGCCCCCAAACATTATATATATTTTTAAAGCAAAGGCCCTACAGATTAAAATAGTGGGTGTTGCATTTTTTTTTCCACACAGTATTTGCGCAGAGATTTTTCAAACGCATTTTTTGGGGGAAAAACACACTTTTTTATTTTTAATGCACTAAAAAACACTATATTGCCCAAATGTTTGATGAAATAAAAAAGATGATCTTAGGCCGAGTACATGGATACCAAACACGACATGCTTTAAAATTTCGCACAAACGCGCATTGGCGACAAACTACATACTTTTTTAAAAGCCTTTACAGGTTACCACGTTAGATTTACAGAGGAGGTCTACTGCTAAAATTACTGCCCTCGATCTGACCTTCGCGGTGATACCTCACATGCATGATGCAATTGCTGTTTACATATGACGCTAGACTGACGCTTGCGTTCGCCTTTGCGCAAGAGCAGGGGGGGACAGCGGTGCTTTTTTTTTTTTTTTTTTTTTTTATTATTATTTATTTTGCTTTTTTATTTTATTTTTAAACTGTTCCTTCCATATTTTTTTTTTTTTTATTGTTATCTCAGGGAATGTAAATATCCCCTATGATAGCAATAAGTAGTGACAGGTACTCTTTTTTTGAAAAAAAATGGGGGGTTAGACCCTAGATCTTTCCTCTGCCCTCAAAGCCTCTGACCACACCAAGATCGGTGTGATAAAATGCTTTCCCAATTTCCCAATGGCGCTGTTTATATCCGGGGGGGGGGGCATTCCCTCCCACTGCTTGTAAAAGCAGTCTAGAGGCTAATTATCTGCTAGAATTGCTTTTACATGAAAGCCGGCCACTGGCTGAAAAGAATGATACCAAGATGATACCTAAACCTGCAGGCATCATTCTGGTATAAACATTCAAAGTCCAGCAACATACCAGTACGTTGCTGGTCCTTGTTGGACATGTTTTGTAATCTTTTTTTTCATGCAGCCTGTTGGCTGAACGAAAAAAAGAGATTGATCGGTGGGTATGCCCACCATTAGAATACCTCCCTTCATCCACCCACTTCTAATGATGGGCATATATGCCGAAGCATGGGGGCATCCTCCCACAAAAAAGTTATGCCGCGTACACACGGTCGGACTTTTCCACGGGCAAGCCTTTGTCGAAATTTCGACCGTATGTACGCGGCATAAAAGGTTATGCCGCGTACACACGGTCAAACTTTTCCACGGGGCAAGCCTCCGTCGGAATTTTGACCATATACACGCAGCATTAGGAGCAAAATCGCTCCTCCGCCCCTGCTGCCCCCATGCTTTGGCATATATGCTCTTGTTTTTTAACTGTGGTGGTGAAATCACCTCCTACAGCACTGGAGTCACGGCTTTATGTATTGTGGGAGCAAACGCTGTGGCTGTCAAGATAAATAATTCCGCGCTGCAGTTGAATGGCGCACCTGAAAACAAAAAATTACATACCTGAAAAGCAAGCATGATAAAACATTTCAGAATGGAATACAGTAAAAAAGAGCAGAACAATAGAGAGAAAATAGAGAGAGAGAGAACAATAAAACGACAACTATTTTTGGTTTTTTTATTTTATATTTTTTTGTGTTTTTGTTTTTTACGTTTTTTTTTTCTTTTTTACACTTTTTTTTTTAAAACTTTAACAACTGTAATGGTTCGGGTCTCTCAAAATGTAATGGCATCTTGGGAGACCCTGTGTAAGTGTGTCCTAGTCTGTGAAATGCTGTACCCTACGCTAAAACTTCACTTTTGAGTGGTAGCGTTCAAAACATTCACCAAGGCAAAGACCAGGTTTGTCAGGACAGAGTGGACAATAATAACTGGTGTCACGCCTAAATCCGCGCTTGCTACAGATACGACATCTTTTTTGGGGGGTTCGTTGGGTAGGGGTACTCGGGAGGAGATGCGTATAATGCCTCTCATGCAGCCGGCTTACTGCATTTGGTAGGGGATGGTGAGGTGCAGAACCGCCTGGATACAGGAGTTCTGTGACTATCTCATTCTGGAATTTTAGAAGAGATAAAGTCCCGCCTGAAGCTCTGTATAGCACATGAGCGTTCAGCAAAGCCAATTGGAATAAGGATAGAGAGACTTTTTTGTACCAGCGTCTCGCCTTACGGTCAATTAGATACGGCGCCATCAACTGGTCGTTGATGTCCACCCCTCCCATATTTTTGTTATATTCGTGGACACAGAGGGGTTTCTCCACAACACCAGTCGCCGTACGAATTTGGACTGTCGTGTCTGCATGAAGGGAGGTAAGAAGGAAAACATTCTTATTGTCCCTCCACTTCATAGCGAGCAAGTTATTACACTTTACGCAGGCTATCTCCCCCAGCCTAAGACGGGCATCTACAAGCCGCTGGGGAAAGCCCCGGCGAATAGGTCGCACAGTGCCACATGCTCCAATCTGATGATCAAACAAGTGACTAAACAGTGGCACGCTCGTGTAATATTTGTCCACATACAAGTGGTACCCCTTTCCGAATAAGGGTGACACCAAGCTCCACACTATCTTGCCAGCGCTCCCTATGTAATCCGGGCAGTTGACCGGCTCAACCTGACTATCTTTACTCTCATAAACCATAAAGCTCCATACATAGCCTGTTGCCCTGTCACAGCACTTATAGAGCTTGACCCCGTATCTGGCACGCTTGCTGGGAAGGTACTGCTTGAAAGCCAAGCGGCCAGAAAATTTAATCAGGGACTCATCAACGCAGACAGCTTGATCGGGAATAAACAATGCTGCAAAACGTTCATTGAAGTGGTTTATCAGGGGCCGAATTTTATAGAGCCGGTCGTATTCAGGGTCCCCACGTGGACGACATAGTTCATTGTCGTTGAAGTGCATGAACCGCAAAATCTGCTCGTATCGTTTCCTGGGCATGGAGGCAGAGAACACGGGCATGTGGTCAATTGGGTGCGTGGACCAATAAGCACGCAATGACGGGAATTTATGTGTGCCCATGTTGAGGGAAAGGCCCAGAAAGGTCTTAAATTCGGAAACCGTAATTGGTTTCCAATGGAAGGCAACTGGGGATTAGCGGCGATGAATTGACCAGCATATAAATTACTCTGGTCCACAATAGATCTATAGAGATCTTCCGTGAAAAACAGCGAATAAAAATCGATTGGCATAAAATCAGCTGTTTCCACCTGAATACCGGGTTGGGCAGTGAATGGGGGAAGTACGGGTTCTGCAGAAGTGGTGGGGACCCAATCAGGATATGCGAATTCTGCAGGAAGAGCACTATGGGTACGACGGGCCTGCATTTGTCTTCTTATTGGTGGCAGCGGGACACTACTTGTGCTTGCCACCTCGCCATCTTGAACTGCACTTATGGGACTCGCCACGTCACCACGTGATACTGCAGTGCTGGATGTACGCCCAGGCTGTACTAGGCCGCTGGTGCTTGCCAATTCACCAGAAGGAATAGCGGCGCTAGTACTACTCTGCTCCATGATACGAGAGCCCTGCGGTTCTTGCTCCTCAACAACCTCAGAAGATCGGGATCGGGTACGCCTGACCTTAGGGACCTCAACTTCGTCGTCCGAGCTATCTGACGTGGGGCCGCTGACGTCACTGTCTTCTACGGGAAGATATTCTGAGCCTGAATCTGACAGACACGTGACCTCCTCTTCACTATCTGTCATGCTCAGAATCTCGTAGGCCTCTTTACTAGTGTACCTTCGACTTGCCATTTTGGGCTCTAAATTTAGGGGTACACTAGTAAGATTCACAGGAAAAAAAGCACCTGACTGTCGTCAGCAAATATATCAAACGCTACAAAAAAAACTGTTAGCGGTCGCAGGGATCAGGACTGTCTCTGCGAACGCTGCAGTTATGTGTTTTGTGTTTGGTAAGTGACAGTGATCGATCGATACTGCACTTGGGATGGCTGGGCTGGGCGGAGGGGCTAAACGCAGGTGCTAGCAGGTATCTGGGCTGATCCCGCTAACACTGCGTTTTTGGGAACCCTAAACCGCTGGGGACGCTAGTATAGATCTGATCAGATACTATACCACTAAGGGAGGTGTATGCTTTGCGCGTGGGTGTTAGCGTTACTGGCACTAACCTAACGCTGCCTGGGGCGACGCAGACCCTCTCTGGCGCTAAAACCTAATTGATCTCACCCGCCGGGCGATCAGGGGGTTAAACCTTTATTGGGTTATATACGGCGGGTGCCCTGATGCTATAAAAAGCAAACTAACCAACCAGCGTCACCCGTAACCTTTATATGGTGATCACTGGTGAAAGGGTTAACTAGGGGCAATCAGGGGGTTAAAACCTTTGTTAGGTTAAATATGGGGGTACCCGACGCTATATAAAAACCTGACGGGTTACCTAAATAACTAACTGGGTAACCAGTGTCACCAGTGCCGCTTATACGGTGATCACTGGTGAAAGGGTTAACTCTAGGGGCAATCAGGGGGTTAAAATAATATATGGGGGTACCTGACGCTCTAAAAACCTGCGGCGAAACTAAAAATAAATAACTGGCTATCTAGGGCACCACCGGCACTAAATACAGCGATCGAAAATACGATCGCTTAGTGACGCTGGCGTTAGGGGGTGAAAGGGTTACCTGGGGGGCGATCAAGGGGTTAAACCTTTATTAGGGGGCTACCCTGGACCTAAAGGGGCCTAATCCTAACTGCCCTGCAACTTTTTACTATCACAGATGACACTAAATGCAGTGATCAGTAAAATAAATGATCACTGCAATCAGTGACACTGTGATTGGGGGCTGGGGGTTGACCTGGGGGGGTGAAATGTGTGCCTATGTGTACCTATGTGTCAGTGGACTGTTGGTGCACTAACCTGCTTCTTCTCTCCTCGGCGCCGGAATCGAAAAGACCGCCGCGAGGGAGATGACATCACTTCCTCCTGCCTGTGTTTACATCACATGGCGGAGGAAGCATTTTCATTCGCCGGGAGCGATCGCGAGGGGGTGGCCGAAATCGAATGGTCACCCCCTCATCTCTGATCGCTCCCCAACGATAAACGGCCGCTCACTGTATAGGAGGGGGGTCCGATCGGACCCCCCAACTGTACAAAGGCGATCATGTATGCTCTACGTGATTGTGCCTGTCGGTGCCATTCTGCCGACGTATATATACAGTGAGCGGTCATTAAGTGGTTAAATACCTGCATTTTTTCTGCAAGTCAAAAAACAGACAAAAAATCTAATGTCAGTCAAGACTACTACTAATCTTTCTCACCATATAAAGGCCACAAACTCAGCAATTGATCAGTCATCATAGAGTTGAGCGGACACCTGGATGTTTGTGTTATACGCATTTGGGCAAACTTCGTAAAAAGCTCGAGTTCGGGCCGGAACTTGACCCGAACTTGACCCCGAACCCAAACCCCATTGAAGTCAATGGGGCCCCGAAATTCTGAGGACTAAAATGGCTCCAAAAAAGTAAAGGAGTACCTAGAACTGTCCCTGCACAAAGTGTCATTTGTGAATTTCAAAAATTCCATAAAAAATCACTCCTGGCTATAATGAATTGTTGTCTCCCATCAAATGCAATACATAGAAAAGTCATTGATACTAAAAATCAAAAAGCGTTGGGGTTCCCCCAAATTCAATTACCAGGCCCTTCATGTCTGGAATGGATATTAAGGGGAACCCTGCCGCAAATGTTAAAAAAAATGCGTGCTGTCCCCCCAAATATCCATACCAGGCCCTTCAGGTCTGGAAAGGATTTTAAGGGGAACTCCACCCCAAATTATTAAAAAAAATGGCGTGGAGGACCCCCAAAAATCCAGACCAGACCCTTTATCTGAGCACACAACCTGGCAGGCCGCAGAAAAAGAGGGGGGGGGACGAGAGAGCGCCCCCCCTCCTGAACCGTACCAGGCCATATGCCCTCAACATGGGGAGGATGTCCCCATGTTGATGGGGACAAGGGCCTCATCCCCACAACCCTTGCCCGGTGGTTGTGGGGGTCTGCGGGTAGGGGGCTTATCGGAATCTGGACGACCCCTTTAACAAAGGGGACCCCCAGATCCCGGCCCCCCCCCCCTATGTGAATTGGTAATGGGGTACATTGTACCCCTACCATTTCACCAAAAAAGTGTCCAAAATGTAAAAAAATGACAATAGCCGGTTTTTGACAATTCCTTTTATTGTTTTTTTCTTTCTTACATCTTCTTCCTTCTTTTCTCCATTCGAGTTTCTTCCTCCATCTTCCTCTTCATCTTCATCTCCATCTTCATCTTCCTTCGGTCTTCTCGTCCGCATCTTGCTCCGGCGTCTTCCCTTCTTTCTTCGTCCGCTCTGTTTGAATTGGAGTTTCCCGCTGTGTGACGCTTAAGTTCTTCAGTTCTCTTCTCGTCACCGGACCAAGAGGAGATCTGAAGGACTGAAGCGTCACACAGCGGGAACCTCCAATTCAAACGAAGCGGACGAAGAAAGAAGAAGCCGGAGCAAGATGCGGACGAGAACACCGAATGAAGAAGGAAGAAGGAAGATGGAGATGGAGGGGAAGATGGAGGAAGAAACTGGAATGGAGAAAAGAAGAAGGAAGAAAGAAGATGGAAGAAAGAAAAAGACATTAATAAAGGAATTGTCAAAATCCGTCTATTGTCATTTTTTACATTTTGTACTCTTTTTTGGTGAAATGGTAGGGCTACAATGTACCCCATTACCAATTCACATAGGGGGGGGGGCGGGATTTGGGGGTCCCCTTTGTTAAAGGGGTCTTCCAGATTCCGATAAGCCCCCTGCCCGCAGACCCCCACAACCACCGGGCAAGGGTTGTGGGGATGAGGCCCTTGTCCCCATCAACATGGACATCCTCTCCATGTTGAGGGCATGTGGCCTGGTACGGTTCAGGAGGGGGGCGCTCTCTTGTCCCCCCCTCTTTTCCTGCAGCCTGCCAGGTTGCGTGCTCGGATAAGGGTCTGGTCTGGATTTTTGGGGGGACTCCACGCCATTTTTTTGCTTAATTTGGGGTGGAGTTCCCCTTAAAATCCTTTCCAGATCTGAAGGGCCTGTAAATAGAATTTGGGGGGACCCCCACGTTTTTTTTTTTTTTAATCAATGACTTTTCTATGTATTGCCATTTGCCGGGCCCCGAGATTTCATTCTAGCCGCGAGTGAGTTTTAAATGTATTTTTTTTGATTCAAAAATGGCACTTTGTGCAGGGCCAGTTGTAAAAGCACGGGAAGCAAGCGCGAATTTACATGCATATTGCCCAACACCGGACCCGAACATACAGTGGATTGTTATGTTTTGGGTCCGGGACCCAAAAACACAATAGTTCTGTACGGTACCGAACTTTACAGTTCGGGTCCGCTCAACCCTCGACATATCAAGTATGAAAAATTTTATGTACCCGCGATCTACACGTTCGTTACTTCCGACCTTCTTCCACTCACTGAACGTCGCTTTCAATGATGCTTATTTCCGTTATATTACAGTGCGCATGCGTGACGCTCCGCACGCTTTCCCGCCCCTGACGTTCGTTATACTACTTTCCCCGCCCCTTCTCGCTCGTCCTTAATGACGGAGACTGACAACATGGCGGAGACTCACCGAGATGAAGAGGAAAGTGTGGAAGTAGGCAAGACCAGATCCAGGAGATACAAAGCCACAAACATGGCGTTTGAGGAGATGGTGGAAATGGTCACCATATTACTGAGGGAGGATTATGATGCGAAACATGGCCCATACAAAAAGCCGAATCAGGTGAAGGGTCAGATCATGGATAAAGTGGTACAAACTCTGGCCAGGAAATTTGGGGTTCGCAGATCCAAAGAACAGATCAGAAAAAGATGGTCGGACATTAAGTTAAGGGAGTCGGAGCAATACAAGAAAATAAAAAAAGTGATCCGAAAAAGTAAGTAGATTTACATTTACTCTGATTTTCATTAATAGCGTGGTGCTGCATGTGCTTTTTATTGTATGTAGTACAGTTCAAGATGTCCGGTTTCATGTTGTTGGGCACAAGAATCGATCGTAGAAATCCTCGTTCAAACGTTCACGAAATGACGATCTTTTGGTCCAATTTAGTGTTAAGTACATTTGATCATTCCTAATAATAGGCATGTTCAAATTTAGTTATCACTGTATTCCCCCAAAACATCGTATTATTGGTAATGAACGATGATTCCTACGACTGAATCTTGTGCCCAAGAACATGAAACCGGACATCTTGAACAGTTCAAGATGTCAATTTTCATGTTGTGGGGCACAAGAATCGATCGTAGAAGTCCTCGTTCATTATCAATAATACGATGTTTTTGGGAGAATACAGTGATAACTAAATTTGAAAATGCCTATTATTAGGAATGATCAAATGTACTTAACACTGAATCGGACCAAAGGATCGTCATTTAGTGAACGATGATTCCTACGACTGAATCTTGTGCCCAAGAACATGAAAATTTACATCTTGAACGGTTTATGTGAGAATTAATTAGAAACATGGTTGTGTATATGTGTTGGTAACTATATTTAACTAATGTAACTGGATTCAGTGTACGGTTAGGAGAGTATGCTCAGCAGCTGCTTACACATCTGGACTCATTAGCACAAGTGTGGGCCACAAGAACAACCTTTTGATGGTGCCACACACAGGTGATCCAGTGGATACTTGGTGTGTTTCCATGTGTGAAACCTGACCAAAATAGATCAATCTACCAGCTTTGGGAATGGATACAATCATGTGTTCAGCTTAGAAATATTTACAAAAAATACAATTGTACCACACTTCCAAAGAATGATTAATATTCCTCTTTCAGACCTAAATATATTTAGTTACTCAAGTCTACCTTTGGGTTCTATCTCATAGGGCTTCAAAGAGCTAAGAGACAGGAGGCTGCGAACCCCGCACCACCAACCCAAGACCCACAACCGCAGGCTGTGGCTGAAGAAGTGCAAAATGGCAACACAACAGGTCAGTGTCATACACCACAGCCTTTAGGTAATAGATGTAGGCCTGTATATTTATTAAGACATTTTTTATTTAAGGTACTTTAATGCCTGCGGCCCAAGCAACCTTCACCCGACACACTGTCCAGATGTTGCTAAAAGAACTGAGGGTCTGCTCTCGTGATCTGGAACAAATTAAAGAAAACTTGTTCCAGATGAGGCAAAACACCAAGCAGCTGGAGCAAAGACTAAAAAAAAACAGAACAGGTTATTGGGAGGGTTTAAAACTTTTATATGGGCGAAAATTATATTTTGTTTTTTGTTTGTTGATTGTTGATTTTCTATTTTTATTTGTAAGGTTTTACATTTTTAAAGTACTATTGTACATGTTGTACATATGTTTCATGCGATTTATCACAAAAATTATCCCCCCAAAAAAAATTTAAAAAAAGTTTCTATTTTTATAAAAATTACCAAAAAATTGTACTCCTATTAAAAATATTTTGAAATCAACAATGTGTAGCTTCTTATATCAATGTTGCCCCCCCCCCCCCAAAAAAAAAAATGGGTGTGTTTACACTCAAAATTATGGTAATTTACTTCAGAAAATTAAACATGGCACTACAACTGCACTAGTATAACCTAGGACAGCGATGGTGAACCTTGGCACCCCAGATGGTTTTGAACTACATTTCCCATGTTGCTAAGGCACTCTGCAGTGGAGTTGAGCATCATGGGAAATGTAGTTGCAAAACATCTGGATGCCAAGGTTCACCATCACTGACCTAGGAGAAAGATGAAATCAACCAAAATAAAAACAAACAAGATGTTTTCATTAGAAAGTATTTGTTTATTCCAAAGATTTTTTCAAATATGATCGGGCATTGGAATGGCCCCCCTACCTATAAAATACTCGGCATAGCGTTGGCGCACCTCACGCCCGCTTTGGGGGGCCAAGCCTGTAGGGCCAGCTACCTGGGCTGGCAATGGTCCATCGGATAACTGTGTGCCCTGAAGGGCAACTGAAGAAAGGGAATTCTTGGAATGTTTTTTTAAAAAATTGTGTAGTATGCAACAGCACATTATTAGATGATTCCATTTGTACTCCGCCATGTTGAGAGCGGTCATAAAAAGGCGGAAACGACTGGCCATGATGCCAAAGGCATTTTCTACCACCCTTCTCGCTCTGGGCAGCCTATAATTAAAGACCCTCCTCTCAGGGGTGAGGGTCCTTTGTGGAAAAGGCCTCATCAAATGGGGACCTAGCGCAAACGCCTCATCTGCCAGGAACACAAAGGGTAGGCCATCTTCATTGTCTGTCGCAGGTGGCAATGCCAGGTCCTCTGATAGAAGCCGGTCGGCGAAATCGGTCTGGGCAAAAACACCACCGTCAGACATCCGCCCATTTTTCCCAACGTCAATATAAAGGAAATCATAGTTGGCAGACACCACCGCCATCAGCACAATACTATGGAACCCTTTATAATTATAAAAAAAGGATCCCGATTGGGGTGGTGGCACGATGCGGATGTGCTTGCCATCGATGGCTCCTCCACAGTTGGGAAAGTTCCAGCGCTGAGAAAACTCAGATGCCACATTCTGCCATTCCTGTGGCGTCGAAGGTAACTGTGGAGTCAAACCAAAAAAAAAATTAAGACTTTGATACCTAAACATTGCAAGCAGATTATCACAAAACCCTCTTGGCAAAACATCAGTATAGCATTAATTTGGAAGGAGTATTTTAAAGTGGAGCTCCGCAGCCCAAATAAATATTCAAAGCCAACAGCTACAGCAGCTGCTGGCTTTTTATATTTGGACACTTACCTGTCCTGGAGTCCAGCGATGTCCGCAGCAGAGGATGAACGATCGCTCGTCACTCTGCTGCCCCCTCCGCCATCCTCGGTGAGGGAACCAGGAAGTGAAGCCTTGCAGCTTCACTGCCCGGTTCCCTACCGCACATGCACGAGAAGCGCTGCACAGTTCGGACTGGTCCTCCTGTGTTCTGGGAGCCGAGTGTCTCCAAGAACACTACAGGTATTCTGCGGGAAGTGACTTGTCTCCCGCAGATTTGCCGCAGAGAGGACTCCCGGATGTGGGTGAAAATACCTGTCTTAAACAGGTATCTTCACCCCCCGCCCCCCTGAAAGGTGTCAATTTTGACACCGGAGGAGGGGAGGGTTCCGATGAGCGGAAAATCCACTTTAGGGTGGAGCTCCGCTTTAATAAGAGCTAAAAATTACCACAAAAAACATCACCCCCTCTGATGGACCTGTGAAATTATTTTAGGGGGGGAGGGGGGGTTGAGATGAGTTGGGGACATCATAAATAAAGGCTCTAGTACTATGTAACTTTTTTTTGGAATTAGACAAAATCAAAAAAATATTGGGGGGGGGTTCGGCCAAGCTAAGCACTACAATGGAGCTGACAAAAAACATTGGGGAGTGACTAGGCTAGGTGTGTTTGGGCCCAGGATATAATGCTGGAGAGGTTGATTTTTGGAAATATGCATGTAGGCCCAAAAAAGGACCATTAAAAGCTTACAACATGCATGGGGACAAAAGGGGACATTCACAGCATATTACAATCATGGTAATTAGAGACTGTTGAAAAAATACTATACATTAGCAAGCATAAAATACATAGATTGTGATGTTAAAGGAGAAAACATACCTTAATATAGTCCTCCTGAAGGACTTGGATTATGGAAGAGCAGGTTTCTGGGATAATGACGCCCAGAGCCTGGGGGGAGATGCCTGTCGAGAACTTGAGGTCCTGCAAGCTTCTCCCTGTTGCCAGGTAGCGCAACGTAGCAACTAGCCTCTGCTCAGCAGTAATGGCTTCCCGCATAACGGTGTCCTGCCTGGTGATATAGGGGGACACCAAAGCCAAGAGCTGCTGAAAAACGGGGTCAGACATCCTAAGAAAATTCCTGTAGTCATCAGGGTTATTCTCCTGGATCTCCCGCAGCAGAGGCATGTGACAGAATTGGTCCCGCTGGAGCAACCAATTCTTGGTCCAAGAACTCCTCCTCACCCTGTTCATGGACCGGATCTGGGACATGGCAACAAGCCCAGAAGCAAGCACAGCACGATCTCGGCGACAAGAACGTACCCGCAACATGGCTTCAAAACGGTCGTCTAATCAGAACGAACTAAAAGACTGCACTGAAGAACAGCAAGGCCTCTGAAGAACGAGCTGAAAAACAGTTACGAGCGGACAAGCACTGAAAGACAGATACGAACCCACAAGCACAAACTGAACTTCCGAAAACGATCTTTAAAGCACGAAGACTGAAAAGCACGAATCGTCACTTCCCAAACTTTTACTAACACGCGGTAACACGAAATCAGCAAAAGCAGCCAAAAGGGTGGCGCGAACATAATGAAACTTCCCCTTTATAGTGCCGTCGTACGTGTTGGACGTCACCGCGCTTTGCTAGATCATTTTTTTCAACGATAGTGTGTAGGCAAGGCAGGCTTGAGAGGAAACACGAGAAATCACGTCGAGAAAAACGTTGTTTTTTTCAATGACATGAAAAACGGTCGTGTGTACGCGGCATTAGAACGAGTTCAACAATTCTAGCACTAGACCTCCTCTGTAATGCAAAAATGGTAATGTGTAAAAATTTCGAAAGCATCGCCTAAGGACATTTTTAAGTACTGAAGTTTGGTGTCATTCCATGAGTGTGCGCAATTTTAACGCGTGACATGTTAGGTATCTATTTACAACATCTTTCACATTATCCCCAAAAATTGGGCTAACTTTACTGTTTTGTAATTTTATTTTTTATTCATGAAACCATTTTTTTTTAAAAAGACGTTTGAAAATTTATTGCGCAAATACAGAGCGAGCTAAAAATTTGCAATGACCGCCATTTTATTGCCTAGTGTGTCTGCTAAAAAAACATATATAATGTTTGTGGTTTTGAAGTAATTTTCTAGCCCTAAATTTATGATTTTTACATGGAGAGAAGTGCCAGAATAGGCCCAGTGCTGAAGTGGTTAAAATATCCAATTTTTTTTAGTCGGTCTTTTGTATTTCTAGAAAAAAATAACGCAGAGGTGATCAAATAGCACCAAAAGAAATCTCTATTTGTGTGCCAAAAAATAATACATTTTCATTGGGTTACAGTGCTGTATGAGCGCGCAATTGTCATTCAAAGTGCATCAGCGCTGAAATGTGAAAATTGGTCTGGGCAGGAAGGGGGTTTAAGTGGCCAGTGCGCAAGTGGTTAATATAAGGCTACATGCACATGGACGTTTTTCCAGCCGCTTGTTTGAGCGTTTTTAGCAGCTTAACCACTTGCTTACTGGGCACTTAAACACCCCTCCTGCCCAGACCAATTTTCAGCTTTCAGTGCTGTCACACTTTGAATGACAATTACTCAGTCATGCAACACTGTACCCAAATGATTTTTTGTCCTTTTTTTCATACAAATAGAGCTTTCTTTTGGTGGTATTTGATCACCTCTGGGTTTTTAATTTTTTGGGCTATAAATGAAAAAAGAACGAAAATTTTTAAAAAAATGAACGTATTTTTCTTAGTTTCTGATAAAATTTAGCAAATTATAAATTTTTCTTCATAAATTTTGGCCACAATTTATACTGCTACATATCTTTGATAAAAATAACCCAAAATTTTTGGAAATTATTTGGTCTGTGTGAAAGTTTTAGAGTCTACAAGCTATAGTGCAAATCATAAAAAATTTATCACATCTGATGTACTGGTGGCCTATCATTTCTTGAGACCCTAACAAGCCAGGAAAGTACAAATGCCCCCCAAATAACCCCTTTTTGGAAAGTAGACATTCCAAGGTATTTAGTAAGAGGCATGGTGAGTTATTTGAAGTTGTAATTTTTTCCCACGATTCTTTGCAAAATTAAGATTTTTTTTTTTTCTCAAAATTGTCATTGTAATAGCTTATTTCTCTCACATGGCATGTGCATACCACAAATGACACCCCAAAATACATTCTGCTACTCCTGAGTATTACGATACCACATGTGTGGGACTTTTTTACTGCCTGGCCACATACAGAGGCCCAACGTGCAGGGAGCACCATTAGGTGTTCTAGGAGCATAAATTACACATCTAACTAGTTGACTACCTATTACACTTTTGAAGGCCCTGGAGCACCAAGACAATGGAATCGCCCACAAAATAACCCCATTTTGGAAAGCCAACACCCCAATGTATAATGAAGAAAAAAAGTGCCGCTCAAAGCTGTAAGAACTCCAAATGGTTGCTCCCGCCCTGATATTCAAACAGGTGCTGGCTCTGCACTAATGCATGGGAAGAAAAGAGCCCTGGACTGCCACACTCTGTGTTAACAATTTATTCTTCAAAAAATGGTTGTATAAAATCCAAAATCAATCCATGAATCCCCAAAAAAAAACAACAGACAGTGGTCATGCAGGGGTAGGTGGCTAACGCGTTTCACGGCAGATATTAACGCTTACTCATAGCCAAAGTGTGTGGGGATCCATTAGAAATATAAATAGGAAGTGAAGCTGACTTCATACCAATCAGTGCTAACTAGGCACAGCGGAATGAAATGAACCTGTGATTATCTCCAACACACTTTAAAGTGAGAAAAGCACCCATATAAGATGCAACAACTATAAAGCAAATAATAAAACAAATAATGCCATAATATATAATGTCAAACATACATTTGGATCAAAGATAATATGTATGTATGTGTGTGTGGACGGTGCAGTGATAGAAATATGATGTCCAGTGTTGTGCAAAAGACACCTATGTATATGAATGTGCCCCCTGGTGTGTAAAAAAACTATATAAGTGACAAAACAACAAAGGTTGTATGAATGTGATATGTGTGAATGTAATTGTGAAGGTAACAATGTTAGTGGCATGATGGGACCTAAACTTTGACTTGTGTGGATGGTTTTATATGTGAAAAATTAATATTAAAAATCTGGGAAATGAAAATATAGTAAATAAAAATAGTGAAGAATGTGGGAAAAGGGAGGGATGCAAATGTATGGTGATATATAATATTTAAATATTTAATATTTGCAGGAACTAAATATAAATACACACTAGTGTGAATGCACACCAATGTGTGTGCTGGGTGCCATTACCAAAACAGACGTAACAATTTTGCATTGAACCATAGGCGAGCTTGGTGGTAAAATGGGAATGTGATCATTTCTTGAGACCCTAACAAGCCAGGAAAGTACAAATGCCCCCCAAATGACCCCTTTTTGGAAAGTAGACATTCCAAGGTATTGAGTAGGAGGCATGGTGAGTTATTTGAAGTTGTAATTTTTTCCCACGATTCTTTACAAAATTACGATTTTTTTTTCTCAAAATTGTCATTGTAATAGCTTATTTCTCTCACATGGCATGTGCATACCACAAATGACACCCCAAAATACATTCTGCTGCTCCTCCTGAGTATTACGATACCACATGTGTGGGACTTTTTTACTGCCTGGCCACATACAGAGGCCCAACATGCAGGGAGCACCATTAGGTGTTCTAGGAGCATAAATTACACATCTAACTAGTTGACTACCTATTACACTTTTGAAGGCCCTGGAGCACCAGGACAATGGAAAAACCCACAAAATGACCCCATTTTGGAAAGCTCACACCCCAACGTATAATCTATGAGGCATAATGAGTCTTTTGAACGGTTCATTTTTTCCAGAAGTTTTTGGAAAATGTGGAGAAAAAATGAAAACGCATTTTTTTTTACGCAAAGTTGTCCATTTATAAGATATTTCCAACACATAGCATGTACATAGCAAAAATGACACCCCAAAATACATTCTGCTACTCCTCCTGAGTATGGCGATACCACGTGTGGGACTTTTACACAGCCTGTCCACATACAGAGGACATACATGCAAGGAACACCATCAGATGATCTAGGGACACACAGCATGCACATACCAAGAATTACACCCCAAAATACATTATGCTGAGCAAAGCGTAAACAAAAGGATTACCTGTGGTTTTAGTAGCGCAATTCTACACAGCAGGATAGCACTGGTCCAGGCAGCAGGCAGGGACTTGGTCAGCAATGGCATACACAATTGTCCAGGCAACAGGCAGGGATACTGGCCATAAACAGTCCAGGGTCAGTACAGGCAGAGATATTGTCAGCAGTGCCAAAAATATTGGTCCTGGTAGTAGGCAGGTCCATGTGGTGTGGTCAGTTCATGTGACAGGCAGAGGCATGATGGCATAGGTCCTGCAGGCAGAAGTAGGGCCTTGTTCAGGACAGAATGGGGACAGGGGTAGAGGCTTCTCCCACACAAATCTCTTTGAAGCCTCCGAGTCTCCAGACTATCTAGGATGAGCAAACAAAAAAAATTGTTTTCTTCATCTAGAAAAACTTTTCTGGAGCCCCTCACATATGTGAGACCCCTGTGTTGAATCCCACTAGTCCACTGGCAGGGTACAAGATCAATCCAAGAGGTAGGCAAAAAGCATGGTCAAACAGTCCAAGGTCCGTTCCAGATCAGGCAGAGGTATGTACAGAATCGTTAGGCAGAAGCGTGGTCAAAAAACAGTCCAGGGTCAGTTCCAGATCAGGCAGAGGTAGTACAAAATCGTTAGGCAGAAGCGTGGTCGAATAACAAGCCAGGGTCAGTTACAGAGCAGGCAGTAGCATAAGGGGCGTGAAGGCAGGCAATCAGGATTACGTTTACCATACTTCACTAATAATTTAGTGAAGTATGGTAACGGCGAAAACAGTCAATTACACAGAGGCCTGGTTGGGAAGGACACTCGGCACAATAATAAACTGTGTCTCGTCTGACTCCTCCACTGGCACACACCTTACATTTTTTTTTACCTTGTCGGCCTGTTGCTGTGGGAGGGACTTTATCGGGAAAAGTGACGTTCGGAGAGTCGACTTAGAACATCTGATCGGATGTTTTGGGGTGGGCCATTCTGGAATATAAGGGCAGTGGTGATTTCCTCCTGGTAGCCAAGGAAGGGTAGGGGGTTTTGGGTGGACTTGCGGTAAATAATATAGGAGTTGTATAAGGCCAAATGAAAAAAATAAATTGCTACTTTTTTGTACCAATGGTAGGTCCGTCTTGTGGCAAGGTAGGGTTCCAGCATTTGGTCGTTAAAGTCGATTCCCCCAATGAACGAATTGTAGTCCTGGATGCATGTGGGCTTTTGGATGGTGGTGCCATTCCTTCTGGGGATTTCGATGAAGGTATCGTTGTGGATGGAAGACAACATGTATACATCCCTTCTGTCCTTCCACTTCACTGCCAGAACCTCCTTGTTTCGCAGACTTGCCGACTCTCCTTCTCAACTTCTTATTTACAAGACTTTGAGGAAAGCCCTTCCGATTCTTTCTGATGGTGCCACATGCTGGCGTCTTCTTCAGGTAAAGGTTGCGGAACAGGGGAAGAGATGTATAAAAGTTGTCAACGTACAGATGGTAGCCTTTTTCCAGTAGGGGGCTGATGAGTTGCCAAACAACTTTCTCGCTTGTTCCCAAGTAGTCTGGGCAATTGGGGGGATGCAGCTGGGTGTCCTTCCCCTCGTACACTAAGAAGCCATACAGGTACCCTGTGACTCAGTCACATAGCTTGTAAACCTTTACCCCATAGCGGGCCCTTTTGCTGGGGATAAATTGCTTTATTTTAAGCCTGCCACTAAACTTAACAAGGGACTCATCCACACATATGTGTTGGTCCGGGGTATATAACTGGGGGAATACTTCTGAAAAATAATTTAGTAAGGGCCGAATTTTGAAAAGCCTGTCGTAATTTGGGTGATTTCGGGGAGGGCACTGGGTGTTATCGTTGAAGTGGAGGAACCTCATGATCATGAGGTACCTGGTTCTGGGCATTGCCTTGGAGAAGATTGGCATATGGTAGATGGGGCGTTTGGACCAAAAGGAACGAAAAGTGTTTTTTGGGTTGAGTCCCATACAAAATGTGAGGCCTAAAAAAAACTTCAACTCCTCCACCGTTAGGTCTCTCCACTCGAAGGGACGGGCATAATATGATGTAGGATTACTTGCAATAAATTGCTCGGCATATAGGTTGCACTGGGTCACAATGTTGGATAGCATGTCCTCTGTAAAAATTAGATTGCAAAAATTGATTGGGGAAAAATTGTCCGTGTTTACTTGGACTCCTGGCTGGGCAGTGAAAGGGGGAATGTTGGCTTCTCCTGAATTAGGAGGAAGCCACAAGGGGTTCTGGAGGGCATAGGGAAGGCCGGCATGGGTCCTTGGCCTTTCTTGCTGAGGCACTGCGGTCCTGGTGGATGCTACTGCTGCCTCACCAGAGCGCCTTCGTTTGGTGGGCCGACTATCTTACTCCTCTGAGCCGGTCTCTGTTCCACTACTGAAGACTGGCTCATAGTTTACGTCCGACTCAGAACCTGAATCGGAATCCGAAAAAGAAAGCTCCCCGTTGCTCTCGTCAGGCGTGGAAAGAATTTGGTATGCCTCCTCAGCGGAAAAAAACCTTTTTGACATCTTTTGGTTGCTGGCGGTGGTGATGCAACTTCATAGGTGTGTGGCACAGATGTGCACTGATTGATTGCACAGATGTGCGTTGAGGTGGCACAGATGGGTACTGAGGTGGTGGAACAGATGGGTACTGAGGTGGTGGAACAGATGGGTACTGAGGTGGTGGAACAGATGTACACTGATGAGGCAGCACAGATGTGCACTTGTTGACTTATTGATTGCACAGATGGCACTAATGAGATGGCACTGATGAGGTGGAACAGATGTGCACTGATGAGGTGGCACAGGTGGGCACTGATGAGGTGGCACAGGTGGGCACTGATGAGGTGGCACAGGTGGGCACTGATGAGGTGGCACAGGTGGGCACTGATTGGCCCAGGTGGGCACTGTGTTTTCACTGTATGGCACTGGTTTGCACTGTATTGCACAGAAACGGCTGTGTAACTCACACTGACAGATCGCTCTCCCTCCTCACACGCGGTGTCTGTGTGAGGAGGGAGAGCCGGTTAGCCTATGGCCTCATGGCCACCATGGCGTTTTTGTGCTTTAAATGGCATAGGCGTTTATATGCCCCATGTACATGGGACGCTGGTGCAAAGTGTTCAGAACTAAGGTTAAAAGCGGCGCGCTTTGTGGCGTTTGCATGCCGCGTTTTACCACATTTGCGTCTATATGCGTTTAGTTAGGAAACATCATAAGGAGCCGCCCTAAGCTCCAAAAACAGTATTATTAACGATTTCAGCTATTTTGTGAGACCAGAGTGAGTATCAGCAGCTGAGAGTGCAGCGGTGTAGTTGTATTTAGCGTGTCACTTGCCACATCAATTGCCACAAGTTGTGGATTGTCCACTTGCCACGTCAGCTGCCCCAAGTTGTGGATTGTCCACAATGCAATGGAAGCAATTTCATTTATATATATATATATATATTTAATGGTTTTTCCTCATTTGCCATAATTTTTGAGTTTATCAATGTAAAAAAATAGGTCACCTTTAAAACCGCTTCTAAACTAAAATGCGGCTAAACGCCGGTACCCGCGTCTGAAACGTGGAAATCTTTTGCGTCTGAAGCCATTTTTAGGCTTTGAGAAAAACGATGTTAAACGCAACTGCAGATTTTTATTTCCAGGCCAAAAATAGCGTTTTGGATGTAATAGAATTCAATGGACCCGGATCCAAAGCGGAAGTACCGCGATTTTGCGGCAATTTTTTTTGTTCTTTAACCTGTTTATAGCTGGTTGTTAAAGGAAATGTAAAAAAAAATAAACATTGCCAGCTCTAAAAAAAAAAAAAAATATTTGAAAAAAATGGAAAAAAAATGGCGTGGGGGTCCCCCCAAAATCCATACCAGGCCCTTCAGGCCAAACTTAAAAAAAATAGCGTGGGGGTCCCCTTAAAAGACGGAGGGAAGAAGACGACGATGAAGACCGGGACCCCGCTAGAAAAAGAGCTGGAAGAAGATAGCGGGGCGCCCGGCAGAAGGCAGAAAGAACCGGAGATCATGGAGAAGGCACCGGAGAACTGGAGAAGAACCGGAGAGCGCGGAGACGACACCGGAGAACAGAACAAGGGACCCCCGAAGTTGGAATAAGACGACGATGAAGACTGGGACCCCGCTAGCAAAAGAGCTGGAAGAAGATAGCGGGCGCCCGGGCAGAGAGAAGACGGAAGAAGACGACGAGGAAGCCCGGGACCCCGCTAGCAAATGAGCTGTAAGAAGATAGCGGGGCGCCCGGCAGAAAGACCCCCGGAGCTGCCTAATAAATTACTTTGAAAACCTGTGTTTGTGATTTTTATTGACTTTTTTGCCACCAGGTAAATGGGTAGGGGTACGATGTACCCCATACTCATTCACATAGTGTGGGGGGGCCGGCATCTGGGGGCCTCCTTATTAAAGGGGGCTCCCGGATTCCGATAAGCCCCCCGCAGACCCCAACAACCAAAGGCCAGGGTTGTCGGGAAGAGGCCCTTGTCCCCATCAACATGGGGGCAGGGTGCTTTGGGGTGGGGGGGCCGCAGGTCGCCCCCTGCACCAAACCCCCCATGTTGAGTGCATGCGGCCTGGTACGGTTCAGAAGGGAGGGGGGGCGCTTTCGTCCCCCCCTCTTCCCCTGCAGCCTGCCAGGTTGCGTGCTCGGATAAGGGTCTGGTTTGGATTTTGGGGGGACCCCCACGCGGTTTTTCGGCTTAGCGGGTTCCCCTTAAAATCCATACCAGACCTAAGGGCCTGGTATGCTCCTGAAGGGGAACCCATGCCGGTTTTTTCATTAAAATTTGGCATGGAGTTCCCCTTCATGATTCATACCAAACACGGGACAGCGAGGCTGCCGAGAATCAACACGATGGCATCGCGCTGGAGACATTCTCGGCCAGGTAGTCGCCTCTAGGACATGACTTGAGCGATTGCTTCACGCTCAGGTCGTGTCCAAGTTGCCTCGCAAAGTCGCGCTGTCCCTGTGTCAGCCGGCACACGAGTCACCCCGCGAGTCGGATCGGCTTCATCCGACTTCCCGGGCGACCTCTATTCAAATCAATGGGCTCCCATAGGGAACCATTCATTTTCAATAGAGCGCCGCTCAAATTTTTATTTACTATAACAGTGCGCCGCTGGTTCCTGCGCCCAGTGAAGGATTTATCCGGCGCAGCAATTAAGGTATCAACCGGCGCAGCGCACTGTTATTAGTAAATCACCCCCACTGACACAATACAACCCCCCCCCCCCCCTAAAAAAGAAGAAAGCACTGTAAAAAAAAAATAACAAAAAAACGTTCAAAAAATATAATACTGACACATGCGCCACTGTCACGTGACATTGAAAAAAACATATCGGTATCGGCAAGTACCAGAAAAAAAGTATCGGTACTTGTACTCGGTCTTAAAAAAGTGGTATCGGGACAACCCTACTGAGTATAAAGCCCCATAGTAGGTTTTAAAAATTTCTGCTATTTCCTTAGTCGTGTGTGCCATTTCCCCATTCTTCTTTTGGATTTTTTCTTTTGTAGTATTCTAGCTAGGTGTTTACTTGCTTTATTCCCCCACTGGTATCTTTCTTTTGCTATTCTGTTGAATGTCCTTTTCGTCTCTTGCTCCATTAAATCCTTTAATTCATCTCTCTTGATTACCAAAGATTGAAATAATTCCTGCTGTATTCCCTGCTGTTTTTTATGGTCCGGTTCTATTCTATGTATTTCATCTATTAGCATTTGAATTTTTCTCTTTCTCTCTTTTTTCTTCCCTGCCCCTATGGCGATTAATATGCCCCTGATATAGGCTTTATGGGCCTCCCATAGAGTGGCCCTGATATATCCTGAGTATCGTTTATTAAGAAATACTGCTCTATTTCTTTCCTCACAGTTTCTTCTACTTCCTTATCTTGGAAAAGTTCTTAATTTAGTCGCCATGTAAATGGTTGTCTTTGAAATCCGGGTACAGTCATTTTCATTCTCACTGGGGCGTGGTCGGATAAGGTGGATATTTCTATATTCGTATTGATTAAATTCTCCAAGACCCTATGGTCTACCAGAATGTAGTTTATTCTTGAATACGTAACCTGCACAGGAGAGTAAAATGTATAGTCTTGTGTTTTAGGATGCAAGACCCTCCATATATCAATTATTTGACACGCATGCATTTTCTGTTTGATCCTTTTTAACTGTGCATTGTTCGTCTCTTGTACACAGGACGTAGTGTCCACTCCCAGATCCATGCAAAAATTCATATTGCCCATTATTATTACATATCCTTTCTTAAAATCCATCAGTTTTCCAATTACCTCTTGCAGAAATTATATGGGCTTCCTATTGGGGGAGTAAATATACTGCTCAAAAAAATTAAAGGAACACTTTTGAATCAGAACTCCTGGGATATTGATCTGGTAAGTTAAGTAGCAGAGGGGGTTGTTAATCAGTTTCAGCTGCTTTGCTGTTAATTGAAATTAACAACAGGTGCACTAGATGGGCAACAATGAGACAACCTCCAAAACAGGAATGGTTTTTCAGGTGGAGGTGTCTGACATTTTTTTTCCCTACTCATCTTTGTTGACTGTTTTTCACTAGTTTTGCATTTGGCTAGGGTCAGTGTCACTACTGGTAGCACGAGGTGATACTTGGACCTTATAAAGGTTGCACAGGCAGTCCAACTCCTCCAGGATGGCACATCAATATGTGTCATTGCCAGAAGGTTTGGCGTGTCTCCCAGCACAGTCTCAAGAGCATGGAGGAGATTCCAGGAGACAGGCAGTTACTCTAGAAGAGCTGGACAGAGCCGTAGAAGGTCCTTATCCCATTAGCAGGACCGGTATCTGCTCCTTTGTGCAAGGAGGAACAGGATGAGCACTGCCAGAGCCCTACAAAATGACCTCCAGCAGGCCATTGGTGTGAATGTCTCTGACCATACAATCAGAAACAGACTTCATGGGGGTGGCCTGAGGGCCCGACGTCCTCTAGTGGGCTCTGTGCTCACTGCCGGACACTGTGGAGCTTGATTGGCATTTTCCATTGAACACCAGAATTGGCAGGTCCGCCACTGGTGCCCCATGCTTTTCACAAATGAGAGAAGGTTCACCCTGAGCATATGTGACAGACGTGAAAGGGTCTGGAGAAGCCGCGGAGAACTTTATGCTGCCTGTAACATCGTTCAGCATGACCAGTTTGGTGGTGGGTCAGTGATGGTATGGGGAGGCATATCCATGGAGGGATGCACAGACCTCTACAGGCTACACAATGGCACCCTGACTGCCATTAGGTATCGGGATGAAATCCTTGGACCCATTGTCAGACCCTACGCTGGTGCAGTGGGTCCTGGGTTCCTTCTGGTGCACGACAATGCCCGGCCTCATGTGGCGAGAGCATGGAGCCAGTTCCTGGAGGATGAAGAAATTTATACCATTGAATGGCCCCCACGCTCACCTGACCTAAATTCAAAAGAACACCCCTGGGACATTATGTTTTGGTCCATCCGGTGCCGCCAGGTTGCACCTCAGTCTGTTCAGGAGCTCAGTGATGCTCTAGTCCAGATCTGGGAGGAAATACCCCAGGACACCATCCGTCGTCTCATTAGGAGCATGCCCTGATGTTGTCAGGCATGCATACAAGCACTTGGGGGCCATACAAACTACTGAGGACCATTTTGAGTTGTTGCAATGACATTTCAGCAAAATGGACTAGCTTGCTGCATAATTTTTTCACTTTGATCTTCGGGGTGTCTTTGAATTCAGCCCTCTGTAGGTGGATAACTTTAATTTCCATCAAATGATGTGCCATCCTTTCATTCCTAACACATTACCCAGTCCAGTATAGATATCCAGAATGAGATTTTGCCCCGTTGAGATCTGACGTGTTTTCAAAGTGTTCCTTTAATTTTTTTTGAGCAGTGTATTTACAAGTGTGCATGTCATTTCGCACAATTTACCCTTCAGGAAGATATATCTGCCTTCCGGGTCTGTCAACCTGTCCTCCAATTTGAACCTCCTAGCTTTGGCAAATCCAATTGCCACACCCCTTGCTCTCCTTATTGTTGAATCGGCATAGTACCATGTGGGAAAATCTGCGGAATACAATTTCACATTTATATCGTGTGTGAGGTGGGTCTCCTGAAGGGACACCACATCAGCACCGTAGTGTTTGAGCTCTTTATGGATCTTATGTCTCTTTGAAGGTGTATTTAATCCCCGAACATTGTATGTCATATAATTTATTGTTGTCATCTACACTGAATCCCTCTCCCGCACAGGTTTCCTATAAAGTATAAGAGGTACCTCATCCCCCCTACTCCCCCCCCTATTGGCCCTTTTACTGGCCCTAGGACCATAGGTGGGAGTGTATAACAACTCCACCCCTGGTTCTCTTTTAGGTTGAGGTGCAGCTCCGACCATGTCCCCTAACCCCCCCCCTGGGGCGTGGGGCAGATGTACCAGGTTGATGTAAAGGTGAGTCCAGCTAGCCCGTCTCCGCCTCCCCCCCTGTTCCATTCACTTTGGTGATAGAGGGGGGAAAAAAAGGGTCCCTCTATAGTCTTGGCCACCAATTGAAAGTAGTCCTCTTCTTACTTTAACACTTCTACCCAGCCTGACATATCTGGGATTTGTAGGTTCAGTTTTTCACAAAATTCTGTCAACTCCTCCGGAAAACTTAGTCTAGCTGATCTGCCTTCCTTTTGGCCTATTAGGCACGCTGGAAATCCCCAATTATATTTGATGCTCTGTGCCTGCATTTGCTCTGAGTGGTTTCAAAGTTTGTCTCCTAGCCAGTGTTTCGGGGGCTAATTCTGTAAAGATTTGGAGCTCAGTCCCTTCATACTTCACAGGCAGTCTTCCCCTCATTTCCCCCCAGATTTCTGCTTTATCTGTATAGAATTGGAATCTCACTATTATGTCGCGCGGCCACTCGACTTCTGTGCTTTTTAGTCTTCCGACCCGATGTATTCTATCAATCTGGAGGGGATCCTCTACTCCTTTATCTAATAAGGGGTTGAATATTATTCTCATGATTTTTCTCAGATCTTCTCCTTTTTTCCTCTGGGAGGGACCGTATTCTCAAGTTTTGTCTTCTGTTTCGGTTTTCTTGATCTTCTAAATTGTAGAGGATTCTCCTCTGGTTTAATTGTGTTAGTTTGACCTGCTCCTGTAGTTTACTCAGTTCCTGTGCATGCTTATCTGATCTCTCTTCTGTCACCACCACCCGTGTCAACAGGTGGACCAGGTCTACTCTTAAAGTATTAATTTCTGCTTTGATTGGGTTTTCCAACCTGAGAAGCATCACAGAAATTTCCGCTTTTGTTGGAGTTAGCGCTTCTGCCCGTTGTTCATCTGTACTACTTATCTCCAGCTCACTCTCCGTTGTTAGATCATATATCTGCCCTCTGATATACAAAAATGGCAGGGTTATCCGTAGTCCGTCAATCCAGAATACTAAACCAGTTGGTTTACCGACAAAAAAATAAGAAAGAAGCGATATAAGAGTGAGAGTGAAAGTCTGCTTTAGTGGTTGCCCACGGATGTATAGACTAGCTAGTATCGGATTGGACATCTATTTCAGATTGAAGTGCAGGTGAGTAGGCTGTTTCTGCCCCTCGGATAGCCGCAAATCTAGGTCTTAGTAGATCTTCACACCAGTCCAATGGACAAACGGCTATATGTTTGCCTAAATTGCGAGTAAATGAATACACAGTGTGACATGGGCTTGCAGAGATTTTCTTGCAGTTTTATCGTCTCCCCCCCCCCCCCTTCCTCCTTCCGCATCAGTCTTTGCGATCCTTACTGTCGCACATCTGTGACCATCTGCATAGTCTTGGGCAGACTGGGTTGTACACAGATAGGTGTGTGGTTAGTTGTAGCAAAGTTACAATTTAGCTCCTCTATGGCAATTACTGCCTTTGTGAACTATGTATTATCCACCGAGCCACTATAGGGACAGCGGTCTGTCTTGCCAGGGATATAGGTAAATAGGCACAGAGGATAGTTGCATTGAGCACATCAGCCTGTGCTTGGTCTCTTTGGAACACTTATTTAGCAGTTATTGCATGTATAAACATTTAAGTCCTATAAGTCATTTTATCACTTGATTGCTGCTAGTACATTTCCATGTGTTACATATTTGCAGGCAAGCTGAACTGCAGATGCATAAGTGTATGAAAATGCAGAGTATGCTTCCTATTGTCAACATTCTTATTTTGCACCTCTATGGGATAGTCAGTTTTAATGGATCTTTAATGACTCTGCAACCAGGCTGCAACCCAGTTACATTCCCAGTCTATAGTAGGGGCAGCCGGCCAACCCTGGTATTCATTTTGCAAACGGACATCATAAAGTTTATATCGCAGAAACACTTATTTGTGATTTGTAGAGTAATCCACTAGTTAACAGTATGATGCCTTTATAAACATCCAATACTGCAAGCGGATTGTCCCATATCAGGCATCTACACAAGTCAGGTTAATTGCAGCTTTACCTTATCTTCCTCGCTGTTTGGCTGCCACTAGAAAGACAAAGCTCTCCCCTAGCCCCACGCCAGCACCTCTCCTTCCATCCTCGCTGAAGGTAAAGAGGGGCGTTCCGCTGGTGGTCGGGACGAGGCTCGAGTGAAGGAGCGGGGAGGTCGGTGCAGGACCCTCTCCTCTAGCGTTCGATTGTGCTCCGGCGCCCCGTCGCCTGTTCAGTTGGCCAAATTGATCCCGCTAGAGCTGGGAGGAAGGGGGTATCATCTGTGGAGTCGCAGCCTCTCACACTGCGGTGCATTCACGGCTCTTCCTGGAGCTCGCCTCACACTCCTCTTGGCGGCATTGTCAGGCCCCTCCCTCAGAACGCGAGTATTACGTCCTCACGTCCATCTCCGTGCTCCATCATTGGAGTGTTGAGCAGCAGCTCCTCCTCTCAGCACCTATATTTGTGAGCAACTATTTTCAAGGACACAACACACGAAGGGCAAAAGTAGAACCAAAATAAGTTTTTTTTAATTCAGATAGGTACATTATCTATATCCGTGATCGTTAACTTGCGATCTGCTTAACTTTTCCTGCTCAGCAGCTATGCTTATTGTTGCCACGTTTTATGTGTGGCCCAAGACAATTCCTCTTTCTCTGACCGTTTATGGACTGACACAGCATCTTCAATCTTGACAAAGTGGGTTATGTTCCTGCTCATAGGAGAAGACTAGGCAGAATGTTAGATGTTTTAACATACATTCCATTACCAGAGCTGAACAGCCCCGCCCAGGGGGCGGTCCCTCCGCACATAACCCTCCTACCTGCAGCCAGCAGCCTCAGTTTTTTTTTCTGCCTAGCAGAGGAGAGGACGTGGCTCTCTTCGAAGCCAGTCTCTTAAAGATTTTTTTTTTAAACTTTTTATTATTTTATTTTTGTGATTCTTCTATCAACTGTTGGCTGGGCAACAGGTTGGGTAGTTGCTATCCTTGTAGTCTTCCCAGTCCGACCATCAAGCTTGCTGATCCTCGCTCTGCGTGAGATCAGTCCACGACATACCCCATGGCTCCAGGGGTGGCCGGTGAGCTTTTTTCTCCAGGGTCCACATACGACTGAACAGTTTTGCTGTATCTTTCACAGTGGACCGGGCCGACAGCTACTCAGTACTGCACTGTGATAGACCTGTCAGGAACACACCAGTGGGTCCTAGCTGGATGGGTAAGTACTATTCCCCTGCCTCAGCAGGTGAGTACATGCTGTGTGTTCCTATGGTAGGGGGGTTTTCCCTGTTCCCCCCTTGTTTTTTGCTACTCTCTGCACCTACTGGCGATGCGCTGACTGGGGGTCACTCTGTCCCGGCGCAGGTCCATAGCGGTCTGCATTAAGGTGTGGGGTAATTTCTGTGTCAGCCTAGGCCTTGCGTGCCTTTCGGCGCCATGTTTTTTACTATGCTTCAATTTGCATTGTAAACCGCATTGGTGGCCATCTTGCCGTGGCCGTGCTGTGGCGCACTTGTAATTGCGGAGGCCATTTTCTTGAAGCCGCACTCTCTTTTGTGCTGGTTTGGCCTCTATCGCTGACTGGAACGGCGCGATTCTCCTCAGTCTCCTCACTGTTCACTCGCGCTGAGAAGCAGGACACAGGCAGCGGAACCGAGCGGTCCTAGCTGGGTTGGTGAGTCCCCTGGGTAACCCCCCAGTCAGTGCAGCCGGAGGGTGGACTTTTTCTCTCATTTATTAACAAAGTCTCAGAGGGTGGTGGTATCATGGAGTCAGTGTCACCTGCTTCCCCATTCATGTCAGAAGCAACTGGCAGTGCTACTGCACCTGCGGTCCCTATGGACCAGTTGTCGGCAGTCCTGGAATCATTTGTTGCCAGGATGGAAGTGGCGTGCGAGCGCAAGGGAGCTATAAAGCGCCCTCTCCCCCCACCATCTCCAGGAGAGTGCTCTGATTCAGATATGGGCATTGCTGTGGCACAATTTTTGGTTATTTTTGACCAGGACATTCCTTTTGAGGAAGACTCCTTATCTGGGTCAGTACATGACAGGACACTTGTTAGTGAACTCATTGATGCTGTGAGGGACACTCTCAAGCTGGATGCTGCGGCTGAGGAGCCCGTGGTAGAGCCAGACTCCTTTTTGGTTCTTTTCAAGCTAATCCTTCTAAAAAGGTTTTTCCCTATACACCTTTTTTTGACAGATTCATAGACGAGGTTTGGGACAAACCGCAGAAGACCTTTTGCGGTCTCGCAGCGTCTGGCGGTTAGGTACCCCTTTGAGGACAGCCTGATTAAAAAATGGGCCTCTCCTCCGGTCGTCAACCCCCCCGGTCACCCGGTTGAATAAAGCCACAACTCTCCTGGTTAAGGGGACCCCTGCTTTTAAGGACCCTACTGATAGGAGGACGGAAGTGGTGAGCACAGCCATGTTCACCATGCTGGGGTCCTCTTGTAGTGGCAACCCTGGTGTCTCAGACACTCACGGAATTGGCGATGATTATGCACCAGACTCTGCAGGAGCATAATCTTCCTCTGGAATGCATTACACTGGCAGACCAAATGGTACAGGGCCTGGTGTATGTGTGCGATACCACTATGGACGTTGCCCTCCTAATTTCTAGGGCCTCGGTGTCTGCGGTGGTTTTGCGTCGCCTAATCTGGTTAAAATGCTGGTCTGCTGACCTGGCCTCTAAGAAGCTCCTGATGGATTTGCCTTTCAAGGGCGGAAGGCTATTTGGTGCTTCCCTGGATGACATTATTAAAAATGTCACAGGGGGTAAGAGCACCCTTCTTCCTCAGCCTACTAAGGCGAAGGAGCCGCGCCATAAGCCGGGTCCTTCCTTTCCCACTCAGAAGAGGTTTTTTCGTCAGTCAGATCCCGTTGGAAAATTCTCCCGGACTGACAAAGGGTGCAGCTGGGGGACAGAAGCGTCCCTGGGTGCGTAAGCCGAACAAGCCGGCAAGCAAGTCCGCCACTGCATGAAATCTTGCCCCCGCCCGACTGGGGGGGGGGGCTTCGCAGGTTCAAGGATCGGTGGACCTCCCGGATCTCCGACCGGTGGGTATGCGAGGTGGTCACCTCGGGGTACAGGATAGAGTTCCTTTCCTGACCGCCAGACAGATTCTTTCCCTCAAATCTCTCTCTCCTTCCGGCGCGTCGGGCTGCCCTATTAGGGGCAGTGCAGGACTTGCTGCAGTGCGGAGTAATTGTGCCGGTACCGTCAAAGGAGAGGTTTCAGGGATTTTATTTGAATTTAATTGTGGTCCCAAAGAAGGACGGAGTCCGTCCAATTCTGGACCTCAAGGCCCTAAATGCCTTTGTGAAGGTTCGGAAATTCCGCATGGAATCCATTCGCTCGGTGATTGCTGCGCTCCACCCGCGGGATTTTCTGGCATCCTTGGACATCAAGGACGCCTACTTGCATGTTCCAATCTGCGTGGGTCACCAGAAGTTTCTGCGCTTCGCGATAGGCGTAGACCACTATCAGTTTGTGGCTCTTCCCTTCGGTTTGGCATCAGAACCGCGGGTTTTCACCAAGGTGCTTGCCCCGATTCTGGCTTTGCTGAGACAGCGAGGCATTGCTATTGTGGGCTATCTGGACGATCTTCTTCTGAGAGCAGACTCTGGCTCAGAATTAGAGGAAAATGTGTTGAAAGCCAGTCAGGCCCTCCGAGAATTCGGCTGGCTGCTGAACATTCAGAAGTTGGTCCTGGTTCCGACTCAGCGTCTGGAGTACCTAGGATTGATCCTGGACTCCTCGGAGGCGAGGGTATATCTACCCTTAGACAAGTTACAGACTCTTCAATCTGCGGTACGGGTGCTGACGTCCCGCAAATGGTCGTCACTCCATTTTTGCATGAGGGTCCTGGGACTCATGGTGGCTTCCTTCGAGGCGGTGCCGTATGCCCAATTCCACACTCGAATCTTACAAAAGGAGATCCTATCTTGCTGGAACAAGTCTCCGTTATCACTGGATCGTCAGATCCAGGTGAGTCACCTGGTCAGGGCATCCCTGACGTGGTGGCTGAGATCCCCGGCCCTTCGGTCGGGGAAGTCGTTCCTTCCTGTCCAGTGGACTGTGATCACAGCGGACGCCAGTCTTTCGGGCTGGGCCAGAGTCTGGGGAGTTCTGTCAACTCAAGGGCTCTGGATTACGGACGAGTCCCGTCTGCCGATCAATGTCCTGGAACTCCGGGCAATCAGACTGTGCCTCTCCTCGTGCTCAAGGAGACTGCAGGGACGCTCGGTCAGGATACAATCGGACAACGCCACGGCGGTGGCTTATGTCAACCATCAGGGGGAACTCAGAGCTCAGCTGCGGCGTCCGAGGTCGCTCACATCCTAAGGTGGGCGGAAAGAAGCGTGCTGGCTCTGTCGGCCGTTTACATTCCAGGAGTAGACAACTGGCAGGCGGACTATCTGAGCCACCTGATGTTGGACCAGGGGGAATGGTCCTTGCATCCGGAGGTGTTTCACCTCTTTTGCCGGAGGTGGGGCACGCTGGATGTGGACCTATTGGCCTCTCGACTCAATCGCAAGGTGTCGAGATTCGTGGCCAGGTCCAGGGATCCCTGGGCGAACGTGTCAGATGCGTTGGTGGTCCCGTGTGGTCGGTATCGGCTGAATTGTGCCTATCCTACACTGAAGTTGCTTCCTCGACTACTTCGCAGGGTCGAGGCCGAGGGGATTCCGGTAATCCTCATCGCTCCGGATTGGCCTCTGCGTCCTTGATACACTGATCTTGTGCGCCTAGTAGCGGACGTTCCATGGAGACTGCCTGTGCGGGAGGACCTTCTGTCTCAAGGTCCCATACTTCATCCTGCTTTACAGTCGCGGCTTTAATGGCATTAAACGGAGGGACCGCCCCCTGGGCGGGGCTGTTCAGCTCTGGTAATGGAATGTATGTTAAAACATCTAACATTCTGCCTAGTCTTCTCCTATGAGCAGGAACATAACCCACTTTGTCAAGATTGAAGATGCTGTGTCAGTCCATGGACGTCGGAGAAAAGGATTTTACGGTGAGTACAAAAAATCCTATTTTTTCCAATGTGGCCCAGAAAGATCAAAAGCTTAGATGGTCCTGCTTTACAGGGCAGTTAAAATAGGGCTTCAAATGCAGGTGGGCACTGGCGTAGCATCAGGGGCCTGGGCAGCCTCCCTGTCTTGTAGCTTTACACCACGCATCATGGTGGGCCGCGGTCCTGCCATTTAGGAGCCACTGTCCTTCTCTTAGAGCCTTCAGTGGGAGGTAGGATAGCTCTGGATGGAGGGCGGGGGCTGCCCAAGTTAACAAGCAGGTGAATGGTTGTTAGGATTATGGCGGTCCTAGCAACCAATCACCAGCTTGTAGCTCCCGCCCTCTGTCAAGAGCCCTCCCCACTGTCTGTGTAAGGTACGACGGGAAGAGGGGGCAATGGGGGACATGGACGGGGTAATTGGGGGGGGGCTGATGACATTAATGGGGGAACTGCGCACATTAATGGGGGGCAGGGACTGAAGACAGTAATCGGGTCGCTGAGGACAGTCATGAGGGGTCTGAGCAGTAATGGGGAAAACTGGGGATAGTAATTGGATTGCTGGGGACATTAATGGGGGGATTGGCTGAGGATATTAATGGCGAGGCTGAGGACAGTAATGGCGTCACTGATGGACAGTAATGGATGGGGGCTGAAGACAGTAATGGGGTAGCTGAGGATAGTAATGGGGGGCTGAGGACATGTGGGGAGCTGAGGACATAAATAGGGGGGGCTTAGGAGAGTAATGGGGTCACTGAGGACAGTAGTGGGGTAACTGAGGACATTATGGTGGGGACTGAGGCCCGTAATGAGGGTATGAGGACATCGATGAGGGGGGGGCTGAGGATAGTAATGGGGTCGCTAAGGACAGCAATGAGGGCTGATGGCAGTAATGGGGGAGCTGAGGATGGTAATGGAGGGGGGGCTGAAGACATTAATGGGGGTGCTGAGGACAGTAATGAATGGGGTTAAAGACAGTAATGGGGGGCTCAGAATAGTAATGGGGGCTGAGGACATTAATGAGGGGGGCGGCTGAGGATAGTAATGGCAGGGAAACTGAGGACAGTAATGGGGGGCTGAGGACCGTAATGGAGGGGTTAAAGACAGTAAGGGGGGGAGTGAAAACCCTAAGGTAAGGGGGGCACTGATATAAAGGTTCCCCCTAATATCAGTGTCCCCACTCCCCTCTTACATCAGTGAACCCCTTTACCTCAGTGTACAGTGCCTTGCAAAAGTATTCACCGCCTTGGCATTTTTCGTGTTTTGTTGCCTCACAACCTGGAATTAACATGGATTGTTTGGGGATTCGCATCATTAAATTTACAGAACATTCCCACAACTTTTGAAGATTTTTTTTTTTTCTTGTGAAGCAAACAACAAATAGGACAAAATAACAGAAAAAGTCAATGTGCATAACTATTCACCCCCCTAAAGTCAATACTTTGTAGAGCCACCTTTTGCGGCTATCACAGCTCCAAGTCACTTTGGATAAGTCTCTATGAGGTTGCCACATCTTACCACTGGGATTTTTGCCCATTCATCCTTGCAAAACTGCTCCAGCTCCTTTAAAGTTTAATGGTTTGCGCTTGTGAACAGCAATCTTTAAGTCTGACCACAGATTTTCTATTGGATTGAGGTCTGGGCTTTGACTAGGCCATTCCAACACATTTACATGTTTCCCCTTAAACCACTCAAGTGTTGCTTTAGCAGTGTGTTTGGGGTCATTGTCCTGCTGGACGGTGAACCTCTGTCCTAGCCTCAAATCACACACAGAGTGGTACAGGTTTTGCTCAAGAATATCCATGTATTTAGCACCATCAATCTTTCCCTCAACTCTAACTATTTTCCCAGTCCCGACTGCTGAAAAACATCCCCACAGCATGATGGTGTTCTTTGTGGGTGATGTGATGTGTTGGGTTTGCGCCAGACATAGCGTTTATTTTTCATGGCCAAAAAGTAAAATTTTAGTCTCATCAGACCAGAGCACCTTCCTCCATACATTTTGGGAGTCTCCCACCTGCCTTTTCGCAAACTCAAAACATGCTATTTTGTTTTTTGCTGGAAGCAATGGCTTTTTTTCTGGCCACTCTGCCATAAAGCCCAACTCTATGTGAGTTTTGGTGTGCGGCCGTCTCTTGGCAGGTTTGCTGTTGTGCCATGTTCTTTCCATTTGTTTATGATAGATTTGATGGTGCTCCTAGGGATCATCAAAGATTTGGATATTTTTTTATAACCTAACCCTGACTTGTACTTCTCAATATCATTGTCCCTAAGACCCCTTTCACACTGAGGGCGTTTTGCAGGTGCTATAGCGTTAAAAATGGCGCCTGCAAACCGCCCTAAAACAGCTGCTCCATTCACTCCAGTGTGAAAGCCTGGTGCGCTGGCAGGGCGTCAGAAAAAGTCCTGCCAGCAGCTTCTTTGGAGCGCATTAGAAGCGGTAAACTCACCGCTCCTAATGCGCTCCTGCCCATCGTAATCAATGGGCAGTACCGCCGGCAATACACCGCTGTAGCGGCGTATTGTGAACGGTTTTAACTTTTTTTTTACGCTAGCGGGGGTTAAAAGTGCCCCCCTAGTGGCCGAAATGGACCGCAAATCCGACGGTAAGAATAGCGGCGTTTTACCGCCGATGCTCGGGGCAGCACAGTGTGAAAGGGCTCTTGTTTGGAGAGTTCCTTGGTGTTCATGGCAGAGTTTGATTAGTGGTGCCTCTAGCTTAGCTGTTGCAGCCTCTGGGGCCTTTCAAAAAGGTGTGTATATGTAATGACAGATCATGTGACACTTAGATTGCACACAGGTGGACATAATTTCACTAATTATGTGACTTCTGAAGGTAATTGGTTGCATCAGAGCTTTTTATGGGCTTCATAACAAAGGGGATGAATACATACGCACATGACAATTATCATTTTTTTATTTCTGAAAAATAGTTTTATGTATATTGTGAGGGGGTTAGCTCGGCAGCGGGTGTGTGTGACCCCCGGGATGGGCTCCCCACACAAAACAGGCCCAGCAAACGGAGGTTGTGGTTTTCAAAATCAAAAAAAGGTGCGGTTTATTTTCTATTTACAGTGACAAAACACAGCAAAGCCAAAAGAAACATAAACAAATTAAATCCTGGTCAACTTGACCTCTGACTAAACATACAGGTTTCCTAACTAACAACTGGGATCAGCCTAGTGCTGTCCTAGTCCCTAAGTCCCTGGTTTTGAATGTCCAAGCAAATAGCCACACAGGCTTTTTCTCACCGCACAGGGGTTCACTCTCCCTAGACAGTCCACACAGGTCTGGTTCCAGGCATGAGCTAACATCTAATGAATCTGGGAGTTTTTATAGAGGCCTAAATGAGCTGACAAGCTTCAGCTGGCCTCATCAACTCCCTGTCTGTACGACGCCCCACACTCTCCCTAGAGGTATGAGTCATCCATGAGCCTACTAGCCTCAGCTGGGCTTATACAACTCTCCACCCTAGTTGTATAAGTCAGCATAAAGCCTGAATCTGGGAGAAATATATCTACCCCCCTGGATGCAACCAGGTGACTTTACCTTCCTGCTGTCACATACCCCCCCCTCTTGTTTTAACCTCGGGGTTGGAACACCAGCAATCAGGCATTCATGTACTCGAGACAAAGCATCCACATTCCCCATTTGAACGCCAGGGCGATGCTTTACTGTGAAGTTGAATTCCTGGAGGGCCAGGAACCACCTATTCACTCTTCTATTTGTTTCCTTGTTTTGAGCCATCCACTTTAACGGAGCGTGATCCGTAACCATGTCAAAGTGCCTACCTAGCAGGTAGTACCGAAGGGAATCTAGAGCCCACTTCACCGCTAAACACTCCTTTTCAACGGTGGCGTAATTTACCTCATGGGACTTCAACTTCCTGCTGAGGTAAATGACTGGGTGCTCTTCCCCGTTCCAGACCTGGGACAATACTGCTCCTAACCCCACATCTGACGCATCACTTTGTACGACAAAGTCTTTAGAGAAGTCGGGTGAGTACAACACTGGCTGGCTACATAAGGCTTGTTTCAAGAATTGGAATGCTGCCTCAGCCTCGGGGGTCCATTTAATCATGACCGACCCTTTCCCCTTCGTTAGGTTGGTTAGGGGCACAGCCTTAGAGGCAAAGTGGGGAATGAATCGCCGATAATACCCAGCGATTCCCAGAAAGGCTCGTACCTGTTTCTTGCTGTTGGGACGTGGCCAACTCTGGATGGCCTCGACTTTGTTGAGTTGGGGTTTTATTACTCCCCTCCCAATGGTGTACCCAAGATATTTGGCCTCCTCCTGCCCAATGGTACACTTCTTGGGGTTAGCCGTAAACCCCGCTTCCCGAACAGAGTCCAGGACTGCTTGCACTTTTGGCAGATGTGAGGCCCAATCTGTGCTATGGACAATTACGTCATCCAGGTAAGCCGCAGCATACTTCCGATGGGGCCTCAGCATCTGGTCCATTTTCCGCTGGAACGTGGCCGGCGCATTCTGTAACCCGAACGGCATTCTTTTATATTGGAACGCCCCGTCTGGGGTTACAAATGCGGTTTTCTCTTTGGCCAATTTGGCCAGGGGGATTTGCCAATACCCTTTTGTGAGGTCAAGAGTCGTCATGTATCGGGCTGTTCCCAGCCGGTCGATCAACTCATCTATACGTGGCATGGGGTAGGTGTCAAATTTTGTAACTTTGTTCAACTGACGAAAATCGTTACAAAATCGCCAGCTCCCATCCGGTTTAGGCACCAACACAATGGGACTAGACCAATCACTTTGGGACTCCTCTATCACCCCTAAGTTCAGCATTTTCTGTACTTCCTCCCGTATTGCCTCCCGTCGGGCCTCTGGGATCCGATAGGGTTTTAACTTCACCCTTTCACCGGGCGGGGTAATGATGTCATGCTCTACCCCAGATGTTTGTCCCGGCAGCTCAGAGAATACCTCCTTGTTGCGAAGCACAAACTCCTTAACCTCCTGTTGTTGGGGTTGTGACAAGGTGGCTGCTATTCCAACCTCAGGAATCACGCAACCAGTTTGAGCTGGTGACCAAGTGTCTGCGACTAGGGACTCTCTATCCCTCCAGGCTTTCAACAGATTAACGTGATAGATCTGTTCGGGCTTTCGCCTTCCTGGTTGTCTGACCTTGTAATTCACTTCGCTCACTTTTTCCATTATCTCGTAGGGGCCTTGCCATTTGGCAAGGAATTTACTTTCAACCGTAGGGACAAGTACCAGTATCCTATCCCCCGGGGAAAAGGTACGGGTCTTGGCTCCACGGTTGTACACTCTCTGCTGTGCTAACTGCGCTTGGGCCAAATGTTCCTTCACGATGGGCATTACCTGTGCAATTCGGTCTTGCATCAGGGCGACATGCTCAATCACACTCCTGTGGGGAGAACTCTCACTTTCCCAAGTTTCCTTGGCAATATCCAACAGCCCTCTTGGGTGTCTCCCATACAGTAACTCAAAGGGGGAGAATCCCGTAGAGGATTGGGGCACCTCCCTAATAGCAAACATCAGATAAGGAAGTAGACAGTCCCAATCCTTTCCATCTCTATCCACCACTTTCTTCAACATTTGCTTTAGGGTTTTGTTGAATCTTTCAACCAGCCCATCGGTTTGGGGGTGATACACAGATGTACGTAATTGCGTCACTTTGAACAATTTACACAGCTCCTTCATAACCCGGGACATAAAGGGTGTACCTTGGTCCGTAAGCAGTTCTCTACAAATACCCACCCGGCTAAACACAAGAGATAGCTCTTTGGCTATGGTTTTGGCCGAGGTATTTCGGAGAGGGATCGCTTCTGGATAACGGGTGGCATAGTCCATTATAACTAATATGTACTGGTGCCCCCTAGCGGACTTGATTATAGGACCTACCAAATCCATGGCGATCCTCTCAAACGGGACCTCAATGATGGGTAGAGGGACCAGCGGGCTACGGAAATGTGGCATCGGGGCCGACCTCTGACACACAGGGCAGGAGGAACAATAATTTTCTATGTCCTTTATCACCCCCGGCCAATAGAATCTCTGTAATACCCTCTCTCGGGTTTTCTCTGTCCCCAGATGACCTCCAAGAATGTGCCCATGGGCCAACTCCAACACCAACTTCCTGTAAGGTTTGGGCACCACAAGCTGCTCAACGGTTTCTTCTGCCCTTTTTGCCACCCGATACAGTAGGTCCTTCTCTACGCTGAAGTATGGGTAAGTGCAGGTATTATCTGGGTTCACTAACTCGCCATCTATTTTCACTACGTTTTCCCGTGCATTTATTAGGGCGGGGTCTTTCAACTGTTCTGTGGCAAAGTTTTCCCTGTGAACCTCAAGATCAGAAAACTCCACAGACGGTAGGTTTTCGTCTGAGGAGGTGGGCTCCTCTCCAGTTTCCTGAGTCTCCCCTGCCAATACTGATAAGGGAAATTCCGGAGAGTCCTCACCACTCTCAGGGGAGTTCTGGCTATCCCATTCCTGGTACATAGGGGCACCAGTGGGGGGCTCAGGATCATCCCACAGTTCCCAGAACTTCGGAAAATCCCTTCCCACAATGGCGTCATGCGGTAACTGAGATACTAAGCCCACTGGATGAGAGAGGGTACCTTTGGGGGTCTCGAAACACACTGTAGTCACTGGATACTCTCGGGTGTCCCCATGCACACAAATAACAGCTACCTTGCTATTCCCAGAGACCTCTGTTTTAACTAACTCAGCCTTTATCAGGGTCACAAGGCTACCTGAATCCAGCAATACCACAACATTTCTACCATTAACACACATTTTGCATAAATGTTTCTCAGTTCCTCGAATGGCAGTGCATGCGACTGTCGCACACAGCGACTGACGTCTGCCCATCAGAAAGTCACACTGCATGGGTTCCTCCACAACCGGGCAATTGGCTGCAATATGTCCCGCTTGCCGGCAGCGGTAGCAAACGATCCTTCTTGCCGCCTCTTGAGCCGCTGATTTCCCAGGCTGTTCTCGCCAAACTTGGGGTAGAGCTCCCACCCTCTCACTCTCTCCACCCTCACCCCTTGGAATCCTCTTATCCGCCCCTGGGGATGGTCTGGTCTTAGGGTGGAAAGTCCGAGTGTCTCTGGAAGAGGCCGTCAGGTTCTCTGTAGCCAAGTATTTCTCCACACGATCCACAAGACCATCGGCCGTCTCTGGGTCTCCATGGCTTACCCACTTTTGGATGGCAGTAGGAAGAGCTCTCAAAAACCGATCCATTACAACACGTTCCACAATCTTTGGTGCGGACAAAGTCTCTGGCTGTAGCCACTTTCTGCTTAGGTGAATGAGATCATACATTTGAGACCTGGGGGGTTTTCCAAGCTGGAAAGTCCAGTTATGCACACGCTGAGCCCGGACAGCCTGGGTGACACCCAGCCTTGCCAATATTTCAGCTTTTAGCATCACATAGTCTTTTGCTTGGTCAGGCTCTAGGTCATAGTAAGCCTTCTGCGATTCACCAGTTAACAGAGGAGCCACCAGTCCAGCCCACTGCTCCTCAGGCCACTTTTCTCTTTCAGCAGTCCTTTCAAATGTGGTCAAAAATACCTCTGGATCATCCTCTCCAGTCATTTTTGTCAATAAACGACTCACCCCAAAGGACGCGGTATTAGTGGGACGGCTTTCCTCACTGGTCTGCGGACGTTGCTGCATTACTGCTTCCATTTGTTGTAGTCTCTGCTCTTGCTTCTGTAACAGGTCTATGAAGCGGGCCTCAGATTGCTGCTGGGCTTGTTGCTGAGCTGCAAGGCTCTGTTGATGAGCTTGCTGCTGGGCTGCGAAGTTCTGTTGTTGAGCTGCAAGGCTCTTTTGCAAACCTGCATTTGTCTGCTGTTGATTGGCATTTGCTAGAGCCAGCTGCTTCAGTATCTCCTCCATGCTGGCTTAAAAAAAAAACTGCCACTGGTTCTCCACCAACTGTGAGGGGGTTAGCTCGGCAGCGGGTGTGTGTGACCCCCGGGATGGGCTCCCCACACAAAACAGGCCCAGCAAACGGAGGTTGTGGTTTTCAAAATCAAAAAAAGGTGCGGTTTATTTTCTATTTACAGTGACAAAACACAGCAAAGCCAAAAGAAACATAAACAAATTAAATCCTGGTCAACTTGACCTCTGACTAAACATACAGGTTTCCTAACTAACAACTGGGATCAGCCTAGTGCTGTCCTAGTCCCTAAGTCCCTGGTTTTGAATGTCCAAGCAAATAGCCACACAGGCTTTTTCTCACCGCACAGGGGTTCACTCTCCCTAGACAGTCCACACAGGTCTGGTTCCAGGCATGAGCTAACATCTAATGAATCTGGGAGTTTTTATAGAGGCCTAAATGAGCTGACAAGCTTCAGCTGGCCTCATCAACTCCCTGTCTGTACGACGCCCCACACTCTCCCTAGAGGTATGAGTCATCCATGAGCCTACTAGCCTCAGCTGGGCTTATACAACTCTCCACCCTAGTTGTATAAGTCAGCATAAAGCCTGAATCTGGGAGAAATATATCTACCCCCCTGGATGCAACCAGGTGACTTTACCTTCCTGCTGTCACAATATATTTTTCTAATTTTACTTCACCAACTTAGACTATTGTGTTCTGTTCCATCACATATAATCCAGTATTAAAAAAAATCATTGAACTGAAGGCTGTAATGTAAGAAAATAGGTAAAAAGCCAAGGGGGGTGAATACTTTTGCAAGTCACTGTATTTACTCTGCAGACCTCTGCAGGAGGTGTCAAGGGGAACTCTGATATAAGGGGTCTCTGGTCACCAGAGCTCCCAGCATCCCTCCTTATATCAGAGTTAGCCGAGTTCACCCTCACAGTGCAAGGGGAAACTTTACGCACTCTGAGGTAAGGAGGAACTCTGTGCACTCTGATGTAAGGGGGGGGGGCTCTGGTGACCAGAGAACCTGTTACATCAGAGTTCCTCTTTATACAAGTGTCTGCAGCATTCCCCCTTATATCACGGTCCACAGTGTTCCCCTTTATATGAGAGTAGGGCCCATAGAGTTACCCTTGCACTGTAAGGGAGAACCCTGAGGACTCTGATTTAATGTAAAGGGGAATTCTGATGTAAAGGGGGCTCTGTGAACTCGTAAGAAGAAACGCTAATGTAAGGGCAGGTAGGGGGCCCACTGCAGAACATGTTAAAGGGTAATAAAGGACCCTGCAACAGGAGTAAAGGCCCCCAGGATCAGTGGTGCAGCAGGGCCCTGAAGTTTCTAGTTGCGCCTCCTGGGAGTAGGAGCAGGTTTAAGTATAGTTGGCATTTGACTGTGCTTCTACTTTAAATCAGCTTTTTTTTTTTTTTTTAAAGCGACATGCATCTCACTTAATACCATACATCAAACGTAAACGTATTTCTCCTCTATTTATTTTTGAAGACAAGTTTTATTGAGTTTTATGCAAAAGTATACAGGGTATGCATGCATCAAAGAGACATAACCCAATAAATAAAAAACAAATATATGCATACATAAAAGAAATAAACCAACAAAAACTGGTGATTAATACTGGTGATGAATGTTTTCCATGTGCAGCATAGACCATATGTTGTATATATTTCACCCGAGCCATGCAGTTACAAGTTACAATTTACAATCAGTTACAATCAGCCAGTAGTGCATATTACGGCTTCAGGAGAACACAGGTTGACAAGGACTGGAGCCGTCTGTCCCGGGCACCCTCTATTGATGTAAATAATCTTTTTGTATGGTAAGGTATTATTGAGTTCAGCAATCCAGGCTGCCAGTGTAGGAGCCGTGGCCTGGATCCAATTATGAGCTATAATCTTTCTAGCTACAAACAAGGATTCATGCAGGAATCTAATGCCTTGTGCACACGATCGGAATTTCCGATGAAAAAAGTCAGACGGAATTTTTTCATCGGATATTCCGACCGTGTGTGGGCCCCATCGGACTTTTTTCCGTCGGAGGTTAGAAATAGAACATGTTTTATTTTTTTCCGATGGAAAAAAATCCTATCGGAAATTTTGCTGTGTGGAACTCCGACGGAGAAAAAAACACGCATGCTCAGAATCAAGTCGACGCATGCTCGGAAGCATTGAACTTCATTTTTCTCGGCTCTTCGTAGTGTTTTACGTCACTGCGTTTTGGACAGTCTGAATTTGGTCTGATCGTGTGTATGCAAGACAGCTTGAACGGAATTCCGACAGGAAATTCCATCGGATTTCATCCCTTCGGAAATTCTGATCGTGTGTACAGGGCATTAGAGTGTGTTTATCTATATCAGTGTCTGGAAAGATTCCCAACAGGCATTGCTTAGGATCAAGTGACACCGGTGAGCCCATCTGATCATGTAGGAATTGGACAATCTGTGACCAGTATCCTCGAATACGGGGGCAGTGCCAGAGTAGATGGCCAAAGGTGCCAACTGATATCAAACATCTGGGAACATGGAGCCAAGCGAAGGACAGAATTTGGCTAGTTGGTACAGAGTCAAGTATGCCCTATGTGTTATGTAGACTTGTTTAAGCCTATCCAACATTTTGGGGGATACAAGAGTACAGATCTCCAGAGCCTCGCCCCAGTCCTCATCATCCAACTTCCCAACATCATCAACCCATTTAGTCTTAACAATGTAGGCAAGTTTAGTGGCAGCTGGAGTAATGAGCATGTTGTAAAAAATGTATATAAGGTGTTGTGGTTCATCACTACAAATTATGTCGAGTGCATCCAGGGATGGTAGGTTAGGCTAAGAGCCCATGAACTGGGTATACATGGCATGGCGTACCTGGAGAAAACGGAAGAACATATAGTTTGGAATCTTAAATTCTGCCTTTAATTGATCAAAGGTTTTAAGTGCTCCATTTTTGAGAACGTGGGACAGTAAGTAAACTCCCTTAGATATCTATATAGTAGGATCGGGTATCTGAAGGAGTTCTGGGAGAGGTTTGTTGTACCACAAGGGATTATTAATGTAGAACCCAGTTGTTCCCATCTTGGACATTGCCAGGTCCCAGATCCGCTTGTGCTGAAACAGACCAAAGCGGCTTGGGAGCTCCAATGAGCCATGCAGGCCATGCAGCAGATCACAAAATGGATGCGGAATTTGTGAGTCCACTGAGCGGCAGACCAAGGCAAGGCATTCCGCTTAGATACTTTAAAACCATGGACACTTTGTTACAATCTTCTATCTGGAGGCCCAGTAGACACAAACTATCCTGGAAGGTTCTTCAGATCCCAAATGGTTAAACAGTGGGCGCACTGCTTTGCGTTCCCTGTTTAAACAATGCTGTGTTAGGGAATCGCTTCCCTAACACTGACCTGCCTCTCGGCCAATCAGGTGCACTGGGTCTGGTTACCGGTCACCTGATTGGCTGAAGCGACAGGCGAGCAGAGATGACATTGAGGACTCGAAGGGAGCGTGGAGGAGGACGGCCCTGACCCGAGAAAGATAAGTGCCGGGTAGGGGGGGGGCAAATTGGCTGCATTTGAGGGTGCAAACTGGCGGCATTTGAGGGTGCAAACTGGCGGCATTTGAGGGGGCAAACTGGCGGCATTTGAGGGGGCAAACTGGCGGCATTTGAGGGGGCAAACTGGCGGCATTTGAGGGGGCAAACTGGCGGCATTTGAGGGGGCAAACTGTTGGCAATTGATGGGCACAGTGGCTGCGTTTGATGGGCACAGTAGTTGCGTTTGATGGGCACAGTGAGGCTGCAATTGATGTTTTGTTTGTTTTTTCAGTTTGTTTGCGCCCCCCCCAAAAAGAATTTGAGTACCAGCTGCCACTGTGGGGGAAACGTATCTATGGGGAGAATCTGGGACTTGTCCCAATTTATTTTAAGGCCTGAGAATCTACCTAAATTGTCTATGATCTGCAACACAGTTGAAAGGGAGGGGCCAGAGTCAGCCAGGTAAAGGATCTTGTCATCGGCATATAGCCCCACCTTTTCGACCACGGATCCAGATGTTAACCCTCTAACATCAGCGTGTTTCCTAAGGGCTGTCGCTAAGGGTTCCACAGCCAGTGCATATAGGAGGGGCGAAATGGGGCACCCCTGCTGGGTCCCCCTTGATAGCGGGAAAGCGTCAGACGTCAAGCCATTTGCTACCACCCTAGCCTGTGGTGCATCATACAGTACGGTGAGCCATTTGACGAAGTTGGGGCTGAAACCAAAGCAGCAAAGGCACTGCCACACATACTGCCACTCAACCGAGTCAAATGCCTTGGCCGCATAAAGGGAGACTACTACTCTAGAGCCGATTTGGTCATGGGAGGCCTGAAGGTTCATGAAAATACGTCTGGTATTGAATGCCGTGTTTTTGGCTGGCATGAAGCCAGTTTGATCTGAATGTATCAGTGAAAGAATAACTTTGTTTAAAGTGGTTGTAAACTCTTAAGTTTCACTTCAGCTCATTATAATCTACAGTGATAAGGCTGCTGATCGCTGCCTGTGAAATTTCCCTTACTGTTACAGGCTCTGCAATCTTTAATGACGTCACTGGTGCATGCGCAGTCTGTAGTTTAGTTAACGGCACGCTATGTGTGCCGTTTCTATATTCTCAGCATGCTAGGTTATTTACTTCCACTGAGAACGGCACAGAAGGGAATCCTTGCGTTGGTGTGCCCTCCTCCACACCTTCCTGGTTCTCCCCTTGTGACTGTATCTGACGTCACACAGGGGGAGTGAACCAGAGCATCACACTGACTTCCATACGAGCAAGCAGCTGTTCTAATACTGGGAGCCATTGTGAAAAACACATTTGCAAATTGAAGTAAACAAATGTATATTACGATCAAAATAATGTTAAACCCCTTTTTTAAAGACATTACTTATAAATTTATGCGAGAGATTTAGACAGGGAAAGAAAGCAAGGGCGGAAATTATATCCACACAACAGCCAGAAAGCAGTAGTTAAAATGGCGCAGGCGATTCCCAGAAGAAGATATATTTTATAAAACGAAAAAAAAGGAATTTCCAAACCTCGTTTTAGTGACGTTTTCACGTGTAAGACTTCTATATACATTGCTGCTTTATAAAAAAAAAATCAAAAAAGGAAATAAATCCGGAGTTTACTTCTTTAAGCGTAGAACTAAGATTTTGGCCAAAATTTTTGATGTCTGTTTGTAGCAGGGAAATAGGCCTATAAGATTCTGAGCGATGGGGGTCCTTACCCGCTTTAGGGATAAGGACTATGATTACTTCCCTCATAGATTCAGGAAGGGTTGCGGCTTCAAATATAGCCTGATTAAAGGGCCAGGAGTCTAGGGACCAGACATCAGAAAAGTGGACATAAAATTCATTGGGCAGGCCATCGGAGCCGGGAGCTTTAGCCTTTGCAAACTGAGCTAATGCAAGGTTAATGTCATCCATGATATCAGGGCTTCCAACATATCCACCTGTTCAGCAGTTAGTTTGGGGAGATCCAGTGTCTCCAGAAGGTTCAAGAGATTCTGTGGAGGATATTGCACTTTAGATGATTCTGTGATGTCCCCTGCCATGTCTGAGTGTAAGGTAATTACCACTGGGGGTCTGGAGTCCAGATGTGCCAGATTTGCCAGTAATTTACCTGGGCGCTCCCCCTGCTCAAAGATCTTTTTGTTTCCTAAAAAAACAACTTATGTTTAGCCCGTTCCTGACACAGCTGGTCTACCACCCTGGTCTGCAGCTTCAATTGTGCCAAGGAGTCAGGCGACGGTGAGGAGACGTATCAGTCCTCCGACATCGCAATCTGAGTCCCGGCATGAGCATAATCGGCTTTAGAATTTCATTTGAACCTAGAGATGGATTCAGTAAGTAATAGTCTAACATGTTTCTTAAAGGTTTCCCAGATCACTAAAGGAGAGGCCATATCTGCATTGTTATTGAAGAAGATTGTCCAATCCAGGGCCAACCTGTCACTATCAGGGAGAATGGTTAGCTAGAATGGATTCAATCTCCAATTCAAGGACAATGGGGCAGAATATGAGGAAAGCCCTATCCAATACGGGGAGTGGTCTGACAGTATTCGGGGGCCAAATCCCGTGGCTTGCAACCTAGGGAGTAACGCACGGGACAGCCATATATAGTCTATACGAGACATTGATGAGTGTGAGCCAGAGAAGCAGGAGTAGGCCTGACGGGTGGGGTACAAGGTATCCATCAGGTTAAAACTAGTCATCAGGCGATTGAACCTGTTGTCACGGTCTGGCATGGAAGACTGCAGCCCCAAGGGCATTCGGTCCAGACAGGGATTCACAACCATATTGAAGTCTTCCAGCCAGACAGATGGATACCTGGCCATAAATGAAAAGCCCTCGCTGAGGATAGTGGCATTATAGGGCGGTGGAACATACCATGCAAGTATCAGTAACAAATCACCCGCTATCTTGGCAAGTAAGAAAATATATCTGCCCTGGGGGTCTGACACCACTGTTCAAAGCTCAAAGGACACTAGTTTGGCCGCTAGCACTGAGACACCCCTGGAGAAGGATGTGTGTGTAGCATGAAATGCCCATCCAATCTAGGCGCCTGCTGCATGGACCCCTCCATGCGGATCTTGAGCAAAACTATGTCTGCATGCTGAGTCTTTAGGAAGGACAGGGCAGCAATGCGTTTTAGCCTATCACGTAGACCACGCACATTCCACGTGAGAAACTTCAACCCTGCCATAGTATATGCGTAAAGAAGGACAAAGGCACCCATGTCGCAAGCAGCCTATAAATAAGCATTGGCAGGTAGGTACATAAAAGAATACACCAAATGTTTATCATAGAAGTAAGTAATGGCCCATGTATGATCAGACACAACACACAGTTATGGAAAATGTTCACCAGCAAAAAGAACAAAATAACACCCCAACCCTCCCAGCTCTACACATTCCCCAACTTGTGCAAGCATAAGTCCCAGAACTGATAACAAAAACATATGGTCCCAATGTAAGCACCAGCTCAGTGTCTGAGACTTCAGGGCCACCGACTGGGGTATCAATCTTGTGAAGTGAGCGTCCCAGCAAGGGGGCGAAAATCCTCTGACAAGCACTGCGTGCAGTCGGGCGCCGGAGGGGCTGTCACCTGTGGTATGCGAGTGAGATGTAAATCCAACCCCGAAACTGTTCCATGCCCATCGGCAGTTAATAAGCAAAGTATGTTTCCATATCGGAATGACATTGCACCCCTGTCGATGAGCCGCCCAAAAGTATGAACATGTGGGGTGCACTGGAACAACAGAAATGTTGTATATGCATCATAACAGGGGCTAAAGGGAAAGAAAAAACACAGGTCCAGTGCCCCCATCAAACTAGAAACTGAGAAACAGGGGTCATGGGCAGCTCTTTACAGGTAGGTAGGGGAAATTTACAGCAGGTGCCTGTACAGTACTCACTGCTCAAGCAGGATTTAATCGATCGAGCCAGTCGACAGCAGCTTCCGGTTCCTCAAAGAATTGGACGCGGTCCTCCGACCACATGGAGAGGAGCGGGGAACAACATGGCATACTTGAGGTGGCGGACTCACAGGCGCCGCTTGATTTCGGTGAGAAACTTGGCAATAAAGACACATGGAGGCGCTCCCATAGGTGTTTTTTTTTTTTTTTTTTGCAGGCATCTGATGAGCACGTTCCACAACAAACGATTGCGAGAAGGCCTCTCTGCCATATGTGTTGATAAGCAGGTCTTCCAGAAATGTGGCCAGGTTATTACCCTCCAGGAGGCCTATAAAACGGAGATTGTTTTGCCTCAAATGAGTCTCCAAATCGTCCTGTTTCTGCTGAAGTTGGACGATGAGGCGGTGTGCCTGATTCGTCGACTCTCGCAGGGGCGGGAGAGCTTCCTCCACGCGTCCCAAGCATTGCTCCGATTCACCCACTCCCGTAGATGTTGCATATCCTGGCAGAGTAGGAAGATATCCATTTTCACCTCCTCGATCCTCGTAGTGAGGGAGGTCTGACAGGTAGCAATCGCCTCCAGGATTTCTGCTTTATCAGCCGCTCTGGAAGTAGGAGAGGAGGAGGGTGAGCCGCCATCTTTGGCCTGTGGGTCTCCATCCTGTCGGCGGAACCGATCAAGTTTTGCGACCGTGTTGGCCTGTTTGCGGGGCAGTGACATCTCTCCAGGGGGAGCTTGGCTCAGGCACGTCTTACCGCATGCAGCTTCAGGGCACGCCCCCTTATTTCTTCTTTATTAAAAAAATATATGTATATGAATGACCTAAATAATGCATATTAAAGCATCCACCTTAACCGCTTGCCGCCAGCCGGCCGTCAAATGACGCCTGGGCGGTGCCGCTATTGTTCTGGCCGGGCGTCATATGACGTCCTCGGCCCTCTAGGGGGCGTGCGCCCCCCCGCCGTGTCACTCGGGTAAAGATGCACGTACCCGGCGGCTGTGATGTCCGCCGGGCACCCGCAATTGCCCGTGAACACAGCAGGACCGTGGATCTGTGTGTGTAAACACACAGATCCACGTCCTGTCAGAAGATAGGAGACCGATGGTGTGTTTCCAGTACAGAGGAACACCGATCGGTCTCCTCCCCTTGTGAGTCCCCTCCCCCTACAGTTAGAATCTCTCTCCCTCGACACACATTTAACCCCTTGATCGCCCCCTAGTGTTAACCCCTTCCCTGACAGTCAAATTTATACAGTAATCAATGGCTATTTTTAGCTCTGATCGCTGTATAAATGTGAATGGTCCCAAAATAGTCTTAAAAGTGTCCGATATGTCCGCCGCAATATCACAGTCACAATAAAAATCGCAGATCGCCACCATTACTAGTAAAAAAAAAAAAATAATAATAAAAATGCCATAAATATATCCCCTATTTTGTAGACGCTATAACTTTTGCGCAAACCAATCAATATACCCTTATTGCGATTTTTTTTTTTACCAAAAATATATAGAAGAATACATATCGGCCTAAACTGAGGAAAAATTTTATTTTTATTTTTTAAATTTGGATATTTATTATAGCAAAAAGTCAAAAATATTGTGTTTTTTTTTTTTTTAAACTTGTCACTCTTTTGTTTATAGCGCAAAAAATAAAAACCACAGAGGTGATCAAATACCACCAAAAGAAAGCTCTTTTTGTGGGGGGAAAAAATTATAAAAATTTAATTTGGGTACAGTGTTGCATGACCGCGCAATTGTCATTCAAAGTGCGACAGCGCTGAAAGCTGAAAAATGGCTTGGGCAGGAAGGGGGTTTAATTTTTCGGTATTGAGGTGGTTAAACAAATCTTTCAGTTATAGTTAGATACTTGTGGGCTAAATCGTGCACAAGCTTTTCTATCTCTCAGCACAGCAACTCTAATGCCTCGTACACATGACCGGTTTTCCCGTCGGAAAAACTGCGATGAGAGCTTTTGGCCGGGAATCCCAGCCATGTGTATGCTCCATTGGAGTTTTTCCAACAGGAAAATTGCCGGGAAAAAAAAGAGAGCAGGATCTCTTTTTTCCCGTCAGGAAAAATCCTAGCGGGAAAACCGTTCGTCTGTATGCTTTTCTGACGGGGAAAAAAACAACGTGCATGCTCGGAAACAATTAGACGCATGCGCGGAAGCATGGAACTTAATTTTGTCGGCTTGTTGTATTCTTTTACGTCACCACGTTCTTGCCAGTCAACAGTTCACCGCACTTTTGTATGACCGTGTGTATGCAAGGCAGGCTTGAGAGGAATTCTGTCGGGAAAATCATTGTTTTTTTATCTGACGGGAAAACGTTGTGTGTACGAGGCATTACAGTGGAATCTCAATAGATTATCAGCTCTATTCTCCTTCCTTGTGAGCTCTCATTGAGTCTTTGAATGGTAAAGTAGATGAAGAAACAGATAGGACCCTTCTTAATAGTCATTGGGTAGAGTTGATGACTCGGGTGCAGAGATCTTGCCTCGGTAGACTGACAGATATACAAAGACAGAGGTTAATTCTGCAGTGAAATATTTTTTTGGAGTGAACTGAATATGTAATTAAGCAAAGTGTTTACCACCAAAATCCTATTGATCATGCTTAACAAATATTTTATTGAACTTTTTTTGCATAAAATATAATGGACTCTGTAAAGAAAAATTATATCACTGCTTTAGGGGAAATATTTCTGTGTGCGTGGTGGTACATGTAAGAATGGGGTTAATATTATAAGGAGGAAATATTAGGGAGTAGTATATACGCTACAGTACCCATGCAGATTGCAGGATGTGGGACATACATTACATTGAGGACTAGCGTGTATACAATAAAAATAGGGTATAAAAAACATAATCCATCCAAAAATACTGCACAGGGCAGGTAAGTATAACATGTTTGTTATTTTTAATGAAAAAAAAAAAAATAGATTTTAGTATCACTCTATGCAAGAGAGAATCAAAGTGCATTTTTTTTCCAAATGGAATTTGTGACAGTGTTGAATTGTAAGTCTGTTAACTTGCTGCCCATTTCCACTGGCAGAGCACTTGAAGCCCAAGTTCTAGTTGACACTTTTCCAATTTGTAGCAAATTTGCGTGGCGAGTCTCTAGCAAGAGCAAAGTTGCAGTGGTGAGTACAGCAAGAGCTTTGCAAGTGTATAGCGTGACAATTCAGCCACAGTGACCCCTGTGGTGGGATGACTATTGTACAACATAACTGAAGCAGATGGAAATAAATAATATTTGCGCTCTAAATAAACAAATAAATTGACGTGCAAGTGAAATAAAAACAATATGTGAATAAGTCTCTGAAAAAATCTCTGATTGGCAAGCAGAGGTTATTAGTACTGTGAATAGTCCTGTGAACTTAAATCATATATATCCAAAGAAAAGTTATTTTGCGAGGGCTGACTCAAATGCAGAAAGTGAATCAATAAGTGAATCATTCAAAATTTCTGTGACTTTCGCTTGACAAACACCGTGAATCCACCACTGTAAGGGATGTGCGCTTACCAGCTGCACAGGCCAGTCAAGCCTGTGGCTAACACCCAGCCAGGGTCTTTTCCTCACGGTTGTTGCAAGCACCGATCCGGGGGTAAGGGTGTGTTGTGTACAATTTGTGACTGATGTAACTAACTAAAATAAAGCCACGAATTACCCCACTGAAAAGCAGGGAAAAAGTGAAAAAAAACTTTACAGTGCAAACAAAGGAAAGATGAACTCAATTATCTTGAAAAGTGAAGTGTCTCTTATAACCAGTTGAATATAAAGTGACACAGTACTGCAGTATGCAATTTGGATGATGTACACTGAAAGCAAAAATAGAGCCAGAGAGTCATATGAACTGCTCTGATGGTTCAATATATTATAGCAATTACAAGTTTACCTGATCATGCAATGGCATACAGGTTTGAACAAGTTAGTCTGACATTTCCTGAAATCTGTACTTATGTGTTGTACCACCAATATGTGTCAACCGTCTGTATCAACAGTAGGGCTGCAACTAATGATATTTCATATTTTAATTACCTTAAAAAAAGTGTGGTATATGTAAAGTTTAAAAAAAGGCAATTTATTCTTTTTTTTTTTTTTTTTAACAAAAAGGTTTTTATTGAGTTAGACACAGTGTATACATACAAAATACAGTCACATATTAAGCAAGTCCGATAATACCACATCAATGACATTGACCAACAATATATCTGATGCTACAACATATGGAGCGAGTGTTCTAGCAGTACAGGTACATGGTACGAGATGTCTGGGGTTAGGGGAATGTGCAGAGCAGTGGACAGACCATATTTCCCATAGAAAGGACTTATCTCACAATCAAATACAGGTATCAGAGTTCTGTAACCAGCGGTCCCAGATTTTCTCATATTTGGACGGGCATCCCCTGTTTATATATACACATTTTTTGTAAGGCATAGTGGCATTAACTTCCACCTTCCACTCCACTATGGTGGGAGGCAATGGCCTCATCCACTTTCTGTCAATAATTTTTCTGGCCGAAAACAGGGTCTCTTGAAGGAATATTTTCGAATATTTGTCCAAACCCACTGGGAGGCACTGCTTCGGATCTAAGGTAAGAGGTGAGCCCATATCATCATGCAGGAAATCCACCACCTGTTTCCATAGATCCTGAATTTTGACACAGGCCCACAGCAGGTGAAAGAAGGTGCCCGTCTCAGAGCCGCAAAGTGGACAGAGGGTAGACTGTCCCCTCCTATACCTGGCTACCCTGAGCGGGGTAAGGTATGCCCTGTGTTAAATATAAATTTGGGACAACCTGTCAGACAGCTTGGGGGACACCTCCCTACAGGTCTCGAGGGCCTCCTCCCATTCCTCATTCTCCAGTGGGCCCACCTCCCTCTCCCATCTAGGTTTCAGATCAAATGCCATTTTGCTGGATACAGGGGTGGAGAGCATGTTGTAAAAGCATGAGATTAGGCCCTTCGGATCTGTACCCCTAGCTATAGCCATGATCGGATTTGACGTGGGCTGTGGGGGAGATTGCGGGAACTGTGCCTGAGTCGCGTGACGGATCTGGAAGTAGCGAAAGAACATATGATTATGGAGCATATATTGTTCTTTTAGCACATCAAATGGTTTAAGATTACCGTTAAACAGAATGTGGTGCAGGTAATATATGCCTCGAGAACTCCATACTCCCGAATCTGGTATGCGTCTATATTCTGGCAGGGATGTGTTGTGCCACAAAGGCGCATAATCATTGTGGGGTGGAATTTTGAGTCTGGTGGATGCGAGGGACCACACACGCTTATAGTGGTATAGGAGAGATTTTGTATCCCCTTCTGGATCTGTATCACCAGTCCCCAAAGCAAGTGGATAGAGAGGGTCTTGGGTTTGTTGCGCCCATTTTGGACATAGTAGAATTCGAAAACGCTTGCTGTCAGTCTTATCAATATGATAGAACTGGGACAGCTGGGCTGCAATGTAATAAAGGTTAAAGTCCGGTAAGGCCGTGCCACCCATGTCCGTTGGGTTTTTAAGTGCTTGCCAGGAGAGTTTATGACGGCTGGGCCCCCAAACAAATGGTTTAAGCAGGGCCTCCAAGGACTTAAAGTACTTTAGTTGAATATATACAGGGGAGTGCCAAAGAATGTATAAAGCCTTAGGTAAGAGAACCATCTTAATAAGGTTAATTCGTCCCCACACCCCAGGGGGTAATCGGGCCCTTGTGCGGATTTTAGTCCTGACCAGGGCAAAAAGGGGATCAATATTGAGGGCAAGATAATCTGAAGGGGTCCTAGATACATTTATCCCGAGGTACTTTATGACCCCGACCTTTTGAAGCGGTAAATTAGCTTGGGACTTGGGGGGAGGAAAACTATCAAGTGGTAATATTTGTGACTTGTCCCAGTTTATTTTGAGGCCGGAAAAGATTCCAAACTGTTCAATAATTGGTAAGGCCCTGCGGAGAGAGGGTCCTGAATCTGCTAAGTACAGTAGCGTGTCATCGGCATACATACTTATCTTTTCTATGAGGGGTCCTAAGACTAATCCCACTATCTCCGGATCTGCCCGAATGACCATGGCCAGGGGCTCAGCCACCAAGGTGTACAATAGGGGAGAGAGCGGGCAGCCCTGCCGTGTGCCTCTACTGAGGCTGAACGACAGAGAGGGCCACCCATTCGCCACCACCTTGGCCGATGGATCCTGATAAAGAAGCTGAGTCCACCTCACAAAGTTCGGTCCGAAAACATACCCCTCCAGGCAGCTGCAGAGGTAGTCCCACTCTACTGAGTCGAACGCTTTTGCGGTGTCCAACGTCACCACTACTTGCGTTCCTACTGTCTCGTGTGTGGCCTGCAAATTGATAAAGAGCTTCCGTAAGTTAAATGAAGTATTGCGACCTGGCATGAAGCCAGCTTGATCCGGATGTGTGAGGGACAGGATGCTCTGGTTAAGGCGCATGGAGAGAATTTTGGCTAGAATTTTAATGTCCACCTGGAGCAGGGCGATAGGGCGGTAAGATTCGGGGCGTCCTGGGTCTTTTCCGGGTTTGGGTATGAGTGCTATCGTGGCTTCCCGCATAGAGGGTGGTAAAGCAAAGGACTCGAAGAGATCATTATATAGTGTCAGTATTTTGGGGACTGAGAGTAAAATTCTATAGGGAGACCGTCCGATCCTGGAGACTTGGACCTAGCAAAACTCGCTATGGATATGGCTATCTCACCTTCAGTGAGGGGTGCTTCAAGGAGAGCAACCTGGTCTTCCGTCAGTTTCGGAAAGGGTACGCTCGCGAGAAAAGAGGTCATGAGTTCACTATTGGGGGGAGCTGTGGACTGGTATAGGTCAGAAAAAAAGTCTTTAAATTTGGAGGTCACTGCGTGTGGGTCCGTAATCTGGGTCCCCCCCCGATCCATGCAAGGTGATAACTACTGGGGGTCTTTCCTCACTATGTATCAAGTATGCTAATAATTTGCCGGCCTTTTCCCCATGTTCAAACATTTTTTGCCTGGTGAAAAATAATTTACGTTTAGCTTTTTCAAAGTGAAGTTGGTTAACTACCCTAGTCTGTAGTTTGAGTAAACTCGCATTAGAAGGTGAGGGGTCAGTTGCATATATGCTTTCCGTATTGGAAAGTGCCTCCAGCGCCTTGGTAAAAGCCTCAGAGGAATCTGCCTTAATTCTATTGATGTAAAAAATTAGGTGAGCCCTAGTGTGCAGCTTAAATGATTCCCACACTATGGATGGGGAGGTAGAATGATTATTATCTGAAAATAATCTATTCCACTCTTCTGTGAGTTCGTCTTCCTCTGGCGGAAGTGACAGACAGAACGGATTCAGGCGCCACGGCCGCAATGGTTTGTCCGGGGGAACACTAAGGGTGATTAAATAGGGACTGTGGTCAGACAATAGTCTGGGCCCAAAGGCTGCGGTCTGTAAGCGTGGGGCTAATCCCTGGGAGATAAAGATAAAGTCTATCCTAGACATGGAGTTATGTGATGCAGAGAAACAAGAATACGCTCTGTCTTGGGGATACTTGTGCCTCCAGGTATCTATGAGGTGAAAGGAAGAAATCAGTTTGGAGAACTTGGTATCCCCAGCAGGCCTCGCCGGCCCCCGGGAGGTCAGCAACCTATCCATGTCTGTGTTTAACACCATGTTAAAATCCCCCAACCAAATTGCCTGCGTAGCAGGGTGCCTGGTCATGAATGAAATGCCATCTAGTAGTATGGGTTCACTATAAGGGGGAGGTATATAGAAGGCCAAGATTAGAAGGGGTTCCCCATACAGTTTGGCTGACAAAAATATGTAGCGACCTCCAGGGTCAGTGGTTACCTCACCCAGTTCAAAGTGCACAGATTTCGCCACCAGCACAGAGACACCTCTGGAATGTGATGTGTGAGTCGAGTGGTACGCCCATCCCACCCAGGGGCGGCGAAGGGCCAGCTGGAGCCGCCCCTCTGTGCGTCTCCACCAGCACCATCACATCAGCCCTTTGCTTTTTCAGAAATGTAAGGGCCGCCGCAAGCTTAATTTTGTCGCGCAACCCCCTCACATTCCAGACCAAGAATTTCAGTGACGCCATATCAGTCCGCCCCTATCAAAACATTCCCGCAGTTTACCATTAAACAACATAGTCCCATATGGCCTAGGTACAATAAACCATTGGTACACATATAGGAGGGACAGCAAGGAGCGCAATAACGCATAGAAACACCATGTGAGTGCTGGACATTGTTGTATGTATTGTGTCTGACTCATCATATACACTGTCAAAAAATTAAACCGTAACTTCCCCTCCCCTCCCCCACCCCGCCCTGCATCTTTTCCAACTGATGCGGGCATCATCCCAAAACAGAACTGTAACTGCCATCCAGAATAGAAAAGTTGTAACAGAGAGCAGAAGTGTAAGCCCACGGGGCCTCCGCAGCAGCCACATGCAGCAAGGATTCATAACAGGCATACAGCAAAATAAGGCTAATATAAATGCCGCAGAGTATCCTCTGCAAATGTGAGAGTCTGCACATGGGCAGCCACTATGGCCCCGGGCTCCTTGTCCATACATTCTGGATGGGCATGGGGAAAAGTCTCGCTGCACTGTACACGTATACAGCAGAACACCTACTGTCCTGGGCTCCTGCTGCCTCCGCAGCTAGGATATGTGGGAGCTCACAATGGGGCTCAAAGGTGTACAGTCAGCAATACAGTCAAGTAGTGCACCACAGGTTCTGGAGCATGAAGGAGTACTGCCCGCCACTAACTATTGCATAAACCTGACTGTTAGGTAGTAGTCCCAAGGATTTCCACAGATAGAACAAAAGGCGTAATCTTGGGAATAAAGGGGCAAAGTGCAAATAAGCAGTCAGGTCATGTAGCACGGCAGCACATGAAAAATGACAAGTTTGGGCAGGTGTAGGATAGCAAGCATCATACTCACAAAGTCACTTATTTCTCCGTGCCAGGGGGAGCGCGGCGTTCCAGCCAGGTGATGGTGTCTTCAGGGTTATCAAAAAAAAGGACTTTGCCATCGTGTTCCACTCTGAGTCGGGCAGGGAACAGCATAGCGTATTTGTAGTTGTGGATTCTAAGCCTGCGCTTGGCCTCCATGAAGGTTTGACGGCGGCGTTGAACCTCCGCCGAGAAGTCAGGAAAGACGGCCACCGTAGCGTTCCCAAAGGTGATATTCCCCTTTAATCTGGCCAATCTGAGGGCGGCATCCCAGTCCTTGTAGTTCAGCATTTTAGCTATGAAAGTGCGCGGAGGAGCTCCCTGTGGCGGTGGATTGGCAGGCATGCGGTGAGCCCTCTCAACTGCCAGCAAGGGGGAGAAGGCCTCTCTCCCATAGGTGGTGATGAGGAGTTGTTCCAAAAATGTGGTAGGATCCTTACCCTCGGATCCCTAAGGCAGGCCAATCAAGCGCATGTTGCACCTTCTGAGCCTGTTCTCCATCTCGTCTTGTTTGGAGAACAGTTGCTGGATTTGCTGTTGCATATGGTCATCTCCCGACTGTAATGGCGGGAGCGCGTCCTCCACATCGCTCAGGCGGGTCTCTGCAGTTTTCACCCTCTCGCGCAGATTTTGCAGATCTTGTCTGATGTGAGATATATCCACTCTCACCTCCTCAATCTGCGTTGTCAGCGATGTGCGGCATAGGGTGATAGCTTCCAGGAGCTGGGCTGTATCTCCCGCCGGTCTTCCACTGTCCTCTGACGTCACGCCACCATCTTCCCCCGGCTCATCCGAATCCTGATGCCGGAATTGTGCCAACTTCGCCGCCGCGGATTTCTGAGATTTCGACGGTGACATGTCGGATGGGGCTCAGGGTTTCCAGGTAGGTGAGTACAATGCGGAGATGCAGTCTGTGGAATACAGGATGCAATGGATTGCAGGATCAATGGCTGGAGCTCCTCAGCAAGCGTCCTACTCCATGCACCGTCGGGCCATGCCCAAAGGCAATTTATTCTTAAATATCTCTATGCAATTGTAAATATAAATAACCAATTCTATGGTTAGGGAGCAAAATCTCTAATCCACTCTGAGAATAACAGACAGATTAAATATACTGTATATACTATTAGAGGGTGAATATGGTAAATATCATCAGATATCATTATTAGAAATAATAGAAAACTTCTTGATGAAAGGAATTTTCAGACAGTGTATGTGGTTTTCGTTCAGAAATGACATTCATTTTAAAACTGAATGTTAAAAGCAAGTGAAAATTTAAAACAACATTCTTTCATTCAGCGAATGTACAAAGATTTTTCGTATTAATATTCTCGTCTGAAAATTGATCTGTGTGGTCAGTATAAGGCTCTGTATAAACCTATGCAGTTTGCTTTTAAGAAACACAAATTGCTGCAAAAACGCATCACATGCTTTTCTGCAGCTTCTCCATTGAAGTATATTGAACCAAAAAAACACTGTTTTACGTTGAAAAAAGTAATTGACCCTTTCCAAATAACGTAGCAGCTGAAAAAAGCATAGATGTGAACGAGTCCCATAGGAAACCATAGTAAATGAACGCATAGGTGTGAACCAGGCCTAAGATGTTTAGTAACATAACTAAAATGAGCCCTTTATAGTACAAAAAGAGCAAATAATCTCTACTGTAAGGGGTTAATGTTTTTACTGTGGAACAGTGAAAGTAATATTTACAGTAGCGATTATTTGGTCTTTTTGTACTATAAAGGGCTAATTTTTGTTTTTTTTAACCCCATTATGTTAGTGGCCAATTAATCGATTATGAAAATAGTAATCGATTAACTTCATAATCGATTAGTTGTCGATAAATCGATTAGTTGTTTCGGCCCTAATCAACAGCGCCCATGGAAACATCTACTGATCCACAGGAAACTTGGTGCTTAAATACTCCCTCCTATACTCTAGGAGAGCTGGGATCTAACGAATTAACCATAGGTGCCATCTGCCCCCGCCCTCATGAGGGTGTCCTGGCCATTTGATTGTGGCCAATTTTTCCTTTGTTTGCACTGTCAAGTCTTTTTCACTTTTTCCCTGCTTTTCAGTGGGGTAATTTGTGGCTTTATTGTAGTTGGTTACATCAGTCACAAATTGTTCACATTCATGGCTTCTTAAAAAGTTTTTCACACATGATATTTTGGCCTTACAGAAGCACTGTGGATTTTGCTTACACACCCATACCCACTTATTTTAACCCCTTAACGACCGCTCACTGTACATATACGTCGGCAGAATGGCACGGACAGGCAAACTCACGTACCTGTACGTGCCTGCCTTCGTATGGGTGCGGGGTCCGATCGGACCCCCCTACGGTACAATGAGCGGTGGTTATCGTTGCGGAAGCGATCCATAATGAGGGGACAGCCATTCGTTTCTGGCCACCCCCCCCCCCCCCCCCCGCGCGATCGCTCCCAGCAAATGATATGCTTCCTCGTCTTTTCGATCCGGCGCGAGGGGAGAAGACATCTCACAGTAAGTGCACCAACAGCCCACTGACGCCAGCACACGTAGGCACACTTTTCACCCCCCAGCCCCCAGTCACAGTGTCACTGATTGCAGTGATAATTTTTTTTCTGATCGTTGCATTTAGTGTAAAAAGTTGCAGGGCAGTTAGGTTTAGGCCCCTTTAGGTCCAGGGTAGCCCCCTAACCCACCCCCCTAATAAAGGTTTAATCCCTTGATTGCCACCCAGGTAACTCTTTTATCCCCTATCGCCAGCGTCACTAAGCAATTGTTTTTCCAATCGCTGTATTAGTGTCAGTGGTGCCCCTAGGTAGCAAGTTATTTTTTTTAGGTTCGCCACAGGTTTTTATAGCATTAGGTACCCCCATATATTATATAATAAAGGTTTAACCCTTTTATCGCCCCTAGAGTTAACCCTTTCACCAGTGATCACTATATAAGTGACACTGGTTAGCCAGTTAGTTATTTAGATTACCCATCAGGTTTTTATATAGCACCAGGTACCCCCATATATTACCTAATAAAGGTTTTAACCCCCTGATTGCCCCTAGTTAACCCTTTCACCAGTGATCACCGTATAAGTGTTACGGGTGACGCTGGTTGGTTAGTTTGCTTTTTATAGTATCAGGGCACCCGCCATATATAACCCAATAAAGGTTTAACCCCCTGATCGCCCGGCGGGTGATATAAATTAGGTTTTAGCGCCAGAGAGGGTCTGCGTCGCCCCAGGCAGCGTTAGGTTAGTGCCAGTAACACTAACACCCACGCGCAAAGCATACACTTCCCTTAGTGGTATAGTATCTGAACAGATCAATATCTGATCTGATCAGATCTATACTAGCGTCCCCAGTGGTTTACCTGCTAGCACCTGCATTTAGCCCCTCCGCCCAGCCCAGCCCACCCAAGTGCAGTATCGATCGATCACTGTAACTTACCAAACACAACACACATAACTGCAGCGTTCGCAGAGTCAGGCCTGATCCCTGCGATCGCTAACAGTTTTTTTTGTAGCGTTTGAGATATTTGCTGACGACAGTCAGGTGCTTTTTTTCCTGTGAATCTTACTAGTGTACCCCTAAATTTAGAGCCCAAAATGGCAAATCAAAGGTACACTAGTAAAGAGGCCTACGAGATTCTGAGCATGACAGATAGTGAAGAGAAGGTCACGGATCTGTCAGATTCAGGCTCAGAATACCTTCCCATGTCAGATAGCCCGGCCGACGAAGATGATGAGGTCCCTGCTAAGGTCAGGCGCACCCGATCCCGATCTTCTGAGGTTGTTGAGGAGCAAGAACCGCAGGTCTCTCGTATCATGGAGCAGAGTAGTACTAGTGCCGCTATTCCTTCTGGTGAACTGGCAAGCACCAGCGGCCTAGTACAGCCTGGGCGTACATCCAGTACTGCAGTATCACGTGGTGACGTGGCGAGTCCCATAAGTGCAGTTCAAGCTGGCGAGGTGGCAAGCACAAGTAGTGTCCCGCTGCCACCAAGAAGAAGACAAAGGCAGGGCCGTCGTGCCCATAGTACCCTTCCTGCAGAATTTGCCTATCCTGATTGGGTCCCCACCACTTCTGCAGCACCCGTACTTCCCCCATTCACTGCCCAACCCGGTATTCAGGTGGAAACAGCTGATTTTATGCCACTTGATTTTTATTCGCTGTTTTTCACGGAAGATCTCTATAGATCTATTGTGGACCAGAGTAATTTATATGCTGGTCAATTCATCGCCGCTAATCCCCAGTTGCCTTCCCTTGCCAGAAATTGGAGACCAATTACGGTTTCCGAATTTAAGACCTTTCTGGGCCTTTCCCTCAACATGGGCACACATAAATTTTCGTCAATACGTGCTTATATGTCCACGCACCCAATTGACCACATGCCCGTGTTCTCTGCCTCCATGCCCAGGACACGATATGAGCAGATTTTGCGGTTCATGCATTTCAACGACAGTGAACTTTGTCGTCCACGTGGAGACCCTGAATACGACTGGCTCTACAAAATTCGGCCCCTCATAAACCACTTCAACGAACGTTTTGCAGCCTTGTTTATTCCCGATCAAGTTGTCTGCGTTGATGAGTCCCTGATTAAATTTTCTGCCTGCTTGTCTTTCAAGCAGTACCTTCCCAGCAAGCGTGCCAGATACGGGGTCAAGCTCTATAAGTTCTGTGACAGGGCAACAGGCTATGTATGGAGCTTTACGGTTTGAGGGAAAAGATAGTCAGATTGAGTCGGTCAACTGCCCGGATTACATAGGGAGCGCTGGCAAGATAGTGTGGAACTTGGTGTCACCCTTATTCGGAAAGGGGTACCACTTGTATGTGGACAATTATTACACGAGTGTGCCACTGTTTAGTCACTTGTTTGATCATCAGATTGGAGCATGTGGCACCGTGCGACCTAATCGCCGGGGCTTTCCCCAGGGGCTTGTAGATTCCCGTCTTAGGCTGGGGGAGAGAGCCTGCTTGAAGTTTAATAATTTGCTCGCTGTGAAGTGGAGGGATAATAAGAATGTTTTCCTTCTTACCTCCCTTCATGCAGACACGACAGTCCAAATTTGTACGGCGACTGGTGTTGTGGAGAAACCCCTCTGTGTCCACGAATATAACCAAAATATGGGAAGGGTGGACGACCAGAAATTGGCGCCGTATCACATTGCCCGTAAGGCGAGACGCTGGTACAAAAAAGTGTCTCTATCCTTATTCCAATTGACTTTGCTGAACGCTCATGTGCTATACAGAGCTTCAGGCGGAACTTTATCTCTCCTAAAATTCCAGGATGAGATAGTCACAGAACTCCTGTATCCAGGTGGTTCTACACCTCACCATCCCCTACCAAATGCAGTAAGCCGGCTGCATGAGAGGCATTATCCGTATGTCCTCGAGAGTACCCCTACCCAACGAGCCCCCAAAAAAAAGATGACGTGTCTGTAGCAAGTGCGAATTTACGCGTCACACCCGTTATTTTTGTCCACTCTGTCCTGACAATCCTGGTCATTGGTAAATGTTTTGAACGCTACCACTCAAAAGTGAAGTTTTAGCGTAGGGTACAGCATTTCACAGACTAGGACACACTTACACAGGGTCTCCCAAGATGCCATCACATTTTGAGAGACCCGAACCGTTACAGTTGAGTAAAAAAAAAGTAAAAAAAACCGTAAAAAATAAAAACAACAAAAATAGTTGTCGTTTTATTGTTCTCTCTCTCTCTCTCTATTTTCTCTCTATTGTTCTGCTCTTTTTTAATGTATTCTATTCTGCAATGTTTTATCATGCTTGCTTTTCAGGTATGTAACTTTTTGTTTTCAGGTACGCCATTCAGTTGCAGCGCGGATTTATTTATCTTGACAGCAACAGCGTTTGCTCCCATGATACATAAAGCCGTGACTCCAACGCTGTAGGAGGTGATTTCACCACCACAGTAAAAAAAAAAGCATATATGCCGAAGCATGGGGGCAGCAGGGGCGGAGGAGCGATTTTGCTCCTAATGCCGCGTACATACGGTCAAAATTCCGACAGAGGCTTGCCCGTGGAAAAGTCTGCCCGTATGTACGCGGCATAACCTTTTTTGTGGGAGGATGCCCCCATGCTTCGGCATATATATATATATATTTTAGGCACAGGTTGCGTTAAAAAAAAGTTTTATTTTTTTCTAGTTTTTTTTTTTGGTATTTGCTTTGCAGGTATGGTATGGTAAGGTCTTACTGTTATACTGTAATGTTACTTTATTTTAATGTTAACCATCATTTGCTTATCAGGTACGCCATTCAGTTGCAGCGCGGATTTATTTATCTTGACAGCAACAGCGTTTGCTCCCACGATACATAAAGCCGTCATTAGAAGTGGGTGGATGAAGGGAGGTATTCTAATGGTGGGCATACCCACCGATCAATCTCTTTTATTCATTCAGCCAACAGGCTGCATGAAAAAAAAGTAGGGCTGTGGAAATTAACTATTAATTCCTCGATTAATCGATTAATTGTTTTGATCGATCAAAATTCTTTGGGCTTGCCATGTCCATCTGAAGGGCTCCTTTGCTGTGCCTTCATATCTGCATGCCGGCGGGACCTTACTATCTGCCACACGCAAGGGCTGTTACACTTCCCTCTATCAACCTGGGATTCTACAGCCATCCACTGGGAGTTGTGATAGTTCCCTTCACGGGACATGTACATGCCGATGGACTGATGTTAGCCCCTCCTCATCTGGATTCAGCAGTGGTATCGTTGTACACATTTTTATACCAGTATCATACTTAGCTACATGTTTTTATGACTGCTTTTGCTACCGTTTGGAATTACTCGCACTATTTTTACAGTTTATGTAGCTACATTGATTTTATCTCCAGTGCAATATTTATTTTGTTACCTACTTGAAGACTATAAAGGTTTTAATGCTATTCCCATTGAGCGCTGCCTTTTGTGTGTTTTTTTATATCCTGCTATCGATTTTTCCAGTGGTTGTTGGCTGCACTGGGAATCGGCCTGCAAGGAGATCAGCTAAAAGTAGTTGGATCTGTATGTGCGTTATAATCGAAATTAGTCAATTAATCGAAATTCGTCGATTAATCGATTTAAAAAAAAATCAATTAATCGAACACGAAAATTTTAATCAGTAACAGCCCTAAAAAAAAAGATTACAATACATGTTCAACAAGGACCAGCAACGTACTGGTATGTTGCTGGACTTTGAATGGCTATACCAGAATGATGCCTGCGGGTTTAGGTATCATCTTGGTATCATTCTTTTTAGCCAGGCTTTCATGTAAAAGCAATTATAGCGGCTAATTAGCCTCTAGACTGCTTTTACAAGCAGTGGGAGGGAATGTCCCCCCCCCCACCCGGGTTTTAAACAGCGCCATTGGGAAAGCATTTTATCACACCGATCTTGGTGTGGTCAGATGCTTTGAGGGCAGAGGAAAGATCTAGGGTCTAACCCCCCAATTTTTTTCAAAAAAAGAGTACCTGTCACTACCTTCCCTGAGATAACAATAAAAATGGTCAAAAAAAAATTAAATGGAAGGAACAGTTTAAAAATAAAATTAAAAAAAGCAAAATAAATAATAAAAAAAAATTAAAAAATAGCACCCCTGCCCCCCCCCCGCTCTTGGGCAAGGGCGAACGCAAGCGTCAGTCTAGCGTCATATGTAAACAGCAATTGCACCATGCATGTGAGGTATCACCGCGAAGGTCAGATCGAGGGCAGTCATTTTAGTAGTATACCTCTGTAAATCTAATGTGGTAACCTGTAAAGGCTTTTAAAGGCTTTTAAAAATGTATGTAGTTTGTCGCCGCTGCGCGTTTGTGCGCAATTTTAAAGCATGTCGTGTTTGGTATCCATGTACTCAGCCTAAGATCCTCTTTTTTATTTCATCAAACCTTTGGACAATATAGTGTGTTTTAGTGCATTAAAATAAAAAAAAGTGTATTTTTTCCTCAAAAAATGCGTTTGAAAAATCGCTGCGCAAATACTGTGTGGGAAAAAAAAAATGCAACACCCACTATTTTAATCTGTAGGGTCTTTGCTTTAAAAAATATATATAATGTTTGGGGGTTCAACGTAATTTTTTTGCAAAAAAAATAAAAATGTTTTCATGTAAACAAAAAGTGTCAGAAAGGGCTTTGTCTTCAAGTGGTTAGATGTGTGACCTAAGCTTCCTAATGTTGTGCATAAAATGCCAGGACAGTTCAAAACCCCCCCCCCCCCCAAATGACCCCATTTTGGAAAGTAGACACCCCAAGCTATTTGCTGAGAGGCATCTTGAGTCCATTGAATATTTTTTTTTTTTTGTCCCAAGTGATTGTATAATGACAAAAAAAAAAAAATGTACAAAAAGTTGTCACTAAATGATATATTGCTCAAACATGCCATGGTTATATGTGGAATTGCACCCCAAAATACATTCTGTTGCTTCTCCTGAGTACGGGGATACCACATGTGTGGGACTTTTTGGGAGCCTAGCCGCGTACGGGACTGCAAAAACCAAGCACCGCCTTCAGGCTTTCTAAGGGTATAAATTTTTGATTTCATTCCTCACTGCCTATCAGTTTCAGAGACCATGGAATGCCCACATGGCACAAAACCCCCCAAATGACCCCATTTTGGAAAGTAGACACCGACACCCCAAGCTATTTGAGAGGTATGGTGAGTATTTTGCAGATCTCGCTTTTTGAAAATTGAAAAAATCGTTTTTTTTCTTTCTTCATTTTCAAAAACAAATGAGAGCTGTAAAATACTCACCATGCCTCTCAGCAAATAGCTTGGGGTGTCTACTTTCCAAAATGGGGTAATTTGGGTGGGTTTTGTGCTATTTTGGCATTTTATGGCCTTCAAAACTGTGATAGGTAGTGAAGAGTGAAATCAAAAATTTGCACCCTTAGAAATCTTGAAGGCGGTGCTTGGTTTTCGGGGTCCCGTACGCGGGTAGGCTCTCAAAAAGTCCCACACATGTGGTATCCCCGTACTTGGGAGAAGCAGCAAAATGTATTCTGGTGTGCAATTCCACATATAACCATGGCATGTGTGAGCAATATATAATTTAGTGACAACTTTTTGTAATTTTTTATTTTTTTTGTCATTATTCAATCACTTGGGACAAAAAAATAAATATTCAATGGGCTCAACATGCCTCTCAGCAATTTCCTTGGGGTGTCTACTTTACAAAATGGGGTCATTTGGGGGTGTTTTGTACTGCCCTGCCATTTTAGCACCTCAAGAAATGAGATAGGCAGTCATAAATTAAAAGCTGTGTAAATTCCAGAAAATGTACCCTAGTTTGTAGACGCTATAACTTTTGCGCAAACCAATAAATATACGCTTATTGACATTTTTTTTACTAAAGACATGTGGCTGAATACATTTTGGCCTAAATGTATGACTAAAATTTCGTTTATTCGATTTTTCTTATAATAAAAATTAGAAAATACGTATTTTTTTCAAAATTTGCTGTCTTTTTCCGTTTATATCGCAAAAAATAAAAATCGCAGAGGCAATCAAATACCATTAAAAGAAAGCTCTATTTGTGGGAAGAAAAGGACGCAAATTTCGTTTGGGTTCAACATTGCATGTCTGCACAATTTTCAGTTAAAACAGCGCAGTGCCAAATTGTGAAAACACCTCTGGTCATTAAGCTGAGTTTCTCCCCTAATCAACAAACGCACGATTCAAAAAAATGTCTTACCGTACTTTTTTCAAACTCTTTTTCACATATACTTTTTATATATACCGGTATACATATTTTACATTGAACAAGATGCACATAAAAGACAAATAATGATATAAAAGCCAAAAATATATATGTATATCCCTTTATAATATTTTATAAATTTAAAATGAATGAATATGAACAATATAATCAACATTCCCTTGCTAGTCTGGCATTATCTGCTATTCTGTCAACATTACTAAAGTATGATCTTTTACCTATTTACTGTTAAAATTTGGGAACTGCATTGCAGGTGTTGTCTGTCTCTCCCTCCTGGAGATGCTAAGAGTGTGGCTTCTTGCAAGCCACTTGGAGCTGGATTTCGTCCTGGGAGGATTGGGACGGATCGTGGAGACTTCTGGATCACCCAATTCTTTTAAATCTCTGGTTATAGGATCTCTTACCTATTTCTATTCCCTAGCAGTAAATATACCATTATTACTTATTGATGGAATTCATGGGGGAACTTGGTCACAATACCCGCAATATCAAATTGACATATGTGGTGGACCCTTATGAGATCTCCTTCCTTGACCTCTCCATTAGGCTGGAGATGGGGAAATTATTAACCAAAACGTATAGGAAGAAAATGGCGGCTAATCTCCTTTCTGCTGACAGCCACCACCCAAAACCACTGATTCGAGGAATCCCAGTGGGACAGTTCCTCAGGATTCGGAGGAACTGTTTCACTGAGGTAAATTATAGACGTGAGGCAGAGGAACTCTATAGATGCTTTAGGTTAAGAGGTTACTCCCACTGTACTCTTTGAAGGGCTAAGAAAACTTGCGAAGCAAAAAACTAGAATCAACCTACTAAGTACCCAAGGCACAGCAATTGATGTGCCGGAAGACATGCCAGGAATCGTAACTCCTTCAGATCCGTGCTATAGTCGAATGATGGCTACAGCGTGGACCTACTTTGCCGGGAGGCCGTCAATAGACGTCCTCCCCTTTGTAGGGCGCGTGCGGTGCACGCTGTGATCAGAGTCACTGAGACTCAGGTGATCAGCTGTCAGATTATGACAGCTGATCACGTGATGTAAACAGAAGCTCGGTAATCATTTTTTCTCTTTTCGTCCATGGACGGACACAGCTCCTTAATTCTTGACAGTTGGGTTATGATCCTGTTCATAGGAGAGGACTAGGCATAACATGTTAGTTATCTTAAAACATGTAACTTTAACAGAGTTGAACAGCTCCGCCCAGGGGGCGGTCCCTCCGTACATAACCCTCCTACCTGCAGTCAGCAGCCTCAGTTTTTTTCTGCCTGGCAGAGGAGATGGACGTGGCTCCCTTTGGGATCTGAGTCCTGAAGAAATTTTTATTTTATTTTATTTTTAAGATCTATCGACTGCCGGCTGGGCATGACAGGCAGGATATTATAGAACCTTGTAGTCCCCCCAGTCCGGCCATCGAGCGTGTTACAGTCCCTTGCAATAGGCATCGGGTCTGTCACGACATACCCCATGACTCCTGGGGTGGCCGGTGAGCTTCTGCTCCAGAGTCCACATATGACTGGGCTGCTTGCTGTCTCACTCACAGTGGACCGGGCCGACAGCTACTCTGTACCGCTCGGTTGTAGGCCTGTCAGGAACGCACCAGCAGATCCTCGTTTTGACGGGTAAGTACAGTTCCCCCTGCCTCGGTGGGTGTGAACAGCTGGGCATTCCTGGGAAAGGGGGTTCTCCTGTCCTCCCCTTCCCTGTTTTCTGTCACCTTTATCCCTTCTGCCCCAGCGGGGCGTACCTGTGGGGGGGCTCCGGGTCCCGGTGGGGGTCCGTGTGATGTCGTAGATCGTTCCTCTGTGGGGGGTGCTCTACTCCGGGGAAGCCCATGCCTGGCTTTCTCGTCGGTGCTCGGGCGCCATTTTGACAGCGCTGGCGCCATTTTCAAGGTGTTTTCTATTACATTGCTTTTTCCCATTGGCGGCCATCTTGCCGTGGCCGCGCTCTGGCGGGCGGCCATTTTCTTGTGGTCACGCCCTTTCCTGAGGCATCCGGCAGCCATCTTTGGCGCAGTGTGGGCCTATAGTGCTGGCTCCTGGATGGCAAGCACGATTCTCCTCACAACTTCACTCACTGTTTCCACACACACTGCCTATAGAGCAGCATGGATATTACAGTGATACACAGTTTTAGTGTATAGAGGCGGGCAATGACGCTGAGTGGTGTCATTCTGGGCAGGTGTGTCCCCTGGGTGACCCCTCGGTCGGTGCAGCATGTAGGGGGGGGACTTTGGTCATTAGTTTGACTAGTCCTGAAAGCTTTCTGTGTGACATGGAGTCAATATCTGAGTGCCCCTGCACCTGTGGTTTCCTGCCATTTCCTGAGGGATGCTCTGACTCTGACAGGACCACTGTTCTGAGGGTCAGAGGTTGTTTTTTTGTGTGCAGTTTGGTGCTTGCTTCGGCAACACTTATACTCAGATTGGATTCAGAGAGGATTAGGCGCCCTCGGCGCCATAGTTTAAACATACACAAGTATGTTTATAGTGTCTGCGTGGGTTTCCTATGGGTGCTCCGCTTTCCTCCCACGCTCATGACATGCGCGCCTTCGGCGCAATGCACATTATAAACATAAAAAATATGTTTATATACGACACTAAATACATTCACAGCATATGTCTGTATGGTTATTCTCTGTGTCTGCGTGGGTTTCCTCCGGGTGCTCCGGTTTTCTCCCACGCTCAATGTCATGCACGCCTTTGGCGAAATACACAGTATGAACATACGCAATATGTTTATACACAACACTGAATGTATGTATTATTGCTCTGTGTCTGTGTGGGTTTCCTCCGGATGCTCTGGTTTCCTCATACGCTCCAATGGTATGTGCTCCTTCTGGGCTATGCGCAGCATAAACATGTTCAATATGTTTATTCACACATACTAAAATACATACACCGTATGTCTATGTACTATGCTCTCTGTGGCTGAGTGGGTTTCCTCCCACGCTCCAATTACATGTTTTGGCGCAATACACAGTATAAACTGTGTTTGTACAATCAGCACTTATCAATGAAGTAGCTGCTGGAAGGTGTCAGTCCCTTTTTTGGGTCGCACTCGACCCACTCTATATTGAAGACGACTCTTCATAGATGGGGACTGGGTTTGTCGCAGAGGTCCTTTTTGGTCCCTCAACACACGTTATTCCTTGTAGAGCATTTTCATAAGGATATGTGTTTTTGCCTATGAAGTTGACCCCTGGTATCAGGGGTACCACTTTCCCGGCAGGGGGGTCACCTGCCTTTTTGGAGGTGATCAGAAGCGATGGCTCAGACTGTGTTTGCCATGCTGAGGTCAGCGTTACGCCCGTTAATGGCTGCGTCTCTGGTGTCTCTGACACTCAATGACTGGGCAAAGCTTTTGTACCAGGCAGTGGAGGAGCATCAGCTTCCTCTATAAGTCGACCAGCAGGTGCACTGCGACTGATTTAGCCTCTAGGGCCTCTGTGTCCGGGGTGGTTTTGCGCCACCTGAAAAGGCTGATATACTGGTCCGCTGACCGAGTTTCTAGGGAAGCTCTGACAGATTTGCCTTTCTTTGGCTAACAGTAGAGGCGCCCCGTAAGCTAAGACCTTCCTTCTCCAATATATTGCGGTGTTTCTTGGGGGTTGTCATACCCATACCGCTGCAGGACAGATTCAGATCTGTTCATGTCTCTTAGGCCTCAAGGCCCTGAATGCCTTTGTGTAGCCGTCCGGTTTTTCCGACCATGGAGTTTGTGAAGTGGTCGCTTCATAAAAGATCAATGTTTTCTTTCTTATTCACCAGATGGTTTATTTGTCCTACAGTCTCGTCGGACTGCCCTGATGGGGCAGTTCAAGACTGGGTGGAGATTTGGAAATTCAGGATGGACTCTGTTCGCTGCATACAGGAACGTCCCTGAACGTCAGGGACGCAAGCTGGCATGTCCCCAGATGCGACAGGCACCAGAGGTTCCTGTGATTAGCAGTCAGGGAGAACCACTATTATTTTATGACTCTCGTTTTTGACCTAGCGGCACCGGGAGTTTTCACCAGGGTGCTCGCTTCGATTCTAGCCTTGCTGAGTCAAAATGGCATTGTCATCATTGGTCTCTGCATGGTCTTCTTTTATA